>CM023950.1:37781873-37970785 GCA_013407115.1 Glycine latifolia | reverse complement strand
TTTTTTTAATGAAAATTAAAATTTTACAATTTTAAGTAATTAATATATTTTTATAATTTTCTAGAATTTTATATACTTTTTAAATACATTATCTAAATAACATTTTAATGCAAAGAACAAACTTGAATTACTCATTTAAATTTTTATATATTTAATTTAATTTAGGCATTTGTATGTATTTTGAATGTTAAGATTTTATCACATAATGTCTAGATTTTAATATTATAAATTTATGATATTATTTTATTAATATCAATTTGATGATGGTTAAATTATTGAATTTTAAATCTGTATTTTGACCTATTTGATCAAGTTGTCATTCCGGTATTTTACGAAACAAAGGAGGAAATATAATATGATCACTCTTGTGACTTCTAATTCTACATATAATATATCATCATGATTTATGCGACTAGCATAATCAAAATACCAAATTAACAATTTCCTCTAAAATCCCAAATCAAGCCTCCAAACCCAGCTCCGCGAGAAAAACTTGAGACACTACAAATTTAACGAAAAACAATAACAATGAAAAATAAACAGACAAAATCTCATAAAGCATTACTTCCAAGTTTCAAACAGCCAAAAAGAGGTTGAGCTCCTACTTGTCATTCATGGAGAGTTGTTCATGTCATTAGAAAATCGGCCTTTGATCATGAGCTTCTCATACGAGTCTATTGTCTGCTGAAATTTCGCTATCAAATAACCTTTTTCTTGCCTTGATAGCCTGCAATGGTATTCAGTAAGACCACACAATTCAAACAAAATGCCTAAAGTGGTAGAGGCAAAGAATTATATACTTTGTTGTCCTTTTAAATTTGTTAAACGAGAATATTAAATTTTGGGGTTTTATGACAAAGGTTAAAGAACATATATACCTGTCGTTCCCAATTTATGCAACTTGTTATGGTAGAAAATAGAATACATTGAACAAAAGCACCGACTTGTACACCAATCCAAAGTCCTTTTCCTCTCATTTTAGCCAAAAATGCCAGTGTGGCAGCAACAGGAATCCCACAAAGGTAGAATGCCCCTAGATTCACATAAACCCCTATGTGTTGCCATCCACAACCTCTAGAAACCCCTAAGCCGAAGTATTATAAAACAAATTGAGACAACACTTCTCTTCTATATAAAATTTACCTAACAATAGGAAGACGGAACTTTACCTCCGAGAACAGCTTGTATGCTGTCCAGTATAACAGATATGCAAATCAGAGGAGCCATGACAGTGACATAATCGACAACTTCCTTCTCATTGCTGAAAATATAACCAAAATCATGGCGACAGACAAAGAGGGTTCCGCTAACTATAGCCGTCTCCATGATTGCAAAAGACATTGCAGCCAACACAGCAACATGGGCAGCATGTGGATTCCCTGCTCCTAATTCATTTGAAATCCTTGTGCTACACAATCAGAGAGGGGAAAATATAATCGGTTTAGATATACGTCCAAAGGTAGCCAGGTGTATAGATTGTGACATGTACAATATTTAGAAATAACATGCTTATGATTCACCTTGCAGCAGCAGCAATTCCAAAAGGTATTGAAAAGAGAGTGCTAATGGTGTTGAGACTGTATTAAAATGACAATGAATTAGCACAATTACGTTAATTTAAAAAATGTTAGATTGTGAGTTGTCGTTCAAGGACAACCTTAAAAGTATTGTATGTTATGTTGAAAAGAAGAGAAAATGTAGCAAACATACCAAATGGATAGAACTGAAGTTTCAAGTTGTGGATTCGGTAGCAGCCCAGACAGCAAGATAAGCAGCTCAAACGACCACCATTCAAGGCTAAAATGAACATTACATGAAAAAAAACATTAGATCAGATATTTCTGGAAAAATAAACAATTTATAATTGGAAAAAGGAATATATATACAACTTGAAGTGAAAGTGAAGATGAATCACCAAATCTTCACTGCAGAAGGGATAGCAAAGCGAAAGAACTCCCAAATTCCTTGGAACAGCTCCATAGAAATGGGTGCACGGGTTTTTGCACAAGCAGGAGAGTATCTCATGTATAATCCAAGAAAAGTCACATTTAACCATATTGAAATGCTCATTGCTAATGCTCCACCAATATTATTCAGTCCAGTCTTGAACACCAAAGCCGAACAAAGGGGTATATGGATACAAAGAGTGACACAAGAACTTATAAGCATGAGAAGAAGCAGACTTTGCATTTGAAAATATCGAACAAACGGCTGCATAATTGCATGTGCAAAAGTGCGGGAACAAGCCAGATTAAGAATTTTCCTGCTTCTTGTGCAATTAAAGGGTCCTGGCCTATGAAAACTAGGATCTTTTCCATGCTGATCCAAATGAAAGTCAGGGGAAGACAAACGACTGTGAGAGAGAATATAGCAGTGTATGTTTGCACTCCAACTTTTTCATATTGCTGAGCTCCTTAAGCCTGTCCACAAATAGTTTCCAGTCCACTAGCCATTCCTGCCTGTTAGCATGTGCAAATTATGAATGCACTATGTTACGTAGGGAATGCCATCATGATGATTTTGAGCAAGCTAACATGTTAGAAATAGTTGATAAAGAATATAAACTTAATCACTCTAAACATAAGCATTTGATTTCATTCATGTTGACTCATTGCTTTTTATTACCTTTAATCATCGTTGAATTCGTATTTCTAAATAATGCAAGAATTCAGTTCTAATTAGATAAAAAAAGTAATATGGGTAACTTATTATTTTTGTCACTAAAAATATAATTTGTTGTCACATTAGTCTTTATAATTAAGGAAATTTTAAATAAATTTTTAAAATTTTCAGTTGTTTAAGTCTATAAATTTAACAATTTATTATCATTTTGGCTCTTAAATATATGTTAATATTATCACTTAAGTCACATTTTTTAAAAAAATTTGGACTAATGTGATTGATAAATATTACTTTTAAATACTTATTTAAAATTTTCTTAATTATAGAAACTAATGTGACAGCGAAACATTTTCAAGGATTAAAATAGCTATTAATATTTAATACTGTTGTTGTTGTGTGGGACATTATGGTCATGATGTAGGGTGTGGGACATTATGGTCATGATGTAGGGCGGATTTTAATATGTAGTTGGTCATTTAAGGGTACATCCGTGTAACATTTAAATTTACCTGTAATAACAGGTTATTTTCTAGAAGAAAAATATAAAAAAGAAATAAACAATAAAAAAAAGATAAATTATATTTCAATGGAGAAAGATTATCGGTTTATTAGGTTACTGGTTTGAAATTAAAAAAAGACTACTTGTTCAACCGGTAAAAAAAAATTTAATTCATTTGAATTTTTTTCTCATGATAAACAAAAATTGTTTTTTTTTCCTAATTTTATCAACTCTTTCCCACCACCATTCGTTTTTTGCCGATGATTTCTTTTGCTGTTGCAGGTCTCACATGTCGTTCATTCCAAAAATTATTTAAAGTATATAATTACTAAAATGGATTTTACAAAATTCTGCTTCGCATGAAGATTTCTTAATTTTCTAGTCTTTGCTCAGACTAATGAATTATTGGAACATGAATCAGTTTTGCTCATACAATCTTTGAGGCTTACTGTTGGCAAAGGCCAACCATATGATGGTACCAGTCACATAGAAATTACCATCTTTGGTTCATTCCAAATACCAATTCAGAATTTCAAAACCTCAAATTTCTAATTTAAAATTAACAAATCTCACAAAAATAAACCAATTCATCCCAAATCTCAGATATGGAAAAAGAAATGTTGTTGCAGGGAAAGGGAAGGAAAGAAGTAGAAGAGTGGCAGTGGCGCAGGGAGGTTGTTGGCGTGGTGGTGGTGATAGTTGACGCCAGCGAGGAGGAGAGAAGCAGCAAGGCTAAACGCGGTGAAGTCCGTGAGCTTGACCGCGAGAAGATGATGGAGATGCACCAGAAGAGATGAGTTGGTGCCCGCAGGTGAAGGTGTCGGCGTGGTGATGGATTGTGCAGAATAAAAAAAAAAACCCAAAGGAAACGTAGGAAAGAGAACAGAAAGCAAAAATAAAAATGTTTTTTTTTTTCTTCCAGTAAATGACTTATTATCACCGTAAAACACACGTCCTCATCCATGATAAAGTTTCTCGGAACTACATCTTAGCTTTCAGCATGATGTAGATCGATATTAAGAATGTGATGCAAGAAAAAGCATATAACTATGAGGAATCAAAGTCAAACAGTACAATATTGAGTTCAGCTTACAAGAACACTGAAACCAGTGACGGTGGCAAGAGAGATGGCTAAGGCGGCGCCAGAGAGATAGAGATTGTTATTGAGGTGACCAACCATCATGATTGACACGACCTGCACTAAATACTGGGTAGCAGTCACAATTACTATAGGCACTGCTATGCGAATGATCCTCTTCATTTCTTCACCCAAACCATCCCACGTAACTTTTTGCTTCTCACTTTGTTTTGCTAATAGATTCTCTTGCATGGTTTTCTTTCCTACTAGTACTACCAGTCCAATCGAGAGAGAGTGCGTGAAAGATTTGAGTTGCAATGAAAGATTGTCTCTGCCTCTCAATCAATCATATATTATGAACCATTCTTTCTCTTTCTAGGGAATTTATGAACCACCATGTGTCGAGGAAGGCTGGATAGAGAGAAAAAAAAATGAGCAATCAGTATGTAAATGCTTGATTGACAATAAAATGTAAAAGCTACTTTAGAAATTTTATATATATATATGGAAAATGTTATATGAGCGCATTGCTAACCAACACCATAAAATTTTCTCTTATATCACTTTATTTCCTTCCAAACCCATTTACTTCCTCATCGTTTTGCAGTTATCCGTGATACAGTGCATTTCCCTTATTCAACAGTAAAATATTTAGAAAATGTTTGGATGTAAATTTTTTTAGAAATACTTCTAGAAAAAAAATAAAAAAATGAAATAAATTTTTCCATTAAGTTTTTTATTAGCTCATTTGTAAATATCATCTAATCTTTTAGAGAAACTATATTAGTAAGCTTCTAAAAATTAGTTAATGAAAAATTTATTTTTATTTTTGGAAAAATTCATATCCTTTTTTTCCTTTTTATTTTCTTCTTTTAAAAATACTTTTAGAAAAACTTATCCAAACAGACTATTAGTATAATTATACCAAATTAAGAATGATTCTAAATTTTAGTATAATATTCAAGGTTTTATCATGCATATGTAATAGAAAATGAAATAATGAAAGAAGTGGGAAACTATATTTTCCTTCCAAGTGTTCAAGATTAAAGAATGTAAGTCAACTCATGTCTATGTACAAGTCAGTTATTAAGTGGATTTACTATTTAGGAGTATTTTTTTTAATTATCGTTTGAGGATTATTTTTAAATTTTTTACAAAAATGAGATAAGTCGTAAGAGATATTACGATTTCTGAAATTGAAGTCGTAATACTGTTTATGACTTCCATTAATAGTAAATCATTTTACGACTCTGGTATAATTTTTTTTTTTACAATTACGACTTTAAATTCGTATGAGTTTTTTTTAAGAAGTGGTATTTGCATGTACCACTTCTCTTTTTTTTATAAGGTCATCCATTGGTATACTACTTATTGTTTTTTGTTTTTCTTTTAATTCTTTTTTTTCTCTTTTGATTTTTTTATAACTTTTGTTTTCTTTTTTTTAATGGTTAATTTTGTAATTTTTATTTAAAAAAATATAATTTTTTTAATATCAAAATTTACAAATTAATATATGTCCTATTTTTTTGTCATTTTATATTTTGTATATATTTTTTTATATGTTTTTATTTAATGTTTTCTATAATTGATAATGTTTTTCGATGTAATATATTTTTAAATTTCTATATGATTTGATTTAATATTGTTAAGATATTTGGTATATTTAATTTTTGTTGTATGATTTTATTTAATATATTTTATATTTACTATTAATGTTAATATATTTATTTAACAAAATTAAATTTAAATGAAAATAGAAATTTAATTTTTAATATTAACTTATAATACATAAAATAATATTTAATAATATCTTATTTTTTAACAGTTATTTAAATATTATCAAGATAATAATACAAAAGAGTTGTATTAAAATGGAAAAAAATTAAAATGTATTACATAATTCTTAAAAAAAATATTAAAAGTGCAATTATGGAGTTGTATTAAAATGGAAAAAATTAAAATGTATTACACAATTCTTAAAAAAAATATTAAAAGTGCAATTATGTCCCATAATAAGTTCTTTTAGAACTGCATTAAGTTATTTTTAAATATAATTTGATGTATTATAAGTTAATATTAAAAAAATATTTTTATATTTTCATTTAAATTTAATTTTCTCAAATAAATATCTTAACATTAATAATAAATATAAAATATAATAAATAAAATCATATAGCCAAAATTAAATATAACAAATACCTTAACAGTATTAAATCAAACCATATAAAAATTAAAAAATATATTACATCAAAAAATATTAGCAATTATAGAAAACATTAAATAAAAACATATAAAAAATATATAAAATATAAAATGACAAAAAAACATATATTAATTTGTAAATTTTGATACTAAAAAAATTATAATTTTTTAAATAAAAATTACAAAACTAGCAACTAAAAAAAAGTTATAAAAAAATCAAAGCAACAAAAAACAAAAATAAAAAACAAGAAATCGTACATCACCGTACTATTTAAAAAAATAAGTCATACATGCAAATACAATAAAAACTTAAAAGTCATATCGTATAAAATAAAAGAAATTGTATAATAACATCTTTAGTTTATGATTTTAAAGTCTAATTAAAAAAAATAACAAAATCGTAAAATATTTACTATTTCATTATAAATAAAAATAGAAGTTGTAACGGATACTATTATTTTTGAAATATAGATTATAAACAAAGATTGATTTTCTTCTTCAAATACAAAATTACAACATAATTTTTTATGAAAATACACACTGGCTAACACTGAAACGCGAGACAGAGTGTGAAACATGAAAGGAACATATGTTTGAAGTTTTGCTTTTAATTTTGAAGAAAAGAAAAAGTAACACTGACTTTAAATAAAAATTAGAGAGAGAGAGTGAAACATTGGTGATATAACATATTGGAGCCAAAAATAAACACATGTCTCTATTAGCTATTGGTGTTGTTATCAAATCGCAAAATCCAAAAAAGGAAACAAAACATGAGAATTTCATTTTCATCTTAAAAAAATTTTCAAAAAATAATCAATTTTTAAAATTAAAAAATTAAATCAATTTTCAAAATTCAAAAATTAAATTAAATCTAAATAATAAATCTGAAAAATAAAATATAATTTTTGCTTTTATTTTAAGGATAAGAATGTACTATTTGGGTCGTATTCAGAATGTTTCCACCATGGGTAAGTCTTTTATTAGATTTTATTAATGTCAAATCACTGGTTGTAATTTTTCTTGGATATTTTGAATTTTAAATGGACAGCTGAGATTTATTTATTTTTATCTTCTTTATCTTTTTCACAAACTGAAGTGCTAAGTTTTAAAAATTAGGCACGTTAATTTATATCTATATATATAAATAAAAGGATAGAATTCATTTACATCAAATATAAAACATCAAATCCCAACCACTCAATTTGAATAATTTAAAAATTAAATTGATTCACTGAAAAATTTAAAAATTCTATTTAATAAATCAGGATACATAATTTTGTTATTCCTAACTCAATTAATTGCTAAAGATCATTAATTTTTGGGGCATGTTTGGATAAGTTTTTTTATAAACACTTCTAACAGAAGAAAATAAAAAGAAAAAATGAGATAAATTTTTCTATAAGCAAAAATAAGTTATTCATTAGTTAATTTTCGAAGTTCATCAATACAGTTTCTCTAAAAAATGAGATGATATTTACAAATGAATTAATGAAAAATTCATTTTAGCTTATGGAGAAGCTCATTTCATCTTTTTCTTCTTATTTTATTTTTCTAAAGGTACTTTTAGAAAAGTTTACATCCAAATAGGCTCAATATTAGATAATATTTTTCATAATATTTGCTAATCTTATCTACATCATAATATTAGCTGATGGAGAAGTTCATTTTATCTTTATCTTTTTACTTTATTCTTCTAGAAGTGTTTCTAGAAAACCTTACATCCAAATAGATCAAGTATCAGATAATGTTTTTCATAATATTTGCTAATATTATCTACATCATGATATTTTCCACGATATTTATATATATATATATATATATATATATATATATATATATATATATTTTCAAACAAATAGTAAAAAAATGTAATTTTATTTCCTACTTATTGCTTTTTTTTTTCTTCTCATTTAAGTATTTATTTTCTTTTTACTTATTTTCTCTTTGTCAAACACACTTTATTAAGACTTAACTATTATAGTCATTCTTACAATAAAAAAAACTATTATAGTCATTCATATATAGTATTAAATGTTTTTAAAATATTATTTTCTTCACTTATCAATATATTTTAAATATTAAAATACTTATTTATTATCGGTCTAAGAATATTTTTAATATTAGATCTTAGAACAAGTATTTTAAGTTCAAATTTGATATTTATTAGATTTTTCAATAAAGAAGGTAAATAGATCTCCATCATAGAAAATTAGTAAATTAGTTCTTGTAAAAAAATCTTTAATATTTATATATTATTAAAAAAAGAATAATTTTTTTTATTTTTTTCTCTTCCTAAAATTTAAAAATGAAATTCACAACTAATAAAAAATAAGAAATTTTTTTATGTCACGTTATAAAATCTATCAGAAAGCAATCCAAAATCTAAATTTGAGATGAAGATGTTAACGTTGAAATACTAAATTAACTAATACTTCCCTTGTTTACCAAGTCAATGCGTTTTTCTCTATCTGAATTTGAGATGAAGATGTTAACGTTGAAATACTAAATTAACTAATACTTCTCTTGTTTACCAAGTCAATGCGTTTTTCTCTATGCTGACATATGGTGGTCCCTAGCTAAATGACTTGTGGAAAAGGAAAAGAAAGCAATGAACTTAGATGACTACATACAGTGTATGATTGAGAGGCAGAGGCAAAGGTCTTTCATATATACCAACTCAAATAGTAGTATTGGAATTATAAGTAGGAAAAAAGAAAAGCATGGAAGAAAATCTAATAATAACAAAACAAAGTGAGAAGCAGAAAGTTACATGGGATGATTTTTGAGAAACTTACATCTAAATAAGTTCAATATTAGATAATATTTTTCATAATATTTGCTAATCTTATCTACATCATGATATTAGTTTATGGAAAAATTTATTTTATCTTTTTTTTTTAAAAGTGTTTTTAGAGAAACTTACATCCAAATAGACCAAATATTAGATAATATTTTTCATAATATTGGCTAATCTTATTTACATTATGATAATTCCTACTATATTTATATATTTTTCTTCAAACAAATAGTAAAAAAATTGTAATTTATTTCCTACTTATTGCTTTTTTTCCCTTCTCATTTAAGTATTTCTTTTCTTTTTACTTATTTTCTCTTTATCAAACACACTTTATTAAGACTTAACTATTATAGTCACTCTTACAGTAAAAAAAGACTATTATAGTCATTTATATATAGTATTAAATATTTTTAAAATATTATTTTCTTCACTTATCAATATATTTTAAATATTAAAATATTTATTTATTATCGGTCTAAAAATATTTTTAATGTTAGATCTTAGAATAAGTATTTTAAATTCAAGATCTGATTTTTACTAGATCTTCCAATAAAGAAAGTGAATAGATCTCCAACATAGAGAATTAGTTCTTATAAAAAAATTCTCAATATCTGTATATTATTAAAAAAAGAATTTTTTTTTTCTATTCCTAAGATTTAAAAATGAGATTCACAACTAAAAACAAATAAGAAATTTTTTTATATAACATTATAAAATCTATCTAAAATAATCTAGGATCTCAATTTGAAAAGAAAATGTTAACTTTAAAATACTAAATTAACTAATACTTCCCTTCTTTACCAAGCCAATGTGTATTTCTCTATGCTGACACATGGTGGTCCCTAGCTAAATGACTTGTGGAAAACGAAAAGAAAGTAATGAACTTAGATAACTATATAGATTGAGAGGCAGAGGCAAAGGTCTTTCATATATACCAACTCAAATAGTAGTATTGGAATTATACGTAGGAAAAAAGAAAAGCATGGAAGAAAATCTAATAATAGCAAAACAAAGTGAGAAGCAGAAAGTTACATGGAATGGTTTGGGTGAAGAAATGAAGAGGATCATTCGCATAGCAGGGCCTATGGTGTTTGTGTATGCTTCCCAGAATTTGTTGCAGGTTGTGTCCATTATGATGATTGGTCATATCAATGACGAGCTTTTTCTTTCCAGCGCCGCCTTAGCCATTTCTCTTGCCACCGTCACTGGTTTCAGCCTTATTGTAAGCTTGCTAAACTCAATCTTGCTTGCATGTCTTGTTTGACTTTGACTCCTCACAATTATATGTTTTTCTTTATGAATTTAATGATCATGCACTTACACTACACTAGTTATGAAGTACAAATTTAACGATGCTAGAAGGTATTGATAAAGCACTGAACCAACACAAATGAAGTTGAATGCTCATGTTTAGAGTGGCCAAGCTTATCTTGTTTAACAAGTTTTCTAGTATGTTAACTTGTTCAAAATTTGCACATGCTAATAGACAGGAATGGCTAGTGGACTTGAAACTATATGTGGACAAGCTTACGGAGCTCAACAATATCAAAAAGTTGGAGTGCAAACATACACTGCTATATTCTCTCTCACATGTGTTTGTCTTCCCCTGACTATAATTTGGATCTGCTTGGAAAATATACTAGTTTTCATAGGCCAAGACCCACTCATTGCACACGAAGCAGGAAACTTTATAATTTGGCTTCTTCCAGCAATTTTTGCATATGCAATTCTGCAGCCGTTAGTTCGATATTTTCAAATACAAAGTCTGCTTCTTCCCATGCTTGTAACTTCTTGTGTCACTCTTTGTCTCCACATACCCCTTTGTTGGGCTTTGGTGTTCAAGACTGAACTGAGTAATGTTGGTGGAGCATTAGCAATGAGCATTTCAATATGGTTAAATGTGTTTTTTCTCGTATTATACATGAGATACTCTCCTGCATGTGAAAAAACCCGTGCACCAGTGACTATGGAGCTATTCCAAGGAATTTGGGAGTTCTTTCGCTTTGCTATCCCTTCTGCAGTGATGATTTGGTGATTCATCTTCCCATTCACTTCAAGTTTTAAATATTTATTTTATCCCATTATAAATTGTTTAATTTTCCCAAAAATAAAATGTATAGTGTAACATTTTTCTTTTCATGATGATGACTGTAGCCTTGAATGGTGGTCATTTGAGCTGCTTATCTTAGTGTCTGGGTTGTTACCAAATCCACAACTTGAAACTTCAGTTCTATCCATTTGGTATGTTTGCTACATTCTTTTATTTATCAACGTAACATAGAGGATAGGGCTTTTTAAGCCCTCGTTGATTTTCAACTCACCATCTAACAATCTTGTGAGATACTATGAGTAACATGATTGTGCTAATTGTTTGTCATTTTATCTCAACAGTCTCAACACCATTTCCACACTCTATGCAATGCCTTTTGGAATTGCTGCTGCAGCAAGGTGAAAGTGAACCCATAAACATGTTCTTTCTAAAAAAATTACATGTCCCAACTTATATATCTGATCTAATTATCCTTTCTCCTCTTTGATTGTAGCACAAGGATTTCAAATGAATTAGGTGCAGGGAATCCACATTCTGCCCGTGTTGCTGTGTTGGCTTCAATGTCTTTTGCAATCATGGAGGCAACTATAGTTAGCGGAATCCTCTTTGTCTGTCGCCATGTTTTCGGTTATACTTTCAGCAACGAGAAGGAAGTTGTTGATTATGTCACTGTCATGGCTCCTCTGGTTTGCATATCTGGTATACTGGACAGTATACAAGGTGTTCTCGCAGGTAAAATTCCCTCTTCTCCATTGTTAAGTAAATTTTATACATAAGAGAAGCATTGTCTCAATTTGTTTAACAATACTTTGGCTCAGGCATTGCTAGAGGTTGTGGATGGCAACACATAGGGATTTATGTGAATCTAGGGGCATTCTACCTCTGTGGGATTCCTGTTGCTGCATCATTGGCATTTTTGGCTAAATTGAGAGGAAAAGGACTTTGGATTGGTTTACAAGTCGGTGCCTTTGTTCAATGTGTTCTACTTTCTACCATAACAAGTTGCATAAATTGGGAACAACAGGTATATATGCTCTCTAACGGTCTAACCTTTATCATAAAACCCAAAAACTTAGGATATAGAGTATTTTACTATATTTGTTTCACGAATTTAGAAGTATCTAATTTTTCGTCTGGCCCACTTTGATTTTGCTTAATAAAGTTCAGTGCCCTTGTTGAGGTGGTATCCTATTAGGCCTTTTGTTTAAATTGTATGGTGTTTCTAATGCAGGCAATCAAGGCAAGAAAACGGTTATTCGATAGTCAAATTTCAGCGGACAATATACTGGTATGAGAGCCCATGATCAAAAGGCTAATTTTTAAAGATGGAACAACTCTTCATGAGTGAGAAGTAGGAGCTCAATCTCTTCATTAGTAGTTTGAAACTTGAAAGTAATGGTTAACGAGATTTTCTTTAGTTCGTTACTGTTGTTGTTTGTTAAATTAAAATATATTTTTTGAATTCATTGAGCTCCCCTAGTTCTAAAATATGCATTAATTTTTTTAAGAGCAAAAGGAAAGGAATCTTCTCTTTAAGACTATGTTTGGCCTTGTTTAGCCTTGTTTAGCTTATCTTCTCCTTAAAAGTAAAAACTGGACTACACATTTATCATAAAATGCTCTAAAAAAATAAGCAAAATGTGAAACAAGTAACTTTTAGGTTGTGTTTATTTTAGGAGAAAGAGAAAAAATATGAGAAAAATAATGTTGATTTTATGTGAATCTTGCATTTTTTTATTCTTTATTTTAATTTAAATATAAATATATTTTTAATTTTCATTCTCTAAATCAAATACAAATGACCATTTTCTTGATATTGCCAAACTGGTGTTTATAATTGATTCACTCGTTATTCATGCATGCAAAAAACCAAACCTGTTACAAAACCGTTGATTGACAAATGACAATGTCACAGACACCAGAAAACCAACAAATTAACTATATTAATTCTGCACGAGCCTTATAGAAATTTGATACAAGATATGCTATACAATTATAGAATTTTCATTTAAAATGTTGTTATATATAGAAATTACTCTGTTAACGTAAGCTTAGCGGTGCACTGGGTACAAAAAAACCTTTTAGTGAATATGAATTAATTTTTCATTTGTTCTTAAAAGGTTTTACAATCATGCCAACACATGATACAAGATAGGAATATTGTGCCCTGTATGCTATTTTCGGAAACAACATTTAGATGAGAGCTAGACGATACTAAATTACTGATGGGTCACATTGCTGATCTATGTAGGTGTCCATGAATATGTCTAATGAGTAATGTCTATGTACATGTTTAACTCATGGAATGGAAGGGATTATGGTTATGTATAAGAGATGAGCCAGAACGGACCCAAACTTAAATGACCAGGGGAACCAATAGTAAAAAATAAATTTTATTTAACATATATATCATGAAAAATATTTGATGTTCTAAAATGTTAATTATAATAATATTATATTTAAAACATAAAATGTTTTTCTTGCATCTCACAAAAATCATCTATAATTGAATATATACTAAATTTTTTAAGAGATTATTTTTTAATGCATACTAACAAACAATCAATCAAAAATTCATCTTTGATATTATTGTGAAATGTAATTTTGACTATATTCATAACTATAATTGTTTTTTAGTATCTGAATACATAAGAAGTGTAAGAATAAGAATTATCACCCTATAAATAAGAGGATAAACATATGTTTTTTCAATGGTATAACGATACTCTAAGAAATAATAACTCATTCGATTCCAAAAAAAAAAAAGTTTAACAATTATAAATTAACAAAGCTGGAGAAAATAATAATTAATTATATAATAACTAGAATTAATCAAATATAATATTCAAATAAGATTTTTTTTACAAAATTTACTGTTGATTTTTATAATTTAAAATGTCAAGAGATAAAAATTGACTATATAATAACTGAAATTTGATAAAAAAAATAATATTTAAATATAATTTTTTTCACAAAAGATAAGATTGTTATTGATTTTATAATTTAGATAAAAAGGCAAGAGATAAAAACAATTATATAATAACTAAAATTAATAAAATATAATCTTAAGATAAAATTTCTTTTAAAAATGATAAAATTACTATAAATTTTATAGCTTAAAAAACCAAAGATAAAAACTGATTGTATAATAAGTAGTAACTAAAATTTAATAAAATATAATATTTAAATAAATTTTCCTAAAAAAAGATTATTTTTTTTATTAGTATGATAGTTTAAATAAAAAAACAAAGTCCAAAGATATTTGAAACAACCAAATTGACAATTTTCTCCCGGTTCCCATACGAAATTTATGCGCGTGGAAACATCTTCAGACCTCCTGCACATGCGCAATTTACGCACCACAACATTCAGGCTATTAATATTTGCACTAATTTTACTAAGCGCATCCCACTTTTTCATTTTTTTTACCGTCACGCTCACACAATCATACATTGATTTTAATATTCAGAAAAATTCAGGGGGGGGGCCTCAGTCATAAGTGAGTCCGCCCCTAGAGATGAGGTTTATCAAGGTAGAGTTAGTTTACAACTATTGATATATTTTTTTTGATAAATCCAATTATTAATATTTCATTATTTCATATAAAAAATCATACACAATTAAGTATCTTGGTAAAATGTTATAGATTCAGCTCTTGATATAAAAAAAATGAGGAATGGTAACAATATGCTATTTGTACTATATATTTTTCTAATAATTTTTTTGCTATCGTATAAAATTTGATTTTATGTAAACTACATAAGTGAGGTGTAGATAATACTACTAAATATATTATTTAATGAAATTGTTATTATTAAAATTTGTAAATGTCACATAAAGTAAGTATATTAATTATGGAGAAATAATTGAATATAAGGTCAATGTGGTATCGGAGTAAAAGTGAATAAGAACTTTTGAGCATGTATAAGATGGATATAGAGTAAGGAAAAGTTTAGAGAGAATATATATTTATAGTGTAAAGTATAGATTTTGAACATTTATTTGATATTTAATATATATCTTATAGATAGATAGTTATATCTAGATAAATAATAATTTGTAGATAATTTTCTTGGAGATAATTGAAGATATTATAGGAAATAAAATGATTACACTTATTTAAATATATAAGTATAATATGTAAGCTGCTAGTCAGGTAGTCCCACATCCGCGCTCATGTAGGCTGACGTGTACAATAACTCCACAAGAATAGCCATATGCAATTTCACTATTTTTTGCTGTACAAAAATATATATGGAATTTTACCCAATAATAAAAAATTAAAATAATAATATTTTTGGAAAATAAATTTGTATGTGAAAAAAAAAAAAAGTTTCAGCCCTGGTTAGAGAAACTTCGCCTACTTCCATGGAGATAAGAAAGCAATAAACCTTGTCGAAACTCGAAAGTAGAAGTGATGCCACGTCACCCACCCAACACAAACTTTGTCGAGCCCATCGAGTCAAAGGCCACAAAGCACAAACTACAGAATCGCAAGCCTGAAACAAACCCGGGGGGCAAAAGTGTAAGATATGGAAAGACAAGGGACGAAAATGTAAAAGACTCAAAAATTTGAGCCACGCAGTGCCTTTGGATGTGCATATAGTGTCACTCCCTCACTCCACAAACCCTAGTCCTCTTCTTTCTTTCTCTCTCATTCTTGTCTCTCTCTGACCATGGCTTCACGCAGGCTCGTATCTTCTCTGATTCGATCCTCTCTTCGTAGATCTCAATCGAAACCCTCGATTTCCGCATCGACATCGAGGCTCACATCATCCAACCGTGCCTCACCGCAAGGATACTTGCTGAACCGCGTCGCCGAGTACGCCACCGCCGCGGCTGCTGCTACCGCTCCTCCCTCTCCTCCTCCTCCGGGTAAGAAGGAGCTCGGAGGCGGCGGGAAGATCACCGATGAGTTCACCGGGAAGGGCGCGATCGGGCAGGTCTGCCAGGTCATCGGTGCCGTCGTCGATGTCAGATTCGACGAGGGTTTGCCTCCGATCATGACCGCGCTGGAGGTTCTGGATCATTCCTCGAGGCTCGTGTTGGAGGTGGCGCAGCATTTGGGTGAAGGCGTTGTTCGAACCATTGCTATGGACGCCACCGAAGGGGTCGTTAGAGGCTGGCGCGTCCTCAACACTGGCTCCCCTATTACCGTAAATACTTAATAACGTGTTGTTTATTATTAGCTCAACCTTGCATTTGGTGAATTCTGCTTTGCTACTGTATTTGGATTTGATTTGATTTTGGTATCCGAGTTCGGGTTTCTGAAATTTATTGATTTTTTTGGTGTTGGATATCTGATTTTTCGAAGCATTAAGATTTGAAGCTGTAGGTTTATGTTTTGGATCTGAAAAAAAGTCACCTACTTTTGTAATTAACGACGTGTTTGTAAAGATTGATCAATTTTTTTTATTTTGAAAAAAATTGATGTGATGTTGTTGTTTTGGGTTTATTTAGTACATAGATGTATGCGAGCTTTATCGCTGTTTGATTGTGTTGAAAGAACCCCATCTCATCTTTTGATTGATAGTCTGTATCCTACTGCATTTTAGACATTTAATTTAATTTAATTGGTGTGCCGAAGTTTGTGGCCTTTAATCGATTTTTCTGTTATGCAATTTATACTTTTTTGCTAACTTATAATTTGTTTATAATTTGGGTTAAAGGTGCTGATGTTGATAATTTGTTTAGTTTGATTTGGGTGGATTTCAATTTCATGATATTTCTTTTAGCTTGCTCAATTTCAGTTAGTGTCCCTTTATTGTCCTATTGTTTAAAAACACATTGTCATTGTTTTTTGTTAGTTTCAAATAGTTTATAGTTATTGTTCCTTTTGATCTTGATCAACTGGTCGAATCTCCTCATAGCGTACTTACATTTTTGCACACTAGTTTAGTTTTTTTTTGTTACTTGCATTTATTTTCTATTTTCTAATATAGTGTATGCATTCCATTCAGGTTCCAGTTGGTAGGGCTACCCTTGGCCGTATCATAAATGTCATTGGAGAGCCTATTGATGCCAAGGGAGAAATCAGTAAGAAACCCATAAAACCTTTTATATATATGATCTGATATCTGATTTGTAGATATGGTAAGAGTCTTTTCTGTCATTCTCATGAAACTGATGGTAAGCATTTTGAATTTCTTTAGACACTGAGCATTATTTGCCCATTCATAGAGAAGCTCCTGCTTTTGTTGAGCAAGAAACTGCACAGCAGATTCTTGTTACTGGAATCAAGGTACTTTTCCTTTTTATGTTTTTTTTTTTGTAAATGCACTTTTATCTGATCTCCTTCATTGTCAAGTTACTTGTGCAGTTGTGTCTTATGACTGGTTGCTGATTTTTTGCATGAATTTTTTGTGTACAGGTTGTTGACCTGCTTGCACCATATCAGAGAGGAGGAAAGATTGGGTTGTTTGGTGGTGCTGGTGTAGGAAAAACTGTGCTTATTATGGAACTTATTAACAATGTTGCAAAAGCTCATGGTATGTATTTAGTGCACTTAGTTAATTCTTGGTAAAATGTTCTTTTACCTTTCCATGCTGTATGCTGCTGACTGTTTCCATTGATTAGGTGGTTTCTCTGTGTTTGCTGGTGTTGGAGAACGAACCCGAGAGGGTAATGATTTGTACAGAGAAATGATTGAGAGTGGTGTCATTAAGCTTGATGATAAGCAGGTGCAATGAATGCATTTCATGGCATTTTTAGTATTCTTCATAATACTTTCATTTGGGTATTTTATTAATTTTGTCAACAATGGTTGTTTCATGGTATTAGAGTGAAAGCAAGTGTGCTCTTGTGTATGGTCAAATGAATGAGCCCCCTGGTGCTCGTGCCCGTGTTGGTCTTACTGGCCTTACAGTGGCTGAACACTTCCGAGATGCTGAAGGGCAAGATGTGCTTCTTTTTGTAGACAACATTTTCCGTTTTACCCAAGTAAGTGTCCTTTGGCAAACTGGTCTAAGATAACTTTTTGTCTTGCGGATGTTGTTTGTTTTATTACTGTTCATTTTATATTGTGATGTATTGTACAGGCTAACTCAGAGGTGTCTGCTTTGCTTGGTCGTATCCCATCTGCTGTTGGTTACCAACCAACCTTATCTACTGATCTTGGAGCTCTTCAAGAGCGTATTACAACAACCAAGAAGGGTTCAATTACCTCTGTCCAAGCTATCTATGTGCCTGCTGATGACTTGACAGATCCTGCTCCTGCTACCACTTTTGCTCACTTGGATGCCACAACGGTGTTATCACGACAGGTTTGATTTTGTTGTATTATTTAAATAGCTGATGCAATTACCTTTTTTGTTATCATCATCTAAATATTTTGATTTTGATGATATTTAATAGATCTCCGAGCTTGGTATCTATCCTGCTGTTGATCCCTTGGATTCTACATCTCGTATGCTTTCCCCCCCTTATTTTGGGTGCGGATCACTACGAGACTGCTCGTGGTGTACAGAAAGTACTTCAGAACTACAAGAATCTTCAAGATATCATTGCTATTTTGGGAATGGATGAGCTCAGTGAAGATGATAAATTGACTGTTGCCCGTGCCCGTAAGATTCAGCGATTCTTAAGCCAGCCTTTCCATGTTGCTGAAGTCTTCACTGGTGCCCCTGGAAAATATGTTGAGTTGAAGGAGAACGTCACCAGCTTCCAGGTATTATTATGTCATTTTATCTGATTTTTACCCCATCTAGTGGTCTA
This sequence comes from Glycine latifolia, assembly GCA_013407115.1. NCBI lineage: Eukaryota > Viridiplantae > Streptophyta > Magnoliopsida > Fabales > Fabaceae > Glycine > Glycine latifolia. Next base: position 37,951,824 of record CM023950.1, on the reverse strand, counting down.
AGGCTTTGGTTGTAATCTCATTCTGCTATTGCCTATATATGATTTTTTCATTTCAAAATCGTGTTTTCACCACTTCTTTTATTTGTTTCATGAATATCATCATACTGGAAATTAATTTGAATTTCCTTCAAGCTACACCTGAAAAGTGAAATTGTGTGTTCATTTACCTCTTTTTTTTGTTTTTTTCCCGAATCTTTATTTGCATTTGTTGAACAGAAACTTATGCAGTGCGAGTTCATACACTTAGCTATCTGAACTTCACGCACCGCTTTATTTGAGCTGTTCGTGTTCCATTTTTTCCTTATCTAGCTTATGACTTTGTTTGCAATAGTGTTATGCCTTTGTTGCGTACTTAACTGTTTTTCATTTGACTTGGCTCATCATTAGTTACCATTGTCTTGTTGCAGTGATATAGCTACAATTGTCATACTTGAGTTTATGAACTGTCTACGTTGATTTGCTTTGTGGACTAATGCATGATTTAATGATTCCCTTTGTATCTGACAGGGTGTGTTGGATGGAAAGTACGATGACCTTCCAGAGCAGTCGTTTTACATGGTTGGCGGTATTGAAGAGGTCATTGCAAAGGCTGAGAAAATTGCTAAGGAATCTGCAGCGTCTTAATCACATACAGCCCTGTTCTCATTTTAATCCTTTTTTTGTAATTGCCAAATTTAATAATTTAGGAACTCTTGGCAATGCCAAACGACAAAATTTTCCATTTTTTGGGTATGAAAATGTGTCAGGTTATTCCTTCCATTTTAATGTTGCCGACTGTGAGATGAACTACGGTCAAAGTCTGTGGCCAACTGCCCCCCTTTTTTTAAGTTGTGTTATTTAATAAGGGGAAAAGGGCAAGAGGATGTACATTTTTTACTTTCTGGTTGAGAACGTTGGATGCATTAATGTTAAAAACTCTGCAACTGTTCCATCTGGTCCATGGCCAGCGTAATTTGAGTTCCTTACTGAATATCGGAGACTGTATTGTCTTTTTTATGCTAATTATTTAATCTTAAGGATTCTTTTTATTACTTCTATATCTGTTTTTTTAAAAGTAATGGAGTACTCCTGGACTGAATTATAAGCAACATTTGTTTAATCATACCATCTTAAAAATACTCAAATTAATTGTGATTTTATTTCCAATGAAACTATGCCTTTAATCTTCAATATAACATTATCTATTTCCAATTGTAGTTGAAGTTATTTGTCTATTTCCATTGTTTTGATTTTAAACTTTGTTAATGACTTTTCAGTCTAGTGGTTTAATAATTCCACAATGAATGGTCTGTAATAGCACTTCAACACGTTGTAATTAGAGAAGGTAGTACTACTTACTCGGACTGTCAAGTTTTGGATTGAATTATCAATTTTGTAATGTTTTTTTTTTTTTTTTGCTGACTTTAGAATATGTATTTTAATATCTACAGTAATTGAAGGACAAAAATATTATAATAAATGTTTAAAAGTTAAGTAATTTTAATTGATTAATAGTTTAAATATTTTTACTCTCAAGATAATTTTTGACTTATTAACAATATTCTCTCCTTTTTATTTTTAAAACTTAATTATTTAATTTATCAAGATTAAAAAATAATTAACTTAGTTGATAATAATAAATATCTTAAATTTATAATATTTTTAAAATTTATTGTGACCAGTCATGCCCATTTTGGGCGTGTTTCCTTTTCACCAGATGACGACACGTGTCACGCATATAGGAAGCGGTGTGTATATAAACTTCGGAAGGTCATAACTTTTGATTGGAATGTCCGATTGAGATAAAATCGGTAGCAAAACGCTCGAAATTGAGAGGAGAAGGCCTGGTAAATCCCCAAGGGATTTGGTCAACTATTTTTTCCAAAAAATGATTTTAAGTGTCTCAAAATTAGGATTTAAGATTTAATCATCCAAAAATTTCCTTTTTGTCTACTTTTTTAATTATTTAATTAGTTAATTTAATGCTATTTTTTATTTTTTCAATTACTTCTCTAAATTTTGAGCGTTTTGATATATCGTACATCTCAATCAAAAGTTATGACCGTTCGAAGTTTATACACATATTTAATGTTATTCTTTTTTTATAATTATAAAATAAATAAATTTCATTTAATTTTAATATTATTTATAGTATAAGTTGTTATTATTATTTTTCATTTAATATCATCCAAATAATATCATCCAAAATACCTTTTAATAACAATAATAAAAGTATTAGCATCTAGGATTGGTCTAAGGGTAACAGTGTAAGACTGTCCAAGTCCTTATTTTAGGTTCCAAAAAAATAATATATATATATATATATATATATATATATATATATATATATATATATATATATATAAATATGTATTTGATTTATAATATTTTGTCTACCCTATATACACACGGACGGTATTTCTTTTTTTTTTTTCTTTTTTTTTTCTCTCTCTCTCTCTCTCTCTCTCTCTCTCTCTCTATATATATATATATATATATATATATATATATATATATTAATTTTAAATAAAATACGAATAATTTTATTAATTAAAAAACGTTGCATTGCAATCGTTACCAGCTAGAATATGAATGCAAATCTTCACGACATAGATTTGAACCTTATTTAATGAAATTATTAAGTTATAAATTTAATCAATTATTAAAATAATTATTCATAATTTTAATTGGTGCATATAGTAAGTATTTTTTTTAAATAAGTATGTTTCTTTAAACATATTAATTATTTAATTTACACGTTTGTATTTTTATAATTAACACATATATTTAATTCAACGTATTTTTTTAATGTAAATTTATTATTTATCTGATTATTCCATAAATCATTAACATTAATAGAATGAAAGAATCAATATACATTTTTTTTTGTTGAATAAATAAATTTAGGTGAGTTAAACTATGATGCCTTTCAGAAAAAAAATATGATGGAAAAATAATAATGGCAACTTATACTATAAATAACTTATACTAATTTAAGAATAACATTAAAATGATAGAATAAAATGAAATTTAAATTAAATGAAATTTATTTATTTTGTAATCATAAAAAAAAAGAATAACATTAAATATGTGTGTAAACTTCGAACGATCATAACTTTTGATAGAAATGTCCGATTGAGATGTACGATATGTCAAAACGCTCGAAATTCAGAGAAGTAATTGAAAAAATAAAAAATAGCATTAAATTAACTAATTAAATAATTAAAAAAGTAGACAAAAAGGAAATTTTTGAATGATTGAATCTTAAATCCTAATTTTGAAACACTTAGAAGCATTTTTTAGAAAAAATAGTTGACCAAATCCGCTTTGGAATATACCCAAGCCTTCTCCTCTCAATTTCGAGCATTTTACCACCGATTTTGCCTCAATCAAACATTTCAATCAAAAGTTATGACCTTCCGAAGTTTATATATGCACCACTTTCCTATATGTGTGACACGTGTCGCCATCTGGTAGAAATGAAACACGCCCAAAATGGGCATGACTGGTCACGCCTAATCTGGGCGTGACCAGTCACGCCCATTTTGGGCGTATTCCCTCTTCCAGATTGGTAAATAGTTTGAGAGTGTTAGCAAATTCGTAAATATTTATAAAAATATTAATATTTTGGTTTTTTTTGCCGGAGAATCCTGGAAATAATTTGTATGTTACAGGCTTGTCCACAAGGATAACTGACAGTGATCTTCACAAGTATTTCAGTAAAGAGGGAAAGGTACTATTCCTGTCAATTGTTTTGTTGAACTTATGGCAGTGTAGTGATGAGTGTATTCTTTTATTCAACATGATTTGCTGCTGTGTCTCTTTTCAGTTTTCTCAATGCTTGTATTTAAGCAACTATAGTTGCTAAACCTAAATATTTGACTGCATAGTGTGTAGGAATATTTGATTTCTAGAATGTTTGGTTTGATTTTAAATGATGTTTCTGGACCAAGGAATGCTAAAATGTAAGTTTCCTTCTTTCATTTAAATTAACCCAAAGTTTTAGCAGGACTTATTCAGATCACTTATTTCAATCAACAAAAATCAAAGCGTGTCTTATTTGATGCTCCCATGTGTTCTGTCTGTGTAAACACACAACTATACAAGTCCTGACTTAAATTTCATGGAGTAATTTATAAGTTGTAATTGTAACGATGGATATAAGAGTATACTTATGAGTGACAGCCCCCTACTTTTGAACTGCATTTTACATATGGCTCAGTGTATTAGTAGTTTGGCCTCCATTAGTGTTGCTTGTATGGGGATGCAATGATGTGTTATGCATAACAGAGCCATGACTCTTGCCATAGATGGGTAGAATATTATGTAGATTTTGGAGAGTTGGATTAAAGAGCTATGATGTGTTGCCTTAATTACAATATTTTCATTAATTTGATTTCTGGATTCATGAAGTTGAAAACACTTGCCGTGGTTCATCATGTGATTTTTTTGTTGCGTGTTGCATTGATACCTGTTTAACATATCAGATCTTGTGTATTTCTATTTTTGAGTGTTTTAAGATGTCCTTGTTACTTATGTTATAACAAAGTCTATGTTTGTATATTGATTAAATCATGCATAATGGAAAAACCAACCATTCTTGTTAATAGGAGTCTATTTTTAGGAAAATTTTATATAACTTATGCTTTTCAGGTTGTCGACCGTCACTTGGTAAAAGATCCTCGAACAAAAGAATCACGTGGATTTGGTTTTGTCACTATCGAAACTAATGATGATGCTGAGCGCTGTATCAAGTATTTGAACCGCTCTGTTTTTTATGGTCGGCTGATAACTGTGGAAAAGATAATATTTAGCAGTTAGCACCACTGGCATCAGAACGAGTCTAGCCAAATTATTATGTTCTACTTTTCCTATTACTCTTTCCCTTTCTAGTCCCCCCTCCCCATCCCAAACTTCTTCATTCTGAGACCTTTGCCTGATAAGTTTTGGCAACAGGTCTTCTTTGTGTTGCTACATTGAATTCACCATCTAAGCTCTAACAGTAGAACTTCACGACATGAGATCTGCATCGACATCTAATCTCATCCATTCAAATCCGAGTATTTGACAGAAGGGTGTTGCCCTTTTTTCATTCTCTTTGTTAGTGGCAGACTAGCAGTAACAAACGTGTTTATATTTTTCCTTTTCTTTTGATATTTATAATAATAGTATGTCGGACTGAATGTCTATATTTCATGACTGTGTTGGTTTTATCTTGCTAATTAGTAAAAACACACATAAAGATCAAAGTAGTCTGTCGAAATCTTTGGCTTTTTTCTGGCAAATGATATTATAGTAATGTCTTACTGGTTACCCATTAAGCCTCAGAACAGTAAATTGTCCTTGCAAATGTGTTATCCCTGTTTCTGTGATATTGTAAAGGTAGTGTAAAATTGATTTATTTAACGGTGAATGCTTCAAACAGTAGTCTGTTGTATTTTAATATTTTATCAGCATGTTCCAAATGTCCTACCTGTCATTATCTTATAAGCGGGGTAAATTGGAGGATCGTCTTTTCTGGACTTTTAGTAATCTACCATAATCTAATGTCTTCATCACTTGATTTGATTTAAATGAATCCCATTCTTGTTTTATAAAAAACTAGCATATTGCATTTGTAGGTCAAACTTTAAACCACCAAATCACCGCTGCATTTGGATGAATTATGTTCTACTATCAATTTTGTCCCCTTTATTGCCTATACCTTTTTGAACAGATTTTCCTTTCTACATTAGAGCAACTCATTTTGAATCAGAACAATGTTGACATTGTGTTATTAGTGATTGACTTACTCTACCTGCATCCATGTTGACATCATGACCTGTTGTGATCAACATATGTAGGACAGGGAGGGAGACAATCTCGTAGTTACTCACCTAAGCGATGGCAGGATAGAGGTTACCAATCAAGGGACCAGCGAGGAAGATCTCGTTCTCCATACCATAGGAGGGTGGAAGATTACTCTGACACACATAGGAGGCGGAGGGATTAGTCCTTGTCAGCTGGTGATAGTTGCCATCCAAGATAAAGCAAAGATACCCATATCCATGGGTTGGCCTGTTAGGACCAAACCAGTATTTATAATCGTATCCTTTTGTGTAAAAAATATTGTGCAAGTGTTGGTGCTAATTAGGTTAGTGGTACTAAGCTTGTCTTTTCCAAGAAAGCATGCATTCTGCAAAACTTGGTTTATTTTCGATCCCATTAGTGGGTTGTTTCTTGATGGTGGAATTTATACTTAATGGTTTGAAACTCTGAAAGATATCTGGAAGCAACGCCGTTGCTCGTGTTGTTTGCAAGTATATATGAATTTGCTAAGGTCACTTATATTTGGTGAATCCTGCTGGTTTGTTTAAAAGATTTCTTTTTTAGGCCACGGCCTTAGTATAAGTTGGCATAACCTGCACTTGTTAGGCTCTTGTCATAATTGATCTGTTAGCGTTTTCAATTCAGGTCGATTATATTTATAGTCGGAATTTGTATCCAAATAAGCCGGTGGCGTTGAGGTTACTCATTTTTATACCTAGATCTGCGCCCTAAAAGGCAGGCAGATTGACGACAGGTTGATTCGTTGGATTATTTATTTATTTATTTTTAATTTCAAGTCTATAAAAAGACTCCAATTTACCCTTAATTATAATTATATGCTTTTATTCTTACAGTCTCATCTCATTTTTATTTCATTTTAAATTTTATGTTATATTTTCAATTTTATTATTTAGGCAAGTTGTTCTCTAACCTGACATGAATTTTATAAACCGGATTGGCTGGTATAGTGTTCCATTTCAAATAAATCACTCATCAAATTTTTTTTATCTTTAAATGTATTGTTTGGATAAATCAATTCAATTTTTAAAAATTTTAAATTCTAAATTTAGATAGGAAAAATTAATTTTCTCCATGTTTGAATTTTTAAAAAAAATATATATTTAAAAAATTTAAATTTCAATATTAAACTTCATTGGAAATAAAAAAAATAGCCCTTTTATAGTTATTTAATAATTTAAAAATAATTTTAACATTATATTATATTTAATATTTCAACATAATTTTAAATATTTAATAATTTAAAAATAAGTATATCAATAATCTTTAATCAATATTGATAAAGGGAGACAGAAGAGAGGGAGGATAGATAAAAAGCAAAAGTGATACCGAGAAAGTTAGCATAAAGATTTTCAAATACTCATTTTTTTTAATGACAATTAAAGTTTTACAATTTTAAGTAATTAATATATTTTCATAAATTAGTAGAATTTCATATACTTTTTAAATACATTATCCAAATAACATTTTAATGCAAAAAAAAAAACTTGAATTACTCACTTAAATTTTTTATATATTTAATTTAGACATTTGTATGTATTTTGAATGTTAAGATTTTATCAAATAATGTTTAGATTTTAATATTATAAATTTATGATATTATTTTATTAATATCAATTTAATCATGATTAAATTATTGAATTCTTAAATATGTATTTTGACTTATTTGATTAAGTTGTCATTCCGGCTTCTAATTCTTTAGAGTTGCCTTGACTTGTTCAACACTAACAGGAAAAAAAATTATTTCTTGTACAGATATTTAGAAATAAGAAATAAATTCAATATAAATAGCAGTTTTATAATTTAAAGTAAAAAACAGAAAATAAAAAAAAAATCTATCCTAAAGGTCTCATTAAAAGTCAAACGAATGCGTAATCTTTATATGGTACAAAAATATCTATTATTCGAGGACAAAGCCAACCTTTATAAACAAATCATTCTATCAAATAAATTCAACATTATAAAGTGTGTCAAAAAGAGTTAGTTTGAGACTACATTTCTTTTAAAGTTAAAAATGTCAAACCCTGTTAAGTTTTTTATATTCAGAAACCACGTTAAGTTTGTTAAATTTATGTTTTTGTTATTTTCTTTATGATATATTTTGTGAATTTTTACTAGGCACAGTTTCCCCCCTAATAGTTTGTTGAACTAAAAGACATATAAAATGTGTAAAGTGTAATCCCTACAAAGTTTGATGATAACAAGTATTTTTAAAATTTATGAATCAATTAACATGTATTATATGTGCAGCTACATCTATTAAATAGGATATTCTACAACTGCTTTAAAAAAATATTTCAAAAATAACTTAATTTTATAAGAAAAATGGTTTTATCCAAAACAATACATGTTTTAAGCAAAACCTCCAATATATTTTTTGTATATATCATCAAGATTTAAGAGGTAAAAGTGGTAATAATTTATGTTTTTTAGCAATATAATTTAAAGTTTGAATTTTAATTTTGATTATAAAATAAATCATATTGGGAAAAAAATATTTATCTTTAATGTGTTCACAGTCTCTAACAAAGATTAACCATTATTTTAAGTATTTTTGGTTGATCTATTTTATATCATTTTTATGATTAGAAAAAAAATCTTCGTACACAAAAAAGGTATAAATATGATTTTAACTAAATGTACAATAATTATTTTTAAAAAGCGTCCAATACATTTTTTATATCAACCTCAAAGTTTATTTTAAAAAAATAATCCTTTGAGAATTAGTCCCAAGAGTATAGGTGATTGAAAAATTTGAATTTTTTTTTTACTAATGGTAGTATTTATTAAATTATATTTATTTTGAAATTAGTTATTGACATGAGACTGATTTGAACTACTAGCAGTAATTTTCTTACAATTTTAAAAATCGTAAAAAAAATAGATAATAGACAATTACATACATAACAAAACTGTTAGCAAATTACCGCACGCGAATAAGTTAAAACAGGTACATATTTGTTTCTCGTAATGATCAGAGTTTTTTTTTTAATTTTTAAGGATTTTTAATATATTTTTAAAAACATTGATTTTTTACAAGAAAGTATTTATTATTAACGCAGCAATTTTCAAATTATTGATTTAATTAGAACGACTTCATTACAATGAAGACGAATGATTAATATATATTTTTTCAAAACAACCAAATTTTAATGAATAGTGAGTTGAAAACCAACAAATTGAGCGATCGTCCAAAAAGTATATAGCAATTAATGAACTCGACCTAAAATCAGTGAAAAAAATTAAAATAATGCTAAATCATATTTACAACTTACAAGAGTAAGAAAATACTACTACTTGGGCAAATCATCGTATATATATATATATATATATATATATATATATATATATATATATATCCAGGCATCATCTTCCAGTTCCATGGGATGGGATAGCCAAGAATGAATGACACGTGGAACACTCATCATCCTAAATTCAGTAGCATTCCATTTTATCATTACCCGCCACTTCCGCCGCCCCTTCTCACTCTGACTGAACCTTCCACGTAATACCTCACCAAACAAAACCACGACATTAAAAAAACATGTCACTCTTGTTCTCACCGCCACCCTCCCTCACGGTCCTCACCCTCCACCCCCATGCGCACTTTAGGCCCTCCATGTCTATCCTACGCCGCCTCCCCCTAAACCTTCGCACCACCCACCGCCGCCGCCTCGCCACCGTTTCCGCTGCCCTACGCCAGGACACCACCGTCTGGACCCCGGCCCCGCTCTCCGAGGTCGAGCACGCCGCCGAGTCACTTTTTCACATCGCCATCGACGTCTCCGACGCGCCCGACCTCGCCGCGTCACACACACTCGCCGGGCAGTACCTCCAGCTCCGGGTCCCCGACGCGCCGAAGCCCTCGTTCTTGGCCATCGCGTCTCCGCCGAAGCTCGCCGCGGCGCGTGGCGTGTTCGAGTTTCTGGTCAAGAGCGTGGTGGGGTCCACCGCGGAAGCCCTGTGCGCATTGAAGAGAGGGGATGTGGTTGAACTCAGCCAAGTCATGGGAAACGGATTCGACATCGATCGGATCCACCCTCCCGAGAATTTTGGAACCGTTCTCATCTTCGCCACTGGATCTGGAATTAGGTCAGTTCTTCAATTTACCATTTTACCCCCAAATTTTATGCTAAAACGTAGAATTTCTGCTGTAACAAACTCATGCTACATGGAAATGAAGGTTTTAGATTATAGTTACAGTTCTAGTTTTGTCACAGTCCTTGATATTGCCGACAATTGCAAATGAATGTGACTAATGTGATCCTAATTGCAGTCTCAATGCGGCATAGACCCCAAACCAATGATGTTACTGTTGCAGTAGTTACCGAATTTTAAAATCTTGTATTGCATGTATTAACAATAATGCAATGTGCTACTAGGTAAAATGAATTGAGTTTTTTCTTTAAGTTAAACTTATACACCTCAGTTTTCGCAGAAGTTAGATAAAAGAGATTTTATAAAAGTTGAGTGTATTAGTTGATTTTAACCTATGGGAGAAGTTCAATTTATTTTACTTTCTTATTTTTTTTCTCTACAAGTGTTTATAGAAAATTTTGACTAAACAGGACCTTAATACTAAATTTTCCTTTTACTCTCTTTTACTTGGGGTCACCATTTACGTGGTTGTGTGCCAGTCCTATTCGATCGCTTATTGAGTCAGGATTTGATACCGGGAAGAGGTCTGATGTGAGGCTATATTTTGGGGCCAGGAACCTTCAGAGAATGGCTTATCAGGTTAGTTCAGTTGTTTTGTTTGTTAGCTTGATGATTGGAAAGCTCGAACTACTTTCAATCAGAGCTTGCATTAATAACAATGTTCTTTTATGTTATAGGATAGGTTTAAAGACTGGGAATCTTCTGGTGTGAAGATTGTGCCTGTATTGTCTCAACCAGATGAGAATTGGACGGGGGAAAGTGGCTATGTTCAGGTAAAGTGTGTGGGCACGTTGCATTAGAGTTTCAAATTACTAGCTTCACAAGTTGAATATTGTTTTCATTTCACACATGATTACATTCACAGGCCGCATTTTCAAGAGAGAAGCAAATATCTGACCCACTGGCAACTGGTGCTGTACTTTGTGGGCAGAAACAGATGACCGAGGTGCGTATTAGAGCTTAGCTTTACTTGTCTATCTTTATAATTATGAGACACGTATTTGTTGTGTATTTATTAACTTGTCCAGTAGTACAACCTTCTGGGCAAGTGCCACTCTTTCCTAGTCAAGTCATATGAAGAAACCTATGTTGAGAATGGGAGAAAGATACTATAATGGTTCCTTTGAGGAAACCAAACCTCCTAGAAATAGCAGTCTCGATTAGAAAGAAAATTAGCTTGTAGGTTCTCAACTAATTTGGTGTCTCCTCCTTAGGCAAAGCCATAATGACTAAAATTTTAAATAATTATAGAAATCGAGTTTTTGCTGACAAGACAGGGTAATCTCCACAAGTCATGCATCATGTTGATTACAATCTACTAGTTTTCATTCTCCATTCCCTGCCAGGATTTTCTTATTTTTTCAAACTTAGTGAAAGAGTTGTCCAACTAATAGAGACTAAGGGACATTAGGAGAAGTTGACGAAATTACTTTATTTATCAAGATGGTATTTGCGTGCATTGATGCATGTCACCAATCTACTTGACTTTAAACTGGACTCACTCAAACAGGATTTTTGTACAAAGCAATCACTTGAATATATATAGCATATATTATGTGTGAATGCGTTCGTTGAATTGCTTGAGAAAGAGAGGCTGCATCACAATCTCGAGGGGAAGGGATATGCATTGTTCTAATTATTGTCTACAATACAAATAACCGCTTGATCTGCTATCAATGTTGCTAAGAACTTTTGTAGCTCGTGTTTTTTCTACAATGCTATGTAGTGAGAATTGAGAAATACTAACAACACTACCTTTTTTGTTGGATAAAACCTAATATGGCCCCATAAATAATGTAGGTTCATTCTTAATTAGTGAGGTCACATGGGTTTCACTCAGCAACAGTGTCTCAAATATTGTGTTGCTAGCGTTTTCTTTATGTCGTGGTTCCAATGCATGACCCTTGAATATGTTATTGTTGCAGGAAGTGACATCAATTCTTGTTGCTGATGGAATATCTGCTGATAAGATATTGAAGAACTTCTGACCAAAATGGATTTTTTGGCACTGTTGTATCATTTTTTGATACTCCATAATTATTTCATTGACTTTGCTGAGTATCAAGCATCTCAGCCTGGAATGTACAATAAAAAAACAATTTTGGAATTTTAGTCTATATATTAGAATTTCCGGGGTCCAAATATAGGACGCAAATACCAGGCTTAAGAAAGTCGAAAAATACTTGCGAGGGTTGGTTTGTTGCACTCTTGCAAGCCAATCTTTTGTTCTATCAATGCCTGTATTATCACGCAGCCATCATCGATATAATGACATTAAGATTGACACTGATCCAAGAGTCGACAAGTAATCGGGCTATTTTCATTTAAGCTTTACTCGCATAGTTTACAAAAGTATTTGTATCATTTTACTCTCTTAAACTGAGATTTGAATTCGCGACAGAAAATAATTTTAAAATGTCTGCTTTTGTGTTTCGGTCGTTTCATAGAGTAAATGAATCTAATTAGATCGACAACAAATTCTTATGTTAATGTAAATTAAATCGAAAAATTATAAATTGATAAATTAATGAATTGAACATGCTGTATCAGGTCATTGAATTCAGTATTGAGAGTTGAAAGAAATTAGTCCTTACCATACAATCGCATGTTCACATTCACGTTAGATGGTTAATATTATTTCTCAAACTAAAATAATTTGTAATAAAATTAACAAATTAACTCTTGTCAAGCTGTCATCTCTTCACCGTGATCTTTCACCTGCTCGTTCCGCTAATTAATGACTCCTTTAACAATGAAAGCTTTTAAGAATTAATAGATGTGGGTCTAATAGTGTTGAATTCGATGGGATTTAAACTTTCAAAATAAAATGAGGGCAAACCCCATAACGAATAATGAGATCATCTAACAAAATCTGCCCACACACACAGTAGGGAGGCATTTCAAGCAAACGTATACGTAGGCGTAGCTGCAACTGATAAGGTGTTGTGAAAAGAAGAAAAAGTATCAACAGCAAGCCATGGCTATGCAACCTGCAATTCTTAGCCTTCTTCATGGCGTGCAACACGTACCTCCCAAGCATTGTTTCAGAGCTCATTGATTACCCTGCAATGATTGCCCACGGCAAGTATTCACACGTCTTTTCAACACTAATAGATATACATACTATAGTTGACGAATAAGTCTCTACCCACAAATGAGTAACTGAACAGTATACAAAAGCCTACCTGTGCAGTAGCAAAACCACAAAGATATAAATCCCACAAAAAACTTCAAGAGTATTCTTTTAGTAAACTTCAAATGCAAATGTTTATAGTTGAATGAGGATCAAATTAATGTTCACAGCCAACAATTACCCAACAAATTTCCATAGACAATAACTGCCGACAATATTACATCCGACATAAATAATGAAATTGTTCCTTTAACTTTAATTTGACTATCAGATAGTCAGCTGCCAATCAGCACAGAACCACAACAGACAGATTCTCAAAAATCAAACAATATGACCATCATCATTCTCAACCATAGCTCTACTTTCATGATGACCACCATCCTTTTTATCAGTTTCAGTTTTGTCTAACTCCTTACCATGCTTTCCATTGAATTTAGGGGAGTGTTGTTGCATGTGATTTCTCTCATCATCCAAGTGGTGCCGATGTTTGTGGTGATGATGATGGTGGTGGCGATCAGACTTCTTATGCATTGATCTTTTGCTTTCATCTTCAGAATTTTCTTCCAATGACTTTGATCTGCTTCTTCGACCATGACTGTGATGATAATCAGAATCAGATGACCTCAGCTCCACATTATGTGATCGCTTGTGATGTTTATGGTGTTTTCTATGACCTTTCTTATGGGCAGCATCATCACTTGACAAGTCAGATTCACTAGATTCTGATCGTCGATGGCGTTTGCTATGTTTTCCATGATTTCTTTTCTGAACTAGACTATCTCCTTCGTCAGTAGAGTAGTCTGATCCACTAAATTTTGATGGGCATTGCCGTTTGTGGTGCCTTTTCCTCTTGCTTAATTCATCAGCAGTAGAATCAGAGTCACGAGAATCTGATCTTGAACCTCGATCTCTCAGCTTTTTGCTTTGCTTCTTCTTTCTTCTTCTCTCCTCCTCAGAGCTACTCTCAAAGTCATCATAATCAATAGACTCACAGGACGATTTCTTTGTTTTCCGTTTGGAACTTTTTTCTTTCCTTTTCTCCTGGTCACCAGAGTCATAGTGAGAATACTTTCTGTGCTTCCTGTGAGATCTTTTACTTGTCTTTCTACTCTCATCATCATTGCCATTATCACTGTCACTATCAGAGCCTGATCTTTTTTTAAGCTTTGTAGCCTTCAGCTTCCTCTCTTTAGTTTCAGCAGCAGCTTCCAGCTTCTGCTCCCATTTCAGAGGAGCTTCCTTTCTCTCCATAATCTTCTTCTTCTTCTCCTCAACCAGCTGGATGAACCGTTTGGCGTCCATTTATATTCAAAAACCAACAACTCAAAATCTGCATGTTGGTAAAATGATGACCGGAAGTGCATCTCACAGAAGAGAAAAATCAAAGTTAGTTTTGATCAAATCAAATCAAATCGAATCGTTATATTGAAAATTACAAAGGATTAGACAAACAATAAAAAATGCTACCTCACAATGTTATTTATGCAAATATATTTAGCACTTGTTCTTTGCAATAAAAAAAAAGGAAAAGAAACTTGCTACAGACAATTAGCAAAAAAATATATCACAAAATAACGTATACAACCTTTACCTTTTTCAGATAATTATTCAAAAGAACATTAATACATGACCCATCAGCAATCTACTCATTCACAATGACGGTTTAAATTTCAAAAGGCAAGTGGGGATACAAGGGCTCAGGGCAAGGATTATAAGGTTGGCTTGATGGTAAAAGGAGAAGGGAGGGAGGGAAAGGTTGTGGGTTTAATTCCTTCCGTTAACAAAAAAAACTAACAATTAACAACAAACATTTGTCAATGAAAAAAACATGGCTCAGGGATTATTACTACAAAAAAGTCTACATATTCTGAACATTTCTATTACCACAAATAAAATATGCTAACCCACAAATGAAAATAGCACTAATAGATGAGCATTGCTCACCACCAATAGTGAAGATGGCTCAAATTAAAAATAAAATAAAAATTGGAAAGACGAGAGAAGAGAGAGAGTCTGGACAAGGTGAAAATAATATGACATGAGGAGTGTACGATAGAAATCAAACAAAATCCACTAACAAAGTCTTCAAACACAGTATTGACAATTTAATTTCAAGACACAGGAAAATTGAATCGCAAAACAATAACTGAATCTCACAAGGGGTTTAATAAATTAGGGACGGACTGATTTAGGTCAGGTCAGGTGACCCAAACCCATCATTTTTTCCATTTTCAAATTTTCCACTGATCACTTCTGTTTCATGTTTGTTCTTCTTCACCAAGTTAATTAAAATCAGAAAAAAAGGGTAAAACACACGAATCAAATAGAAAGATTTAACAAAATTCATATACATGCATATTAGTACATATAGCCTGTAATCCATATTCCATAAACATCATCCAATCATATTCAAAAGTCACAACCTCCACTTTAGTTCAGAATATAAACATAAAACAGGTGGGCGTGGGTTAGAACAAGAGAGGGTGGATTTGAAGAAGAACAGAAAAAGCCAGAAAACTGAAACCTGTCAACAGCATCAAATAGAAAAGAAATTTGAACAAAGAACATAACAGAAAAAAGGGCCGCTAGTGCAGAGAATAGAACTTCAAACAGCAATGATGGGTGACAGCTACAGAAAGAGGAAGAACAGCAGTTAGGGTTTGTTGATAAGCAGCAGCAGCAGTAGCAGCATTCTTCGATTCGGGATAACAATTGATAGAGAAGCAGGTTCAAGCATTGCTAACTTTTAAAAGTGGGTAAAAAATGAAACTAGGTCAATAACTTCATAGATCACGCGTTCAACTTGAATCGCAATTTTAAAATTATATCATTCCAACTGCCATTTCAAGTGCAATCTAAATCGCTCAGAGAGACTAAAGTTGTAACATTGCACAATTTTACAAATATTATTAAGACAAAAATAGGTTAGTAGAAGAAAAATCGATTAGATCTCATGATCAATAATTTGCAACGTGAAACGTAGCAAGTTAGTGAACATAGTGAAGATGATACAATCACGCAAATGTTATTTGTTCTCATATCCCCATACACAATCAAGTAATCAGTAATTCAAAGAGAGATAGATTTCCTTGGATATTCTCTCCGTCATTTCTTACCTTATACGTGAAAGCAGAGAAACACGGTAGCAGCAATCTACCCCGAATCCAGTAATGTAACTAACGGTACGGATGAATCTGCATCGAATCAAATCAAACCAAAAGTTGATAATTTAAAAGAAATAAGAAACAAAAATCGAAAGTGAGGAACCGAAAAAAAAAAGGGAAATAGAGAACAGGCAAAGGCAGCGATAGAACAGAGAGGGTTGAAATTGAAAGAGTGAAGGAAGGAAGCGATACCTGAAGGAAGAAGAAGCAGAAGAGCGAAGGTTCGAAGTTAGGGTTAGGGTTGGGACTTGCTGTTTGCCCCTATTCCTTCCAAAAAGGTCTAATGAAAAGAAACAAGTTTAAACAATAGTACAATACAATTTTGATTTATACACGCTTTAGCTTTTCTCTCATCTTGAACCGGATCCTATTCTTTCACGCGCATAAACCCGTTGGTCGGTGACCACGCGGACGCGGTCCCCGCCACATTGACTTCTATATATTTTAAAATTAGTATAAATATGCACTTTCTTCTTTTAATTTATTATGAGTTGATAATTAAATTTCTGAAACATAAAAAATTAATTTTTTTATAAGTTTATAAAAAATGAGATAAATTAATTTTATTATTAAATTTTGGTTAATTCAAACAATTGAACTTATGTGACAATGACATAATAACTTACAAACTTACAATTGTGACACATAACTTAAGTAATAATTATGTATTAAAAAGTTAATTTCTGGATTTGATTTAAAAATGTAAAAATTTGTTATTATTTTAGTATCCGAAGATAAGACAATTTTGAATTTTTAGCATGATAATAATGAATTAGTTTGATTAAATTTATTTATTGAATTGAATGCGTATTTTAATAATTAAAGTAGGCAATTTTTTATTTTAAGTGTATTTATCTAAATTATTTATATTTAAAAAAATATTTTTCTGATTATTTTAAAAAATAATTCTATATGTTTATTAAAAAATATTTTTTTAAATACTCATTTAAAAAATTTATAAATTTAAATAAACTGATCCAATAAATAATATTTGTTTATAGTGATAACAATTATTTATAATGATGAAAAATAATTGTCAAGTATATAAATCATAAATATTATATTTTGTAGGTCCTAATACTCCAATATGGCCAATAATAACAACTTTCTCCACTGAAACTATTATGCGTAAATTATATTTTATGTTCAGTATATTTTTTATTTATAATGCATCATGTTTTCTAATACTCAATTGTTGAAGGACAGTGTGAAAATTGTAAAAAAATATATGAAAGAAAATAGTTCTAACATTTTTATTTTTTATGTATTTTTATACTCAATTGTTATTTTTTTATTGAGATACTCAATTATTATAATGAATCAAGTTTTTTTAATTGTCTTTTTGATATTAAAATTATTTCATAAAATAGACTAATTAACTAATATAACAATAACATATAAGATGATAATTTGATTTAGGTAGAATGTTGGAATTAAAATCTTATAGAATCTTGTTAGTAATATTTTAGATTTAACACTTGTTAGTGCAATATAATAACTCGTAAACTAAATTCATATCTATAGTATAATTTAAATGATATTGCATAAAGAATAAGAAAATATGCCGATGTTTATACTAATAATTTCATCCAATATAAGACTTAATTTAAAAATCAAAAGTGTTTCTAGAAACCAAAATGATAATATGTAATTAAGTCCATCAACCAAAATGTTAATAAGTAATTAAGTTCATCAACCAAAATGTTAACAAGTGATGATGTTCTAAAACTAAAATAACAACAAGTTGTTAAGTTCAAAGGTAAAATTGAAAAGTTAACTTTTTGACATATAATAGTCACATAAATTACATGCGGCAACCAGTCAATTACATGTATGTCATGTGATAACTATCAAGATCATCATGAAAAGTATCATGTAGGAATAATTATTTTAGTTAATGGAAAAAATTAAAGATAAAACTAATTTATCCCTTTTTTTGTAAATTCGAGAACATAAATTTATTTTTTCATCATTCAATAACTTAACTATCATCGCCTAATAAATTTAAAAATGATAATGTGTATTTACACTAAAATTTGAATTTAAACATTCAAATATTCAATTAAACATTTAATAAATTATATGCAATGTTAACAAAAAAAACAATAATTTTGTCATTTTAATACCATTTATATAATACCTTATCATTGTTTAGTTTGTCATTTGGGATGCATCAAAGATTATATTATATATGCTTAAAGTTTATTTTACTCTTATCTGACATGTTTTTATCATACTCTCATATATTATCTAATCTTTTTATTTTATAATCATATGAGTCTTTAAAGAAAGCAAAAAGCACTCGTCAAAGTTTTACTCAAATTGAGCAAAATTATCTTTCATAAAAAATATATTCATAATCTCTACAAAAACTATTAAACCCTATGATCGAGTTAAATATTAGATATACAATGAGACAAAATATGATAGGTTTGACTTTTTATATCTTAATCCCCTAGAAAATATGAGATAGATTCAAGTCTAAGCAATTGTTTATTTTCATAGAATCTTATTGAATTCAAGATAATGTGAACATGAAAATATGTATTTCCATATTTGTTAAAAATATTCTAATGCATAAATCATTTTCAATAATTTATTTTCCTATTTCATGTAATGAGGCAATAATCTTACATTTTCGTGAGAATGTTAAAAATAATTAATCACTATCTTATTATTCAATATCATTTATTTATTTGACTAATATTTTATTTAAATTAAAATAATTTTAAAAATATTTCAGAAATTAAAAATATGTACTGAACATATTTAATAAGAATAACATTTTCAATAATAATATTTCCAAGAATATTATTCCTCAAAATATAATAAAATTTGTAAAACAAACATCATCTGACAATATTTTATAATCCATATAGTGAATCTTCTTCCGTGGGATTTAGATTTTTCCTTTTCTTTTTACAACAGATTGGATCACTCTTTATTAACGTTGATATGCTGATAAATATTTTTAAAATTTTAGTATAATTTGTTAACTTATGTACTATACGATTGTGGTTAATCAATATTAAAATTTAAAATTTAAAATTTAAAGTAGATAGATGCCTATTATTATTAATTTTTTCCTTCTTTGCAAGATCAAAATTAATTATTATTATTATTATTTTATCTATTTTAAAAGTTGTACTTGTGAAGAATAATAATTATATTAAAACTGTCTGACCGTAATCAGGTAATAATTGGACAGTTTTTTTTTTTAGTTTACTTTGTATTCACTTAGTTGTTATTTTGCACAAAGCCATGCTATTTTTTATTTTTTTTGCATAAACTTAAGCGTTAAGAATTTCCCTGAAATAACAAGTTCGTGGAAATGACCTTCTAACGTTCCATGAATAATAATAGTTTAATATCTGAAAAGTATCACCGTGTAATGTCCGAAAATCAAAACCCTCTGATGGGGCATCGTATGTGATTGGTCGGTCATAGCCATTAGCAACGCTTGCTCATCCACTCCACCCCTCCGTGGGTAGTTACGCTTAAGCAACGCAGAGAGAAAAAAGGACTTTGGTTATCCACGCCACCCCACACCACACAAGGCTGTCATTAACTAAACTTTCTAGAATCTTCTTCTCTCGCCATGGCAGCGCCGTCGTCCTCCGCCGCGGCAAACATCATGCTGGCGATCTTCGAGAAGAAGACGAACAGTGTAGATCTGTATCGCCCTCTCCGCAACTACGTGACCTTCCACTACTCGGAGCGCGAGGCGCAGAACCTCGAGGATGATCTCCAAACCCTGAAGCAACTCCGCTCCGATGTGGAGCGCCACTCCGATCCATCGCTCCCGACGCGCCGTGATCTCCTCCAATCCTACTACAAATCCCTCTGCCTCGTGGAGACGCGGTTCCCTATCTCTTCCGACCCCGACCACGTCAACGCCCTCACCTTCGTCTGGTTCGACGCCTTCAAGCCCAAGCAGAAGGCCTCGCAGCAGAACATCCACCTCGAGAAGGCCTCCGTGCTCTTCAATTTGGGTGCCGTTTACAGCCAGATTGGTTTGTCCTATGATCGGAACACTGTAGATGGCCGCCGTCAGGCCTCCCACGCCTTCATCGCCGCTGCCGGATCCTTCGCCTTCCTTCGCGACAATGCCTCCCTGAAGGCCTCCGTTGAGAGTTCCACCACTGTGGATTTGTCCGTTGAGTGCGCCGGGATGCTGGAGAAGCTCATGCTCGCGCAGGCGCAGGAGTGCGTCTTCGAGAACACCATTGCTAAAGGGAGCACTCCCGGTGTCTGTGCCAAGATCTCTAGGCAGGTCTGGTGCTAGTTTGTTCTATGTTTTAACTTATAATCATTCTTTCATGTTTGATGCTTGAGTTGAGTGATTATGAAGATGCTTGGTTACAATTTCGATTCCGCTATTATAGTTTTGCTCTCATTTGTGTTTTTATTTATTTATGTTGAAATGGTTTTTCTTCATGCATGGGAATGAGTTTCACTGTATTAGGGGTATCCGCGCTTATTGAAGCTTTCATATTCTTGCTTATCCTAATTTTTGTTTCAG
Source organism: Glycine latifolia (assembly GCA_013407115.1). Classification (NCBI taxonomy): domain Eukaryota; kingdom Viridiplantae; phylum Streptophyta; class Magnoliopsida; order Fabales; family Fabaceae; genus Glycine; species Glycine latifolia. Next base: position 37,931,042 of record CM023950.1, on the reverse strand, counting down.
TTTATGCATGGCAAAAGGGGGTCTTAGAATGATCTTAATTCTTGAGTCTTGACTATTCAGACAATTAGAAAAAAGTATCGAGACATTTATGAATTCCATTGAGTTTTCCTATGTGGAGCTCTTCGACGTCAAACACAAGTCACACCTTTATCCTATGTGGAGCTCTTCAACATCATTCCCACCTTTATCCACTTCTAAAATGTTGCAGAAGTAATCCAATTACACAAGCTCATATTGCTATAAGAATTCTCCCAATATGGCCAACATCCACGAATTTCAAAGCTAAACCTTTTTCTACTCTCTGAGTATGGCATGGTTGAAAAAACAAAGAACTCAGCAAAATTAAATGCATCTTCTGGATGTGCAAGTTTGAATTTATATAGCTGACAATCGCTCTGTACCCATGGTGAAGTGATTTTGTATGGGCCTTGTGTTTTGAGTCATTTGGATAATCCAACCCCAACACCTGATAAGCTTCTGAAATGGCTTTGAACATAGTTTCTGCTGTGTGATTTGGATTCTTACTCAGGTACCATTCACAGTTGAGAGCTCGTAATAGTCATCAGGAATAGGAAATTAGGGAGACTGATCACTTGGTGGAGGAGTGGAGCAGGAGGCACTGCCAAGACTAGCATGAGTGCGGCAAGAGGAAACATCACCTGTTGGCGAAGAAGTAAGAACGAGTAGCAACGGTGTCAACATGAGATGAAGGACGAGTCGCAGTGGTGTTGTGACTATTATGAGCTTCTGCAAGTCCTACTTTCATAGTCCCGATGACTATTATGAGCTTCTGCAAGTTCGTAGGTTTGCCTCGGACTCTGAGATCAAGAAGACATACTATTGTCTTGCCTGTGAATGATATCCAAGTAAGAATACAGATCAAAGAGACACAATAGAAACCATGTTCAAAGCCATTTCTGAAAGCTTGCCAGGTTCTGGGGTTGGATTATCCAAAGGGCTCAAAACACATTTATGAAATGGAAAGGCCCGTATGAAGTCATTTTGTCATGGGTACGGAGTCATTGCCAGCTATAAGTTCAAACTTGCACATATGGAAGATGTATTTGCTGAGTTAATTGGTTTTTCAGCCATGCCATACTAGGAAAAGATTTAGCTTTGAAGTCCGTGGATCGTTGGCCATATTCGGAGAATAGTTCTAGCAATATGAGCTTGCAGTTAGACAACTTCTGCAACATTTTAGAAGTGGTTACAGATGTGAGTGACGTCAAAGAGCTCCACATAGGATGGGTGGGTTTATAATCCTTGGGCCAATATAATGGTCTTTAGAGGGCATACTCATTGAACAGGCATGATCAGTCCTTTCACGCATGGTAGAAGCTCCTTGGGGTTTCTTGAGTTCATATCGAGCTTTAGGACCGTGCTTTTAGCATTTGTGAATATGATACTTTTTATGCAAATGCTGCCAATTATTTGGCAACTTTGATCAATTATTTTTTGTAGACTGTCTAGTTGAGGACAGGTGAGTATTTGATTCTTAGGCCCAATATAATTGTTTCTAGATGGCACACTCATTGAACTGGTGTAATCAGTCCTTTCACGCCAACTCACGCATGGTAGAAGCTCATTGGGGTTTCTTGAGTCCGTATCGAGCTTTAGGACTCTCTTGCAAGTGAAATTTTAACTATGAATCATGAATTGTGAGTATGCACGTTTGATGCAAATGCTGCTAGTTGTTTGACTGTTTTGACAACTGATTTGTTGATCTTGTGACACATGTTTTGTTTTTTGGCTGAGAACTGACTTGTATTTGAGATATTGTACTTGTAGGTTGGGATATATTATGAGGAAGCTTTAGCTGCGCTCAATGTTGCGCCCTTGAGCCAGCATTTTGATAAGTCCTGGATAGTTCACGTGCAGTTAAAGGTGGCACTGTTTTATGCGGAAGCTTGTTATAGGTATGGATTGGAGCTACATGATAAAGAGGAGATAGCAGAGGAGATTGCACGACTGCGGAGTGCGGTTAATGTGCTGACTGAGGCGAAGAAGAACTCTAAGGGTGCTGCAGCGCAAATTCTAGATGCAATTGGAAAGTTAGAGGCCAATATTAACCGGAATCTCGAAAGGGCAGTCAAGGAGAATGATAGGGTTTACCTCATGAGAGTTCCTTCACCGAGTTCATTACCGCCTCTTCCTGCATTTTCTATGGTTAAGTCCATGGTGATGAAGGAGATGCTAGATGCAAGCAAGGAGAAGATGTTTGCAAGTCTTGTTCCAGACAACAGTGCAAAAGCCCTCTCCCGGTATACTGAAATGGTAGATGACGTTATAAGAACACAAGCTGAAAAGTTGCAGCAAGCTAGTGAGCTAACCCGAGTTAGGCTTAAGGAAATGGAGCTGCCAGAATCCATTCTTGCTTTGGAAGGAAATTTTACTCTACCAACAAGTCTCAAGGAAGATGTGGAGGCTGTGCAGATCAGTGGTGGCCCTGCTGGTTTGGAAGCAGAGTTGCAGCAACTTAAGGACCTAAGGAGGGTGAATCAAGAGTTGCTGGTCCAGACTGAGGAATTGTTGCAGAAGGAAGCAAGGGAAGATTCTCAATTTAGAAGCCAATTTGGCACAAAATGGACCAGGCCTCAATCAAGCACCTTGACCAAGAACTTGCAGGATAGGCTAAACAGGTTTGCAGGTAACTTGAAGCAAGCTGCCGAAAGTGATGGTAGGATTGAGCGTTCTGTTAGAGAACATTCAGCACTCATGTCGATCCTTGATGCCCGTCCGGTAAATTGTTGAACTATTTGTTATGACTTGTCTGCTTCTCAGTGTCATCAGAAAACATTGTTAAGTCATTGAAACTCTGATTTTTTTTAATCAGATTGAATCTGCACTTCCAAGCTTGGCGAGGCCGATTATGTCTTTTGATCAAAATGAAGATGCTATTGTGGGGTCTCTCAAGCAAAGCTTGGTATGCTGGTTTTGGTCTTGCTATTGTTATATTATGATTTTTGACTTCTGAGAAATAAAATATAACCATTTCTTGAGTTTAAATTTTGCAGCTGTTGTTTTATGATGTAACCATAGTTTAATGTGCATTTTAATGTACTTTCAGAATATTGTAGTAAATATTTTAATTGTTTGACTGGATGTAATGTTAAAAGCAGCTAAAATATTTCATTTACTGTGTTTATGATGCATATTGAAATCTTTGTGCTAACTAATGCAGAGGCAACTAGAAACTCTAGGAGCTCAAAGGGCTGGTCTTGAAGATATGCTTAAAGAGATGAAAAGAAAGGTATGCCTGATAAGCACTATTCAAATAATTAGGTATTTCTTCTTGTAGAGATTAAATTTTCCTGTCTTATCATCTGAAGACATGAAATATGCTTATGTCTTTCCTTCAAATTATATGCATTATTTATGCTCAACTTGTTGGTTTTCTGGTGACATTCAATGATATTGAAGTAATATTACAAAGTTCTCTCCTGTTGTTTGCATATAATCCGTGCTTCTCCCCTTTCTGAATATACAATAATTAATGTCCTTTGTCCAATATGTTTTCTTAGGGTAATTAGGGATTAAGCATGTGCAACATCCAAAAGTATACGAAACTATTCAGAATTTCATATTTTGCTAAGAGAAAAATAATGAATCTTAACTTCTGATAAGAATCATGAGATAATCCATGATTGGTATTACATAAACAAGCATAACAAATCATAGATATTTGTTAAAATCTCCCTTGATTTTCTTATCAATGGTTGAGATTCCTTATCATCATGAGAGGAGGTAAAATCAACCTATTCTATCCATTACAATGCAAAATGCACAAACTCAACCATGCACATCTATGACGTGGGACAAATAACCTGGGGGATTTTAGTCCAGTATGTTTATTTTTTTTTTCCCATTTTTATTGTAATTTCATGAGTTGCTCCAGTCCTTAATCCCAATTATGTGCTGTGTGAGGCTGATGAGAGTCATTATAATTGATGGGTGTGTTATTATTTTCGTTATGATAAGCTATATTAAAATTCTATAGCATGCAATAGTTGGGTATATTAGTGAATTGTGATTGTGCTTTCACTTTGGTCAGAATATTTTATTCATTGGTGATCATATGAAGCATAACCTTATAAGGTAGATTTAAAGCTGCAAAAGGTATTAAAATGTAAACAAAGGAAATAGAAAAAAAAATTCCAACTGTAAATGTATATATTGACAGCATGAGTACCTGTACCTGTTATTAAACCCTATATTTATGTGGAGTTTGGTATTTTTTTGTGGAGTGATTTTGTTTTTGTGATATTATTCAACACGGGGTTCAATGGTAGTAAAATATATTCATGTGTTGACTGTTGAGTGCAGAAGGAAAATATATTAAATGAAGTGTGTTTGAAAGAGAGAAAAATAGATGTAAGAGATGCTGAAATCATGTGTCTTCTTGACTACACAATGGAATCCGTTTTGTATAAATGCAATAAATACATATAAATATAGGAGATAATATTCCTATTTGCATGATACGATGTGCCTATTACAAAGATCCTAATTAAATAAGGAAACAAATCATAAAATATAAAAGAAGAATAAATCGTAATTTATCATCTTGGATACTCTAAAATATTCTAAAGATATAACAATGATATCATCAGATATTTCTACACAAAGTGTATAATCATTTTGTGTATGTTAGAGAACTGAATATGATTTTAAGCCTATGACTCCGAATCTATGTTGCATGGTATGGATAATTGGATACTATTATTTGAAATGATATCATTCATACATTTTTTCTTTAAAAAAATTAAGATGCAGGTATGCATTGTGTTAAATAAATTTATATTTAAATGTAAGGAAATATAAAATTTATCCACTTGTGACCAACTTAAGTCCCTTGCGTTCTCCCTTCTCCTCTGCACCCCCTTCCTTACATCCTTGTTGTCTGCCATCTCCTGCTCTCGCCCTGCACCTTCCCCAGTCTGTCGTATTTCAATATCAGATGTGCAATGATCAAATACACTATCAATTTTGGCATGTATCTGTGCAACATAGGTGTAAAGGCTCTATTTTCACTTTGGTTCATGTTAATCAGTGCCTTGGTTAAATAATCAATATATTGAAAATTTTGTTGGAAATCATGTTCGGGGTGCATTGGAAATCATGGTGAGAGTCCATTAGTAGCACTGTTTAATATAAAAAAGTTTCTCTTTTGATTTTTGGGCACTGTTTAGCATTAACCTTTCACTTTTTATTCTTGTGTACAGGCTTCTTCATTCATAAATTATTTCTTTCTTCTTATTCTAAGTAATTAAAATGTGGAGTTTTTATATCTATTGATTAATGTGAAATTCCCTCCATTCTTGTTATCAGTGTTCTATCATTTGAATTCACATTTCCCTACATGTGATGTGAAAAAGTGCTGAGCTGTAATTAAGAAATATAAACATAAATATATGGTATTTTTCTATTTTAAACTTGCATTTTTGTTAAGTTATTGTGCAAGACGAATTAGTGGTTTGGGTTTGTTTTCTTCATTTAGGTTTCTAATGTTGTGGATATGAAGAAATTGCTGGGAATGTTTCCTTCTGTGCACTTTACCATTCACAAATCTATTATACACAAATATTATTTTGCTTATATTTGTATATATATATCTTCAGGATGATATATTACCAAAGTTGATGACATCCACCGGTTCTTATGATGATCTCTTCAAGAAGGAGATAGCAAAATATGACCATATTTGTGAAGAAATAGCTCAAAATATCGAGGCACAAGAGCAATTGTTGCTGCAGATCCAGGTGCTTATTTCTGTATGCCCGTAACCCATCTAAAGAGAACTAATGCTAATGCATATAAGAAAAGAAATATTTACCTCTATCTTGTAGGTTTGTTTTTCATTATGTGGGACTATGTTGCTATTCACACGGGACTATACTTAAGATTCTTGATTACCACTGCTAACTAATTCCCAAGTAACTCAAGCTACCTTTCTTATATTTCATGCTTCTTGAGAGGGTGGACCTTACCTGTGAAACCAAAAAATGCAGATTATCTTCCATTATGGTTGAACACTTTCTTTCTAGGTGTTTGTATTTGCTTCTGGTAGATGGTGGAGGAAGTGATGAATTTTAATGATGTGATTCTGATAATTGTTTGTCATTGTTCACAGGCTCAAAATGATGAGTTCTCTGTTATCTTCAATCTTGAAGATTACAAAGGTAAGTCACATTTGGTTGTTTTCTAGATTGAATCTGGTTTTTATGACTTGCCTTCCTGTTGGCAAGGTTAAGTCTGTTTTTAGATTATGTTTAATACTGCACACAAAATTTTATGACTAACCAGTAAAAGAAAATTTTCTCAATTGTTGCATTAATGTACATGAAATTTTAGTTTTTGATTTTTCCATTCATTTTGTGCTGAATGCTCCAATTTGAGTGCACCTTTCCTGTATCATAGTTGACCTGATGGTTTCTTGTATTTATTTCAGCTTCACGCGAGAAAGCCTACAAGCAGATTGAAGCTGCCATAGCAAAATTTAGAGAAATAAAGGACAACATCAATGAAGGGTTAAAATTCTATGTTACGCTGCAGGTAAGAACTTATCAACTATATATGCTTTTAATTCTATTCTGTAAAAACTTGCCAATTTATTAATTGATTGCATGTTATCATCATTTTAATTTAAATTGCTCATGATATTTTTTGAATAATATTGTTTGATGATTCTATTTAAAATAAATATTATCATGCAATAATATGCAATATCTTTGTTTAATAGGATGCAATCACAAATGTAAAGCAGCAGAGCAACGACTTTGTGATGACGCGGAACATCCAGTGCAGGGAAATGACTGAAGATGTTCAGAGACAAGTGGCTGGTCTGAGTTTCCAGGATAACAAAAACACAGGTGTTTTTAACAGCAACTACCCTTCAGTGGGAAGCCAAAATCAAAGATCCAATACACAAACAGATCCTCCTCGTCCCCAAACACCTTATTATCAGCAGCAGCCAGTTGAGCAGCCACCAGTTCCTCCCTATGGCCATCATCCCCCTCCCCCATATGGTGGTCCTGCACAACATCATCAGCCTCCACCTCCATACCACATTCCACCATCATCAACTGCACCATACCACCCACCCCCTCAGGTTCATCATCAGCCACCGCCAAACCATGAGTATGGCCAACCAGCATATCCCGGATGGCGTGGTCCGTACTACAATGCACAAGCACAGCAACCTGGTTCTGTTCCTCGGCCTCCTTATAGCATTCCATCTCCATACCTTCCGCCTCACCAAAGTGGCTACTATAAGCAGCAATAGTGTTCATCCATACAATTTGTAGGATAAAAGATAATATTCTTTCTGTTGTCATTGTCTCTTGAATAAATGTGATTCAGCCCTTTATCTTATAAAAGCCTTTTCATTGAGTAAATCTTTTGTAGTTTCTGTTTTCTTTCTTTACGGTTTGTGTTGGTTTGCGTCATCATTGGATTGTGGATAGTTACTCTTAATACAACGTTGTATGTATAGTTTGTTTGACTTGTACTTTTAAGAGGGAATTCTCCCACCAGTCCGAAGAGGAAATATAAAAGCATTACTGGTGCATTTGTGACATAGTATCATATTTAATTATTTATTGTCAAGTCATATAAATACCTTATTATACAAACAAGTAACAAACACATACACATACACGTACGAGACTATTCCTTTTGCATCATCAATCATTTTGGATGTATGGCGAACCAGGTTTGGATAAAAGTGAGGGTTAATGCCAGTGACGCAGCCAAAAAGGCAATCATGGCCCATGGGGTATTGAAATGAGTGTCGTAAACTTCAGCCAACCATGTCTTCCATTTAGTTCTATAATGCTTTTGAATTTGATGCTTAACTGCAATATATTTCTTGCTGAAGGCCACAACATCAGTGGAGAAATGGTCACAGTACATTTTAGTTGGCAAATCATCACCCAATTCATTAAAGAAATTAGCCAAGTGTTCGTCGCTTCCGAGCAAGTTTTGAAATACACCATTTAATCGGAGCTCCTTCACATCTTCAGCAGTGTCGATCAATGAATCCATGAAACTAAAGAATGAGCAACATTCGAATTTGTATCGGACATCTGGGCACATCTCATACGCTACGAGGTTTCGAAAAAAATAGGTGGTGACATCATTGAACACGAATATTGGGAGTCTCAGTTCCCCGCTAAACCACTTAGAGGTGAAATGAACGTTGTTCCATTTCCATTGACCTCCATTTTTGTCTGGTAAATTTGGCCTCACTCGAATCCCTGCTCTTTTTAGATCTCGTACGTTCTTATAAGTATGCCAACTATTCAGATGGATTTGATTATTGTCTTCATCGCCATCATGATCTTGCTGGCGGTTTGGGATTCTAATTATCTTATCTACATCCATTTGATGATTGTATGTGTCTGCAGTGCTCATACGCTTTTCGGGAGATAGGTATTCTGAGCGAGCAGCATCAAGCAGATGAATTGGTTTAGGATTTTGGACTAAGACTTCTTCGAATCCATTTCGTTTAGTCTCACCCAAGTCAGACGTATTGTTAAACAAATATTCCAAGTCGGCTCCTTCCTTTTTGCTTAGCATTTCAAGCAATCTCCTTGGAAGTTGATTCTCCAACAAGCATGAAATATCTCTCCACATATACATTAGTTGGTCAAGCTTAAGGTTTAGTGCTTCTGGATGCTCCTGGTCAATGTTTTCCATGAAATAGAGCAAAGAACATCCATCCACAAACAACATCCAAGCAAGGTATTTGTCATCGTACCTTTCTCCCAATATTGCATCTTCCGCAAACTGGTCCTTCAATTCTTCGATATTATCTTCTATCTTTTTAAGCAAAATTTGAGCAGTATCTCGATTTTCATGACTGTATTCCTCTACAAATTTTGATGTCCATAAAAGTTTGTAATGCTCTCCTTGCTTTAGAGTTTCATTGCCGTGATGGATGGGACCTAATGATATCATTCTTGGTGTACAGTATTTAGCGAACCTGGCATTTTGTCGCAACAAAATAGGTACCCTTTGGATCTTAGGAATTGAAAATCGATTCATTTCATCAAATCTTTGTTTTGCCTTGTTTAGTTCAGCAAGCCTTTGATCCATACTCCAGAACTACAATTAATACAAATACAAAAGTTATAAATTAATTAGTCAAAATCTAAAAATAAAATAAATGGGAAATACTCACTTGTTCTTGATTCGGTGTGACTATGAAGTTACCTACTCGTTTTTCTTTTCCTAATTTCCTCCAAAATTCCTGAAATGACTGAATAAATAATCATTTTTATTGCTAAATGTGTATAAAGTTGATAAATTTATCTTTAAAAGATAAAAATTCAAATTTTAGTTCTTAAAAGTAAAAAAAGTACGCTAAATCTATACATCCGTTAACTTGCGTCCTTAACGAAAGAGTTTACTTGACACATTTAAGGATGAATTTGTCTGTGCGCTTTACACAGGAATAAAAATAACTATTTATCCAAAATATAATTTAATTTTCATCTTCTCATCCTTTTTACAATAAATACTTAAAAAAAACAAATCAAACATAAGTTAAAACAAATATAATCATAAACATAATATTAATTTATAAATATAATTTGTTTATTGTTTTGAAATTTATAATATGATAGTACATTATTCAAAATATGAGACAAAAAAAATGCACAACCATTAAGTTAATCTTTACAAAAAAAATGAGACCTAACTTAATTTTGTTATTGCCTAATTAATATTGTCACGATAGAAATTTCACACAACATATATATTATATTTATTAATTAATATTATGTTTATTATGTTTGTTCTAATTTATGCTTACTTTTTCTATTATTTTAAGTGTTTATTTATTATAATATTATGTTTGCAACGATTAAAAAGGGAGAAAAATAAAAATTATATTATATTTTTGAATAAATAACTATTTTTATCCCTGAATGTGTAAAATATTGATAAATTCATTCCGGAATGTATTAAGTAGACTCTTTCATTAATGATAACATGTGAAAATTAACATAAAGATGAATTTGTCACATTTTTATTTTATTTTTGGAAACTAAAATTTAAATTTTTTTATTTTAGAAATAAATTTGTTAACATTCTACACGTTAAAAAATGATAAAAATATCTATTTACCCTTAAAACTATTATTATTAATTGTAGATACCAACCTCTAGCTAAGAGCGAAGGAGTGAGAGAGAGGAGCTTGAATAAGAGCGCTGGAGCTTAATTAAAGAAGGCTTGGGAAGATAAGGAAAAGGAAGGCAGCGTAGCTAGCTAGGGAAGGCTGATCTACCTTTTGGTTTTTCCTTTCATTTCAAATTTTTTAAATGATTGACACACACCCAAAAAATTAATTGTAATTTTAATCTTTTTATTATATTTAATGTGATTTTTTTACTTAATAATGTTCTTTCAAATTTAACCCATGCATAATTTTTCCATCGTGACAAAAAATACAACCTTTTTAATTCCTACAATAAATCATTAATTCTATGATTTTTTATATATTTAAAACACCCTTTTTTTTTACAATATCTTTATAAATTGAACCTAGTAAACCATTTTTTTAACTTAAGATTCACCGATTAATACATCATAGTTCACTTTAATATAAGAACCTCATGTTTTCCTCTTCAAAACTTTAACCTCAAATCTTGCAATATCCTTCAAATTCTATTGTTTTTTTTCTATGTTTTAAATTATTTTCAATCTCAAACTTCTCTTAACCTTCTTATTAGTCAAGTAAACAATAAGAATTTAAGGGTTATGTAAGAGAAAGTAATAAAAGAACTTCGCTGTAACAATAAAAGATTTATGAACAAAATTCAAGCAAAACATTATTAAGTTATAAACTAATTAATATTGATAGGAGCTATTTGGTAATTTTCATTTATTTTAATTTTAAAGTTTCATTCAAATTAAAAGTTACGAATACATAAACATAATTCAATTATGTCAATTTATACTAAAATAATTTAATAAATAATTGAAAATATATAATATATGATACTTTAAAGTTACTTACCAAGGCTACACATGAATTTAAGCTCATTTTATTTAAAAAAAAATTAAAAGTAATGATGCACATCATTTTTTATTTTTAATCATCTCACTAAAATCTCTCATTTCTTTCTATCAGTCTCTTCCTACTTATGTTTTTATTTTCTCACTAAGTATTGAATAACACATTGAGTTTATCAAATATTTTTCATTTCTTAAATATGATCTTAAAAGATAAATACTTCAGACGATGACTTAAAAAATCACTTAATAATCAAATTGTTCCCTTAAAATTTCATATACAAACAACAACAAAACCTGTGAAAGCCAAGTGAAACTCAAACGAAAGTGACGCACCTGAATTAAGCAAGACTCGCAAGAGAATCAGATATTAAATCTTCTGCTGAAGCATATACACACAGAATTAATTCAGGCCAAGTCCAAAACAATAATTTCATAAGCTAGAAAACCATGCATCCACAAAACATATTAATTAATTGTTAATTGAAGACAGTAGAAACTCACCTCTACGACTGTGAGCCATGGAGTGAGAGCTTGAGCTTGAAGGGAGCACTAAGTATTAGTACTATATGTAATAAGAGCGTTGGAGCTTATTAGACTTCTTGCAACTTGGTTATGTTGTACAGGCAAATATATAAAAATATATTGAACGTGCTTGTTTGTCCATTGTCTTTATTCTTTTATTTCCCTGTTTCTTGCAAGACTGTAATTCTCATTATAGCGAGTCATTCGTAGTTGTCCCTTCACTGTCACTTCATCTTTGGTAAAGGGCACAAAAGTCGTGGGTCATGTAACACCTGGACTGAAAGCGTAAGCCATCACAACGACATCAAGTACGAAGTTGAGTGAGAAAAAAATTAATAATCTGTGACCTAGTAAAAAAATCAAAATTTGAGAAAAGCATTATTATGTTGATTATGTTGTCAGTTGATTACTTAAAAAAAAACTGTTGTCAGTTGAGTAAATTACCAATTTAGTCCACTTTTAAAAATTACTAATTCGATCCATCTTTTTCAAGTTACCAAATTGGAGGAAGTTGTATTTGTCAATCAAAGCTTTGCTTTTGCTTTTTATTTTTTTTTATATTTCTAACAAATTATAAACTGTTAAGAAATATTTCTTACCATCTTGAATCGCAAGAAATGGTTTCCGTCAGAAAATTAAAGAAAGTTGTACTCTATAGTTCATGAGTATGACTTCCCAATTTAGTAATTTTCATTAAAAAAAATTCACTAGATTAAATTTTAGATTTTTTTTACAACAATAAGATAAAGTATCATACAAGAACGCTCCATAAAAATATTATAACAAGTTTAAAATACATTAAAAAATGCCCAATAAAAAAACAAATAATCCAATTATCCAACAAGTGGCTGTTAGTTTTGAATACAACTAGATTAGCCGTGTGAACGGCTATTAACTAACTCAATGATTCCCTTTAAACTATTTACTTGAAGAAAGGACCTTGTTCTTCAATAATTCACTCCAAATAACTTTTCGGTAGATGTGTGATTAAATGAAGTTTTATCACACTTTCTAGTTGAAACGCGGTAAAGGAATTATGGTAAACGGCTGACATGTAAAGAAAAACTATAAATAACTGAATTTAAGTAAAGCTGCAAAGGAAATAAATGATTGGAAAGATAGAATTTTGTATTGATTTTGTCGAGGACTCATATAAGTATGAATTTCTCTTATTTATACCAGTATTGTTTATTTGACCATGTAAAAGTATACGCAAAGGTGAAAAGTTTCCTTTCATTTTTATCCCCATTTATTTTTCTCACCAAATAGAGGGATTAAAAAAGATGAAGCATGTGCAAGATTAGAGTTTGATACACAACAGACAAGATTTTTACATAAGCTTGCTGTTAAAAGCATATAAAACATCACAGGAGAATCTTAAACTACCATATTCAACAAATGCAAAAACTTGATGGACAAAATAAAAAACCAAATGTAAAACTTTCAAGTTTTTTCTTTTCCTATTATCTGATTGTGACCCATGACTAGGGCAAGAAAATTCACATGTATAAAATGTATCAACTAATCTATGTACTCAATCAATACACAGCATCCAACACCAACAGCCAGAAGACACGTAGAACTCATCTAATTCAGCAGTGGCCTTTTCAGGGTTTATGTTGAGCATATATTGAACTACCAACAGCTTGTTGAGGAGTCAAAGCTTTTCCATTTACAAGCACTTGTTCATAGAAATCCAGGCGTATAGATTTGAACTGGTAACGCTATTTTTATATATACATAAAAACAAGGTAAACCCTTAATCAGAATGACCAGTTCTATTGCAAAGACATTTGGAATTAGCAAATCATGGCACTAAATCAAGAATATCTTTGTAGTATGTGTACCTTCTCCTTCCAGGACAAATCAACATCACGAAAATAAGGGTCAAGCAATGTTAGCTGATCTCCTTCTTTAATCTGGATGATAAGGACTCAGTTAACTATAAAATAACTCTTTAATTGATGAACCAAAGCAGTAGGAAATTAAAAAATAATCAACTTAAACCTTTATGTAAATAAGTACTCACTTAAATGGAGAAGAGAGGGAAAAAGTTATTAATATAATTTTAAGAGGTCTATATCAGCACTAGTAAAGCTGCAGACTTCATTGCATATGATCACATTTGGTCATTTCTTTTATCCCTTTTCATGTCTATGGTTTTCAATCCTCAGCACATGACAATTTTATGGACACATGGCATGAAAGTTCATATGCTTAAGCATAAAGATGAAATTTTATCAGAGATGAGAAAGAAGGAACCACGTAACTGATTTACCACCCTGGACATTTATCCAAAGACAAATTTATTTCCACTTTTGAAAAAGACAATATGAGAAAATGAAATGAAACTTCAGCAGCAGTTCTTACCACATCAGTACGTACACCATAAATCGAGAGTACAAAGCAAGATTGATTTGAATCACAAAGCAAATAGTATCTGCACAATGACAAGGACAAGATGATCAGGTTCCAATCAACAATTCTCAAGACATTAACATAAATATGTGTTTGTATTTTAATTTATTCTAATAAATATTATCATTTTTTTTGTTTGTCATTGTATCCCCCTGAAACAATATTTCTGGCCCCAAGTCCCCCACCATGGTGAAAATTGAAAAGCTCCCTTTCCAAACCACCCTTACTATTCATCCATTCTGTAACACCCCAATCGAATCATACTAGAATGAAAGAGATCCAGAGGCTGTGCAGGTATGAGACTGTACAACCGATAATGACTTAAAGAAATTAATTGGGACTACCTATACCAATAATGTGCATCTACTTTTCGATAGCCTATCACTTAAGAACTTCAGTTAAACGTACTTGGCTTAGAGTAGTAATGGGATGCGTGACTTTCTGGAAAGTTTTCTGGAAAGAGTGAGTGAGGCAAAACATGCTATAAGTCTTGTGTTGGTTTGTGGGACCGGTCATTGATCCTGGAAGCAAGCAGAGTTGATTTTTGAGGTCTCGGAAAAGACTACCTACGGAGGGTTCTGACCAACAAGAATGTTGAGTGAAGTGTCACTGCGTGAAGTGTCGTAGAGTGAGAGCCATCGAGAAGTCGAAAATTAGGGATATTACAAATGGTATCAAAACAAACCTCTCTCCTAGTATGGTATGGTTTGAGGACGAATCAGGCGAAAGCTGGTGGGCATGTAGCATCCCGATTGACTCACACCAGAATAAGAGGGAATCAAAGACTATGCAGGTATGTGAAAACCTTGCCTCAGTCATCTGCTGCTGAGCTGGCAGGTAGTTAGTTTGTTATTTTAGTCGTGGTTGTTTAAATAGGTGCTGTTAGGCACTTTTTAGGGGTATTCAGAAATCATAACAGTGAGGAGAGAAGGGAGGGATTCCAAGTGTCTGAGGAATTTTGTAGATTTTCTAGAAGACTTCATGCCAGGGAGGTCAGGTCTTATCAGTATGAGACTGTACAGCTAAGGATGACTTAAAATAATTAATTGTACTACTTATACCAACAAGATACATTTACTTTTCGGTAGCCTATCACTTAAGAACTCCACAGTTAAGCATGTTTGACTTGGAATAGTAATGAGATGGGTGACCTTCTGGGAAGTTTCTTGAAAAGCGTGTGAATGAAGACAAAACACATTGAAAAGTTTTGTGTTGGTTTGTGGCGTCAGTCATTGATCATGGAAGCAAGCAGAACTGATTTTTTGAGGTCTCGGAAAGGACTACCTACGGAGGATTCTGATCAGTGGAGGGTTTTGACCAACAAGGATGTTGAGTGAAGTGTCATTGTGTGAGAGCCATCGAGAAGTTAAAAATCAAGAATGCTACACACTCCAACCAAATGCACAAAAAAAAAAGTAAGAGCAACCAAGAGTAAATAAAAAACAGACTTTTGATGCATAAAGAAGAGATCAATAGAAAGCATTTGTAATTTAAACTGCAAATCGCATAGTTTAGGCATATTATGGAGAGATAATTCAATGCATTGGGTATAATAAAGTAATAAACCATTTCCAGAATAGAATGTAAGGGGGAATGGGACATTCCATTGGGTCACCAATTGTAGATTAAGCATTTGTTCTTTCTCTTTCTGTTCATTCAATAATATCTTTCATTGGTTCATAATAAACTCACTCCACCACTACTAATGAATGTGTTTATGGAAAAGACTTTATATAGTTGATAATACTTTTCAGGAGTAGAGGACTTACAGGGGAGCAATAATCTCACTCCTAACAAAGAAAAAAACTTTCCCTTCAACCGCAAGAGCTCTATTTGGACCCTCTAACAAAAGGTCTATGGTAACTCTTCTGTATGATGATTTCACTTGCACCAAAAGGTAGACATGAATCAAGTCACAGTCTATTAGTGAAACATAAAGATTTAAGCACAGGCTCAGTAGAAGTCAAAATGGACCATGAACTGAAGCCTAGCTCAAAAAAGTGCTTACAATCAATAGCAACCAATGATGATGCCAAAGATGCCATTCGCTTAGCTCTTACATGTCCCTGTACATAATAAAACTATATAAACCAGCAGCCTCTAAGATGTTGACTAAAACCCATTAAAAAAATTCCTGGTACTTGGGGGCAGGGTAGAATAGACTTTAATGTTTCTTGAAGTTACCAGCTTCTATCATGAAAAGAATCCTCCATGCAAGAATGTCAAGCCATATAAAAAAAAAGACAGGTTATGTTTTTGACATTTTGATTAATGCGATGTGGATATATCTTCCGGATAAAAAAAGAAGTCATTTCATTATTTTTCATTCTTAGTAAAGCTAAGAAAAAAAATTGTTTTTAAATTTCTGAAAAAACCTATGAATCTTCAACAAATTACTAGCTTAAATTACCACTGCATAGGCAAAGGAAAAGTTTCATTTCATTACCTTCAAAAGATTGTCCACCTTGTCAAGTAAATTGACTATCTTCTGAACCTCTTCTACAGCATTGAGACCTGGATCCTTTAAAGCAGCAGCTTCAAATCCACTAAGGGCCCTCTGGTAGTTCTCTAGATATTTGTTAACCTGTTACAAATTATTTAGACAAAAGGACAAAACACTGCTCAATACACTGTTTTATTCATAGTAAGTGTAGCAGTCCTATTTCTATTATATAATTTTGAGGTTTAAATATCATTGTTTTCTATTCAGGAAGGTGGAACTGATAAATATGACAGCCAAAATACATGAGAAAAGTAAGTTGGTTTATTCAATATCCAACTCTTCCCTAATGAATACTTGAGCACAATGAAACACAGTAAAAGGATCATAGATGCAACGTACAGTAGCACTATTAAAAAATAAATCTGGATTGGACTTCATGCTTTCATCTTTCTCCTGGTACATATTAACGAAACATTAGGTCTTCCATTCCAATTTGTAAATGACAATCCTATTCACCAATAAATATTAGATACAATAATAATCTCCATGTAGAAATGAAGTGACCAAAAGGAAGATGCATTCCAATCGTGTGCATATTATACATTTCTATTGTATGCACATTATAAATCCTTCCTCTTCATACTCACAGCATTTTGATATGCTTTTAAAGAATGTAAAAGTTTGGTATGATCCCAAGCTCCAGTGACAAAAAAACTTGTAAGGCATGCATTTCCAAGATTATCTGTCAAGGAGATTAGATGTTATAAGATCACAGAGATTGCATCATATTGCTGAACAAAAAATAAAAACAGAATGAAAATTTAAAGGTTGCTCCATTTTTCTCAGTATTCTATTCAGTTACAAACCACATTTTTAAGAACAAACAGTGATAGTATCTTAGGACAGACAGGAGAAAACAAAATTGGTTTCTTATACTTGAGATAAGAGAAAAAGATATGAGAAACCGTGTTTTCTGATTGATTCAAAATGTAAAAGGGATACACAAATATATACATACAAGATAGGCTGAAGATAAGGAAAAATAAGCTAAATCTAAAAATATGTTTACATGTAAATCTATCAGGGTATATGCCAAATACTTTTCAATAGCAAAGCAAGATTCATTTTTTCAAATATCATAGCAATAGCTAGTTTGAGAACTTACACCAAGCATTCCCATCCTTGACATCCAAAGTGATTGCTTCCTTGGCATGTTGAATGCTTTCCTCAACCAGTTCTGCTTGATTCTCTGCACCTGAGTTCATAGAAATCACAGTAATAAAGCTCTACTATTAGGTAGTTTTCTAATAAGAACCCTGGGAGTACCCTACCACAAAAACTAGCCATTGTAGTTGGAAAGTCCAAAGCCTTATAAAGCTCACACTAGAATCACATGTTCCAATGTAGGACTCAAGTCCTATACCTTGCAATTGGATCCTAACATCCCACCATGCTCTGTAGCCTTGGCACTCATGCATGCTGGCTATGCCCTAGCCCTTTGACTAGCCCCAGGCAAACCCACTCTGCTCATTTGCAGGTGAGAGACAAGGTGGAAGTTTTGATACCAATTGAAAAGAATCATTGGAGAACCACACAATGAAAGCTAGCCACTGTGGTTGGAGAATCCAATTCCCTATAAACCACATGTAATAATCTCATACATCGGATGTATGAGATCCAATCTCATATCTAGCAATTGGATCCCAACATTTCCCATTCTTGTTTTCTCCATTAAAATACAAAAAAGTCCTTATTCTATTCATGTGGTAGGAAACTTAAAAGATATACAAGGTTACAGATATAAATATAAAACTATTATAAATAGTTAATTAATTAATTTACAAATTAAAACTCCCTTCCTCTCTTTACATTCCCTTGCCTCCATTCTTTACCTGCCCCACTTTTCCTCTACCATTGGACTATCATCCCCAGCTTTTCATTCAAA
The DNA here is from genome assembly GCA_013407115.1 of Glycine latifolia. Lineage (NCBI taxonomy): Eukaryota > Viridiplantae > Streptophyta > Magnoliopsida > Fabales > Fabaceae > Glycine > Glycine latifolia. Next base: position 37,912,695 of record CM023950.1, on the reverse strand, counting down.
GAAATAAAAATGCTAACAGATCCCTTACCTTGAGACATTTTTCTTTTAAGCATTGATAATTGACAAAGTATCTTTTTGTTAGGACCCTACAGAAATAACAAATACCCATCATCACTCATCATTTCACTAAATGGAATCTAAACTAGAGCAAATTAAAAATGAGACTCAGCAGAAAATGGTTTTCATATTGGTTTCCCATAAATTTCCCTTATTTGTATCAAAATATTGAATATTGAATATATCGGATATTAAAAATAAATGTCTTCCCTAAAAGCATATCATCTACAGATACACGTCTAATTCCATGACATCAAGAACCAAACTATCGTGTCAACTATAAAGTAAATCACCATGATTTGCAAGAGATACATTACTTGATTTATATATTTTTATTTAAAACTTGTATTCTATACAATTGTTACCCCTGCAAATGAATACATGCTTCATTGTAAATATTCTAAAAATGCTACTTTAGTATCAATCATGTAATGTAACTTGTGAGTCATTGAAATTTACTCTTGATGCTAACCTTGTCTAATGCAAGACTGAGGCAGTTCTTTGCAGCAGTTAAATCTCCTTTCTTCCAAATGCAATTTCCTAAACATAGCCAAGCATCTGCAAGAGATGGGTTTAACTTAACCTGGTCCATGGAAGAGACAATTACAATTTACAATCATTTAAACATCAATAGAAAGACAAGCTAAATGAAAGAAATTAACAATTAAATCTTGCTTACAGCTTTTGATAGATGATCCTCAGCTTCTTTCCTATAGTCAGGAAATACATCCAACATCTTCCCTCTAAGATATTCAAATGTTGCACGTTGCATAGGTGATTTTCTTTGTTCTGGCACAGGCGACAATTTTATTAACAAAATTTATCAGAAATCAGCAGAAGTATTGTTCAAAAGTAAGACAGTGGAAGATGCCATTCTAAGTAACTGAGTCTGAGGCAGAAAAAAAAACTGAAAAGTAATATAAAAAAAAAATTGTGTATACTTCAATGTAAACAATATCAGTTTCTCCACAAGCATATTTTTTCATACACTATAAAACATTACAATATTACAAACACTGATGGAGAATATAGGAGGAACAAAACGACCTATAAATGGTTTTCATTTATTTGGAATAAAAAACATATAATAGAGTACCTAGAGAGGTTCTATGGAAGTGTAAGACAAGAAAGGCGTCAAGATTGCTAACATTTGAGCAATCAAAGATATATATGAGGGAGTTACAACTAGTGTAAGAACATAAGGTGGAGATACAGAAGATTTCCCTATAACTATAGGTGTGCGCCAAGCGCCTACTTTGAGCCCTTATCTTTTCATCTTGGTTTGGGACATGCTTACAGAACATATTCAAGAGTCAGTACCATGGTATATATGCTTTTTGAAGATGATAAAGTCTTGGTGGCAGAGGTGAGAGTTGAGACAAGAAATAATGGAAAGTTAGAGATATGCAGATTGGACACAACAAGCCTTGGATGGAAACACATGGATTTTTCCCAAGTACAAGTAAGACAAAGTATGAATTCAGCAAGAGACACAATAACTCTAATTTAAAGGTAAATGTTGGGGAACATACATTTCCACAAGTAGCATATGTTAGGTACGTTCAGTCCATACAAAATGAATGAGAGACAGAGAGTGACATCTACAAGGTGATCCGAGCAGGGTGGACGAAATGGAATAATCCTTCACAGGTGATATGTGATAGAAAAATACCACTCTAAGCTTAAAGGAAAATTTTACCACATACCTATAAAACCTTTATTGCTGTATGGAACTGAATGTTGGACTCAAAGGGGAAAGAAGTAAGTTGTTGTTGTTATAATGCATCACAATATAAATATTTAAAAACATCTTTAGCTAGTTGAGTCTACATCTTTAGGGTAGTGTAATGACCAATATGGCTAATTGCATTACTGTACCTTCCAATGATTAAAAAATGATAAGAAAAAGAATCTCCATTTTAATACACCTTTACGTTAAAAAAACAAAACAAAAAACTGTTCTTTATTCTCAACCTCTTTCTCTTTTATTATAAGGTACCAGTGTTTCTACACAGCCTTATTTTCTAAAAATGCTTAGGTAGACACAGTTGTACAAGTAGTTTGTGCATCCAACCAATAAAAGTTAGAAAATGACAACTGGTGTTTAACAATTGGGCTCCACTAAGTAGACTTCCTAAAGTGAATGCTTCTATTGATTATGTCTGCCTAAAAGACAGATTGTATTGTACTGCATCATGTCTGCCCTAAAATTTTGTCATTAGTAGTCACTTTAAATCTTAACCACGCACGCTCCTCTAATGTATAAAATCTGTCTTCATTGGAGTTATCCTCCTAGCTATTGGAACTGTGATCATTGAAGTAGGTGATCACAAGTTACAAAACCTTTTATGCACAATTAATGTTATCTAACACAAGCATTAACATAAGCATCACATTCGTCAGTGTTATTAGCTCCTCACCCTTCCTGCGTTGCAATCATCCTAAACACATACCCAAAAGGGGAGGGAGGTATAATTTCATAAATAGAAAAGCAAATTAAACCAAAACCCCGGGAAAGAAAGAAAAAAAGAAGAAGCTCCCATGGTGATAACACAGTGCAGTGAAGAGTATAAACCAAAGGGGTTGTTGAAGGAGCACGAGAGAGCGATGCCCTTTATGGAAAAGGGGTAAAAGAAAGTTTTTTTATGTGGGGATTGGAAAGAAACTGACCTGGGGGAATGGAATCGAGGAGTTGAAGAGCAAGATCGGATTCGTTTTGCAGCTTGGAGATTCTGTCATCGGGGTTGGGTGGGAAATAAGTGTCTCGAAGATGGTAAAGATCTTCTGCTGCTCTTGCAGCTCTGGATAACGGTTCTTCTTCTCTGGGATTACCCATCTCACTCACTCACTGAAGAAGAAGAAAGTAGGAGACAGAGATGGATGCAATTGCAAATGCACCCGTGTCTACTATGGGATACTACTGTGTTATTACTAACTCATCTCCCAAAAACTAACACAACAATTTCAGTCATATTAAGGTCTAATTTGTATAAATAAATAAAAATATGATTAAATATGGAGAATTTAAGCATTGGCAAAATATAATATTTCGCATTAATAATATAATTAAAAAATATTCAAGAATTTAGCCAAAAAAAATGTAATTTGTCAAAAAAATATTATCATTTCTCTGCCTTGGCCTCTTTTGCTCTAATACCCTTTTTTCGCTGAATTTTTGCCCTAATGCCCTTTGCCAATTTTAGTGATTATTAGATTTTTATTTTAATTTCTCTGGTGCACAACCCGGATTATTTTAAATTTCGGATATAATACAATAAATATAAATAAATGCTAAAGAGTTTATTTACTTGAAAAAAGTTTTCATGAGTACTAAGGTAATTTAAAATATAAAACTGGAGGTGTTTGATATTTATTTTTATAATATATTTAACTAATAGAAGATTTTTTAATGTTGATTTGTAAATAGTCATTGTGACTAATGTTAAGAAAATTGAGCATTGATTAAATAAGTTAAAAAATAAATATTCTTTAAATGAATAATTAATTAAAATTTCAATTTGATTGATACGAAAATTTAAAAGATATATGTTATAAAAAAATACAAATAAAAATAAAAATATGTGTAATAACACTATTTTATTTGAAAAGAGAAATAATTAATAAGGATGTAACAAAATAGATCAATTTATCCTGTTTTACCATTGACCTACTAAAAATAAAATAAAATGGATTAATCTACGTTGATATTTATTAATAGAGTGGATTGATAGAGATCAACTCACTAAAATCAATAGTAAAAATAAAACATGGAAAAAAAATAACATATACAAACATTCACTAAAACATTTCTAATGAAATTTAGATACAATAAAAAATCATAATTACATCACAAACATTTAAAAGTATATTAACAATTTACTACCAACCAAACAATTGTTTATTGTCTACAAAGTGAAAATATTAAATAAATTAAACAATCGTTCAAGTAGCAATTTCATTGTCTTAAACTATTCTACAAAAGAAAAAAAAAGAAAAAATAAAAAGGAGGGAGAATGTTCCAAACGTGATCAACTCAAGCTTCAAGTCAAACACACACATCAGCCAGTAAATATCTCATGCTACCATGAGCTACTAACTTGATGGCTATTGTTTGAGACCTGACTCGGAAACCAATTAGGAGTGAGAAGCATGAGAAGTCTCCCTTAAACTATATCCAAACAAAATGGGAAACTACATTGATTGGTGTGGTCAAGTCCAACTCATTTTACACCACTAATCATTGCAAACATGCTAGAAAAATTGGAAACTTACCAAACTTGATGCAAGCATAAATCAAAGGTAACGCGCGGCAAAATAAAAAACATGAAAGCTTGATTCAAGCGTGAAACAACTAAATGTAATTCATAACAAAGCATGGAATACCAAACTTAAAAAATGAGAGAAGCATTTTGCAGGATTGTAAGAAACACGAAAAATATCTCCTAGAGGGTATCAAAAGAAACAAAGAACATCTCATTGAGAGAAGAACACCAATCTCCTTTTTATTTTGTTATAGGTATGCAAGAAGCATTGGGGAAATTAGAAACAAGGAAAACTAAAGAAAGGAATAGTTGGGGAAACCAAACCAAATTTCAACTTACGGATAAATACAACGAATAAAAGAATTTGCAAAAGAAACGAACATTGAAAACAGACAAGTTCTTTTGTTTAGAAGGTAAACAGACAACTTTTATTATCTTGATTCTTGAATTGAAAAACATAATTTAAGTATTTACCTTAAAAATACAATCAACCATATTCAAAAATCATAATCCATTTAGTTTTAAACCGTTATTAACTTCAACTCGAGCTACCTTCGTAAGTTATCTTTGGGTGTAGCAGGTGAAATTTTAAATAACAGTAAATTCAACGCTGAGATAACCATATTTATTATTATTTGATCTGATCGATTATCGATATTAAACTAATAAACTGTATTAAACTGATAAGAACATATACTACATTGGCTTTTGCAAATGTGTTTGGTGATTGTCCAGTACTGCGTGGGACTTGTCAAAGTGAGACAAATACAGCTGACACTCACTGGAGCCTGAAAGCATGTTTCAACTTATAAAGACAATGCACCTCAAAAGTCTTCTATCCATCTCTTCACAAATTAAATCACCTGGACATGATTAGGAACAAAAAAAGTATAAAAAGCACTCATTAATACAGAGGAACAGTCTCTAAAAGGCACCCTGGAAACAATTGCCGCTGATTGTGACAGTGCAATTATGCAACAATGGAAGTTAATATGACAGCAGAAACAATTACTAGTGTGTTTGGATTAGATTCAATTTTTCCATATTCAATTTCAATTCCACATTAAAAGCCAAAGCAATAAATAGTTGCGTTCACTTTCTCAAATTTTCACCATGATTTCGGAGGCCAGAATTAATTCTGGTAGTTATCCAAACACACTGGACATCAGTGTGAGAATACTAACCAACTTCAAGATTTGTTTGCATTATACAATGGCTGTTTCATTGCAGTGTGTTCTATGATACACCAAAAATGCTCCATCGTCTTATAATTATATTCCCTTTGTACAGAAGAAAGTCAACAACTGACTAATGCATAATCTTATTCGTTCCTCTAATTAAATTCATGTAGTTTTAATCAATCAATGCACACAATTTTAACAGTTGCATCATGGTATTCTTCAGTAGATAAGATGAATAATTTGCATCTTCCCATGTATAACAGTATGGCATTCAGAATATGAGTTTCTAAAATTTGTCTTCATTCTCTTTGAATAGTGTAATGCGGAACTCAAGTAACCCAATATAACAGGCAATTCTGAAAATTCAAATTTCAAGCAAAATGGTCTCAAGTTTTGGAAGGATTTAGTAATAACAGAACACGAAAAAAAAAAACTTGAAAAGGTTATATCTATTGAAACGAAGGATAATTTAAATTCCAAAAATGCATATGATAATTCAGAGATATCCCACAAAAACTTTAATCTGATTTGAGTGGGATGCACCAGGATCATGCTCTGTAGTGAAAGACATAGACAATCAAAAGGCCTGAGAAGGCTATATTTTGTAAAGATGATGATTTTTCTTACAGATGGTTTATACCGCTTTATGCGTCTTCAGCGTAGAACTTATCAAAGAGAACACTATCCATAGCTGAATCATGTTGGTTCAGGATTTTGTTATATTCACAGTCTAGCAGTCTAGGACACTTTTATTTTGCATTCATTTTCGGATTGTTCACGTCTTTGTATAAATTTTACAGTCTCTCAGTAAAAGATCGAACACTTCTGATAATTTTTTGGGAATTTAACTCTCATTCTATAAGGTTTGACCAAGTCTGAACCCGACACCCCAGGAACGCTAGACAATTGCCTCTTTAACAACTTGACACATAAATAATAATAGTCCCACATCGAGAGCATTTAGTTATAAAAATGTGTTTATATAATTAAGTATAACACTCATGGTCACGACCTTACTTGAACAGGATCTGTTCTATAGGCTCGTACCTCTGTGTCCTTGAGTTCTAAGGAGACAGGAACCTACGTCTGGTGGATGAACCCTGACCGGGTAATCAGAGCGTGATTAACGGCCTGTTGTTCTTCTCTGTGGAGTGGTGATAACTTACTTAGGCTGTAGAGGATCGTTCTTAGGCAGATTCCTGTCTGGGATGGTCACACGGTTGTCTGACAGACCCAAAACTTTTTTTTACAGGTTTTTTGTGCATTCATTATTGAAAAATAGACTCCAAAAGCTTTGGGCTAATGCTATTACATTTTTTCTTTTTTAATCGTTCTACTGATCTACTCTGAAAAATAAAGGAATGCGTAACATCTGACGAATTATACTTGTTTTTGCTTGCTGATTGACGTCTTCTAAGCTGGAGCTTGGAGGGACAGCACAGCAATGAATGCTGAAAGTCCTCTTGAGATTGAACTGAGATGAACAACATGAACAGGAACAATAAAATTAAAAAAATAAATATAATTAGCTTCAATTTTGTTTTGTTTGGACTCCTGTGTGGATAATTTTATTCAACGCTTATTAATCAAAGTTTTACGATAATCGCTTACCAAAAATATCTAATTTGGATTGTATGGATTGTTGACAACAATTCTTTCATAAGTTATGTATTTTCTTAATTCCTAATAAGTAAACAAAATAATTTATCACGTTATTATATTTGAAAAGCGAGACAAATTTATTTAAGATAAAAGCTAACCTTCTTTTTACTATTAATATTAATCACGCGTACGATATTCATTATTCAAGACTAAGTGAATAAATTGTAGTCGTTTGTTTTGTTTCTACAGCTGTCGCAATTCTGAAAAAACAGAAAAAGGGCAAAGATGAAAACGAGTCTGAATTCCACATTTTGTGAAATTGTTTCACACTTGTTTACCTCATATTATTATTAGCACATCATTATCAAGCAATGTCGGCCTAGTTACTATACATTTCCTACCATTTTCACTATCACATATTTAATCAATTAATTTCTTTCCTATCTCACACATTTTTAACAAAAGAAAAAAGATGAACTACTTTAAGTGTCCAAATTAGGACGGTTCTTGTTTTTTTTTTTATTATTAACCAAAAGATGGTTCTTGAAGCAGTAGGTGACAACAACAATTCATATGCATATACAGGAACAGGAACATGATTAACTAACATTACATAAAGTGATATCTTCACTATTTTATTATTAATTTGACAATTAAATTTAAAATTCTCACAAAGTATACTAAACTTACAAATAACCATATTTTAAAAATTAATTGATGCTTCAATATTTCATGTTATTTCAATGTATAATGCATTATTTAAAATATAACTAAATAATTATTATTTAGATAGAGACTAAAAATATATTAATTTTTATATGAACTAAAACTTAATTTTCAGATATTTTAAGGGACAACAACTTATTTTTCTTGTATACTTATGTAGATAATAATTTTAAGGGACAAAAACCTGAATGTTTAAATTATGTAAAAAAAAATACATAATAATTGGGATAATATGACATAATTTAAATGTCAAATTAATAAAATTTACCTGTTATGATTTTTTTTTAGGTATCATTTTACAAAGTTTTACATTAATTCCGTATGAATTGATCTTATCCTCCACCTATTATATTTAATCAAATTAATACACACCATTAAATATAAAATTAATTTCTTGCATAAAAATCCATTAAAGAACGTAATATAAGAAGCTTTGCTGCACTGGAAAATGATCAAAATACATTTGAAATGACAACTGACAGTAAAATAGTACCAAAATACATGTTTGAATGAAAGATCTCAAACACTAGAACATTTTTTTGTAAGGCTTAACCAAACTAGCCGGAAGTTTCAGTCAAGAATAAAATAACCAACAGAAAAGAAATGGAATATTTGCAGAGAATTATTTCCACTTTTGGGGAGGAGGAATTATTAGTAGTAGTAGTAGTAGTATTTTTGATTTTTTTTATAAAAGTAGTATTATTTTTCCGAGTAAGGTACATAGATACATTGTTGTGAGTTGGAGAAGACATGAGTGGGTCCAACACGTGGCGTTTGGGTTGGCGACGAAATTTGATCCCGTATATGACAGCCATAAAGTTAAAAACTTTAAATATCTCACAAATTGGCCAACGCCAAACAAACACTGCATTTACTTTGAAGCCCAACGCGCATTCTCAAGTTTCAAGTCTCATCCAGCCAACGCCAAACTGGTCAACACATCTCATACTACCACATATACAAACACTAACACACGCCCATGATATAATTCACGACAACGTGCACCTTCAAATATTTTATTTTACTAATAGAATATTCCCTAGCTAACCAAATACTACTACCTTTGTTTTTGACTTTTCTCCCTCTCTATATATACCCACAACAAACCTTCAAATCCACCCACAAAACATACCCTCCATCATCAAATCTCCCATATTGTTCTTCAATTCTCTTCAACGTTAACAACCTTCAATCAATCCTCGTATCGGTTATTATTAATTTTAATTCCACGTAATGGGCAACTACGTTTCATGCACCTTGGCGCCTCCTTTGATGAAGAATTCCAAGGCCACGAGGGTTATCATTCCCACCGGTGAAGTCAAGCAATTCAAAGAGATCGTGAAGGCTGCGGAACTCATGCTCGAACACCCTAACTATTTTTTGGTCAATTCTCGTTCTTTGCATATCGGAAGAAGATTCTCTGCTCTCGGTGCTGATGAAGAGTTGGAGTTTGGCAACGTGTATATCTTCTTCCCGATGAGGAGAGTGAACTCTCTTGTTACCGCCCCTGACATGGCGGTACTCTTCTTGGCAGCCAACTCTGCCGCCAAAAAATTGTTCGGCGGAAAGGCACGTATTCTGCCGGACAACGATGGCGGCAAAACATTGCAACAACTGGAAGAAGAAGAGAGTTCAAAAGATGAAAGTTTAAGTGTGATTCCAAGGTTGAGTTTGGAAGGAGTGGAGTCAGGGTTTCAGTATAGGTTAAATTATTGTAGGTCAAGGAGGCCTGTTTTGGAGACTATAAATGAGGAACCTGTTAGGTTAAGGTGATCATGTAATGAAACTCATTCGTTTATGCATCAGATTTTTTTTTTTAGCTTCAAGAGAGATTTAATTAGTAGAATCATACAGCACTTCAGAAAATAAATAGTTGAGATGGTGGCTTATTAGCATCAAATTTGTACAAAATTCATACACAAACAAAAAGTTTGCGTGTGATATTTATTGACTATTACTTTATTTTTGGCTACAGTGAATGAGTTTAGATTAATTTTATTCATGTTCCTGCTTTTTCTTTAAAAAATAAGCAAGTGAAATACATTGTGTGAACTCTGAATTGTTCAACCATTTGTCCATTCGTGTTCTGACTTCAATAAAGCAGCGACCAACGCGTAGGTTAGCTAGTTGGGCCTCTGAATGGAATGAATCGGGTAACAAATAACAATAGAATGTGTTAGGCATTCGAAATTTGAATGTGCAAAAATCAAAATGACAACTGTTTCTGTCTTCTAGAAATAATTTTGTCCCTTTTTAAAATATATTTTGGTTTAAGAAAAATTGAAAAGAAAAAAAAATTGACCCAAAAAAGTATGTAAACAAGGCAGTGGATAATCGATGATAAGAAACCTGATAAGCCGAATCCCTTGTTCCGTAGATGCAAATAAGGCGGGGGATAGTCAATTATAAAAAATAAAAAAGATAACAAAAAAATTGGTGAAAATTTTTATCGGATCTGATAATCGGAATAGATTTTGGATTTGCTTTTCAAAACTGATTGAATCCAATTCAAATTGAAGTTCTGTTTAACTATAAAATCTTTAAAAATTTATCAAATAGAAAATTAAATATTTTAAAGATTTAATTATATTATCTTAAATTCATAAATAATATCACGCATGATTATATTTATATTTCTTATATGTTCGTAAAATTATCACATAAATATACTTGTTTATAAAAAAATATTTAATTAAGGATGATTTTTTATTAAATATTTAAGTTAAGATGCATAAATAAATTATCAATTGTGTATTTTTGTATATAGTATATATTTACATAATTATATCATTATTAATTATGACATGTAAATGAAATGTTTGATTTTTAATTTATTTTTTGTTATATTTACTACTCCGTATATACCTTATCATTTACTAGTATTTAATATATTTTTTTAAAAGTAAGATTGAAACTGAAAATCAAAATCAATTTAATTCAAATCATTTTAAATTATATTGGATAGAAATAAAGTATTAAACATAACCGATTAAATAATAAATTAAAAAATAATTAAAACCGATGATTTTTCCTTTAAAATCGATCAAATTCATTAATAGTTACCCGGACCATTTATGCTTAGTTTATCCCTTGGGAAGCATGAAATTAAAGATATTGAGAAACACAATTAATAAGATTGAAACTGAAGCTACAGTACTTAAATGCATTTGAAAATTTGTCTGGTCACATGCATGAATTGAAGCATCCTTTGGGAATATAGAACGGGAGAATTTTAAATAAGAGTAGGAAATTTTCCCGTAAATATCTGAACAAAGATTTACCATTTCTCTTTCTATAAATAGGGAGCCGAGTAATAAGACTGATCACATTCATTTGAGTAACTTGAGCAAGTTGTTAATTTGTTGTGATAATTTGAAATATGGGTAGTAGTCAAAGCAGTAGTGCTTCTGCAGGGGGACATAAATGTGAAAGCCCAGAAGGTGCTGTGTATTGAACTTACATTTCACGGGCAGCATTTGAGAGCTACTATATACTACTAGTACTATTCTTCTAATTTTATTTTTTATCTCCTTGACCAAGACACCATTTCCGAAGATATTTTCTTTACGCTTATAACATGTAAAAGATATAATGATTTTTTATCAATTGAAGTCAAGATAGGTAAAGTCACGGTTTAATAAGAAAAATATTGCTAATAAGTACGTAACGTTTATTGTTAAATTGTAAAAAAGTGTGTGTGTTTTCAAACGTTTATAATGCGTGCATTCAGTGCCAAAGCCATTCGTAATGAACAGTACTGCTGCTTCAACAAGTCAAGTTCTATTACCACCTTTGTATACACGATTGAACGGGATTTTAGTTAAGGAAATTTAATCCCTAATCACAAATCATATAAAAAAATGTCAATATAAGTTCAAATGGTAGCAAAATCGGGAGAACAGTTACCAAATTAATGGTAGCAAAAGAGTTCTAGACAAACATAAAATTGGTATAATATCATGTTACCAAATTCTAGGGAAAAATAAGATTTGGCATACCACCTGCACCATGTGTATATTTCTGGAAATATTTCAAATTCTTTTTCTAAAGTCATTAATTTCATCAAAATACAAGCCCATTTTGAATTACTAATTTACAGCTTACGAGGATTTTTTAATGCTAAAACCTTAACATTGATGCTAAGTTTTATTAATTTTATAGATGTTTATGAAAAATTTAAATAAGAGATTTTCTTTAAAAAAAACTGAAAATGTATAAATTGATCCGTATTTTATTTTACATCGCAATTAGGCGCTTGGTTGGGGCCTCCCCTCTCCCTTTCGCCGCCTCAATAAAGGTACAATTCCCTGCCACAGTGCCACTTGCATTTTTTTTTTCCACCGAACTAGGTTTTTTATTTTTACCGCCAAAAGAAATATTTTATTCTCTGCCTGTGGCATAGTATACACTATTCATTAGTTTTTGAATTATGAAAATTACACCCATTATTTCTAAATATGCTTTTGTCAAGTCGTTAAATGTGTATTTCATCTTTCAATGCTGCTGCATTTTTTAAGATTTAATAATTAGAGTTGAGTTGGCTTGAATAATTTAAAGCTATGAGTATAATTTTAAAATTAGCGTGGTTGGTTCTTAATTCTTATGAGTGTGATGTATGCTCCTTGATTGTGAAGTATGGAAACTCACAACAAGAATACAAAATACAGAGAGAAAAAAAAATGCAGATACTGTGATACAATATTACAGAATCAATGTTCTAAATAATATTGGAATAGATGAATAGTTTAGGTTACGGTACATGGAACCTTACTCTCAGGTTCTGTTTATAAATATCTCTGTAGCTGTAACCAATCAGAATTCTACATAAAACACAGACTCACCCAACTCTGTTCATTTTCTCTCTGAAATTTCCTCTCACCCTGTATCAATTTTGAATATACCCAATTGCAAAATTTTAAAAATAAATAAAAGTATAAAACAAGTAGTTTTGTTGCTATCCCTGTGTGCATTGCATATCCACTCCCCACACATGCTTGACTTCAATATCTTTCTTAACACAAGAAGATGTCCAATGTCTTTGTGATCTTTGCTTCCATTTCTATCTACTAGACCAATATCTATAAACACACTTAAATGTAAAAGCTCCAGGGCAGCAATTACTTATTATATTTTTGGTAGAGATCAGAGATGGATATATTTATTACTTAATGTGCTTCAGTTTATTTTATTTTTTCAGCTTTGAGTTTTGGACTTATGTTATATACAAATCACATTATACTCGAAGTTGAGGTAGATTAAATACTCTCTTATTCTTTATTGTTGCTAGTGGTGTTAATTTGAAGATTTCCAACTGAAGTAGTTTATGATTGTGTTTGTATCTTATACTTGTAGGCATGCATTTACCTTAGTTTCTTGTTCAATAACTACTTTTATATGGAGTTCAAAATAATATACAAGTAGTTCTTGAATTGTCCAAAGCTGGACAGTCTAGGATTGTAAATTCACATATAGGACATTCTCGTATGTCTCTAATTCTTGATTTAACAATTATATTGGTTTGTATTTCCCATCGTTCCCTGGGTACATACTTAATTTGAGTGATTATACCACTTGGATTAAGTTGTGTGCTTGGAAAACTAATGGGAAATATTGCTGAAATTTTATTAAATTAAGAATGAGAACGTTACAATAACTTTTTTTGGTTTTGTTTTGTGTCAACACTGTCTTTAGAATCATACAATATATAATGCGAATTTGACAGTTCTAGATACGATAAGATCCAAACCCTGTATTGGATGGAGTAGAAATCCAACATGTAGTCACTGCATCTTGACATCAAAATAAGTGTTAATGATTAATTTGATAGATCAAGAAACTATGGATCGGAAATGAATGTCTTCCAGTCGATTGTCAAAAGAATATGGGGATGGAGTGAAAGAGATTATTAAGCTTGCAGAAAACCCCAGTAGAATCATTTTCCCTTGCTTGAAGTGTTGTTATTCAAAAGTAGTTAATGCATACGAGTTGGAAGAGCATTTAGTGTGCAACGGAATTGATCAAAGCTATACATGTTGGACATGGCACGGTGAAAAGAGAAACGAGACTGCTGATTATGATATGCAGGATAGTGTGACAAACACGGCTCCTACTAAGGGTGAGTCTTGCATTATTCATTTATTGTCCATTTCTTTAATATTATCTTTTTATCTATCTATTTCTAATCTATGTAGCGTTGATATGTTTTGGTTGCTGGAAAAGTTGGACGCTAGTAAAAACATTTTCCGTTTGCTGATGTTGGTTACCCGGTTCATATGGTAAATGGATGTGAATTATATAATGAATGAGAAGGACCATTTTCTAAGCCGCTTTGATGGCTTCTGTGGTTATTAGCACTCAAGAATTGGGCGTCTTGCTGAGTTTGCCCGCTCCTTTTTTTCTGTTTCTCAAACTTCTTGTGTGGTGCATTATTAGTTCTGAGGAATTATTTTCACATAAAAATTAAGGAATATAATATACCCCAAGAGAAAATGATTCTTGGTTTTTTCTGTTTTTAGTTTTAGATTTATTACTGATTCATAAATAAAAATGACCATAATTCTATTTGTTGTACGGAACATGTTTATCATGTTGTGATTGTGGCAATTCTGCAGCTTGCTGCCAAACTTTGCTACATTTGGTATGATTCAGACAGTAGAGAATTATGTTTGCTTATGTACTATGTAGAATTGTATGGTTATTAGTCAATGGTGTACCTAGAAAAATTTATTTATGTCTGTATAGTTAGTAGCGGAGTTCACGGGCAACGTCCCCAAAAAAATATTTGATAAAAAAAATTTAAATCAACACTTTATATACAAGATTATAAACCCGCTTAAAATGTAGTTGCTTTTGTAACAAGATGCACATAATAGTTTGACTAATCATTTAGCTTTCAAATTTTACCGATCCTCCAAAATAAATATGAGAATATACTCCAGTACATTCATACATCATCATTCTATTTATAATGGTAAATAAAAAAGTCAATATCATTTATACAGAAGGCGAGCAAAATCACATTAAAGGCTCTTATATGTAGATATTAACTCGATTGAGAATGTTAAATCTGACATCAATTCTTTCTTTTTAATGCTAACGATTGATTCCTTTTTGGGCTCTTACACATAAATGAAAGACTGAAAAGAGGAAGTCAGAATATGATACATAACCTGAAAGAAAATTCTAATTTAAAAAAATTAAAGGAAAAAAAAGATTATCTTTACCCATATATAACCAAGAGCGAAGGTTTTTGCAGCGTGAGATTGCAAAGAAGCAAACAAGAACTACCAAAACAATTGTCTCCAAGACATTCGCGTAGGAAAACACTACCTTGTATCAATGTCTACCAAAAAAGTTTATGTCCGCACTTGCGGACAGTAGCGCATACGTGGGTCCGCCACTGTTATTAGTGGATTTTGTCAAGAGTTAACAGTGAACTGCAAAATGGAGTGTTTAGAGGGATGCATTGTATATAATATTTACGTAACAAGTGTGGCTTCCCAGTTCTCATCTATTTAACTCAACACAACACTGACATTTAAATGGAGAAGGAAAAAATAAATTGATTGTATGCATGCAAAACTTGATTTGGAATGGATGTTGCTGGACAGAAGTAACAGTAGGGAGATGAATTTTGTGTGGCTAGTTTGCTAGTTTGATGTTCTGTTTCCAAATTGTCTTTTAGGTTGATGCATTGTTTTTAGCCATCATGATATCAGCTTAGGTGACAAAGGTGCAAACAATACTGATTTCATGCTAATGATCAAATTTCCTCGTGCAGTGGACAATGCTAAAAAGACTGATCCCAAATGCTGTAAATTTCGGCCTTTGAGGAAAAATGTTTTGTTGCTGCAACTGTTTGTTGATTCTGAAATATTGTTGATATTGCTGTAAATTCCTAAACTGTGTTGTGGCTTGTTTATGTTGTGTGTTGATCAGGTTTGAGAAAAAAACATAATGAATCAGAGAAATTTGTCAATACATGCCAAAAACATTTGCGAATGCAGTAAGCTGGGTAAATCATGGTTTAATAACCACCACGTTAGTAACTATCTAAATGGCAGGGACTAGAACACACTAAATTTGTTTTGTACAAGGATTTAAACTTACAAGGGTCAAAAATACTAAAATACAAACAATACAAGTTAAAAAACAAAATATCAGTAGTCGTTGGTCCGAGTATAAATGAGGTCAAATTCTTTAAGCAAGCTTTAAGGTTTGACTTTGTAGATGAAAAAAAAGTTGTTAAGAGAATAAACCTTGCTAAAAGTGACCAATTGAGTTTTCTGCATGAATTATTAATCATTTACAAAATGATACTTTGTTCCTATAATATGTTAACCCAAAACGTACATAGACTAAAACTTACTATAACTAATTTTTAAACAAAAATTTAACTTGTGAACTTCTTTTTCAATCTGTTCTCTGTCCATGGAGAATTCAAGCTACTCATGCATTTAAGAGCTGCAGTCACAACTGCCCGGTAAATATAAGAATTGAGTGACAACAATTGGGAGCACAAAAGCTGAGTGTTGGAGAACAAGTGTGAAGTGATCTTTCTAATATTTACCTCCCTCAGTTGCACAACACTGAGATTATTGAAAATTAAGGCACCAGTCGAATGCATTAAGATTTAGCCTGGTCACATGTAAATGTACTCTTAGAACTAGGAGTATACTTGAAAGGAATTAATTTCAATTTGGCCATTCATACATTAAGATCTTGAATTAAGACATTCAACTATCTCCCGCCATTTATGCTTTAGTTTATATCCCTTGGAAAGCATGAAAGATATTGAGAAAACCATGATATGTCATCTCATTGAAACTGAAGCTGCATTTAAATGCATTGGAAAATTTTCCTCGTCAGTGTCGTCACATGCATGAATTCAAGTATTCGTTGGAAATATCGGGAGATTTTAAGTAATTTCTATCATCATGTATTAAGAGTCAGAAATTTTTTCCTATAAACATTAATTACTATTGAACAGAGCTTTAGCATTTCTCTCTATAAATAGCGAACTAACTAAAACTGTTTTCATATCCGTTTATCAAAATTAATTTCCTATCTACGTAATATTTCAGTAACTTGAGTGAGCGTCTGTTGTGATTATTTGAAACATGGGTGGTAAAGGTGGTAGCAGTGATGGCGGTGGCAGTGGCGGTGGTTCGGGGGTTATATGAAATCCCCTGGTGGTGATGGATCTTACATTTCAAGGGGAACATTTGAAAACAACCCTCGGGTATTTCAGTGGTCTGCATGGTGCTGATAAGGGCAACAAGTAATGCCATTAATTTGTTCTAATATTTTAAGCTGCGTGTTCTCATATGTAACTCTCGTGGTGATCTATGTCGTTATTGTATCAATATATATAAATAAATGCAGCTATGAATTACTGTTACTAGTTTGTGTTTTCTCCTATGATTTTAGACAATATAATAAATATTTTTTTAAAGTTTTTTAACCAATGTTAGGATATTACTTAACAAGATCTTTATTAATATCTTATTTACGCGTGAAAGACGTATTAAATTTTTATTGGTTTAAGGGAAGTTTGGTGCACATTTTAAGTAAAAAAAAAAGTGAAGTTCTCTTTGCATCTAATTCTTTATTAACGAAATTAAATGAGATTTTACTTAAGCAAAACTAAATCCTTAAAAGTATAAAAAAAATCCTTAATCGCAAATCATATATATTACTATATATGTTTATGATTTATCTCTCACACACACATACACACACGTGTGGTTAAGTGAGACTGTGAGAGATTTTTAAACTTTGAAGTAAATATGTTGACTAAATACAATAATTGTCAAAATTTAAAAAAAAAAACTCTAGCTAGCATCATTTTTAATTATAACAAGATCGTACTTATAATTTTTAATTGTTGTTATATATAACTGAAAATGATGCTAGCTTCATTTTTTTCACCTTAGAGTAATTGAATTAAAACTTTCGATGAGTACTTTGGATTTTTGGTACAATTTTATAAATTAATTTTTTTATATTCTAGAATTATCACTGTAGATATATAGATTATTAATGTATATAAAATAATATCTAGTTTTGTTATATCCACGAGTTTGTAAAACTGACGAGGGTCTATTTCATGTCGGCGGGAAGTCAATACACTGGAAATTAAATATATGAAGCTGGCTTAATTAAGCTTTTGCCTTTAGTAAGCTAAGCTACATTTTGGAGCTCAACTTAGTTTATTGTGTTTTCGTTTCCTTTTTCTTTTCATGTTGATCAATTAAATGACTGAACTGAACTATTGAGTTTTTATGTTAAAAGCATGTTATTAAGTACATTTTCTTAAAAGTTGTTTAATTTTAAAAGAAAATTTAATTAATAAGTAATTATAAACATACACTCAAATTTTCTTTCATCTCTACCTTCCATCCATGCATTGGATCCCTTTCATCAACACTATTAAAAGATCTAGACTATTATAAACATATATTAATTCATTTATGGTCACTGCATTTATAAACATATTAAAAGACTATTCATAAAGTTAGAAATAAAAAAAGTAAAAAAGACATTGATTACTTTTTGAATCAATATCTATTAAAAACTTAATATGCTTTTCATATCTATAAAATAATTTTATATATTATTATTTATTTTTTTATTTTAATACCTGATATTAATTTTTGTACGATTTTCATATTTGTCTTTAGTCTTATTTTATTAAGTGATGATGTGATAAATAAAATGTGCCACGTAATTAATGACCACCAGAAATATATATTTTTAGTATCGATCGACTTTCCTCCAACTCTAACAAGTTGTTTAATATTTTATTATTGTTGTGAAAGTCACCGAAGTTGACTCTAATGTATTTATTATTATTTTTTATCTAATGTATCTATTATTTTTTTTTATATAAAACTTACTGGAACATCATATAAATTAAACATTTTAGGGATGAAAAAGAATGTTGCAATCTTAATTTTAAAAGCAAAAATTATATAAAAGATAATAAATACATTAGGATCGGCCAAGTTAATTCTAACAAAAATAATACAGTTATTTGTAATCAACATTAAGTGACACTAAAGACATATTTTCTTGTATTAATTAATGACATGGAAAATATTTAACTATGATATGACAATGATGATGTAATTTTCCATTTATCATATCATTCCTTAACAAAGTGAACATTCTTTGACAAAGTGAGACTAACAACAAAACAAAAATAATAATTTATGAAAATCATATTTATGCCACTTTTAAATTATCTAAAGTTACAAATAATTCTAAGAATTTAATAGTATTGCATTGACAATATAAAATAGTTTTACAATGTCATGTTCAATTACAAATTATTATTAATATAACTTTTAAGGTAATAAAAGTCAACAAAACTTATCTTAATTATAATATATGATAATTTGTGATTGAATAATTATGTAAAAAATTTAGTGCATGTTTTTCTAATTCTAAATCTTGTAGTAGCTTTTTTAAATAATTCTCTTAATTATTAAATAAAATAGTAAATATATTTTATATTTTTGTGATATTAAATATATATTTTATTTATAATTTTATATTCAGAACAGCATGTTATTCTTAAAATATTATGAGAGCATATAATATTACTTTAATTTGAAATTTGAAACAAACTAAAACATTTAAAGAGTAGTCCAATATACATTCAAGTATTCAACTAGCTCCGGCCATTTCAAAATTTAATATTGAATGAACAGAGCTTTACCATTTCTCTTCTATAAATAGCAACCAACTAGGAAAATTATTTTCACATCCATTTCTTAAAAAATTCCTATCTAAAACACTAGTATTTCAGTTACTTGTTCAACAATTGTTGTTGGGATCATTTGAAACATGGGTGGTAAAGGTGATAGTGGTGGTGGTAGCAAAGATGGCGGTGATGGCAGCAACAATGATAATTCAGGAGTATATGAAAGCCCGTGGTGATGGAGGTTACATTTCAAGGGAAATATTTGAGAACAATGCTCAGAGATACTTCAGTGGTCTTCATGGTGCGGAAAAGGGAAATAAGTACTTTTTTGTTTACCAAATGTTTGAACATGAGATTTGTTTAAGCAAAACCAACCCCCTAATCACCAGTGGTGGAATTAGGGGGGGCTAGGGTGGGCCACCGCCCCCCCTAAAAAAATTAGTAAAAAAAATGAAAATGAAAGAAAAAAAAAAGAGAAAAGAAAAAATATTAAAAAAAGGTAAAAGGGGAAAGAAAAAAATATAAAGAAAACATAGTAAAAAAAGAAAAGAAAAAAGAAAACAATATGAAAACAATAAAAAGGAAAGAAAACATAAAAGAGGAAAACAATATATAAAAAAAAGGAAAGAAAATGTAATAAAAATAAAATGGGAAAAAGAGATAACAGAAAAAGAAAAAAAGGAAAGAAAGATGATAAAACAGGAAAAAAAATAATAAAAAGGAAAAGAATAAAGAGGAAGAGGAAGAAAAAACCCTATAAAATGGAGAGGTCTGGACACAAAGGAAACACAAATCTCAAGAGAACAAAAGGAGTCAAAAAAGTTGTTTCATTTGGTAAACCAGTGAAAGATAAGAGTTTCAGGTATCCCATCATTCCTTTCTTTTTTCCTATTTTTCTCTTTCTTCTTCTTGTTGTTATTCTTCCAAAATAAAATAAACTACTATTTGCGCCCCTTATTAGAAGGAGAGGTCGTGCTCGAAATGAACAAGGTGATTTTTCTGAAAAAATTTATAGGTAAATATCTTTTGTGTTATAATTGATTATCAATTACAAGAATTAAATAGCATGTTCAATGATAATACTATTGAATTACTTGCTTTGAGCATGACTTTAGATCCAAGAAACAAGTACAAGTCATTTAATAGTGATGATATTTGCAAACTTGTTGATAAATTTTATTCTAGAAATTTCATAGAGCAGGAAAAATTGCATTTGAAAATGGAGTTACAACATTTTGAGCTTGACATTCCTAAACATCCAGATTTGATTAACTTATCAACTACATTTGAATTATGTCAAGGACTAGCAAGAACTGGAAAGTCCATCATTTACCCTCTTATTGATAGAGTAATTAGACTTATACTCACTCTTCCAGTTTCTACAGTAACTACTGAAAGATATTTCTTAGCTATGAAGATAATCAAGACTAGACTTTGAAATAGAATGGAAGACCAATTTCTTAATAATTCTTTGATTACATACATTGAAAAAGAAATTGTTTTGAGTTTTGGCACAAATTCAATGATAGATGATTTTAACAATATGAAAACACGTAGAGTAAGAGTCAAGTCATGAAGTGATTTTAATTTCTGTAATAGTTTTTTTTATATTAGATTTGTATTGTCTTCGGAGTACTTTTATTTATGATATAATTTTTGTTATATTTATCCCCTTTCTATAAAATTTCTGGCTCCGCCACTGCTAATCACAAACATATTTTACACTTACTTTTATATCTGTTTTCTATGGGGGTAAAGTGAGAGAGAATTCCCCCTAAATGTAGGTTAAAAAAGGAAATACAGTATAAAAATTCATGAGTAACATATTTGCTTCATTAATTTGCAATATATATCATATGGCAAATATATTCTCACAGTTCTATATATCCTTGCAATACGAGTAGTGAAAATAATTTGATTAATTTTAATCTACTCACTGTTGAAATTTGTTCTTATTGTCAGATCATTGACAGTTTTAGCAAAAAAAACAGTTCATATTTGTTAGAGATTAATTTTAAATTTTTGAATTAACAAAAAACATTTTTTAATACATTAATCTATAAATTATTTCATTGAAAAAGTTGATTTGAACTTATGTTAAAACCTCAGCTCAGAATAAAAAAAAATGAAAAACAGAATATAAAAAAGCTCAGCTCATTTTAACATTTTCTTTTCTTTTCTTATAAATACTTTTGAAAAAATCATCGAGAATCATTGTATCAGTTCTAGGTTATCAATCTATATTCTACCCTTAAATCCAAATAATCTTTAGCTATTGACTGAATATGTTCTAAGAGTTATCATGTGCACATATAAAGGAGGAACAGAAGGCATAGATGCTAATTAAGAGAACCGATGAAAAAGACAAGTCCAATTGCACCGCAACCGCATGTCAAACCTATAACTTCAGCATGTTGTGATATCACACAATCTCGATCACTATGTAACTCTGCTTATAATTCCACGCACGGGTATGTATTAGCCTCTCTCTCTCTTTCTCACATGTTGATGTTGAATGCTTATACTCATTTATTATTAAAAAAACAGTATATAAATTGTAAAAATAAATATATTTTTGCCTATGAATTTTTTGTTTTATCAGATTATGCAAATGCTATGTATTTGGCTTGATAGGATTGGTTCTCGCCTATCTGCCAGCTAAGGTAGGTACATGTCATTTTTGACTTATGAGATATCAACAATTTGCTAAGCATATAATTTCTTCATTTCGCTATAAAACCCATCAAGGTTGCAATTATCAGTGCACATTCTTGCCCTAATTAGACCTTAATCATCAATATGGACGGCGGCTAATTTAGAAATATAAAATAGTTTGATGTTCCCTTAGAACATCTTTAATTCTATTTCTAGTCAGCAAAAAAATGTTTATATAAAAAAATATGCTTAATGTATTTGTTTTTTGTTTCTATAGTTTGATGACTATTCAATTTTAGACTCACAACAAATTTATCACATATCTGATCTCTCATGTTTTCAAAATTTAACAAATTTGATCATGGTTAATCTTTTATTAATTTTTTAAACAAAAATAATTAACATGACATCTTAATGATAACATAACATTAACATATTAATATAATAAATAACATAACAATTTAACACATAATTGACGTGAGAGTTCATAATATCATATCAATATCAAGCCAACAAATTATCAATATCACATTAGCATATGCATCAAACTGTCATGTCACAATATTATTATCATTATATAACTAATAGTATGCCAAGTCCACAGTTTACATTAACAAGTTGATCACAATTAATAATGGACCAAAATTATTAAATTTTAAAAATATGAAGAATTAGATGTGTAATATTTTTTTTAGAGACCATAATCGCACAATCATAAAATTTTAGAGATTAAAAACTGAATTTAAGCCAAAAAAAATTAAAAAGCTAAAATCAAATATATTAATTTTAATATAAAGAAATTAATTTATCCACCTTAATTTTTAGAAAAATTAAATGAAAAGAACTTTTATAAAAATTAAGTGCATAAATTAATTTGAGTTTATGTGAAAAATAACTTCTTTTTTTTGGAAGAAAGTTATCAAATCATTGTATCAACTCTAGGTTATCAATACATTTTTAATATATATTCTACCCTTGAATCCAAATAATATCGAGAAGCTATTGACGAGAGAGATATGATTCTTAGAGATATCATATGGATACAAGGAGGGACAGAAGGAAGATGCTAAGAGAACCAACGAGAAAGACAAGCCCAATTGCACCGCATGACAAACCTATAACCTCAGCAGATTGTGATATCATTGAATCTCTCTTGTACTTACGGTCATAACTACGCTTATAATTCCACCCTCGTGTATGTATCAGCCTCTCTCTCTTTCTCACTTGTTGAATTCTTTCCCTTAGGATGCTCAGGTTTGCATCAACATTGTTTGCTCGCTTCCCTGCCAAAACAAATAATCGATTGTAGAAAGAAAATTAATCAAAAAGTACAATAATTGTAACAACCATGTTTTTGGGATAGTGAAAAGGCTAAAACCATAGAAAGAATAGAAAGATAAAGGATATTTATTGAGAAACAACTTAATAATTGGAGGATATTTTTGTGCAAGAAAGTCAAGAAATTAAGCTATTCCTGAGTACATTAAAGTCATATTCTATTGCACACTTATTGTTCTTAATATATATCAATTATTACCATTGTCATCACTAAAGCTTTGGGATTTTATTTTGGGGTATTTGATGCGCTTATGACTGCAAAAAGCTTGGTTTAAGGTGCAGAAAGATGATAGAGAGCAAGCCATGATGTTGAATGGTGTTTCTCTTTTGATTCTTTTGATTTATATG
The DNA here is from genome assembly GCA_013407115.1 of Glycine latifolia. Lineage (NCBI taxonomy): Eukaryota > Viridiplantae > Streptophyta > Magnoliopsida > Fabales > Fabaceae > Glycine > Glycine latifolia. The sequence goes on along the minus strand of CM023950.1, from coordinate 37,888,819 downwards.
AAGGGTCATCTACCTGCCTCGAAAATAAACCTGATTGGCACTGATATTTAGTAGTGAAAGTAGCCACATTGAATATTAATTTATTTGAAGATGTATGATTCTCTTTCAGCTACCAGCATGACGTGCCTTTGATTAAAGATTATAATAAGAAATTAAGAAAGAAAAGAAGAAAGTAGTAGGACATGTGTATTGTTTGGAGGACTTACACTTGGCAACCCTGTTGACCCATGTTATTTTACAGCCTGAGATCTTGCACAGAAACAAATCACTGAGATGATTAGATCTGATGTAGTATCACATGATGATCGATCAAGAGTATTAATGTGTTTGATGCGTGCTACATGTCAATGCTCCTTTGGTTTAGGTAATGCAAAAAAACATATAATAACATGCATGTTTTTAGGACTAATTATTTTATTTGTCATGTCATCTGAATTTAAAATTTAAAAGTATTTATTTATTTATTTATATATTTGAAACTTTGATCCATTAGCACTTTTTTCTCACAAGTTTTTCTTTCACTTTGAAAAATTAATTAAGTTATTGTTTATTATAAGAAAAATAAACATAAATTTTAAACATCACTTATTAAATTTTAACCGTTAATTATTTCATCATTATTGCAGTCATCATCCATGCATTACCAACATTAATGTGTCAAGTTCTTTTCTCTTTAAAGTCTTTACTGGAGAATATTTTCATATGTGAAGTCCTTTTTTTATAAAATATGTTTATTTTTTAATGAGATAATTATGTTAGAGTTAAATAAAATTATTATAAATGATAAAAATTTCTTAAAATATTTAATATAGTTATATATTCAGAATTTAAATTTAATATTTTTAATTAAGTTAAAATAATTTAAACAAGTTAATTGACGTGCTGGATGTTATAATGTGAATACTTTTCTTTTAATTTGCCATATTAAGAAAAACAAAATTGTGGCCACAGATTTGTGGGCCAACATGGCAAAAGCGAAAGTCTCAAATCAAATGAAACACCAGCTAGCAAAGCCAAGGTCATGAATGCAACTCAATATATATATATATATATATATATATGGTAAATGTAAACATTTTATAAAAGAACTTTGTTATTTTATAGTCTTAGTGTTCCACTTTTTCCATCTATTTTTAAAAAAGAAAAATGTAATAATGTTAGATATAACTCTTGTTACACATACAAATTTTCTATCATTGTTACACTCATACAATGAAGAAGATACACGCAGACACAAACCTACAACCAGCTTGGCAGCTTTGAATATGTTATTTATTTAATTATTACTTGTATTTAACGCAAGGCATTTAGTATCAAATACGATCAAGCTGATTTGAGTTGTTACTTCTCTACTTTGTGAAACGTGTCCAAATTAATTATCAAGTACAAGTTCGCAAGTAAAGTCCACATAATTACTCAACTTATGAAATGTTAATTTATAATCATATAAATATAATAATTTCACTTGTACTGCTCCCTTTCTTTTAATATAGACGAAGGAGTTGGACAAAAATCTGAAAACATTTTATTTAAAAGCAGACAACTTAAAAAAAAAAACAAATAGAGTGTTTAATTTACCCCTGTAAAAAATTCAAATGGAGTATCTATTATGTAAAAGACTGGAAGTAGTATTTTATAAATTGTTTGATTAGTTTATAAAGTCATTCAATCAAAATAGAAGTATTTAATAAACAAATTCATGTCACTGAAAATAACATGAGTATTTATAATAATACTTGATTATTTAAATGAGTTATTTATTTAAAATTTATGAGTCTGTCATGTATATTTAAAAGCTTTACACAAAAATTTATCACAATGTTAAGGTTGTTACAATGAATAATTAACTTGAGTCACATTTAAATTTTGTAATTGAAAAATGATTCTTTAATCGGTAAGAATGAATTAACCATAAACAACTCACTGTCATATGTTCCAATGGTAAAAATTTGTTAAACGAGATTGTTTAATTTTAAGCAATTCATGAAATATCTGCATTAAAGATGTTTTAAATACAATTTTTATCACTAAAAAAGGAGAGTAATTTAATTTGATTGAGAGAAAAAATTTACTGATCACGAAAATAGTATGTAAACTGTACATTAAAAAATAACATACTTAAAATGTTGAACTGGGAGAATGAGAAAAGTGAGAGTCTCATTCTTCAAGTTGTGAACTCTAATTTATAATGCAAGCGTAACTTTAGCTGATTTTCTAACTTTTTGTTAACTTATCAATTATTTTTATCAAACAAAATGTTTGGCGATTATGTCATCCAAATGATCAACTTATCTTTTTTAGCATAATTTTCAAGCCACTAATTTTTTAAAGATAATTTTCAAACCACTTGTTTATGTGTTAGTTAACTATGTTTTAGATACCGCTTACTGCTGGGTGCTATTTGAATAGCCTGGCTGGCTACCATGTAATCGCTGCCAGTAATCGTGGCAATTAATAGAGTAGGCCATGGCATCAAAATATTCCATTGGATACGAAGTTAAAATTGAAAACAAATTGCACTGGTGACACGAACCACTAACCATGCCGATTCCATTTAGAACAAGGCACAATCTTGGGCAGATTCCTTGACAAATTCACAATCGTATCTTATCCTTTAATGTATCAAAGTGGTAGGGACTTGATCATGGAAACAGAAGAAAAAGGCAAAAGGAAAAAAGAACCCTTGTTATTTTCAAATGATTATGTAAAAGGTGACAAAAAATATATCTTAGTTAAATATTCTTTGCTTTTTTCCCCCTCCACTTAAGCTAATTAGGCTGAAGGACACGTATACCACCATTAGTGGAACTTTTTTTCCTCATCAATTAATGTAACTAAACGAGTAAACCAATATTAAATCGACAAAATATATGAATAATAGTTTCATAAACAGACAGTTATTAAAACATATATTAGCAAGATTTGAGAGACAAAATGATAAGAAGGCTAATTTCTAGTGCTGTTTATTTTATCACTTGACTATATCAAAGTGGTACTTAGCAAGATAACATTATATGTTTCTTCACAATCCTGTACATGTGCAACGTTCAAAAATATTACATAAATAAATATACGTCGCACAAACCATTTCATCATTTTTTTCCTGCTCATTTTGTCACCATTTTATGACATTCATATAAGAAAACTCTTCTGAACTCAAAGTATGCCCCGGATTTTAAATACATTACGATATTAACCCATTAAATATAAATATAAATATAAATATATCACTAGTTGCGTTTCTAGCATCTTTGATGCAAGACTATGGATTCATAGTCTTGCATCAAAGATGCTAGAAACGCAACTAGTGATCAATAAATTCTCTGTCGCTCGGGGCACCCTTGCCTTAACCCACCGGAAACAAATTACGGAGGAAAAAGCAGCATCATTTTCAGATGAATGTAACCTAATAATATCCAATACTCCTTGGACCAATTTCAAATAAGTATGCTTTTGCTAATATTACACCAGAGGTGTGTCCTAACAGTGGAGGAAGATACAGATTCCAGATCTACGATGTTCATCGGAGGAAGATACAGGTGTTAAATCTACTATATGCATACAGGAATATACATATGCTATATCTACGACTCGGGCCACACTGAAATGGTCTTTGATTTACAGAGCTACGCATCTGAAACCATCATATATTACAGAAATACACATGGGAGGATCAGAAGTCTTCATATGCTAACTAATTGAGGTAGAAGTGACTCATATATCCATGTCAGCAAATATCTCTTCATCATACTAATTGTGTATATCATCAATAAGCAGTCCTTCAGCGATCAAGTTACTGCCACAAACAGCATCGTGCTAGGGATGAATATAGATGCAACCAAAAAGTAGATTAAGAAATAGAGATTAAAGGAAATTTCCAACTCACCTAAAACAACTGAATCGAAAAGATACAATCCGCTTAAGCTTTCTATTATAAAACAAGAAATTAAAGGACCATCTGTAGCAAATAGAAAAGACAGTTATTTATTGGAATAACCTATAATACACAAAATGATGTTAATAACAATTTTATGTTTATGTGTCAAAGATAACTTTACATTGCTCCACTCTCTAGTAATGGATTTGCCTCGAAATCAGGGACATAACCGTAAATTTCACAACCCACTAACTTCACCACCTGCACCACAAGGTATCACACAGAAGTGCATCTTGATATCTCTAATATTATTCACATTTTAAAGAAACCATACCTCATCAAGGGCCTTGAACAAGGTGTCCAGCAAAGAAGCACTCCCAACAGTTTCAGCCCATTCCTGCATAGACAAGTCAACCAAAACCTTAGTTAAGAAACTCACTACAGGAAAACTAATCACTATTATCAAGTAACATAAAGTAATTTTTGAAACAAAAGAGCCACAGACAGAATGAGATATGTAGAATATCATTTCACATTATTGTCAATGTCAAACATCTCAATTGCTCTCAATCAAGAAAAGATGTTTTCATTATAGGGGGATACATTATGCCTTTTCCAAACCGTGAGAATCTTAAGATACCTAATGATGGAGATGTTCTACTTCTACTATAGTCTGAGTAGTAAACCACTCAGGTAAGAACATAACATGTGCAACAGCATAACAATATAAGATGTTGGATTTGAAAATAGATTATTATAAAATTAAATGTGGGCAGTTACAACTTACAATAACCCCAGAGTATTTGAGAGTATGTTTGAAATTCTCCTAAGGATAATCTCTGAAAATCCGTTCCATATGTCACCATTTGTTTCCAGATTTAATTAAGATTAGGAATCTAGTATTCTAGTGTTAATAAGAATAAGGATTAGTGCTATATGTTTATCACATCCACTTTACGCTCTACTTAGAATCATACTATTAAAAGTCTTTATTCTCTACTTTCACCTTCCCTATCTAAACTTAATGCTCATTCCATTCTCTCTCTATTTCGGCAATTGCTACCTCTGACCTGCAGTTCGGTGGGGTTCATCTATCATCATCAAACTCACCAAGGTATTTGTTGTTCAGACCTCAGCTAGTTCTCATCACGTCAAACCAGCCAAAGCAAGAAATGGTTAGTTTGAGTTTGTATTTTATTTCACTTTCTATATATAAAAACTAAAAAAAAAAAAAAAAACTACGTACCCAATTGCCCGGAGGCTACACACTATGCACAGGTAAGGGGGAGGGATATTATACACGATAAGACCCTTGCATATGCAAAGATGATGTTTTTGGATTCAAACCCATATACAATATCATAATAATATTATTCAGTCTTTTTCTCTCTTTCTTCTCCTTCCCTACCTAAACCCTACAAGTAATGTTAGAAATTGAAAATGCATAAGACTATTAGGTCCAATCATGCCTTGGAATCATACCAAATATGGGACTCCGAAGTAGTTAATGTTGACAAATTATATACCCAATAATCTTATGCCAAGATATCCAAGATGCCTATGAGATTTCAGTATATCAAATACCTAAGAGCCAATGCAAACAATAAAAATAATTCTTAAAACAAGACATCGACAATAGTAGCAGTGTAGCACCTTTGAAGCTTCATTCATGTAGGTATCAAAAATCTGCTTAAAGCTGTCCCATGATTCCTCTGCGAAAAACTGGTGAGCTTTAACTGCACTAAAAACCATTATACGTGTATGGTAGTGTAGAGGGTGGGGGGGTGGGGGGACATAGGCATGTTCCAGCAGAATCACAAAGTTAAAGCAAAACTATTCAAACACTTAAATGACAAGAAAACTTGGGAAATGGAGAGACTTGAACTCTCAGGCTTCTAGAGCAACAGTTTTCTGAACTGTCTGTCAATCCTTTTGACAACACTCCCAACGCAACAAAAAAAGGATTATATAGTGGGTTGCCATGTCGCCAACAAAGCTGACAGTGGCATTACCCATAATCCTCCTTTTTTATATAATTATAATTATAATAAAGATAATAGATAATAATAGAGAAATATCTATGATGCATCATAAGATACTGAGGTACCTGAAGTCATAATCGGGATACATGTGATACAGGGTAAGAACCAGGTAAACCAATGTCTTTCGGCTGGAATGAAAGAACAAAAAATACAGAACATTTAAAAGAGACTTCGGGGCTGATTTTCACTTCCCTGAACCTATCTAGATAGTAAAGGCCACCTGTTTCTGGTTAAAAAGGTTTGATCTGGTGAGAAGAAATCAGTGTCGGATGATTTCCCAAGATAATCAAGAATCTGAAATTGAAAAGGTTCGCATAATAATTAATCAATTGAAGGGCTTATTCCATGTAGAATTAATTATATACTTAATTCTACTTTTAACATTCAAAAAACTGCTTATAGAGCAAACTTTACAGTGAAGTGAGAGATACAATATACATTGCATCAGTCTACCTCTGTCTCCAAACTGATGGAGAGTTTTTTATCCGATCCAGCATGTTTGCCTACGGGAAAAAAAGACAGTAAAATTTGTTAATTACTGGACCCGAACCAGAAAAAAAAATGTTTAATACTTCACTTGTTCCTCCTTACAACTATAGGCTTCAAGGCATCCTTTGATAGTACGTTCTCCCAGATTCAAATTACCCAAGAAATCGTTAAGCCTGAAAACGTTTTTATGAGACTATCATATACCAGAGTTATTCAACATAATTTAATTCAAATTCGTTTGAAATTACAAATACCGATCTAAAGCAGAACACTCCAGAAACTTCATGACGAATTGATCCGACGATTCCAATTGCAGCGCAAACCCTTGCTTCCCGTCAAAGCGAGTCTCCTTGCTTGATTAAAGCAATCAGAAATTGCGAACAGTTCGAAACAATTCAAGACATTCAAGCATTGGAGATGCACGAAAAAATAGCGTCGCAAAAAGAATGGGAACAAGAGAGAGAAAGGAATGCACCGGAGACAGATATGACGAAAACTTGTTTTGTTTGGTGACGCTTTGGAAAGATCACCAGCGAAATTGAGATATTAGGGTTTCAAAATTTTGGCGATAAAGAATGGGTTTCGAAGCGGTGAAATTCGAATATTCGGTTTTGATTTGAGATGTGGATGAGATTGAGCCTGGTGGACGTCTACTATATTTATATGTAAAATCTTTAGACTTCCCTGTATATTTTTTTTTGTTGAATAACTCTTCTCTATATATGAAATCTTTATACTAACAAAAATATATTTTTACGCTTTCTTACTTGTTAACACCTATTATATGTTAGAATATTTAAATAAATAAAAACACCTATGTTAGGATATTTTAGTCTTTTCCATTTTTTTCTTTTCAGAATTTTGTCATTTTCTCTTTCTTTCTTTTTTATTTTTTCTATTTACGTTGTCTTTTATGTTTTTCATTTTCTTTTTACATTTTTCTTTCTTTTTATCTTTATATTTTTTCTTTATACTCTCATGTTATTATATGATAAACATTTATATATAAAATCTTTAGACAAGCAAAAATAGATTTTTACCCTTTGTTGACACCTATTATATGCTGGGATACTTTTGTTTTTTTAAATTTTTAAATTTTCTCTTTTTTTTCTTTTCTGATTTTTATCATTTTTTCCTCTTTCTTTATTTTTAGGATTTTATCATCCTTTCTTTCTTTCTTTTAAGTTTTTTTTTTCTATTTACGCTTTCTTTTTGTTTGTTTTCTTTTATGTTTTTCTTTTTAAATATTTTCTTTCTTTCTTTTTTATATTTTTTATTTATACTTTCATATTATTATAAATAAACATCTATATATAAAATCTTTAGACTAGAAAAAATATATTTTTATCCTTTTTTTATTTATTGACATCTATTGTATGTTAAGATATTTTAGTGTTTTCAGTTTTTTTTTCCTTTTCTTTTTCTTTCTTTTCAGAATTTTGTCATTTTTTATTTTTTCTATTTACATTTTCTTTTTCTTTGCTTTCTTTTATGTTTTTCTTTTTCTTTTTACATATGTTATTTCTTTTTTATTTTTGTAGTTTTTGTTTATACTTTTATATTATGATAAAATAAATATTTTTTTATTACAAAATAATATTTTGTCTCTATGTTTAATAACTTTATATATAAAAAATTTGTTAGTTAATATTTATAAAATAAGATTAAATATTTTTTTAATTAATTATATAATAAATATTTTTACATAAGTAAGGTTAAAAATTGTGTTTATTTTTTTTACATAAATACATGATAAATATATTGAAATAAAATTTATTACATAAAAACATGTAAGAACATGAATAATGATTTTAATTTTCTAATCAGGTTTTGATTGAACAATTTTTTTTCTTGAATATTCTAATTGGTTTTTAATTTTGAACGAATATAAATACCTAATTATGCTTGTTTTAAAATAAATAATATTAATTGTATAAGTAGGTATGTTTTAAGGTAGGTACGATGTTCCATGAGAGAAATAGCTCTCACATAAAAAAAACGAGGGAAATAGCAAGAAATGGGCCAACATAAAGGAAAGTCCAGCCCAACCCAATTCATCGGATGATCATAGGTCCAACAAATGGACTTTTGAGCTGGATCACTTCATAGGGCAACCCCCAGCAGCAACTAGCCTGCCTAAACCAATCAAGGATTTTTTTTATTTAATTTAATTAAAATACACTTGTAGACTTATAGTTTTATATTAGTTCAATTGTTGCATAGAAAACTAAAGTTTGGTAATTTTTAATTAGGTCTTTGAAAAAAAAACCAAAATCCTTAAACTCATATTTGTTTTTTTAATTACGACTAAAATCACTATAAATATTGAAATGACATGGAAATAAAATCCTTCAACTAATCGAGGAACCAAAATCACACAATTACAATACATGAAGGATCCAATTTATGCAATCAAAACTTATGAAACTAAAATTATACAATTTCAATACCCAAAGAACTAAAAGTATAATTGACCCTAACTATTTCAATACAATTCGCCTCCATTTTGATTGAAAATACAATATTGTATTAAAATTCTTAAAGCTATCTCTAAGGTTGTAATTCCCTATGGAATAATCAATGCTTAGAATGTGTTGCACTTGTCCATGCTTCTTGTTGGAAGGCAAACTAGTCAAGTGTTTAGTAGACATAGCAACGGGGCAAGCGATGATGGATATGTGGTTCTTCATCCCCGTTCCCACTCCCCAAAATCGTCATCATCCATAATCCTCGATGAGTACGAGTTTTTTTTCTACACAACAAACTAAATGATAGAACCCATAAGGTTGATGTAAATGTGTATTCCTTTAATCAATTATGTAAAGGTGTTATGATTTGTTACATTCACATGAGGGGAATGATTTATTTAACGGAAGAATTCATGATTGATTGTCATGGTGTACAAAATTTCTTGGGCCAACAATAATCATATGTCTATAAGGGGATTAATCTTTGACCTAGTAGAATAAAGGACACTCATGGACTTTGACCTTGGAAAAAAAACTAAGTAATGGGTCAAAGAAGGAATGAAGAGGCAATGATTATTTTACTACACAATCAATAAATAAAGGGTTAATTTTAAGAATTTTTCAACTAGGCAAAAAGGGAATTAGGGAGAGGAAATTAAATAAAATGCGCCATTTATTTTGTCATGCTTGTTTTTTCTCAATGTGGGATTGGTTTAATTGCTTTCCAAAATTGTCTTTTGCTTATAGACGACAATAATATAATAGTTTTGTTTGAAGGAGTGGGAGAGTGAATCAATGTTGTGCACACATAAGAAGGGATAGAATAGAAGATCATATGAACATGCGTGGGAGAATTTAAAAGTAAGTGATATATAATCTTAATTGAAACTTTTTATCTAGGATGTTAATTTTTAGAATAAATTACACTCACTTCTTGTGTGTTTATTATTTATTATACTCGTATCCCCTTATTGTTGAACTCTTATACAAACTTCCTCTAACTTTTGGGGCTTTATTACACAGGCACCCTTTATACTATAACAAACTTTTTATTTTATGTTAACTCCAAACTATTATGCGTTGCGCCCATGCTTGTTTAATGATAAAATGTAGACAAAACTACCTTTGACTTCTTAAGCACCTCAAATACTCAACATGAGTTTAACTTCAAATCTCGGCACGGGGTTAACGTCAAATAGTAAAGTCAATTAGTCAATTCTAAAAAAGATTAAACATATTAGGATGTTATCACGGTTAAAACATATTAAACATTTTATTTCACTATAATTAATCTTCATCGAAAAATCTGATTTCTAATCATGTTTTTTTATTCACAATATATTCGAATCCAATACCTTAATTAAAGGAATTGAGTCAAGTGCCACTTGGACTAACAACTTATTGATTAATCGAACATTCTTAATTATTAATTACTAGTATTAAATTAACTTTACTTATTAAATTATTTTTCACGATTTTTAGAGCTAAACACTTATGAGTTATGACTTTCATTTCCATGTATTGTTAATGTAAATTATTTTATACTATTATGCAACTAAAAATTATAATTAAGAATTGATGTATTTTTTTAACATAATTATAAAAGTTAACAAAATATATTGATTTTATGATCGGATGAGTATTGACTCATATGCGATAGTAAAAGATATTCTTGTTAAAGCTTTCTCTAGGAGATTGAAGTTCTATTATATTCTTGAAGCATAATTTTTGGCAATGTTTTTTGTCTTGAGAATGGTAGAGGAAGCTGTTGGCAAGAAGATTATTTTAGAGTTTGACTGCTGGGAGACTGTTAAAATAATGAATAATAACTTATGTGCTGACACTTCTTTTATCGAGCTGGTAGATATGATCCGTGAAAATTGATTGACTTTTCAACTTAGTAGTGTGGTTCATATTTATAGGTAGTCAAACATGGTAAGAGATTGTTTTACAAAACATGATTTGATCATTAGTAGATAAGTCTATTAATTTTTCTCCATCCTTATTTAGCTAAAAACTTATTTACGAAGGATGCATATGTAACTATTTTTTTTGAATAATAATTAATTTGGTTACAAAGTACTTTGTCCAAATCATTAAAAAAATATTGACTATAAATTTAAATTGGAAGAATTTGTAACAAAAAATTGGAACAACTTATTAAGTTTAAAAATATCAAACTTGAAAAATTTAAGAGAAGTAATTATATTATAAAATCTCTACTAAAAAAGAAAATAAAAGAGCCAGGTCTAGATAGTAGATACTATTATGATAATTTAAAATCAAGAAAATTCCACTCTTCCAATTTAAAGGAAAATAAAAATTATAATTTTTTTATTATAGATTCATGTTAACATTTTTATCTTTTAATTGAGTTTATATTATTATTAATATTTTTTTAAAAATTGATGTTTGGTGACAAAAAAACATAGGTGACATAGGAAAGGGGATTCAAGGTTTGGTGTCGAGAGAAGTGTTTGTTTCCGCCATCTCCGATCCGAAGCAAAGCTTATGCAAGCAAACGTAATTCTCACCCGTTTCTGGTTCACCTTTCCCTTCCCTTCCCAACAACACCCCATCAAATCCAATCTCTTATACATACATACACAGCTACTTACAGTTACAACTAAACTAAAGAAAAAAAGAAATCTTTAAGTAACAAACAGATCCATTTATCTCTCCTTCAAAAATCTCGCTTCTCTTCAATTTTCGGCCAATACCCTTCAAAACCCTAATCCTCTATCTCCTTTGATCCGCCCCGTTTTTTCCATTTCTGGGATGATGTATTTGCATTTATGCCTCTTTCTGTCCATGCTTTCCGTGTGCTGCTCTGCGACTATGACGTCTTCTTATTCCTTCGCGTCGCGCCGTTCGATCCTTCGAGAGGTTAACGACAAAGGCAAAATTGGTGGTGGTGATCATCCCGATTATGCCGTTGAGCTGAACGCCACGAATTTCGATGCTCTTCTCAAGGACACCCCTGCCACTTTTGCTATTGTTGAATTCTTTGCCCATTGGTTAGTAGTTATGATTTCTATTAAGTTGTTGTATTTTATGTGTTTCTACTTTCTGGTCGTAGAATTGTTAGAACTCTCTTCTGGGTGTTATAAAGTTCTGGTTTTTGTGGATTTTACTTTAAGGGTAGGAGTGCTTTTTATTTGTTTTTATTTTTTTGTTTTGGGTTATTTAATGGAAAGGGGGGATGCCCTTTGATCAGCATATCAGATCTGCAGTAATAGCAGTGAGGGGAGATGGATTCATCATGTATATTAATGGAAGGGTTTTGGAAATTTGGTTGATTGGTTTGTTGAGTTTGCCTTTTACAGTGAGGTGGTGTTTTCTATTGTTACTACTAGTCCAGTTAAGGTAAGTGGAGCTGTAGAGAAACAGTCAGGGGAGCTCATGGTTTGTTTGTGCAATTGATGTATGAGTAGTAAAGGGTTAAAAAAAGCATAATACAGTGTGGTATAGTATCAACTATCAAGGCTTCACTTGAAAATGGTCTTTTTTTTGTTCCATTCACTTTGTTTTCTCCTCTTTCAAACCTCTATGAGTTAATTTGAATAAACTCATAGGAGAGTATAATGAATCCAACTTCTCAAATAGGTTGAAAATTTAAAATCAATTTGGTGCATGTTTGATCAAAGATTATTTCAATGTTTCTAGAAAATAATATTTTATTTTCCAAAAGCTCTCTTTGAAAACTGGCAAAAATATGGGATTATTTCTCTGAAATAAAATTAATATACACAACTTATAAGAAATTCTCATGTCTGTTATGACCCTTTCTTCTCTGTCAGGTGCCCTGCGTGCAGAAATTATAAGGTACTATTTGCTAACAATTAATTTACTGGGCTTTTTTTCAATCAATATTTCAACTCATCCTTATTATCTCACTGGAATTTTACTGCAGCCTCACTATGAAAAGGTCGCTAGATTATTTAATGGACCTGATGCAGTGCATCCAGGAATTGTATTAATGACAAGGGTTGATTGTGCATCAAAGGTGCGTGCATCTTATCTTACTTTCTTAATAAGGATAAGGACTTACGGCGAGGTTTAATGCTTATACTTTATACTAAACATGCCCTGGTGATTTGTACCTTTCTGTTCAATTTTTTGGCAGCACAGATAAATACTAAGCTATGTGATAAGTTTTCTGTTGGTCATTATCCTATGCTTTTTTGGGGCTCTCCTTCTAAATTTGTGGGTGCTGGTTGGGAACCTAAAGAAGAGAAAAGTGATATACGTGTGATTGATGATGCTCGCACTGCTGATCGGTTGCTTAATTGGATCAACAAGCAATTAGGCAGGTATGAGGTATAAATAAATTCATTGTTGATACAATGAAATGGCAGGTGAATATTTTATTCAAACCAGATGATGTATATGAATTTTGGTTATCAACATTGTAGACATATAATGGGACTACAAACTAGGCAATAGGTAGTATGGAAAAATCGAAGTTCCAAGTGCAATAGTCTAGAATTACGAGGAAGCACTTCAATTGCCTCTGATGGAACCTGAAAATTGTCATCATATATTTTGCTTAAATCTGATGGAAATTGTGTGCAACTTATAATGTTCATATGTTGCAGTTCATTTGGCCTGGAGGATCAGAAATTTCAAAATGAGCTTCTTTCATCCAATGTATCAGACCCTGGACAGGTCCTTTTCTTCACACGCCCACATATTTGATTTCCTTTCGTTTTATATTTGAAGTTACTGACTTATATGGTATGCATGACTTGGATAGATTGCAAGAGCTATCTATGATGTCGAAGAGGCAACTTCTACAGCTTTTGACATCATCTTAGAGCACAAGGTAGATTATTTATTTTCCCTGATTGGTCTTTTGTGCTCATTCTTTTGGTCCTTTTGGATGTTAGTACAAATACTTTCTGTTTGGCAGATGATAAAACCAGGAACTCGTGCTTCACTTATAAAGTTTCTTCAGCTTTTAGCAGCTCATCATCCTTCTAGGAGGTAAGATGAACCTTTTACTGATCCATCTGATCCTTTCTTCTCTGCCATGTATTTAGTGTCATTTTTTTTCGCGTTATATCTTTTTTTTTCAGATGCCGGAAGGGTACTGCTGAATTTCTTGTGAGCTTTGATGACTTGTACCCAACAGATTTTGGGTCAACTAATAAGCAGAAAGATGATAAGAGTTCAGTTTGGAACCTAAAGATTTGTGGAAAAGATGTGCCTCGTGGATACTGGGTAGGATCTCAATACTTGTATTAAACCTTTTAGACATTTATGTAATGTACTTCTGTTGGCTTTTGTATTTGTATTGTCTAATGTCTTATGCCTATAATATAGTCAACACTCAACTTCTGTTGGCTACTGTTATTAGATGAATCTTTGAAAGGTCTGTTCTCAGTAACCCGAATTTATGAATAGTCTATTCTTTTATTAAAGTTAGCACATTGTATTATTGTTGAATTGTTACTAGAGTTGGATCTCGTATCATTACTTGTTATGAAGTATTTGCAAGCAGACCTGGTTTTGAGAAAAGAAATAATTTTAATGTCAATGAGCTATTCTATTTTGTATACTTGGTGTGTATGTCATGATTTGTCCTCAAGGCTTTCCCATGAGAGGTAGGCAATCCTTTAGGTAGTTGTGGGTGGCTGTTGCAACATGCAGAGAACTTTTCCTTCTCTGACTTGCTTTCTATACTTTTTGCATCTTGTGTTCAGAGCACCGGTCTCTGAGTATTTCTTCTGTTAATCTAACGTAAATTAAGTTCCTATCATCATCCAATCCTGGTCAGCAAGCAGAGAGGGAGAGAGAAGAAGATGAAAGTATGTCTAGGGTCTCCTAAAAAGAAAAGGAAAGCAGTGAGCCAAAGTAGGTGAAAAATACAACCAAAGTGTCCAATTTCTTTGCTTTTCACTTTCAGTAGTGAAAATTCCATTGAAACAATCTTGAGAAGGCCAAAACATTTTCATATCATGTAACAAATGTAAGGGACAAACCTGGAAAACATGGGTATCCTTCCCCAGCTACACCATAAGACTGCATAATGGGTTGCATATAATGCTTCTGTGTGGAAAATTTTCAGCTTTTTTTTTTTTTTTGTGTGTGTAACAAATGTAAGGGAAAACTCTGGAAAATATAGGCATTCATCTCCACATACACTATATAATTGTACAATGGATGCATATGCTTCTGTGTGTCAAACTTCCCCATCTGGAAGATTCTATTGTTAACTGCTCATTTCTTGTAAATGAACAAACTTCATTCCAGCTTGGCAATTACCCCTACAAAGAATAACTGTCAATAATATAGTAATCTTGTAATCATTGCGAAAAATAAAAGCTTGTTATGACTTATTTGGTGGAGTTGTTGTATTCTCTTTTTCTAAGCCTATGTTCAATGGGATTTGAAGATGAAGTTACATACATACATGCATATTGTGTTTTAAGTAAATTTTATTATAATTCATAATGTTGTCTTCTCTCATTAAACTTTGAATTTTCTTAGCATGAGAACATTCCTGATTGTTTTGATTTATTTGATTTTTCTTTTGCAGATGTTCTGCCGTGGCAGTAAGAATGAAACCAGAGGCTTTAGGTAATACTTTACCTTCCATGTTTTGTCTAGTTCCATATCCAATCAACATATTCAACTTCCTCATATCAACCACCCTTGTTTTCATTTAAAATTAAGTTGGTATCCCACTGAGTCGTTTCACTCCTGTGACATACGATATTTTGATCTGTGACTATTTTTGTATGAAAAGAAATGTATATACCAAGCATTAAGACCCACCTAAGTAAACCTTAGATTGTGCATTGACTGCAAGCCATTGATTACAAACCATATTGGACCAGCTGATTTGACTGAAAACCCAGTGAATTGGTCAGTTATTTTGTCCATTTAACCAAAACTTGTTAATTTGACCAATCATGAACTTGTTTGAACTGTATTTTTTTTATTTTTTATTTTTTTTATTCAACTAGAACTATTGTTTTAGTCACATAAAATGCCAAGTACTAAGGGTCTAGTATTGGTTGAGCAATGTATGTGAGTTGTTGTAAACTATCTGGTACCTGAGCTCAATTCCTACGAATCAAAAAATAAAAAATAACATGCCAAGTTACAAAGGTCCTTGTATATGATGTTTACTTACGGGTTGATATTCTTTAGCTTATTGATTTTGTTTATCTTATAGGACATATAATATGGTTATGTCATGCTAATTTAAAGTTTTACCTAACTTTATTTTTTATGGTTGTGTTTGTTTATTACATAATATATTATTAGTATAATATTAAAAATATATATAGTTGATTATTACTGGCTCTAATCAATCTGATTTTTAAAACATTTCTGCAAACCATCTCCATGACACATCTTCACTGGATATTCTGTCTTATCCCTCTGTTATTACAGTTGTGGTTTATGGGTTCTTCTACATTCACTCTCTGTGAGGATTGATGATGGAGAGAGCCAGTTTACATTTAATGCAATATGTGATTTTGTTCACAACTTCTTCATCTGTGAGGAATGCCGACAACATTTCTATAAGATGTGTTCAAGGTAAGGGAATTGATAGTTACTAATGCTAATATCATTCAAGGTCCTTTTCTTTTGACTCTTCTAATTTTGAATTCAATTCTCAGCATTTCTAGCCCTTTCAACAAAGCCCGTGACTTTGCTCTCTGGTTGTGGAGTTCCCATAACAAGGTAAACGAGAGATTGATGAAAGAAGAAGCATCCCTAGACACTGCTGACCCCAAATTCCCAAAGACAATTTGGCCACCGAAGCAGCTTTGCTCTTCCTGTTATGTAAGCTTTGACCAGAGGAACAACAAAATTGAATGGAACCAAGATGAGGTCTTTAAGTTTTTGACTGATTACTACGGAAAAACGCTAGCGTCTCTATACAAGGACAGGAGTATTTTTGGAAATGACGGAAGGGAAGGAGCTGTTGAAGATTTAATAGTAGCAACTAATGCAATTGTGGTGCCTGTGGGAGCTGCATTGGCTATTGCTGTTGCTAGCTGTGCTTTTGGAGCACTTGCTTGCTACTGGCGTTCACAGCAAAAGAGTCGGAAGTATTTTCACCACCTACACTCTTTAAAGAACATTTGATAATTAGGAGGGTAATGAACTCTTTCAAAATTAACTAATGACTGGGTCCTGAAGAATTAAAGAAGAGGGGGGGGGGGGGGTATAAGGAGAGACAGATTGTGTTCTCGAGTTGTTGAGAGATTCTTCATATTAATAACTTATTTTTGTTTTGTTTGCATAATGTTTCAGGCCTAGAAGAACGTGGAAGTAGGAATTGTAGACAAGTACACTTCAAGGCATATGAGGTGCATAGCAGCTTTTATAGGCATCCAATTATTATGGTCTCACTCCAAAGAGTCTTGCAAAAGTTCCTTTTTCAATCTATCCTTAATAGAATGTACAGAATACAATTCTTGATTTGGAGATCATTACTGATCTGTGCTATTTACTTTCACTATTTTGGCGTTGAGTTCACATCTACTATACAACCCAGGAATTTGGGGTAAGGAGCACATGACATGTAACATTTTTGTTTTTTAATTTGGGATTATTTTTTCAATATCAAAGTAACTGTATAAGCTATAAAGCATGAATTACATTATTGTCTGATTCACTTTTACTGAACATTTGAATGAAATCACAAAAGTCTAAAAGATTTTCATTTGATGGGTCTCTATGGTTCGGTTCAGTTTTCTAAAAGGTTCCTGCGGTTTAATTTAATTAAATTTTATTAGTTCCATCATCCATGCTAGTTATTGAATTACTTCAAATCTGCAACACGTAATAATCTATAAATGATTTTTAATAAGATAAAATTTAGATGCAGATATTTAGGTTTTTGTGGCAATATTTTTATATTGAAATTGTATTTCTATAATATGGCATAATAAAAAATGCATTAAATTTCAGTTGAAGTTACTGAGATGAAACTTCAGATTTAATGAGAAACTAATACCAAAAATACTTGAAAGAATAACATTTATGATGTCCTAAATGTCAGCCAATAGCAAATTTTAAAAATATTATAGTAAACCCGTTAATTTTTTTGAAGTAGAGTTCTATTGAGAATATTAAAAACAATGGAATTATCAGGATTGAAATTTGAAAGAATATAAAATCATTTTGAACTTTGGTTCAACAGTGGCAGTTTTTGGGTGCTGTAACTTGAGTGGTGCTACTGCTAGAAGTGGTCATTCCTTTGGCAGGGAGAATCATATAGTAAAGTAGAGGATAGCTAGCAGAATTTGGTAACGAAGGACTAAAGAGAAAAATGAAAACAGATCAAGGTAACAATGAATCAGAATAGGACTTAAATGCAACGATAATGAGGAAATCAAGAGATTAACGAGGGTCTATTGACTATTGACTATTGTCTATATCAATTGGAGGGCTATTCTAGAGTTGAAAAAAGAGACGTGCAAACATGCATATCTAGACCCTGTATAATGAGTTTCAACTAGTGACTGACAAGGATGCCAAGAGAATATTACTGCATATACAATGTCACTTTCTATGCCTCTTCATTAATTAATGACCTGGCCATATAAGTAATATGAAACTCAAAAGAAGATGAAGAAGCTAGCATCCTATAGTGAAATTAATACCCCAAAAGTACCCTACCTAACTTTCATTGCAATATATACAAGTCCTCCATTTAAATATAAATTTTCTATCTATACATCTGAACAATTCCAATACAGAAATGTAAATGTATAACTTGCTGCTGCCAAGACTTCCCGAAGAGTAGGCTATAGCAAAGGGACTTGGTAACACAAGTGGCATGCAATGCCTCTTTTGAGAGCTACAACAACTGTTGCAAATCTGAATTTGTGTCCCCATCTCTTAGCAAACTCGAGGTTCTCGGGGAAGTTGTCCCCATCTAATTTACATAAAAAATCAGAAGACAAAGTGCAGCATCTCAAGGCAAGAGCTTTTCATAATTCATTTACTTCAGGTGGCTACTGGCTACGATATTTTTACAGTACATGTATGACATGAGGCTGAGACTGCAAATCTGCTTGCTCGCTTTCATCGTCAGATGAACTGGCAGAGGCATTAAGATGCTCCTAACAATTACAAATGGCCAAGCAAAAATACAAGAGACTTTCATTATATGTAATTAGATGATTCATATGATATAGTGAATCTGAATCATGGGAAAGAGACAAAGGGTTAATCCATGGTAGAGTAAGAGGTATAGACTTACTCGATGTTGTCTCCGATGTCTCTGGATTAATGCAACTGCTCTAACCATTAAGTATATAGGAAGAACAACTCCCGCAGTTCGAAATAACAACAGCTATCAAAACTCCATTAAATTGAATAAACCTTGGTAAGTGAGAGTACGATCTATGCGCTTGCTAAAATTATAAGTAGAATTATGCAAAACGTACCAAAAAGAGTCGGAAAGAATACTCCTTGTTTCCACTGATTACAAGGGGAAGTGTATGTCTTAAAATCAGAAGAACCATGAACTGCACAAAAGAAATGAAGATTTGGAAATTGTCATAGCCAGTAGGTGTAAAGGCACAGTGGCATACATGCATAAGAGAAGAGAGGTTACCATGACAGCAATTGAACGACAGCAAATCAAACTTCCAGTAGCAGAGGCTGAATACTGGTCATAGTTAGAAGAGGTAAGGTTCTGATCAGTGGGGACCATGCTAACCAAATGAGTACTATTCAAGTCTCTTCTTGAAATCTCCCAATTTCCCCTGAAATCAGTGGGGGCACATTGGAAGATCAAAAGATAAAAACAAGGTTCACAAAATAACTTATGGGGGAAAAAAATAAGAATATTGCATGGAAATTACCTGAAACTCATTGGAATACGTCCAAACTGAAATAGTGGTGGAGGAGCAGTATAGCCAGGTTTGAATTGCTGAGATTTACAATATAGAAAAATAATTACTTGTAAACAATTCAGGTGAAAAACAATATGACAAATATAACGACCACCCACAGCAGTATAATCATTAATCAGGCTTGAATTTCTGAAATTTACAATATAGGGAAAGTAACCAATTAACCAAATCAGGTGAAAAGATAAGATATAAAATGATACCCAAAAACCCAAACAATACAGATGCTGCCAGGTATGCAGAAAGAGTAAGAGAATTAGGGATGAGAACAAATTTAAGTTTACCTGGTGGCATATCTCACATGTGGTGTCACCCTTCTCATTACACCATCGTTGTATACATCTGCGGTGGGCGTACTGCAAAAAAAATCAATAAAGTGAACAAAGTTTAAGCCTTAACTTTGGCAGATAAAAATAAAAATTTGATCAAGATATCCAGCAATTAATCCTTAAAGAGCTATATCAAGACCAGACAACGGTTAGAGTAAGAAAAATATCTGCAGTTATTATATGTGCAATGAATAAAATGAATAGTCAAGCACACCATGTTCTAATCAAAAAGATCTTTGTTTCCTGGCATTTCATCAAAATCCTTGGGTTTATCTTGGGTGGAAGGGAGGTCTTGTATGACTAAATTGGTAAATGACATGTTAAAATGGTAATTGTTTTCACCTCTACAAATGCAACCATATAACTGAACTACAAGCACAAATAGTTTTTATTGTTATAAATAAGAAACCAGTTAAAATCACTAAAAATGTGTCCATCACAACAGAATTGGTTTTCCATTGAATTTTAAAACGCAGATACCATGGATTCATGTTACAAATAAAACAACACAAATTAAAAGGCTTAATCACTTTTACAAATAAAAAATATACGATTATGAATATACCAGTAAAAGAACTAACCTTCAAACTACCACAACAAGAGCAGGGTGTCTCCATATTGGAATCTTCATCATCATCATGACATATCCTGCATTCTACCACCTTCCCTGGAAATTTAATATCATCCACACCCATCTTCATCAAATTGAGATCAATTTTTGCATCATTCACCGCAGAGGATGCAGCCAGTATTGACCTATTTCTGCTTTCAAGTGCAGCTTCTAATGTGGACTCAGTAAGCAATCGATCAACCAGCAACTCAAAGTGATCCCCCATCTTTAAATACCACAATTCACTACCAGACTCCAAGGAAATTCTAGATTCTGTGTGTCTAAACCAACCTCTAGGCCAAGTAAATATCCTTCCTACAGAAATTCTGGAAATGAAACCCACATGCAAGTAAAGAAACAAAAAAGCATGTTAGCAACATCGAGAAGCATATTTAGAAAGGGTCAATATCATAAACACAAAGGTTCAAAAGTGGAAGAAACACACCCCATCCACAACAACAACATTGTTTTTGAAAAAGTTAATCGAATCTCAGAAACAGTTGCAAACGCCAACAAAACTGACAAATTAAACTGAATCAATTAATTTCAAAATTCAATGTCAGAAAATGAGGAATTTGTATCATTTATAGTGAAAAACACAGCAACTTAAAAATAAAAATAAAAAGGGTACGCCCCCAGTAAGTCCAAAGACATTAGAGAGCAAAGAAAGTACCCACCCAGAAAAAGGTTAAGGGGACATACCCAGATGAAAAAAACAGAACAAGAGAACAAAAAGCGAACACCTTTAGTCACAGAATGACTTAAAAAGAGAAAAGAAGCATCGGAATTGAAAAGGGAAGGGGTGGAAAGGAAATGGGAATCTTACAAGAAGGGGATCGCATTTTGTTGAAGCTAAGAAAGCCAAGGCTTTTATCTTTCAACTTTTGGAAGTGATGATAAAAAAGGAAAAAAGGTTAGCTTTGTAGAAACTTGAGGGGAATAAGAGGTTTGGGAATGAAGCAAGAGATTGAGTGTGGTTGATGATGTGCAAAGGCAAATACAATGAGAGATGCGATGAGATTTTCCCTCGTATCGTTAGTTGTGTTTATATATAAGAATGAATGCTGTTGTTTGTGAGAGAAGAGGATGGGACCGCCATGGTTGTGGAATATGAAAATGATTCAATTCAACTCTTAAAATGTTTATTGTTGTTGTTTCACCGTTGCGTTGCGGTTGCTACCCCAAATTCTCTCTCTCTTTCGTCCTCTCTCTAACTAACAACCTCACCCATGGCCTTAGTGTGCCCTCAACATGTCCTAACTGTATAACAATAGTTGTCACATAATCTACAATCTACAACAATAAACAGACATTAACTTTTTATTTAGTTATTTTTAAGATAGAAAATACTAATTTTAGTCTCTTATTTTAAAGAGAAATAAGTTATCCACATTGATAAAATTTGCTACATATGAAAATTAAAGAAAACAGAATAAAACATTTTACATTATCATTTAATTATAAATTAGTATATATGATAATTGATATTTATAATAATTATTTTAAAATTTATACAAACAATATTTTTTTTATTGAGTATGATAACTAAATGCTATCTTTTAATACTTTTAGATACCTAATATTTTTTTCTTAGTGTTATATTGAAATCTTTTTTATCAGGATTCTATTTAAATTTTATCATTAACTCTAACTATTTTTTTTAATAATATTAGTATAAAATATCTATCAATTTTATTAATTCTCTCTCGGGGGCTTGGAAGGAATGAATTCTTCATTCTTTCACTTTCAGCATAAACAATTATGAAATAACCGCTTCTATTTGGAGTTTGGAGGATGAAAAAGGAAAAACAGACATTCGTCTTTTTCAATCTTTGGTGAAGTAAAAGCTTTGTACATGGAACTGGTAGAAGAAGCCATTTATTCGCGCAGGTTTGATCAAAGCGTCATTCTGTTGTATTGCATTACATTACTCTATTACCGACACAATGGCCAGCCACACATCACTTCATCCTAGCTAATTCTCTTTCTCTTATTATAAACTTCAAAGGTTAGGACTTGTGACTATAATTTACTCTTTCTTTATACTTCTTAAAATTTAATGAAATTACACATCATATATATATATATATATATATATATATATATATATATTTATTTACATTGCTTTAACCTATTTCGATCTATTGTTAAAGAGTATACGCTATCATATTATATTTATATTATTATGCAAATTAAGGAATGTTTTAGGAATGTGAGGGTAATTTGCCCAATTTTTCATGATAAAAAATAAAACTTTTTTTTAAAAAAATATATAGAAACGTATATGTAGAACTAATGGTATTAAATGAAATTGTTTTTGAAATATTATAAGATAGAGTAGCTACGCTTGGTAACCGACTGCTTTATTTGTTCGATCCCTCAAGGTTGATCATATACTTGATTTACCTCTGTAGATGTCAATCCTCGAGAAAATAGAAACTAGGCAATCAATCCCTTCGATTATACCATCACCATTGTGACAATCATACATTGATAATTTGATATTATGTTTGAAGGATTTCCTGGACAGACATGACAATTGCTCTCATGATAAAATTGCACAATTTTTTTTAAACCAAAAACTTATTCTTAAGTTTAAGAACCCAATAACTTTTATTTGAGATGCTCTAAATATTTTTTATATAAATGTATAAAATAAATAATATACAGTGAAATTTATCGATTTATATAATATTGTATCTTTTGTTCTGTTTTTATTCTTAGCATATCTTGTGCTGGACTTAGAATGTTGTTAATAAATCTGTTTTAATTTGCTTATTTTTATAAAAACGAATCTGTTTTGCTTATAAAAAATTATGATAAATATATTAACTTTTATAATATATATATATATATATATATTAAAAATCATACTAAAAATAATTTTTAATAAATCGGCAATATAAAAAGTTTTAGAATGAGACTTTATTAAATTTAAGTCTATATAATCATGGCCAGACAAAAAATTGAATAGATCAGTTGCAAACAAAAGGAAACCAGATACTTGTTGACACATAATAGTAGGATGCAAGACAATTAATTAATTTCCTTTGACTAACGACATTTTACATTTTATATATGGTTTCCATGATTTTATTTTCCTCCATCACCAACCCCATAAAGTAAAAATTATAAAAGTGTATATAATTTTCTCTTATCTATTATGTTTATGTAAAGCTTTATGCTAAAGTGAAAGTTAAAGTATCAGCCATGATATAAGATAAAAATAAAACATAACACGGTGAAGTATCGTGTTAGTAAATAAATAAATAAATAAAAGCGAAAGTTTCAAGACTGATTCACTTTAAAAAAAAAAAACATTAGTAAGTCTTAACTTTAAGTTCCATTAAACAACATTAAATTAAACATATAAGGATTTTAATTAGACCATTGCATGCAAACCCAAGATGCCAATAAATAAAAACAAGATCAAGTCTAATAGTTGAATCGCATGACAGTTAGCGTCAATGCATCATTGACTCTTAAACTCAAGAACGTCATTATGTACAAAAAAATTCAGTATATTAAAAAACGTCAATTTAATTAGTATCATAAGAACATAAGCATTAGGTTAACCCACGACAATTATGATGTTTGACTGGTTAGGTTGGACAAAGTCGAAGGATGTGGACTTTATTCATGCACAATGTCAATATATCCCATTTAATATATGATCTCCATTCTCACTTTCTCTTAATTTATAAGGATATATATTTTGATTATTCGATCTGGCTCCTTTTGCTCCTGCTCCATTCAAATCATGGAGGTTTATGTAAATCTTGTGGGTACAAATAATCAGATTCGAATTATTGTGTAGGTGAACGACCAAACTAATTTAGGAGTTTATAAGTGCACGGAACGAATACCAAAGATGGTGCCTGATGAAACTGATTTTGACTTATTTAGAAAGTTTTTTAGTCAAAAGACGAAAAGCCAACATGGCCTAAAACTATAAATACGTGCTTATTGAATTATTGTGAGTTAGAGTTAGTAGATTTGTTAATTTGGTTTATAAATTCAAACTTTCCTGTCGCCATTATTAAAAGGGGAAAAAAACTAAAAATGGCTTGTTAAATTTAGAGTTATTCTCTTAAAAGTTGAAATCATTCATGAGCTGCTAGAAGCTATAACCAATGTACTAACTTTTTGGACAGGTGTACGTAACAAAAGATGTTGATATTTGCATATCAGTATCATATCATGATAGTTATTTCTTGTTGCTGCAGCCTGCAGCACTGGCTTTTACCTCATTATAATATAAAATTCTTCCTTATAGATGAAACCATATATAGAACAGTCGCTAACGATTATAAATAAGATGAAAGCACCACTCTAGATTATATTTTTGGATTTAATTAGAATAAAGAAAAACGGTTTCTCGTAAATTTCACGTACTCAATTTTTGGTATTGATGATGTAATTGATCACTTGATCAAGTGTGTTTGGAATAGCTTCACAACAATAAAATAAATCAACAAATGATTTTTTATGAGTTGGATCAATTTTCATATGTTTTCAAAACACTCTGAATCAACAACATAATTCAGGTTGTTCTCCCTTTTTTGACTTCCATAACAATGTAAAATTACATTTTGAAATGTACTTCATTTTTTAGCCTGTGGACCGAAATGAGATTAGATTAAAAAAATTGTAGTTACTAAATATTTTCAATCAAATATATTTATTTATTTTTCTCTAATTCTGGATAATTACTTAATTTTTTAGAAACATTATTAGAAATAAAGATATCATGAATTTTATTTATCAAAATGGTTTTTTTTTAAGTTTTTTCATATTGAATTGAGGTTGAAAAACCATTTTCTATTTGTCCACGAAAGCTTCCGTTCAGAAAATAATCATATATTTTAGTTAAATATTTTGTTTTAAGAAGATAAAAAAATAACATTCTAAAAAGGCGAAGAAAGCAATAGACCTTAATTCACCATTTCACCTTGACAGTAGTAAGCCCAATAGCTCTCTCTAAAGGGTCAATCCATTTTCTATGCAGCCCGATGGCCGAACAGATCTAACTACTTTGTGTAAATCATGCAAGTGTAATGCACAGTAACAAATACCCCAAAAATCATATAACTACCAACTACAAATCTACAACCAAGGAAATAGAATCAACACCTATCTTTCCGTTATCACCAACATGGCATTATATGTATGGGGCAAAAATCACCCTATTTAAGGTACGCTCTCCTTTAATTTTTTTAGTAACTAAACTTTTGAAAAAAAATAGAGTTAATATATATTTTATAGAGAGTAACATTTATTTTTTTAAAAACTTAATAATGGAAAAAATGGATTTGAAAAAAATTGAGATTATATTTTCTCAAATATATATCAGTAACCTTATTCCACGAAATATACTATTGTTTTATTTTATTTTTTAACGAAAAAAACAATTGATAGTAATAGTAGCACTAGTATTTTTTTATTTATCAGTTGCACTAGTACTTAAGTGGAAAAGGGCGCGTTTTCAGTATTTTTTTCAAAGGAAACGATTAACGGTCTCTGTAACTACTTATTCGTAAGCGTCCAATAGCAGAACGCCACGTTCAAGTTCCCAAATCCCGCCAAATCTCGAGAGGTTCATCAATGGCGTCCTCACTCCCGCTCCTCCTCCTCATCCTCCCGTTCATCTTCTTCTCTTTCGGCCGCGCTCTTCCTCGCCAAGCCATATTCGACGCCGCCGACGTTCTCTCCGATTCGGGGTACGTTTCCATGGCCCTCACGCTCGAAATCGTCGCCGAAACCCTTCTTGAGCAGTTCCCTTCCGCCACCGTCTTCGCCCCCTCGGATTCCGCCTTCAAGAAATCCGGCCAGCCCTCCCTCGACCTCCTCCGCTTCCACCTCGCCCCGCTCCCTCTCCCGCCGGGGAGCCTCCGTCTCCTCACCGCCGGCTCCAAAATCCCGACGATGCTCCCCGGCCAGACTCTCACCGTCACCACTTCCTCCTCCGATCGCGTAACCTCGTTCAACAACATCAAGCTCACCGGATCTCCCATCTACGACGACGGTATTCTCTTAGTCTACGGAATCGATAGGTTCTTTGACCCTACCTTTCAGTTTAACAGTCAAAGACCTGGTGATAAGTCCGATACCTCTTGTTCCGCGAAGAACCACACCGCGAGTGCCTCCGATTCCTTCGATCAAGCTATCCAAACCCTAAAAACCGGGGGATACTCCGCCATGGCTTCGTTTCTCGGGATGCAGCTCTCCGGCGTGGCGGATCAGAGCGGGATCACGGTGTTCGCTCCGGCGGACGACATGGTGATGAACCGCATCGGCGATGTCGGCGAGTATCCTTCGTTCTTTCGGCGCCACGTCGTGCCGTGCCGGCTCCTGTGGAACGATCTGGTGGATTTTGGCGACGGATCGGAGCTGCCGACGTTCTTGGAGGGATTCGCCATCAACATCACCAGATCTGACGGCGTTTTGATTCTCAACGGAGTTCCGGTGTTCTTCCCCGACGTGTTCTTCAATGACAGGGTGGTTGTTCACGGAGTTAGTGATGTGCTGGCTGCACAAGACAGCGCGATTAAGGACAACGCGCTTCGCATTGATGATGAAATCCTGTTTGACCCTTCTAAATTTTGAGGCTATGTAAATTTTTAGTCACTGCTACCATCCACTACAGTGGTGGTTCTTGTAGAGATTCGGATTTCGTTTTCCATGTTTGTGATGTTCAAACAGGGATTTGGTTTATTCATGTTTTCATTAGATACTGTCTTGTTTTCAATTTCTTTTCTTTTTTCTTATTTACTTCTCTAGTAAATAAAGATTGCCCAAATAATTTCAATTGATGCTATAGGCTATAGCTAGCAGTTAGGGAGCATAACATAGAACACAATGATGCATAGTACAAGGATTGATTAACTCTCTCACCCAAGGGAAATAGGCAGAACACACTTAAAATGGATTAGTGATAGGATAGGAGATATTCAAACTACTTCTGGAGATTTTCTCTTATTGGAAGTTGGAACATATTATGTACAATTTATCGATTGATGTTTTTTTTAATCAGCCCGAGATTACTTCACCGTCATTGTCTAAAGTTGAACTGGGTGGAATCTTCTTTGTTGAGGGGGTGTTTAATGAATCTTTATTTCCTAACATGACAGGCTCACAATAGTAAATTCTTATTTGGATAAACTCCATAGATAAAAAAAAAACATAAAATAAGTTCGATTTCTCTTATAAATTAAAATCAACTTATATATTTAAAGTTTTACTGTAAAATTCTCTCATAGTTTCTCAAAAAATTTAAGTGCACAATGAAAAAACAAATTAAAATGCTCTTTCTTTATATGGACAAAATGTTGTAGTACACGGAACTAGCTTTGGCTATTCTCTTCAAACTCAAAGATGCAGCTTCGCTCCACCTTTGTTTCTTCCCGTAATATAGTAGGGAATTGTAAAACAATAAAAACTATACTTCTTTATCAACTATTTTTTATTGTACAATCTATACTTCACTATTTGCATTTGACAACGGTAAATTTGTGGTGGTTTCTGGTAAGGATGGCTTCTCAAACACTTCCCTCCTTCGGGGGCGGTTTGCATAGAGAATCCAGAGAACAAGGCATAGCAGAACACCAACGGAAATGAGGCCAAGTCCTACATTGATAATCTTGAGGTAATGGTTTAATGGAGGACAGTAGCTTGAAGTGATTTTTGTGAACGCATCCCTGACAAAATTGCAATTCTGAAGGCTAAGTAAAGGTGGAGTGTAATGTTCTAATGCATAGCTTTCATTCACCGCAGCTACTATCTGCAAGTAAATCTCGGGGGTCACCCTGCCAACTGTGGTGCAAATGCCAGATTCAGATACCTTACATTCATAGTTCTTCCAAACCTGAAAGTTTAAACAACAGACTTAATGAGAATCTGTGTGTATTGTTACCAGAAATAGACACTGGAATATGAATCACATGATCAAAAAATTTAGAACAATTCAAAAGTAAAACTTAAGAGATACTTCTTTTCATCCTATTTCCATATGGCAGGGGAAAAGAAAGCTAGCAAAAGCCAGCAAGTGGCAAAGCTCAACAACCAAGAGATGAAGAAAATTACCATTGAAGCATTGGCAGCAGAAACTTCTTGATCTGTACATTGACGCTCTTGAAACTGAGAGTCAAAAGGGTAGCATAAAGGTGGCATTCTAGGCCCAGACTGATTGTAATAGCCAGGACTACCTTGTGTTCCATTTATGTTTGCAGTGGCATAGATGAACGTATTGACAACACTTGCAATATTGTTGATCACTTGTTTACTTCGAAAGAGTGTTTTGTTTGTGGTTCTCTGATCAACACATGGGAGGACGTTACTTAGTGCAGATTCAGTGTGTGGATTTGCTACCCATTCTCCCATAGCCATACGGGTATCAGAAATTGCGCTGTAATAGAAATAATTTATTCATGTCAGGTTTGGTTGTTAGTGTCAGCATTTGAACAGACAGAAACTCCTATAACATAAAAATAATCGGATTTCCTTCTGATATTATCAGCTCAGGTGATTTTGTAATGGATTATGTTACAACTTTGAATTGAAGGTGATGGAAAGGGGATTGAATCCAATGAATGCCCAGAGGGAAACAAAAAAGTGAAATAGTTCCAACTAATTACTGCTAATAGGTTAAACTGAAATCTATTAGATATAATGGCTTACTTATTAAGGATAATGAATACTCCACAAAGAACGAATGTGGTTGCAACCAGTAACCATCCAGTGATAACAAATCTGCAAAACATTTTAAAAAATCAGATAGAAGAACATAACAAGCAAGCAAGCACCCTTAGTGATTCTCTTATCACTTAGTATATATATGGGGCATGATAAACAAAAGGTAATATCAATATACCATAAACATAACTTACATGAGGATTGCATGTCGATATCCAAGGACAGACAGGACTGCAAAAAATAAGAGTCAGTTATAACCAAGAGTTCGGGAACATAAATATAAAATTAGTTCAACTTATTCAAGATTTTATGATCAACCCATACCAAGTCCAACAAGAGCCAGAAGAAGCATTACAGCTGCCACAACATACAAAGCTAGACGGCTGCAAAATGCACATGGTTTAGCATCATACGTGGATAAAATATCAAGTTCTAGAATGAAGGGCTTTCAGTTTTATGATTGCATACACGTCATTGAATACTCTTCGAATTTTAACTGAATTTTCATTTGTCTTCTCGGAAAGTGTGTCTGCTGCAGAATTTAGATCCACATTTAGCTTGTCAATACCATCCATGACATCAGATGGAAGAAGAATCTGGGTGACATTGATAGTTTTTGCAAGGGAGAGATACTCTGTGACATTTCTTAGAGTCTGCACTGTATAATCAGACTGATTGACAAAATAATGGAGGGTATCCAAGGCTTGACCATGGAATTTATCCTGCCCAACAGAAAGGAGGATACATCCAGTCCTGTGTGATAAAGAGAATAGGGCATGTTAGTAACCACACTCGAGTGCATGAGGAATAAAACTTAGAGCTATAGCAGTAAACAGAAATTTCACATGTATTGTGCAAAAACTAATTCTTAAAATTTCACAGCAATGGAATTACCAAAACATCATCATCGTTGGATTATTTACACTGAAAAACTATAATAAAACATCCATGGCACATGATTTTGAATTATAAATACAGAAGAATACCTGGGTAATCAATCATGAAAAAGCTCGTTAAAGGACAATGTTTCCATATCAATTGAAAAAGCGGGAAAGGACAAGGGGAATTTTGAGGAAATACAGCATCCCATGAAGAAATTAACAAGGGGAACATGAAAATAGAGTCTTACACTGCAGCAAAAGTGAATGATATGAGAAGTATAAGACAAATCCTCTGTGAATGATTTGATCCTTTGTCCTTGATGTTAATTCCCCATCCACAGCACAGATGAATCATAAGCGCCAAGCCAAATGAGATAAACCACAGGACAGCAAGAACGAAACCAGCTGCACCAGTGAATCCAACTGACTGCAGATATAATGGTTAATTGAAGTTAGAAGAGAAGAATCTTCTGAGATAGTTACACCAAGAAACTTATTGTAATAAGCTGAAAAGAACTTATAGGAGTCAGTATCAGAAGAGTCATTTTCACAAGGCCAAAAAAGCTTCCTGAAAACTACCAAATGCTCCCTAAGACTAGGATTAAAGAAAATATCACTTATTCAACCCACCATTTGAGTTTTAAAAGTTGCCTTAGATACCAGATATCAGGCATGATCTGAATTCACTTCACATTTCCTAATGATACTCAATATAGAGAGATAGATAGATAGATAGATAGATAGATGTATAAGCAGGCAAACAGTTGAAACGTGTAGAACAACAATATTCTCCATTTCAATCAAATACACCAAAGATCCAGGATGTTCAACAAGAATTGTAAGGCAACATGCAGTAACACATTTCACAATATGGAATGGGCACTGAGCATAGAATAAATCACCCATCCATTTTAAAACATGGTGATCAAAGAAGGAACCACGACACTTACAGCCCAATAATGCTGATCTGCAATATCCCAACCACCTCGATAGCGTTGGAATCCTCGCAGAATGTCAGGCCTATTGGTCCTGTTTGCCGCCAGAATAAGAACATCCTCATCTTTAGGCCCCGGTGCTGGAGCCACTTGTGTGAGTTCACTCTTCCATGAACCCAAATTCTCCTCTTCTTCTCCTGCAAAGTGGAAACAATAGGCACAAAAAGAAAAAAGTACTAATTAACCACACTTGTAAGCAAAGCAAAACAAAATGAAACCAAACACATCCACAAGCCAATATGCAAACACAAGGCATCCCAAATTTCCATTTCTCCAATCCTCAAAAACAAAAAATTGGGAAACCCAACAAGATGGAATGAAGCAGAAGCCGTGACACCAAGTTTTGATCTTTCATTCCAAGTCCTAACCTTTCCCAAGTTCCACACATAACCCATCAGCATATTCAGAAATAACAACGAATTAGAAGCACGAACCTATGATAAACTTGGCGGGATGGCGAATCGACCCAGTTGGAGAAAAAGCTGAAACCGAGCTTAGAAACAGTGACACGGGGAAGAGGAGCAGCAAAATCCAACACCCATTGAAGGAAATGGCCTTCATTATTATGTGTTGAAAAAAAAAAAAAAAAAAAAAAACTCAGACTGCAAAGTAGGTGGCTTCACTTCAACTCACCCCAGCACCGCCATTTTGCACTCTGAATCCAACCCAAAAGAAGGAATCAACAGTAACACCACCGGCCACACAAATCACAACATTCATTGAGGTGGTCGGAATCTGTTAACCCTCGTGCTGAGGTTACATCTAAATAAAGAGAATTTAGGGGAACACAACAGAGAGAAACTATGATTGATGAGAGAGTCACATGGGATGGGGTGATGTGAAGTGAGTACACAACACACATTGATGAATATTGTTGACGTGAGTGTATCAAAAAAGGCGGGTGCTTTTTCAACCATTTTAATTTGCGCAAATTATGCTTGGTTCCGTATAATTTGGGTAAAAGCAGTTTGGCATAGCTTATCATAAAATTTCACATTTTTAGTTAAATTACCCCCTCTCCTTCATTTTATAATTTTTATTTGCAATTCTTATTTTTAGAAAAAATTGTTTGCTTTATTTTTTATTTTAGAATGTAAAAAAGTACATTAATTATTTTTTCTAAAATATATTAATAAAATAAGCAATGAATTAACAGTGCCAACACTATAGTCTAATCACAATTGTTATCTTTTTCCTTAAAAAAAGTCTGTTAACCTTTATAAAAAAAATTAAATTTTATATTTTTAATTGGTGTATAGTGTAAAAAAATACTGATAATATATAGTTATTAAACTCATATTAATAAGTAAAATTTGATAAACATATATTTATACTTCCTATCAAATTATTTTTATAAAAATCAACAATTTTATTATGTATAATAATTTATAATTAAAAACCATTTTTCATTAGTGTATTAATCATATTAATAAATATAATATAACTAATTATTACCAAATACAAATATTTTACTAAAAAAGTTATATAGTCAATACTTTTCTTAAAATATATTATCTTAAACTTGATATTTATAACTAGATGGAGTGAATAGCTAAATTATGAGATGATTCTTGATCTCTTATAAAAGAGAAATCATGAGTTTTTCTAAAATATAATTAGAGATAACAAAATAGATTTGATTTGATAAGTCAATCTATTTAGTCTACTAAACAAGGTAGAGTGAGCTAATATTATTAATTCACTTTACAAAATGAATAAATTTGATTCATCTTCTTTTTTTTTTATCTAGAACCAATTTGATTATTTTTTTATGGACTGATTTACTTTGTTATCCTAATTTAAATAATGGTGAAAAAATATATTTGATTTAATGGATTAACCCATTTAACACATTTTATAAAGTAAATCAAGTCTATCAACTCTATCCATCTCATTATTTTGTAAATTAGAATGACTCATTTTTAATAGACTGACTACTTTATCATCGTAAATGCAACCAATGAAATTCCTTAACCGACACTCACTAAAGTCACTTGTTTTGGTGCTGGTGATTCACTTTTCTTTTTTATTTTGTCCATTTCCCAATCTCTCATTAAATAAAAGCCGTTACTTTATTTATTTTTCATTTCTAGAATCTCATTAAATAAAAGCGGTTAGTTGAAGACTTGGAGTGATGTTACCGGAGTATTTGCAAATTTAATCTTAAATATTATTTTTGTAAAAATAAATAATTAAATTTATTCTTTAAAGTAAGAAATTGATAAATCAGTCCCTTTAATCATTATGAAAATTTTATTTTAGTTATTAAATATGTAAAAAGTATGATAAATTAGTTATATATATAATTTAAATATGAATTAATTTTTAAAATTTATAATTTAATATAAAATTGATTATCAAAAAATATAATTTATTGTTAAATTAATCATTAAACATTAGAACTTAATAATATAGTATTCCAAATTTAACGGCAAGACTATTTTATTATACTTTTTGTATATTCAAAAATTTAATTTGTATTTTTTATCTTTTAGGAAATAATTTGTTACATATCATATTTTTGGAGAAGGACTTTTTTATTTATTAAAATATTTAACTATTTTTATTTAATGTTATTATTTTATTTCATTATTGAATTTTTTATTTTAATATAAATTCCAACAGAGTTTAAGTTGAAAAAATATTTTTAAATAAAATAAATATAATTAGTTAACTTTTTAAATTAGGGTTTTTTTTTATATATATTTGAAACGAGAGAGAGGGAGTACTACAACACATGTGACATGTCTATCCACTCCGGTGCTTCAAAATCTTGCTCATTTTTCTAAGATTGAATGATACCCATCATTCAACACAGGGTAACTATCATTTTGTGTGGGTTAGGTTTAACTATTGAAGTGCAAATTATAAAGCCACAGCCACAGCTCTGAATAAAGACAGTAGGAGTGCAACATGGCATGGGGGCTGGGGCACAATGTAGCTGTCAGTCTAGCACGGAAAGATTCACACCTCGCCAACAACAACTGGATGCAAATGAAATAAACAAACAACAACTATTTCTCCTCAAAATATTTTTTTTATATCTATTTTTCTCAAGATTATATTCTTTAGGAGATATTTTCGTTGGAGAAGTAACCAGACATTAAATGTAAATATTTTTTTCCGAAAATTTAAACTTCAATTTATATGTGGTAATGTGAAAACTAATTATTTCCACTAGATCCAATCTAGTTGATTTTCATATCCATTTATACTTATTTAAAAAATTAAAAACAAATATTTAGCTTTAGAAACATAATAAAAAATTACCTAGTATGATTATTAGGTTTACCATAGTAGCATGTTGATGTGCTTTTTTAGGATTGGGATACTTATTAAGCCCAAACATAATCAATGAATAAGAAAATATTATCTAATATGATTAGGTTCACCATAAATAGCATCATTCTGTTAAGTTAGCTTAAGATTTGGTGAGATAATCAGATTAGTTGAAGGTGGGTCCCTGTGATATGGCAATGGTAGAAAAAAAATTGGCGTGGCTTTCGGCTTTGCTTGCGACTGAGTCCAGGCACGTGACCACTGGCAAAGGGCATGTGGGGCCCTCATGCTTTTTAACATGGGATTTGGTGGACCCATACCCTTCTACACTATTTCACTTCATGTTGGGTTGAACACATGACGATTTCCAATACCCATCATCTTCCCTTTGCGTCGGACAATGCTTGATAAATGGTACTTTAGCCTTTGAGTTCCCACTAACAATCTTTTTAGCATACACAGAGTTTTACTTTTCACGCCAAATTAAAATAATTAATTTTTCACAAATTAATAATATACATGATGCACAATATTCAACAACTTTTATGCTCCGACAAGGTTTTGTCAAATTAATTAATTATAAGTTGTTGTTCATCAAGAACAGTATTCGCATATGCATGCACAAGAGTGCTAAAATAATATTAACTGCACTAGGATTTGTTTAAAAATAAAGGATTCATTGGAAAAGAATAAAAAAAATACTAATTGATCCAAAAATTGATTTCTATCTTTAATGTAAGAATGTAGGAAAAGAACTTATTTATCATTATTTAATATTTTAAAAATTGAATTATTAATTACATTCAATATTAAATTTTTAAATTTCAATTTTAATTATTTTTATCTTCTATTTTAGAATTTCATTTTTTAGTTTTAAATTTTTGGTGCTTAAATTTCAGCAACTTATATTTTGAAATTCATTTTTTCAATTTTTTTTAAAATCTAGATTTTTTTTTACTTAGATTGAAAATAAGTATGTAATGTTTGCAAATATATATATAAAAGATTATTTAGATCCTTATTCTTATTAACAAGAATAGACTCGAGAAAGATCTTATGAAACATAGGTTGCCTATTTAAGTTTGGTGCTTATCAATTTTGTTTAGGAGTGTAATTGGGTCAGGTCGGTGGGATTTGGTATTTTAAGACCCAAGTCAATGAAAAATAACTAAATGAAGCTGGGTTGGGCTTGTTGTTTTTTGGTAAGAGTGATTACTAAATACACCTCCCTATTTACTAGATGCATGTCTCTTGTGTAATCTTGGTTTTCTTTTTCAAAGTCACTATGTCAAAATTAAATTATGGGAAGTTTTAACTTTGTGATCTTTCTTTGCTCTAGGCATTTGAACTTCACCAATCTTTCCCACCATCCATATGCCTTGTGCAAAAGCAAAACTCAGTATTGGAAGCTCATGTGTTAACCCATCAAACAGCAACTGGTTCACCCAATTTATGAAGTTAACAAGCTTCATTGCCATATCATCTTCACCTTCAACTCCACGCTAGTGTGAACCTCTTGTTCAAGTTGAACATGTCGATCTCTACCAGCTTTGATGGCTTCATTGTTCCTCCTTCCTCCTCCAAAATCCATTTGCATCGCTTCATTGTTCTTCCACTCTTCAGAGAAAAGAAAAAAACTCCATTTGCCTTTCACACCATTCTGTCTTGGTAACATCAGTGACAAACAAGCCTCTCTTATTCCTAAACCGGTGGAGCACCGTGTTTTTATCTGCTTTAGGCTTCTTCTTCCTCCCCCTCTGAAAATCGCCATAGTCCTCTATGTCGGGTTCTGCATACATGCACAACTTTCTCTTGGCTTTAACTGAAACCGAGTCAATTGACTTGGCATTTCTGTGCAACTTAGAGGCTGAAGTGGGTGTATGTTTTGAGGGTGTAGCAATTTCTTCTTCATCGCTTAGTATCTCAATTGGGATCTTCTTGGATGATGTTCCCACCATGCAAGTTTGTGATTTGTGGTTGGAGTAGTGCAGTACTACTACTTGTGCATCAATTCACATGTTGAGAATTAATTCTAGCAATGTCAGACTTGGGAACTCAAGAAATTATAGTGAGTTGAGATCTTATTAGATTGGAGCTAGTGACTGAGAATTGGAAGGCTTAACCATCAATAAAGGAAGAAAAATTGAGAGCAAAAGACCTGCTGTGGAATCTTGGTACAGTTACAAAGAAAGTAGACAAATACGAAAGAAAAAGCAGTTTTGGGATGCAGACTTTTAATTTGGAGGATTGGTTGAGTGGTATGTGGGTCACAATTTTGATTGGTTTCAGACACGATTCTTATGTCCAAAAACTATGATCATCTAAAGCAAATAGCCTCAACGTAAATTGATGTAAAGAAAACCCTGCACTATTTGCTACAGAGTCACTAGTAGGGAAAAAACAAAAAAACCAATGGTAAGAGTCGGTGGGTTACCATTATCCTTTTTGTGGTAACTAATATGTGTTTCTAAGAAAAACAATTTATCCATTTTTTCAGTGTCTCTCGAAGGCGTGTAGAAACACATAAGAACCCCGACCAATTAAAAATAAAAATAAATAAAAACAAAGTTCCAATAAAAGGAATCCACATTGACTATATTCTTCTCCGATCTGAGTTTTGCTATATGCATTTGTATGGTTTGAATACGAAAATATTTATGGATTAAATTATTAAAAAATTAAAACAAAAATGAAAATTTGTGAAAAAGTATTCCAGAGCATATTGTGTCTATGCAATATAGGTCGAAAACCTTCATTGCTAAGCTGTCTAGCAGGTCATGTACCCCACAAATACTAAGCACAATTGCACAAACAACGTCCCACGTTAAAGCATCCTTTTGAGTAAAAAGTAAAAGAAAAAAAATTACGAACAGCTTGCTAGAGTCAACTTAATTAACTTGTTTATTCAACTTCAGGATTCAAGGAATTTGTTAGCCGCACCTTATCTTCACAGAAATAGATAGTCTTGATGGTCTCCTACCTTATTAAGCTTTTTCTTTTCCCTTAAAAAGTTATCATACAGTAGCACATAATATATCTGTTTTGTTTACACTTTCAGCGATATTCTGCCATGTAATCCAAACAAAATGCATTCTTCTAAACATTTAACATATCATTTCCAATCACACCAACTTCTTTCAAAATTAACAACCAAAATTTAAAATAATTAAATTATATTATCTAATCTGAACACTTAATAATAAAAGCAAAACACCATAGTAGTTTTGAATTGTAAACAATTTTTTTTTACTGACGGTAGATATTAGAATACCATTAAAAGCATTAAAGTTTGCATTGCTCTCTAAATTACATTATTGTACGCCAATAATACTTGCAACATTTAGTCTGATGTACACTTACTACTTTTGACCAATCCCCATATATTTTTTCTTTCTACTCACTAGGAGAATCAATGAAAGGTATTCAGTGCTCTGAGTACCATTATATGCAGGACACTCAAACAAAATCACAGTACCCACACTTCCACTGCTCATCCTCAGCAACATCAAAGCTATTTTCTTGATATTTTAAGGCACCTTAGCGTTTTCTTTCTTTTTAGTTTTTTTGTCGCTGACGCGTTTGAATCTGTTTGCTTCACTCAAGGAGATCTATTCTTGTTCGTTGTGTTTCTCTTGTCTGTTTCAAACTTGTTTGCAGTTTTCATTTATTGGTCATTTCTGATTATGTTGTTAAAAAAATTAACAAAAAAAAAGGAAATAAAGTTTGACGGTTCCATTGATTGGGCTTTTTGTGATCCATTAGACTTTTAGCTTTCAGGAATTGTGACAAGGTACTGAGATCCATATGCCTTGTGCAAAATCAAAGCTTACTATTGGAAGCTCACGTGTTAATCCATCAGTGCGCAATCGATTCATGCCATTTATGAAATTAACAAGCTTCGCTGTCATAACATCTTCAAGTGGCTTCATCTTCATCTTCACTTTCTTCTTGGTACCAAGGTTCCAGTAAAGTAGACAAATAAAAGAAAAGGAATAAAAATTAGAAAAAATCCTGGGATGGAGACTTTTAGAAAAGTATTATATGTGATTTATTCACATAATGAGTATGCTCAAGACACGGATACATACTTGCACAGAGGTGTCTATACCAAAAATCAAAGGATTAATAGTCAAATGTCTTATTATCAAAGCAAGTTATCTGAAGAGAAAAACTTGTAGATAGTACCTCGTAAATATCATTCTAATGCGCATAATTAGTTCCAAAACATCCAACAATATACATGAGTCTAAATGTAGACACGATTTTCTTCAATCATAGTGTTGGTTAGGATAGAAGGGTTGCTTGGAAGCTGGAAGAATAAAGGGAAGACAAAAAAAAAGTTAGTATTGACAGTTAAAGGGGATTATTAGATAAATAAATAGGGAAAGTGGAGAGATCATTCAGTTTTTTTAGTTTTGGAGAACAGAGCATTAGCACAGTTGTGAATAGGGCAACCTTCAGAAGCATTTTTGTCTTTCTCCCTTCTCTGTTTTCTAAGTTACATCTCCAAAACATCATATTCTGTTATGGGCTCCTACCACAGTAGAATAAAATTGAATATGTAGCACAGTCTGCACAGAAACAGAAACATTTGATAGTTGTTCTGGAATGTACGTAAGCATATAGGAATCAAGAACATCACAAACCTGAAGTAATCCCATTCTGTCTTGTATAGAAGTCTGAGAATTTCCCATTCTCTAAAATACTCACCCAGACATAGTTGCCAATGCAATTGACATCCTTGCTCAAACTTTGTTGGTGAATCATGGGAAGCCTAGTCAGCGAGACAATCATGAATCCGATGAATGAGAAATAAATTTCATTCTCCTTATATTGTTTACGATAAATAATTAACCTTGCAAAACTATATATAATATCTAGTGATCAGAATAAAAAATTAATCTCTAATTTGGAGAAAATAAATAATTTAACTGCACAACATACAAGATGTTAAAACAATAAATAGTAATCTCATTTTTGTGATTATATCTTGCCAAAAGACTTACGGAAATCTCATAGTCTTGAGATACTTCAAATTTGTTCAAGAAGGAAAAGTTTATATGGGTCTTATCATGCAATTTATCCAGGACCTTCCATCCTATGAGCAGACAGACACAAATTAAAAAAAGGCAGACCTGCATCTGTGCTCTTTTTAAGGAGCAACCAAAATTGCTTCCACCAAACTCCTTTCTTATTTGCTACAGACCTCTGGCTGATTTTCTTTCTACTGTTCAAGATATCATTTATAGTAATTGGAATTTGCATATATAACTGCAGATCGTCTTTGTGAGAATGACTCAACAAGAACATCAGTCATTTTTTGAGAGGTATAACTATAGACACTATTAGCAGACTTGTAGTCTATGGATATAATAAGATCAGTGAAAAATTCAGCAGGATTTATATGATCTGGGCAGTGGTACCTGTTACATAGACAATTACCAACCAAATATTCAGAACAAACAGTTAAAAAGTCAATAGATAAAAGAATAAATAATATATGCATTGACAATGTAAAGGTTCTTTACACCGTTATTCATTCACAAACCGCTATACATAGAACCCATAACACCATCAAATCAATTTAGTATTCAATATAACATCAGCTTTAGAGCAAAACATATTGTTTTGCTCCTCAGGGTGGAGGAACTTTGAAAGGAATTGAGAACAATCTTCTACTTTAATGAAAGAATTGCATGCTAAACATCATTGCTGACAAGGTTCCAATATGAAGAAACATAGTCGGTTAACCTTGAAAACAAAGACCAGGTTTTGTCAAATCAGTTCAAGCTTGGCTTGGATCCTTTCAAAGAATGCATGATTTATCTCATTATGGGAGCAACTCAATACTAAAAGCCAAAGCACTAACTATATTCCATTTTCATCAGACATCATTGATAAAGTAACAAGTAAAATCAATCATTGGAGATTTAGCTCCTGTAAATAGAAGTATTGCTAGTTATTAACACACTTAGTCTGATCAAAATTGTGAAGTTATGTATAGTTGTATACAGTTCAACTCTTTTTTCATGGGGGTAAAATCAATGCCATAATAAAGAGAACATAAAATATAAGAAAGAACAACCAATCCTTTTGAAAGTCAATGAATGGATAACTACATTTCTCTTTAATACATTAACCCCTGCAACTGATCGCTACACAAGTGACAAGCCACAAAAAAGACAAATAAAACATGAATCCTTGTTAACAAGAGTACCTCCAGTCAGGTAGCAGATACAGACTTTTTCTAATAATCGGGTTATTAAGTCCAAACAGCAATTAAATGAACGGATGCAATTGGCTAAGACACAATTTCTAAATTGAGAATTTGAGATACACATTAACAACAAAAGAGAAAGTAGTTGTGCAACTATAAAATAACTAAGTGTGTGCTTTTTCAATGTAACACCAATCCAAGCCCTCCCCTGAATCTACGTTTCTGCCTCAAAAAACAGGAGTATAACGGCTTTCCGAAAAAAGCCAAAGTGCCCACTTGGCTATCAGATATCACCGTGACACGCGTTCCAATCAAAATCAATCTACCTAACATTAACCCTGTGTTTGGTTCAGCATCCACAGTGACATGTTTTGCCAAAATACATGCAGAAGCAACAGATATTTGCTTCAGGATGACGCACGTATGAAGCTACATAACTAGCGTGTTTGGAAATTCATTGAGAATGGAGGAATCATGACTGGGATGTGAAAGCTATTAGCTTCTGAAAATAACCTCTGAAACGTGAAACCAAACTCGCTAGACATCAACCCAAACATGCTATGAAACAAATACATTAACCCTGTGCTTGATTCAGGGTTCACAGGGACATGTTTTGCCAAAATGCATCAAATGTATAAAAGATTGATTGATGCAGAAGCAACCCATATTTGCTTCAGGCTGACACACATATGATGCTACGTAACACCAATCCAGACACTGGTATAAAATATATAGGCACTGGATAATACAAATTGCACAATTCAATATCAGCAAATCAAAGGGGAAGGCTATGAAAAATTGAATTAGATAGATAGATTCAATATGTTAAACAATGTCTGTCAATTCAACAACAAATTGTGCGGACAACCGATTCAGCGCCACACAACAGGCCTTGCATGAGATTAATACTCATCTCTCCATTTTGCTTTCTGCTTGCTAAAACTAAATCCCCCCCGCCCCTAAAAAAAATCAAAACAAAACTACCGGAGAACTTAGAAACTTTCTCTAACAACTGTATTGAATAACAAAAGGATTTAATCAAAATCCCCCTTTCCCCCCTCAATTAAAACCTTTTTTACTACTACACCATACAAATGGGTTAGATAGAACT
The DNA here is from genome assembly GCA_013407115.1 of Glycine latifolia. Classification (NCBI taxonomy): domain Eukaryota; kingdom Viridiplantae; phylum Streptophyta; class Magnoliopsida; order Fabales; family Fabaceae; genus Glycine; species Glycine latifolia. Next base: position 37,846,944 of record CM023950.1, on the reverse strand, counting down.
TAGAAACCCCATGTCAACCTTGGCCAATTAACCTACCTTCATTCTCCTAATCACCACCAACAACTACTACTTGTTCTTGACCGTCAACCCTAGCTCCCCTGCAACAATAACAGTGGTAGCCATATCAAGAAACATGCCATGCTCCACAACCCCAGCAAGCTGCAAAATAGCATCACTAGCAGCCTTCAAATCCCCAATACTCCTCTCGAAATACAAATCCACAATAAAGTTCCCATTATCCGTCACATAAGGCTCCTCCTTCTCCTTCTCCCCGAAAGTTCTGAGCTTGGCAACGCACCCAGCCTCATCAAAAAGCTTCTGTAACCTCGCCGCGGTGAACCTCCAACAGAACTTAATAACCTCAACGGGCATGGCCAACCCACTACCCCCCAAATAGTTAACGAGCTTGGACTCATCAACGATGACGATAAACTTCTTGCACGCGCCTTCGACCATTTTTTCTCTGAGGAGGGAGCCGCCACGGCCCTTGACGAGGTTGAGGAAGGGGTCGACCTCGTCGGCGCCGTCGATGGCGAGATCGACGGCGGGGTGGGCGTCGAGATCGGAGAGGGGGATCCCGAGGGAGAGGGCTTGTTCGTGGGTTTTTGTGGAGGTGGGGATTCCGACGATGTCCTTGAGCTTGCCCTGGCGGAGGAGCTCGCCGATACGGTCGACGGCATGCTTGGCGGTGGAGCCGGTGCCGAGGCCGAGGACCATGCCGGACTCAACGTACTCGACGGCTTTGTAGGCGGCGATTTTCTTCAAATCATCTTGGGTGAGGATGACGGAGGGGGAGGAGGGCTGGAGGAGACCGGCGTCCATGGCGGCTTTCTCGGTAGCGATGAAATGGGGGTAGGGAATGGCCATGTTAATGTTAATGCTAATGCTAATGGTTGAAGCTTGCCACGCCCTGAGGTTTAAATTGAATGTGTGGTGGAGAATGGAATGAAGAGAAGATAGGGTTGGAGAGAGGTAATGGGGATTGTTTGGTTGTGAGGAATGCGGGGGTATATATAGAGATAGAGATGGTGGAAACACTGCGTTTTTGTGTTGTGTGTTTGAAGGGGGATTTACGTGTTTCGCGCGGTCCTGGGAAAGAGACACTGCATAGTCAGAGAGAGATTCCACCAACACCAAGGAATGAACGCAGGCATGCAGCTTCCGAGTTTTTTTCACGACACAAACCTTAAAACTATAACTAATGTCTTTATACAAGTTAACTTGTGACATGTCAATGTCATTTTTCTTCAAAGAAGATTTCAAGAAGGGAGGGATGAATCTAATTAAAGCTTATATTAATGTCTTCTTCTTTTTTATCTCTCTTTCTGTGTATAGGTTTTTTATTATAAAATAGAATTAAAAAAATTAGAGAGTACGAACGTAAGAGTATTGTTAACTAATAAATAGGTGGATTAATTGTTTAAAAATTAAAAATCATGTATATCATATAACTACGTGATCCTATTTATCAAATTTCCGCGTAATTCGTTTCTTTTAGAAAACTATTGGCACGATTTTAACATGGGCCACGGTGAGGTGATCCATTCAATGCATTTGACTTGATATAGCATATTTTCTGCTCCGCCACCACGCCACCCAACCCAACCGTGCCGGAGCTTTACTGTTACAATTAATGTCTCCACCCAGCCACAAGATAATTAAGAAAGGAAGGAGGGAGAGTGGATGAGAAGAAACAACACTTCAACGGAAGCTAAGGGAAACAATACAAAATATTATTATTAATATATACTTAAAAACGACTATTTCATAAATAAATTATTTTCATGATTAGATAACAAATAAACGTAAAATGAATAATTTATATTCCTTGACCATTACTCATTTACAGATTGTTATCATGTTAATCCTTATCTTTCCCCGTAAAACTCGCCGATATTTTATTTTCAGTTAAAAAATAAAGATTTGTTAAAATAATAACAAAACTTCTATATTATTATTATTATTATTATTATTTATCAGGGTCGGTGTCCAACATATCGAAAGGAAGGAGAGGTTGTAATTCATCTAGGCTGGGATGCATTGTAAAACGTTCAACACTTCAGAGTTCAAACTTCAAAGTCTTAAAAGAGGATTTTCTTTTTGTAAATTCTCCTATTTTCTGCATTTGAATGGACCAGAACCTGTGAATAGAAATTGTTTGGACTTTTGACACGACAGGAATAGGATTATGCTAAATTCCTAGAAAGTTATTTTTAATTTTAATTTTTCACCTTATCCTTTGGACAACGTCTGATTACTATATGGAATCAAAATTTGCTTTTTTTATTATCAATAATGTGAAATGATATAATTGATAAATAATCTAATTTTTTTAAGTTTAGGATCAAAAAATTATTTTTAAGTCTGTATATATATACAGAGAAATATTTGTGAACAGAATTTAATGTCTTAAAGTTAATATTAATATTTCAAGAAATTAATCTCTAATTCTGATATTGTGAATTAACTAGGCGTGAAGCTTGCTTTTACTTACGAATCTGCGCATCCTTGGTCAACGAATATCCATTCATTTACGCCATATGCCGTTTGTTTCTGTTTTTCAAAAGAAAACATATTTAATCTTTTAAATGAAAAAATAAAGTTTTATGAGTTTTCTATGCTCTTTTTTAAAAAATATCAGTTGATTTAAATTAACGAGGATACCTGTCATATTAAAGTTAAATGTATCGAAAGAAATTTAATCTCCCTTCAGGGTTATAAATTTATTCTTGTAAAAGCTTTATTCTTCTCTTTCTTTTATTTGGAACAGATTCTTTGCATTCTTAGGCTATGGTGGCTAGAGGAGGTCCAAGGGCACTTTGCTTTTTTGATAATGACGTGAGGCGTGTAATTTGGCTCGTTCATTTAAAAGGCACATTTTTTTATATACTTTATTTTTCAGGGCATCTTCTTGGGATTGGTCAATGATTTGGGTCCTCTGCTTTGATCTCATCTTCGGCCATTGGGGTGAGACAATCAAAATCTTCTTTTATCTGCATTTTCTATTTCACCAAAAATAAGAAAAATAATTTTTTTTTATCTGCAATCTGCATTTTCTAAGGTGCAGAAATAATCGGAGTTTGATATTTGGCAATTCGGAGCTGGATTGGATGTCAATACAAAAATAAGATTGAGTAAGATATTAAAGGATACTATACTTTTTTGTGAAAAGGGCCTAAGACCAAACAAACAAGCTACCATCTACGTAAGCAGTAATGGCAGCATCCACAAAAAAGGAATCCAAAGAAAATCCGGTGAAAATAAAAAAAACCCTAAAACAGAACTTAACTTATAATTATTTGAGTGGTAGCAACTTCTTATATTAATATTCTTAATTAAGTGATTCAGATTTAAATTTAATTTACTTTTGAATATGAAATAAATCATGTTAAAAAAATATTTATTTTATGTACACTTTTTGATGAAGATTAATTATTGTTTTAATATTTTTGGTTGGACTACTTTATATCAATATATGATTACCAAAAAAATCTATTAACACCCCCCCCCCCCCCAAACTTTACTAAAGCATATGCAGCAGAATTTGCCTTCCAAATGCAGAAGTAAATATTTTTTTGTTTGTTTGTGAGAGGATGAGTTATATTACTTTTATGTGATGAATAATTTTAAATAAAACTTAGTTTTTATAAATTCATTAGCCAAATTATAATTATATATTAGTATTTTAATTCAAATATATATATATATATATATATATATATATATATATATTATCTTCAAAATTTAATTAATACTTGTAATATTAACTAAATGGTTTAACTTCTGGTTTAACTTCTAACTTTTTCGATCTACTATCATATTCAATAATTTTAGTTTTAACTCAAATGTAAATATTTTGTAAAAAAATTTTATATATAATTAAAAATAAGAAAATATCACAAAATAAATTATTGATCATAATATAAATTTAATATATATATATATATATTGCATTATATTTATTTTACATTATCATTTAGTCATAAATCATCATTTATCATAAATTTATCAATTTTTATAATAACAATCTTAAAAGTCATACTATCAGTTATTGAATGATAATATATAATTATTTTATTTTACATTGTCAATAGGTAGTCATTAAACTTATCTAAAATATAACTTTTATGCTAATAATATTGATTTTAACTACAATATTAATTAAAATATTTAGCTATATTAATTAAAAAAATTATTTGATTAAATAAATATTTATTTTGTGTAATGTAGAAGCTAAAATACTAGCGTTATATAATTTTAATTAATATTTTTTATTAATCACCATGATTTAATATAAAATTATTTAGGTTAAATTGTAATTTAATACTCTATAATTTTAAATCCACGATTTTAATCCCTTATTTTTAAATAAAAAAATTTAGTATTCTTATTTTTTAAAATAAATAATTTAAGTCATCAGAACAATTTGAGCCATGCCGTAGCATATTGCCAACTTGCCATACTGTTCATGCACTATATTTAAAGACTTTTATAGGGTCCATGAATTCATCATAGGCTTTTATAGTCATGTAGGGCCCTGCTCGCGAATAGAAGCCAGCTTCAGAGTTAGAACTAGGGCTCCAGTTATTGTCAAACTTAGGCTTTAGTTGAGTAACAATTTGGGCTATTGTTTCCTGTACCTCCGAAGTTGCTTCCAACACCTCCTTTATGGCTTCCAGATTGATCAATCCGGAATGTAAAATTACATTACGGAATGCACCCCTTTCTTGGATTCCGGAAGGTAGAAAACATTCTGGAAAGGGTGCAGGAAGTAACAGCCAACAATTTGCAGCAAGCTGGGCCCAAAATAATCGCAGTAAGTCCAATAAGAAGTGACAGATCACAGATGCAACTTAAATGGCATGATGTGATAACCAAACCTGATTGTGACGAATGATATTGATGCATGAATTGTTGGAAATGCTTGCACCACTTTCAATCAGAGAAGCATACTATATTATATTCCTCTCACTTTCATCCCAAGTTAAAGTAAGGGCCATCTAAAAATGGCCATTATCATAGGAAGAATTATATATAGTATCTTCCAATTCCAATCAAGTGTTCCAATTTGAGAAGGAATAGGATCTTCAGAGACGGAATTATTTAACCAAAGCAATACTATAGATGATTCACCAAAAAAAGCAATACTATAGATGAATAAAATTGCTAGTCTGTTCTTTATGTCAAGGTCTGACCTGCATTTACAATCAGCTAACCCTAGATAACAGAAACTTCTAGAATTATCAAATTTACAATATGGAAGCGTAACTCCTAAAAAGGAACTAAGTTTAATTTAAGGCAGATAGTCCCCTATCCAAATGGGCTTCCGTGTGACTCTCTTGGGCCTATTTGTTGTTACATCATGGGCATCTGTGTTGCTTGGTCAAGTGGTCTATCAATTCATCATGGATATTGTCCTATATCCCAATAGTTCATCATGTATAGGATATATACGTATCTTTCCAAATAAAAATTATTAATACACACATTATATGATGATAAGAATTTTTATCTATGTTTTTTTATTTATACTTAAGCAAACTTACTCTAATGATTAAATTGCATAAAATCAAGTTGTTGTAAAAATATAATTTCTCAAATTTATTTAACATGTAAAAATCGTCTTTATTTATTACAAAAAAATCATATTTAATTATTTGTTCAAATTAACGTAGTCTTATCGCATGTTTGGATATTCTATAAATTTATATATGATGATAATATATGATTTCATATTCACCATGATTTCATAATTAATTTGGACACGCCCGTCGATCACTCTAAACACGCTATAATATACATAATCATGCTCTCAATTTCAATTATTACATTTAAAAGATTCACTACCCATCAAATGAATGTCGTTGACACAGTTTTTAACATATAACTAACATGAAGATTAACCTAACTGGGAGTTGGTCGTTCATATTGCCACAAAAGTAAGAAACCTCGAAAAAGGAAGAAGAAAAACAAGGAAGGTGAGTGAAAAGACAAGACGGGCACAAAAAAGATTCCCTTGATTTCTTAATTCAATCATCATAAGTTCAGGCCATGGGACTGTGAGTGAGATTACCTAATAAGTCTTCTGAGACATCAATGGCTATACGCCTATACCACCAATAAAGTTTCTCAACTTGACAAAAAAGTTGTGTTTCTTGGAGTGAGCCAGTTCGGCGAACGGAGTCGTGACTCAGAAAGGGTTACTTATTTTTTACGCTCAAGTTTTATTAAATTAATGAACAATATGTATTATGTCCCTTTGCCAAATTTTTGCTGAGAATGTCATGTGATGTAGCTTGACTAAGTACGGATTTTACAGAAGGGAAAATATGAACCATTTAAGAATCAAGCATATGGTTGGGAAGGAACTAGCTTTGGCAACAAATCGATTTCTTGAAAATAAAATTTACTGAGTTGCAATCAGTGTTTGGCTTTGACAATGAGCCAGGTTGGTTGAATATATTTTTCTGATAACAAAACAGTATTTTGATTTGTGATCACTTTGAAGTTTGAGCTGGGACTTCCACTACGGTACGTCATTATTTTCAAGTGTAGTACTATCTTTCAATTCAATGCATGTTAATCTGTAGTAGTTTTGTCCTAGCTTAATTAAAGGTGTCAGCCAAATAATTTTTTTGGGCTTTTCAATTTTTCTTTTTCGTATTAACTTTGAAACTCTAGCAATTTGCATATAGCCTTATACTATATACTCTACAGTACATTTCCAGGATGTAACTACTCAATAATGCAATGAGCGCCACTGCATTATTAACTAGCTAGGAATTTAAATAATAATAAAAATTCTACCTATGACTATGAGATTAAAAATAAATTCTCATTTCTTGTGTGATTCCACCATGGAGCAAATAGGGTGTATGAGGCATCATTTAAGTTGTAACTACATGACGACGCCCTTCTTCTTTTGCAAATATTAGACTGGCCTGCATCAAAGAAAGAAAGAAACAACCCAGCCACATTCTTTCAGCTTAATTTCAGATTATAAATGTTTTTAGCTAGGAGATAACAATTAGTGTTTTATTTTCTTTTCCAGTTTTTTTTTCTCCGGAAAAGATAGCAGCGAGGCGAGGGCCCCAGGAGTTGAAACTCTCGATGCGGTTTGTAACGCACAATAGCATCCAATTGCATGCGGGTCGTGTTGTCAACCGAAAGATGCTTGTGATAATTTATATAGATTTCTGTAAGTAATTGCCAACACTTTTATCCTATTATTTTAAAAGCTTTCATTCCATATATCACTGATGACTGATTATCATCACAAATTCATTAAGATGTAATATTGCATTCATTTATATAGCAGTACTGATCTACGTTAACTCTTCATTAAGTCAACTGATGTAAGGTACAACAGTTCTGAGCTTATGTTACTGTAAAAGCCTCTCTCCTGTATTTGGTTATCAAGAGGAAGGATTTATTTAATTAGGGTATAAGTTTTATTCAAACTGTGTTTGGTAGGGGGAAAAAGAAATCCATGAAAAATAAAATAAAATAAAAGAGAAAAAAATGAATAGAAATAAGTGAGAGATTTTAGTTTAAGCAAATAGAAAAGGATAAAAAGAGAAATGAAGAAGAAAAAACATGAAAGATAAATATAGCTGGAAAAAGAATAAAAAAATTCAATGTTAATCAATTTTTTGCAACAAACAATGATGGTAAATTGTGAAATCAATTGTTATTTATGAAAATGGATTAATGATTGCTAAATGCATAGTTTTTGTCCATTTTCAAACCGCCAAGAAAAGAACCATTACAAAACACAGCAAAAATCGCTAGTAAAATATAGAAGATGTATCTCTCCATCTGTATTTTAATTAGCACGAATATCAACCAGAAAGTAAAAAAGTATAAGCTCATTTAACTGACCTTCAATTCAATGAAGAAAAAAAACAATAAACAGAGGTGTAAAATAGACACTGATATTTATCAGTTAAATTAAAATGAAATTCACATGTATGCAAACTCATTTACAAAACTTGAGTAGTATATTAGTGGTATTTACCGTTCCAGAATTCATCTTATAAGTTAAATTGAGGGGATAAAAGTACAATACTTAGTTGGCTAGGGTTACCAAGAAATAGTAGGGTCTGAAGAACCCACCCAATAGTATATCAAAAACCTGGCACAGGCAGCCTAGTGCAAGGGCAATTAAGACAGCTGTGCCATGCCACAAATAATGCTAAGCCATCCAGCTGTTTGATTAGATATAACCAAGTGTACGATACCAAGAGAGTGTTGTCTTCTTGAGTTGAAAAGGCCTCACTTCAGCACCATTATCATTCAATGCCTGATCCAGAATCTTCACCCCAGGCTGCTTTTAGATTTGCATGTCCCAAAATATCCAATGCCTTTTGTTATTTAAACCCCCCCCCCCCCCCCTTTCCTCGTACTGTCTAAGCATGCCCATCCTCCTCCATCTTTCTCTCTTTCAACGCAAATCTAACTCAAAATCCCTAGCTGTGTGTTTTATAAAAAAAAAATTAAATAAATAATTTGCCCTAGCTATCTATGTAGCTAGTTAGCTAATAGCTATAGCTTTCTTGTTCAAATAACCTAGACAGGAATTGCGCTAGGTTACTTTGTGGATGGGTGACTATACTATATACCATGCACTATGCTTCATGTGATGGGTCAATAATTTATTAAGATCTATATAATACTTCTTCCTTGCTTGTTTGTGTTTGAGTGTTGTAATGCCTCGGATACAAGCATGGCCTGCAATAATATCAGTAGCTAGCCTTGCAAAAGATATATAGGAATTGGTTATTTCTTGTGCTTGCTGCACAATTAGGGTGCTTAATTAATTGTTCGAGAGTTGGTGGGGAATATGGAAGGGGCTCACTTCAGTCCAGTCCGAGGCGGTGGAAGATGGCTGAAACTCAGCTGCTGACTCGTTGGTTCGAGAGCTCACCATTAAGATAGATCGATGATGTCGGCACTCAGCCCATGTACATAATTAAGGTGGTGTGCTTCTGATCCAACGATGCGGGAGCTGCATTTAGTCGTGACTGTCACGTCTTGGACTGAAGGGGCCTCTTCATCTCCTATATCCTTCACTCATATATAGTACTTCCTACTTATATGTTTATTTGCTTAGTTAATGTTTTTGTAGTCTACGAATGCAGTTTCTTCTAACATAGATATTAAGAGCCGAATGTTACATGGTCCTAACTAGTCGTTCTCCTCATTCTTCAAGAACCATAGATTAGCTAAGTATGACCATGAGCATGCTGATCGATTAGCCTCTTAGTGGTTCAACATGGTACACTCGGTGCCTGGTATGTGATCCTTTTAATTTCCATTTTCCTCAAGGAATGTGCTGTATTGTTAATATATTTAGTTTGCCATTTGTTAATCATAGTACTTTGAAATGAAATACTAAACTCATCTTATATGTTCCTGGCAACTTATTTGCAGAAAACCTACGTGGTCAAAAGTTTTTGAGGTTTGAACCTACTATAGTAACGGCTGATGGGGGAAGTTTTTCTAGTGCAAGATCTGCTTACCCTTGGACAATGTCAAAGTGGCACTTTGGAGATTCTTCAAACACAAATCCCCAGCTGTTGAACAAGACCTGAATTGAAAGCAGATTGCATCACGAGAGTTAATTTCAACCATGTTATAATTCCATACAGATTAAATTGATGTTACCTATATTCTTTGGGGGTGGTTACTGTCAGGTTAGTCATTAGTGTATTTCTTAGGCGGTACAATGACAAATTAACTCTATGATTTAATGAATTAAGTGCAAAGCTAAATGTCAGCTTATTGTTGTTTACTGTACATGAATTGTGGACAACTTTTGTTTCCTTAGACGGGTAGTTTAGACAAGTTTGGATTTTAATGGGATTATTTTTAATTGAAATGCATACCAGATTAAGGTGATTACTATGCTATATTAGATAATATTTTTAATATTTTGTAATTAGTGTGCTATATTTAGGTAGTAAGGCTTTGAGTTTTTCTTGGTTTGATTAAAGATGAACAGATAAATGAAAACCTACCTCTATTGCTCTAGAAATCCATGAGGCTCAATTTTGCAAAATTTCTAAAAGATCAAATTGTTACATATGGTTTAACTTTTTTCAATGGCAAGTTTAGAAGGACCTATGGTTATATTGTGCCAAAAATGATGGGCATGTTATATTGAATAGCTTCACTCATGAAAGCTAGGACAGAGAAAGCCTCCTTTCACCCCAAATTTTGTAATTGAAAATGTAGCAAACTAATATATTCATTAATTTAATTTAATTTCATAAGCAATTGAAATTTTACAACTTTTGATGTTCTACTATTGAAGTCAGACTAATTATTATTTGTTTGTTGCATACATATATATATATATAGGACAAATTAACCTTTTAAGAATACATATTATTTAATCAATTGTAGAAGTTTGGATTAATTTTTTTGACAACCCTACACCAGAAATCGTAGACCAAGATATGAAGGCAAAACAGTTAGAGAAACTAGCAAAACTGGAAGATTAGTGTAAGCAAATTCTTATTACTACTTTCTTGATAAAGGTATGCATTTTTCCATTTTTTTAAGGACATCTTTTTTCTACTGAAGAAAAAATTAAAATTGTAATTACTAATTTCTTTATATTCATAATGTGGTTCAAAGACCATGCTAGCATCAAGAACAAACATGAGCTTTAGCTTCATCTGAGTTGTAACATTAGAAAAATATTTATCAATCCAATACCCAAAGGCTATGATGTTAAAGTAGATGTGAGATAGATATTAAAGTTGAACATGTATAAACTTAAATGTTTGAAAATTTAAAAAATTTTAATTGGGTAATCATATTGATTTAGGTTGTAAAAGTAAATTGAAGAACTGAACTGAGTAATTGGTTTAGATTATCAAGTTAATTAGGTCAATCATCCAATGAATATTTCCACTACCTGTTTCTCATATTTTTAATTCTCTTAGTTGCTCTGTTCTGTCTCTTAATATAGTAATGTATTCCAATAATTTTTTGTAACTTTATAATTAGTGTTTGAATTTTTTAGCTTTGTTTTGACACACCAAAGTTAACCTAATATAATTAGTTCTCAGCTTTGAGAATCAAAGGGAATGACAACAATCAAATTTCGTCCACATTATGGACAGGTATATATTTGATTATATTTTTCGTCTATTTGTTAATTGTTTTGAGGAGACTGATGCATCATATTCACTTTAAGCTGGTGATATTGACCACCTTGCTGCAACCTTTCTCACGGCTGACAACATTGCACATGGAATGAATATTAAAAAATATTGTGTGCTTTAATATTTATATTATTTAGCACAATTATGACAAATTTTTTAATTGATTACTTGGTTGGGAAATTTGTAGTTGCTAATTTTAGTTGAATATTTTTATTTGATTGGGTTGTCAATGTCTCCTTTGAGCAATTGATACATACTCTTAGACCATCACACTTCCTTTTACAACTTTCACTCTGAATTATAACTTCATTCTTCTTTTGTCTGTGTTTCATATTTTCTGCATACCTTTTAATTACAAAAAATACAAAGCGCATTACTATAAATAGTTTTCAAGTGCTATGTTGATTCCTATTGTTTATTGTTTGATGAGTTGTTGTAGAAGCCCATGATTTATGATAGCTCACCATGATGTGATGGTCTTTAAGCTATTAGACGTTGTTATTGCCACTAATTATGAGTTTCAATTTATGTGGATTAGGTGTCAAGCAATCAAGGTTAGAGCAATTGGATGAAATTCAAGTGAAAGTTATCAATACTTCTAATGGTAAGAATTTGCTTGAATGTCCATCTTTAATTTTTGAATAAGAGGTATTCTATTTCTTGAGTTCATTTCTTTCTTCTCATTACATATGAACTTATCATATGATATATGTTTCATATTTTTCCTGGTTTTTTTCGTCTTGATTTTGTTTCTTATATCGTAAGTACAAATCGTGCTTAAAATTGTTGAATCTGTTTTGCTTATAAGGTGTTTGACAAAATATCTCACCCAAATTCTGTTATGATTTCTAACAAAATATTTCACCCAAATTCTGTTACTAGTGTGTATTATGTGTGATGCACTCGTTGATAAATTAATATATTTTTTTTCATTTTATAAAAATTAATTAAGATTAAATATATTTTTAAAAAAATAGTAAAATGAATTATATTATGAGAAAAAATCATGCATTGACATACATAAATGTGTATCATACTCTAACTTTTTTTAAGATACTTCTTTTATTTTGAGATACCACCATCACTTGATTATGTAAAAGAATCAAAGTCAAATTTTTTTAATTTCATATATTTCCTTTTAAGCTCTTTTTTAATTATCTTGTATAAAAATAATTATTAAATATTAAATTGATAAAGTTATAAAATAATTTAAGAAAAATTACATATTCAAAAACACATTCCAATAAGGAAGCCAGCCATTGCAACATTTGATAATTTTGATCACTTTGAGAATTCTTCTAAAGTCCTAGAAATGCAAGCAACCTCTCTATGTTCTCATGTGTTTCTAACATACCCTCTTCCAGGCATTTTTTTGTGGCGAAGTGCACCACACAAGTTGTTTACTAATACCACCACCACACGTAGGAGTTTAATCTATGCATCAAAAGGAGACTCTTTTGGGCACCATTATGATGTAAATTTGGTGGATGAGAACATGATCCTTCTTAGAATGCGAATTCGTGAGATTGAGATGCTGGAAATGAAGGGTAAAGCTACTTCGGATTGGACCAAACGGGAGAAGAAGTATTTTGAGAATTATGATTCGGATGTATGTGAAGCGGTTGGATTGTTGCAAAGAGTGTTAATGAACACTAGACCTTCTTTTGCATTGGGTCTGCTAGCTCTTGTTATGGTAAGCATGTCCATGTCAACGTTGCAAGTTGGGTTTCATTTAATAGAATTTGCCAAGGGAATCATATGATATATATGATCTGAAAGGCCTTTTGCATGCATTAATCTAAGATCAATTCGAGACGATCAAGCACAAATTGGAAAATTCACATTGACTACACAACTTCCTGTCAAAGCAGGGGCCATGGATTGCAGTCACAAATATTGTTTATATTTTTTTATTTTGTTGAAAAAATGTTGTTCATACTTATCATGGGTACAAATAGCAAAATTCTTTATGTAGTAAAAAAAATTAAATAGTATTCTTTTAAATTAAAAGTAATGCCGTTTTTTCCTTATTTGGACACTAGAGTAGAGCACAGTTTACGAGTAAGTCATGGGGTATGCTAACTCTTGTTATGCTAAGCATGTCCATGTCAACGTTGCAAGTTGGGTTTCATCTAATAGAATTTGCCAAGGGAATCATATGATATCTTAAAGGCCAGCTTTTGCATCAATATGAGATCAATTTGAGGTTATCATGTACAAATTGGAAAATCCATATTGAGTATACACAACATTCTGTCATAGGGGCCATGAATTGCTGTTACAAATATAGTTCATATACTTCTATCTGGAAATTATCATGTGTAAAACTAACAAAATTATTCATTTAGTAAAAAAATCATAAATAGTATTCTTTAAAAATCGAAATGTCGTTTTCCCAAATTTTGGCATTAGAGCCCACTTTACAAGCAATTAAGTAATCATGACAGACTGTTAAATTAGAATGAATATAGTGATAGGCAAGGTTTAGATAATTTATACGAAATTCTAGATTTAAAGCTCATTTTTAACAAGAATAATCAGCGTTATAAATATATTGGTTAAAGAATTAAAAGAAAAAACATTTAGTGTGAAAATTATATGAAAACGTCAAAAGAATTATTTTAATTTTACTTATCCTAATATAAAAAATTCTTCTAATTTATTAATCAACATCCTAAATACATTGATTAATATTTGTCTTTTAATAATACTTTGAAATGTTACAAGTTATGACATATTCCCTCTCTTTTAAAATAATTTTTGTCTAAAATTGTTTTACTTAGACAATAAAATAATAGATAGATAAAAGATAATAATAATAATATAAAATTAATCTAATGTCATCATTAATTTACCCATAGATTTTTTTGGCTATTAATATTATAAGAGATATAATTGAAAAATATAATTAATATTATATTGAAAAATTAAAATAATAATTATTTTAAAATTATTTTTTACATAATAATTATAATAGAATGGAAGAAATATTATATTTAGGTTTGTTTGGGATGGTTGTCACTTGTTGGTTTTTAGTTTAAAATATAATTTTAAAAACAAAATCAAACAAAATTAGGGTTAAAAAGGTTTTTAACCCATTTTTTAAACACTTTTAGATCAGTTTGGAAAACCAAAAAAAGAGGTTTCTTGTTCAATGTTATAAGTTTTGTTTTTCTCTACTACCCTCTTTCATCGAAGAAAGAATCTCGTTAGTTATTATTCCGACGGAGTCTACGGTACCAGACCAAAACATGTCTTTGGATATGGGCTTCATTTATTTATTTTCTTTTTTTTTTGTTGCCATTTACAAAAAAGCCCTCATCTTCCTCAGCATCTCCGATCGCACGGCACCAAGGACCGAGTCCCTTCTCTCTTATTCTCCAAGCCCCACCAGAACAACAGAACCGCTGCTGTCGCCGCATCACCGCCTCAATATTGAAACATTCTTTCAACTCGTCATTTCCTTCACATGTTGAGAATCGTCCTCGTCGTCCTACGACGTCATAAGCTCGTTTTCTTTCAGCTCTTCTACCACGCGATTTAAGCCTTCATGTCTTTCCTGTGGCTCGAGTTCTCTCAATCTTTCCAAGTTCTCGCGATCCTCTTCACCACGCTCGCGTTCTTCGATATGTACGGGTACCTCTTCTGGACATCAGTCGCGGCGCGTGGCGCGTACCTTCCACTTGTGTGGGGTGTCGGAGTCGTAGTCGGATTCGGACCAGAGGCCGCGATGATTGCGGAGGTCAAGGAATTGCTGGGAGCACGTGGTGTGGAGCTGGCGGCGGCGGTCTTCGAACGTGTTGGTGCCGTCGTGGTCGACGGTGGCAGAGGGCGATGGCGACGACGGGAATGGGGACAGAACGCGAAGACGGGAATGCGGAGAGAGAAGAAAGAGAAAAAAGAAAAAGGGTAGAAAGGGAAAATGAGACAAAGAAAAAGAAAAATTAAAAAATAATAACCGTCGGATGCAAATTAAAATCGATCCAATGACCAAGGTTTGTTTCGTAAGTTACGCAAAACGTTTCGCTTGCGTACCATAGACGGCGTCATTCCCTATTATTCCTAACAACTTCATCTTTGTTGCCGGCCACCCTGCAATCGCCGTCGCCCACCCCATCGTTGCCGCCAGCCTCCTAGTTACTGTTTTCGACCACCACTCACTGCTGCTAGCTACTCCACCATTGGCGCTGTCTGACACTCCTTCATCCCACAACCATGACTTTCCTTTTTTCAATTAGTATCCCGTGAGGTCATTGTTGCTGCCACAGAACCAAACGCCGACAATAACCTCCGTGTAATTGCAAACAAGTTTCACAATTGGACGGTAATGAAGCAAAATTTTAGAGTTGGATGGCTACCCAGTGGCTGATGGTATTGTGTTATTTGGGGAAAGGTAACACTCTTCCACCGTGATAATAACAAAATTGTCAACAAGTTTCAAAAATTGAAAACCAAGAAAATTTAAACTACAAATTAGAAACATAAACTAGTTTTAAATTTTAAGAAATTTTAAAACTTGAAATCAAAAACCAGCCAAACGGAACCTTAACATGTCATATCAATATCTATTCTTGAATATTATTTTGATTAAATAATGATCAAAGTATTTTTATAAGTTACCATTTATAAGTTTTTTAGATTTTATAAAAATGAAAATTCGACTGATTGACGTAGTAGTTTGACACCCAATCTGTACTCACATGTCGGGACCATCTAGTTATTTAAAAATTAAAATCACAATAGAGTGCCATATGTAATTTCTAGGGTTTTTCTCTTTTCTTTTTTAATTTTAAATAACAAAGGCAACCCTTTTCACTCCTTTGTTTCTTCCAAAATTGTAGCCTTCCAAATTCGAATAATATATCTCGAATATATTTATTTGGAGATCTAAGATCTAAATCTCATCCCCATAACAAAAATAAACTAATTATTAAATAACATGCATAGGGGCTGATTCAGCAATTGCTGATGTATTAGCTGGTATCATCTTGGATGCCTTTGTGATTAATGTAATCAGTTGTCCTAGGGGAAAGAAACACCTTTTTTTTCTTTTCTTTTTCTAAGAGCAAAATAGTAAATTCAAGTGAGAATTGTCATTCATCATATCCTTTTTCAAGAATTTTTAATTTCTAACTGCATTATGTTGGAATCTGATGACAACATATTCTTCAAGTAAAAGCAACTCAATGTAAAGAGGGTCAAAACATAGCATTTAATTACATAAATGACGAAACAACTGCATTAATATTGGATAAACTTATCTATACCCATCCTCAAATCTAACAGCAGATCAGATGGAGTAAAATTCTATACATGAAGCTCTATATATGTAGGAGTATAATTTAAATGAATTGAAAGGTTTTTCAAAATACCAAACCACCAATTCAAAGCATGGTAATCTGGCTAGCCATTAGCCAAGATGAGCCCCAGCCAAAACATCCTTGGCCAACTCCACCAAATGAAAGAAAAGCACAGCAGAAGAAGTTGGAACACTGATTGCAACCAAAGCCATGGCTCCAAGGGCCAAACTTGGCCTAGTATTCATCAATTGGGTCTGCAAAACTCCCACTGCTTCACATATGATGGAGTCATACTTGGTATAATACCGCTTCTCCCAATCCATCCAATCCGATGGTGGCTCATAGTTCCTCTCTATCATGTTCATCTCATGGATCCTCTTCCTCAGTATGATCATGCCCTCATCCACCAACCTTCCACTGAAGTTCTGATCCGCTGATCCTCTCATGGAACCCTTAATTGGAGCAAACGAATTCGTTTTCTTGCCTTTAGAACATGGCTTGGAGGGTGAAAATGGATGGAATAATATTGGTGAGGAATTGACCAAAGAAATGGATTGCATATTTTGTGGTTAGGGGAATCAATAATGGAATTGGAAATAATTAATAGTATGTGTAGTTTGGAAAATTGTCTAGTGTGTTGTTGATTTGGTGATGGGAGAGGAATCATGTTATATTTATAGGCATTGGGAGATGGTTCTTTTTGTGGGGGTTGTTAGATTAGTTTTGGTAACGGAAAGGACCTTAGACAACAAGTTATGTGGTGACAACGTGTTTATTTTAATGGACAGTTAATATCTTGGTATTGTTAAAACGCGTTTTTTCTAGAGTGTATAGTGGGGTTCGGGGAAGATGCCACATGTCGACGAACAAAAGCGTGACGCGTGTCTGTGGAATATAGAGTAACCACATAAAGTTCCTCGAAATTCTCTCTAGATTAATGGGATTCACGGTCGTGGAGTTGTACTCGGTAGTATTTTAAAGCACAACCCTACAACCTGCTATTTACAGTACATTTTTGTTTTCAGAAGGAACTGCTAATTAAAACGGTAGGTTTCGTTAAAATCACATGTGGCCGAACTATCTAATATGAGATTCTACCGATTCAATCCAAACTAACTTAAGTTTCAGTTAAATTTAAATTTAAAAAACTGAGTTTCTAAAAGCAATTTAAGTTTTTCTTTTGCAAAATTGAGTCGTAAACAAATTTTTCATTGTAAATACAATTTTAGGGAAAAATTAAACATGTTACTAAAATAAGTTTATTCTAAAAAAATGTGTTTAACTAGTAGAAATACTTTTTGAACTGAAAATCAAACATTTTTCTAAAAGTTAATATTTCTTCCATTCTAAAAATGACAAATGTTTACAAATTTTCACATATTAAGATTAAAAATATATCATTGCACATGCTAAACATTGGTGGTTAAAGAAATAAAAGTAAGAAAAAATATTATGATAAGCAAAATTGTGTTTTGTATATTTTTTTACATTTGATTTCCACTTTAATATAGAACGTTTACAAGATAGGACATTTACAACGAGAAAGATAAAGTTTTATAAAAAAAATTATGAGATTAATATATATGTATTATTAGTGTAAAATTATTTACATTATCAATCAATAATAAATATAATTTTTAATATAATTATTGTAAACTTATGTGATCAGATGATAATATAAAATAATTTTATATTATTAATTGATATATTAGTTGTTCAAGATTTATTTACATCAAAAAGATGGAAAAAAAATTAAATGACAGTGACATTTCTCAACAACATTTAAGTTGTGGCAAAAACAGCAATTTTGGAATAATATTTTATGTCATTGAGAAAGTAACAAAACAAATTAGCCATCTCAATAAAACTAGTTTTAACTACGCAAATTGATGGATGCTGTGAAATTAGATCGTTTGCGTCAAGCATGTGAAATTGTGAATAACACCGTTGTGTTAATTAATACTTTGCCCAAGAGAGAAGATTCCGGTGAAGAAATATAATAATGCTAGTTGGATACTACTACTTTTTTCTAACTCATCATTTTGTTGAATAAACTTTTTTTATTAATTAAAGTTTATTGAAAAACATAAAATTTGTAAATCTAGGTAAATTTTGTTAAGAGGATGTTTGTTTCACAAATTTATTCTGTATTCTTGGAAATCACAAAAATATTATAATTGAGTATGTTATTTTTGACATGTATAACAATATCTGTTTGTCTAATTTATAGCATTCTTAGAAATATTTTAAAATTTTAAAATAATAAATAAAAGTACAAATGAAAGTTAAGTGAACTTAAAAAATAATTTGTCACATTCTCATGAGAATGTAACTTTCCCGCTCATTAATATTAACATGAGAATAAAAATTACTTAAACATAAAAATGTAATTTTCCTAAAAATGAAATATAGTCGATAATGTTCTCTGATAATACCTCCTAACAAATAAGGAAATAAACATGTTTATATTCATGTTTCTCTGGGAGTGCAAAATGACTTTGTGAGACAAACTATCCCCCATAAGTATTCACAAGTTTTATTTATAATTTAGTAATAAATTTTAGCTTGTATTTAAAAAAGTATGTTTAAAGCGTATTATTAACTCTTCTTGCTATCCTAAAAAAAATCTCCTTACTAAAAAAAAGTATAAAAGGGGGTGAAAGAATAGAGAGGTATGATTGCTGATTAGTTTGGTAAAAAAAGTACGTGAGAGGAAAGAAAATAAAAAGAAAAGAAATATAACTAATAAAATATTTTCTTCTACTATAGTTTGAAAAAAAATTAAAAGAAAAATGATTATTGTAAATATAAAATTCAAAAAATAAAATTCTTATCATTTTCTTTCTAATTCAAATTTTAAATTTTTTCTTTTTGTTCTTTATTTTTTTTCCATTCAACCAAACATATCAAACATATCAGTAGGGTATGCTTGACTTTTAATATATTTTTTTAAAAAAAGGACGGCATTTTGTTATTGTTTTGTTAATGTCAACTTTCAGTTTCAGCTTCAGGTACTCTGCATCTTATCTGTGTACCAATTTCTTAATTAGTGTGGGGTGTGTGTTGGGTATGGTTCATGATAAATGATGACTGATAATAAAGTTTCCTATTTCCGGAACGATGAGAATATGTATGGAAAACAGTCAAACACCCAGTTCCAAAAGACAAGAACGAATGGGTGTGTTTGAGATAGCCGCAAAAATTAAATTAGTTTAATAATATATATATATATATATAATTAGAATTAATATTTATTTAGACTACTTTGTTGAAAGGTAATTTTTAAATTAAAAAAAAAGTTTTTACAAATTTCAATTGATGTCTCAAATATCCAACTTATTTTATAAACAGTTTTTTCTCACTGAAAACAACTGAAATGAGAGAAAATAATCTTTCCTAAATATGCTTGATGTTTGTTTACATGTGATATGAGAATCTTCCAATGCATATAAACTACTGCACTCTCATAAAATTTGTCAAAAAGTAAAAAAAAATTGAGAGTAAAAATAGAAATAAAATCACCTAAAATTAAAATTAAAATATAAAAATACAATTAAATATAAAATAAAATACTTTCTATTAAGATAGTTTTGTCAATTTTTGAGACATCGGCGCTATATTAAAATAACTATACCTAAACATTTTCAAACATTAATTTTCTTCCCTCTAATTGCAGTTATGAATCTCATCTAGGATCGTCAAAAAGAACAAATACATATAATTTATATGAAGTTACTTTTAATATATATATATATATATATATATATATATATATATATATATATACACGTACGTGACAATTTTAATTGGGGTGGTCAAATATACAAATAATTACTAAATAGGAGACTTTTTCTATTTTATACTTTAGAAAATAATTACTTGCGAATTCATAATTTCAATAATCATTTAATATGATTCTAGAGCATTTTACTACGCAGAGTTGGTTAAGAAAAAGTAAATTAAACTTCAAAATTTTGTAAATGCTTAAACATAAGTTTGCATATTGGAGCAAGTAACTTGAAAAATTAATTTTGATTGGATTAATATCAGCATAACTAAAAAATTGTTTAAAAGTCATACTTCAATATATAATTAGTATTCGTGCTAACATTTTATAAAATAGATTAGACCTTATTTAGGCAAATTTGTCCATCTCTAATAATTAGTATTCGTGATATATTTTTAATTAATTAAAAACTGAAAGAACTCAAACCGAAAATATAACCATTAAAAATAGTATTACTACAAAACTAGAGTCAGACATGTTGACTTCAGAGTAATTATATCAAATTAATCAACATTAGTTATCTCTAGTCCACAGATGAATCGGGTTCTGGTTCAAATTTAAAACGTGTAGAAGAAATTGTCAAAGTGATTAATGCAAGCAGACAGTGATAGCCATAGGCTGATAGTTACTATTAGCTACGTGCTTACTTTGTTGAAAAGCACAATATGGCATGCATACCGTTTAGCGAAAAGAAATTGAGATTCTTTCTCAAATTAATAGTAACATCCAAATGTTTAGCACTGAGCCCAAATTTAAGTATTAAATATGTGTATATAAGATGAATTTAATTAGAAGATCAGTCAGTTTTGCAAAATGTAGTTATAGCATCTTATTTTTTTTATTCATTTTTAAGGTTGAGTATCAATCTTTTTTTCCTTGTAGGGATCATTAAAAAAAATGTTTCATTGCATTACTAATTTAAAAAGTTATATATAGTATAATAGTATATAATTATACTCTTATAAGCAGAAGACGGGAACGCAAGAAGCAAGTGGTTTACGAGATTCCAACTAGATTAAGACCTATAATCACTGACCAAAAACTTTAACCCTGAAATATTATATATAGGAGAATTGTGGAAAATAAATCGGAGAGAGAAAAAATATTTTATTTTATTTTTTAAATTAAATGATAAAATATTATAATATTCTTAAATTAAAATTTAAAAAACAAAACAACCAATGATTTTACAGTCCAATTTTTTTTATGTTAAATTCTAATGCACTTCAAGTCTTCAACTAAGATGAATATATATTAACAGTCCAAGTGTGTGTGTGTATATATATATATATATATATATATATATATATATATCCGATACTTTTTATAAAATATACAAGTGATGATAAAGTAAAATACATTATTACTTTTTTTTATAAAAATAGCGGAGATAGTATCTGTTTAACACAATCCAAATTTTATATACCAAATAGAAAAATTTTAATGAAACACAATGTAGTTGAGGAATGGGTGAAGAAAAATTCTGGCAAGATACTACTTGTCATGCATACTTCTCACAATATACTCTTTTAATTTATTGTTGAGAAAATTAGAAATGTTAGAAAATACTTGTAGCCACACTCTTTTTTAGTCAAGCCTTTATTATCGTGTGAAAATTAATATAAGAGCCACTGAAATTATGTGATCCTCACTTAATAGAACTTAAATAAAGTTCATTTAATAATTTAAAAGTTATATATATTTTTGGTTCCTATGAAATTTAGATTTCATATTTTAGTTACTCTAAAATAATATACATATATATATATATATATATATATATATATATATAAACATGAATAATATAATTCTTTATATAAGTGCATTTGGTATCCCCATTCTTTGCACAATAAGAGGTGGAATTTTCCATTTAAGATGTTACTTTTTATTTCTAAACCCTACAATAAAGTTATAAACATTTCGCTGAACTAGTATAACTAACAAGTTTTGAGAGGTAATGTCAGAAGAGAGAAAAAGAAGTAGCCTTGAGTGGTTTTATATATGTATATGACGGAAGGATTTGGAACGGCAAAAATTAATACGTGATTCCTCGTGATTACGAACTTGGTCAACCTAACAAACTTATGGTTGTACCTATTGAGCTCAGCCACTTAGGCTTCTAAGCTAGATCTAGTTGTTGTCATGAACTTGCATTTTGAGGAAGAAATCAACTTTGGTTAAAATTAAAAGCTGCGTACAATAACAGTTGTGCATATTGTCCAACTACACTCTTAGAAAGATTGACCTTCTCTACAATTGTAACAAACATGAAGCAAACGGCACGTAACAACTAACAATGGGCTAAGGACTAATATATTTCTTCTCTGGTAGGAAACTCACCATTCTAGAATAAACACATTCAAGCATAAATGATGACGAAATCCAATATCCTATTATTATTCTGATATCAATGATATTGATTTTGATAATGTCATCGAGGGACCAAAACAAATGTTTATATTATATTTTCAAATTAAAAAATATATCTTTCAGAAGAAAAAAAAAGAATTCAATTTTTTTATTAGTAATGATCAACAATGCATGTTCTTACTTGATTTGATAGAATTTTCTCACAGCATTTTTTCGTGAACAGCGCTCTGAAATGTGTATGCAAGTATGATAAAATAGGTTGGATTCAAATTAGTTTAGCCGAACCTTGATAATCATGTTTATAAAGGTAAAATTGAATGATAGGATCTCAATTTTTTTCATAAAATAAATTAAATAGGAAAAAAAATATAATTTATCTTGTTTTTTTCTCTAATGATAAATAATATAAGATTTTACGGGATATTTCTATTTTTTTTAGAAGATAAATTTTTTCTTTTTCCTTAATTAAATATGTCATATTCTCTAGATTTTGAGTAGGTTATTCTACCGGCCATCAAATGCGGAGACTTGCTAAGTCGAAGTAATACACATGCCCCAAACTTTGAAGCTTATTGTAGGAGTTTTATAAAAATCTTCTAAGTCCTCTGTTGCTATCAATCAATCAAGTTCAAGTAGTTTCATATTGGTCTAACAATAGTCAAGTCTTAGAGGGATTTTGATTTTGTATTTAGCCAAATATTACCTTAATCTTAAAGGAAAATGAATAAAATAGTTATTTTTGCCAAATTTGTTTGGTTGAATATTTAAAGAAACATAATGACTAAATAAAATTTTCTCCATTTTTGCACTTCTCTTTGCATCTCTATTTAAAAATAAATATCAATGATACTAGAAGATTAATACAAAATTGGATTTGTGCAAATGTCTTTATCATCTTTTTTGCTGAATTGATGAGTCATCTTTAATGGAGGTGTTTTGAATTTCTGTTATTGTTTTAACATAACACGAACAAAGAAATCATTAAATTGTATATATTTTTTCTATTATCAATTTTTGAGACAGAATATGCACAATTTAAGAATCTTATTGTTTGTGTCATATTAATGCATGAGGAATTTCAAATAACTTTAAATAAAGATGACTCATTTAAGCATAAAAGATTATGTAAATATTTGTTCAAGTCCAATATCCTATTTCTATTCTAATATCAATGACATTGATTTTGATCATGTCATCAAGAGACCAAAAAAACGTTTATATTATATTTTTAAATTAAAAAATATCTTTTAGAAAAAAGAATTGAATTTTTCTATTAGTAATATTTCACGATGACCAATTAAAACTTTCTCTATATTTGTACTTATCCTTGCATCTATATGTAAAAGTTAATATCAATGACATTAGAAGGATTTATGTAAAAGTCTTCGTCATCATTTTGCTTGAATTAATGAGTCCTCTTTAATGGAATTATTTGAAATTTGTCTTGCTTGAACACAATCATGGGATAATGTTTCTTTTGGTACCATTTTGGTTTTAATTAGTCATTTTATTATTTACTGTACTGTCATTGATGGGGAGGTTGTTTTGTAAGTTTTGTTTTGTTTCAATGAAGGAACTTTGGGATATTCTGGTTTTTTTATATTGCTGTTCTTGTTTTGATTGGACACTCCTGGTGCTTCATTTAAACATTTTATATTATTTCCAGTAAAAAAATATTAATTAATTAATCGATATAATAAGAATGACATCTTTATGACTTTTAATCAATTGTTGTTACTAGGGTAATTATTTTTCTGTATTATTATAATTCTCATTTATGTATCTATATATCTAATTATTAACATTGTTTTATAAATATATTTATTTATATTATATATAATTGTTATGAATTTAATGATTTTTTATTTATTATTATATTAATTTAATCTAATGAGCTTGGTCCTTTTTTATTGTGAGATTTTTTATTATTATTAATGTACTTGTGAGACTACAAAATCTTTAAAATTTTGAAACATTAGTACGGGTTATAACCAAATGTGTTTTCTTCTTGTATAATTTAATTTTTTTTTTAATTTTACATGTAAAACTAATAAATAATTTTATAAAATTAATTAATTATTAAATATTTAATTATTGAAAGTTAGACATTTAGATAATTAAAGTAAAAAAAAAAATTGTCCTTTAATGGTTCCCTGGATCCCTGATTACAGGATCAATAAAGTAATAAATTACAATCGTCATAATAAAGAAAATAATCATTAAATAAATAATAGCAAAAAATGTACAAGGATAGTCGGATAGTTTGTATCTGAAAGAAATAGAACAAAAGGAATCAGAATTTAATTTTACAATGAAAATTTTTCAAGGTTTTATGGCACGTAACACAAAATAACCAATGAAAGATGAAATGTCATCAATATCTTACCTCAATTTCAAGAAAGAAAGCCCGTAAGAAACTGGATGAGAAGAATTTCAGTAAACGAGATAAGGCATTGAACTAAAGGAAACTTACAATTCTAAAATTCAATGCGATCTTTCCTAGCCCCAAAGTATAAGCAACACTTATTGTCCCCCGTATTTCAGATCCATGTTTAGCTTCTGCAAAAAAATCACTACACTCACAAAAGAAAGATCAACATTATAGTGGCGACGAAATTAAAACCCCAAGGATGTTTTTTTTATTTTTTATTTTTTTATGGACTACATAAGGGAACTCACTTAATCGGTTTCAAATTTGGAGTTAATTTAAGACTGGTGGTGACCGAAAATCATCAAAGAAAAAGATCTTAGCTAGGGTTCAGTTTCGAAACCTGGAATGGTGGAATGTTAGAAAGTGGTGTACGAAGAATGTTTTAATGCTCTCAGTGATGAAAAAGGGATGTACGTGGAAACCTGAGATTTGGTTGAGAGGGGTGGAAGTTGCGAAATATGAGAAAGGTTGAGAGAATGAACAGACAAAAATACAAAAACTATTAGCTTTTTTTTTTTTTGATGATTAACTATTAGCTTATATTAAAAATATATGGTTTGATTTTATTTTTTTAAAGTCTAAATCTTTTAATTGTTTGATTTAGATTTTAAATAAGCATAAAAATAAATTTTAGTTTCTATATAATTACAAATATATTTCAGATTTAAAAAATAAATAAAATTATTTTACAAAATGCATAATTCAATTTTATTTTTAAATATAAGAAGTTGATTAGAAATTAATGTTAATAAGTTAGTTTTAAAAAAAATGAATTTCATTCCTCAAATTAAAAATAAATAGTATATATTTTATTTTAAAAAATCTATATACATTTTATAAGAAATTATTTTTTAAAATTATATTTTGGATTGAGTAGAAAAGGGATATATGAAGTTGGTTATGTTCCTCTGTGCATCTCTGTGATGACCGCGCATACTATACATGTACATGTCAATGTCACCCTGCTGAATTAATAGGTAAACTGTTTCTAACAAACCATATTTTTCCATATAAAGGATTCTAATTGATGATGAGGATTGTTTTTATGGAAATTGATGAAATATTTTATTTGTAAGATACCACATTTTTCAGAATGTTCTCCTATAGTAATATTTAAATAGCAGATATATGTAGTCGTTAATCACGCATTATATTCTTCCAAAAAAATATGCATTATATTTTTGAGTAAAAAAAATGACGTATTATATTCAACGTGATTTTAATTTTTCCTTTTATTTCAGCCCCACTTTTTCTGTGTCACGCTGACTTACTCGTAAAGTGTGCTATACTCTAGTGTCCAAATAAGGAAAAAACGGCATTACTTTTAATTTAAAAGAATACTATTTAATTTTTTTTACTACATAAAGAATTTTGCTATTTGTACCCATGATAAGTATGAACAACATTTTTTCAACAAAATAAAAAAATATAAACAATATTTGTTTCGAATTGATCTTAGATTAATGCATGCAAAAGGCCTTTCAGATCATATATATCATATGATTCCCTTGGCAAATTCTATTAAATGAAACCCAATTTGCAACGTTGACATGGACATGCTTAGCATAACAAGAGCTAGCGTACCCAATGCAAAAGAAGGTCTAGTGTTCATTAACACTCTTTGCAACAATCCAACCGCTTCACATACATCCGAATCATAATTCTCAAAATACTTCTTCTCCCATTCGGTCCAATCCGAATTAGCTTTACCCTTCATTTCCACCATCTCAATCTCACGAATTCGCATTCTAAGAAGGATCATGTTCTCATCCACCGAATTTCCATCATAATGGTGCCCAAAAGAGTCTCTTTTTGATGCATAGATTAAACTCCTACGAGTGGTGGTGGTATTAGTGAACAACTTGTGTGGTGCAATACGCTGCAACAAATTGACTGAAAGAGGGTATGATAGAAACACATGGGAACATAGAGAGGTTGCTTGCATTTCTAGGACTTCAAAAGAATTCAAAGTGATCAAGTGTTGCAATGGCTAGCTTTTGTTATTTGGAATGTTTTATGAGGATGATCATGTGATGCATTCATTGCATATATATATATAAGGCGTGGATGTGCGTGTGGTGTTGTTATTGCAGGTTAAGGAAGTTAAAGGACGGTGGAGTGGATGTTTGGGCGTAAAATTATGATAGATTCCAAGAAAGAGAGATTGCGGATTACGGCACACCATGTAATTGGAATTGGAGGTAGCGTGTCCAATTATTTGAATGTTTCTTACGCTAAGAGAACCTTCTTTGTCTTACATCACCACGTTGGATTGGTTTGGTGTATAATTGGTCGATATTATCCCCATAATATATTGAAATTTGGAAGATTATTCAATTTTTAAATCAAATAAATGTACCTAATCATATTGTTGATCGTTAGTCGTTACACAGGCTAAGCCGCAAAGTCTACGATACAATACTAAGAATATATATTTGAATGTCGATGCGTCACATAAATAATGACCCTTGTCTAGAATTTAATTTTCCTTGACATGACATCTTTATTTAATAAGATTTAAATTAAAAAATAGTATAAGAACTAAATACGTGATTCATAAATTAAACGATTAAAATGACAAAAATTAAGAAATAAAGACATTAATAAATTGAGCTTGTGATTTGACATGACATCTTTATTTAATAGTAGTAAAATTTAAATAAAAAATAGTATAAGAACAAAACACGTGATTAATAAATTAAACGACTACGATGAAAAAATTAAAAGAAATGAAGACAAGTTGATAAATTGAGCTTGTGATGATACACATGGCAATCCAAGTCGACGATGACAAAGTTCAAACCTTTGGGACAAGAAACAGCAAAGCTACGTATTAACTTACAACGGTCTGTTTAGTTCAATGGAAAATAAAAGAAAAGGACGAAGAAGAATATTATAAGAAAACCAGAAATCCCTTATTTGATATGTAACGAAAAAAAAAGAAAAATAAAAAAATTGCTTTATACCTTAACATAAACAAATAAAATTATATTCAAATTACAAATAAACATTCAATATAGGCTATAATTTTTGAGAAAATAATATATGATTATCAATGTAAAATAATTTTATATTATCATTCAATTATAAATTATCATATATAATAAGTTTATTAATATTTAAAATAAAAACCTTAAAACTTATAGATTGATATTACATAAAAATTAAACTAAAAAATTTTACACTTTCTTTCAATTGTCCAAAGAAATATTTTATATAATTTTCTCATTTGAGTTAAAAGATAATAAAGAAACAAAAATCTATTCCATTTCAGCCTTATTCGATGTCAGAGAATTTTAAATGTAAAAAGTAAATTATCATTATTTTATAAATATTTTTAAGAGGCAATGATAACAGTCCAAGGCAGAAAAAACTTCTGAACTCAAAGATTACTTACGTTCACCTCTCCCTAAAGAGAGATACATCATAAATGTAAATACCTCTTTGAACCCAGGGGCTAAACTATGTTAACTAAATTATTCTCCTTTCTTTTAACTACATTAAACAAAAGGAATTTATTTTTCACTCACCTCTCCTCCCATTAAAATAGATATTCATTATGCCAATGTAATTCATAACCAAGTTCATATAAAGGAAACCTGTGACCAACCTCAAGAAAAACCCCTCTCATGGATGATTTCCACAGAATCTCTGATCATTTAATGAAAATAGTCACTATAAGCTGATGTTTTTGTTGTCCAATATCACATTGTGTTTGTTGTCCTGTTCTATAGGAAACGGCTTACTGTCTCAGTATTTGTTGGTCATCCTTTGCAAAGGTATCTTTCTATTTAGCACCTGTATTAGATAAATCAATAAATTGATGAATATCTTCTTTTTTTTGTACAATGCTAGCAATGGGGATCGAACGTAAGTCCTCATGCATCTACCCCCAACCCCACCACTAGGCCGACCCTAATGGGTTTAAATAGATGAATATCTGATAAGAACAGCAGTAGGCCCAGCTGATTACAAACCTTCGAGGACAAAAGAGCCAACAAGATCTACTTCAGGTGACTCGAGGGGCTGTTTGGAATCAACTTGACTGACTGGCGGAGCTTCAATTGTCTGATCAACTTGTTCAGAATTGAGCTCCTCAAGTTTTAAATGAGGTTTGCTGTGGTCAATACGGCTTTCAAGTTGCTGGTATTTGGGCTTGTTTTTCTCGAGGAGAAGGTAGGTGGTGCAATACCAAAATAGCAGTATTCTATTTTGTGCTATCACCGTATCCCTAATCCTACTTTTTCCAAAGGAAATACGCTCTAGTGCCTGTAAAAAGGGAAGGGAACCAAAGTGAGCTGGATCAGCATTCAAGAAAGCACATATATTCTGACAGTGGAAAAGCAGATAGGTATTTTGTATAATTGGGTGATATTATCTATTCTAGGAACAGTTATCCAAGAAGAGATGACAGCAGATCACAAGTTAATTTCAACTTAAACAGAAGTTGTTGAATGAGAGCATATTCGAAGTCCAGGTTAATATTCTAAGAGAGAATAAAAGCATTACTACTCAAGCATCAACTATATTTCAGTAATATTATAACATACAAGTTGATTCAAAACTGATGGTGATTAGTCTATTCTGTCAGGCCAGCTTATAGGATTACAGGGTTTTTTTCCTCCCTCACCTGTGCATCTTGTCAAAAACCCAAAAGGAACCATTTTTGCCAGCTTGTTTTTCCATTCAAATATTTTTTTAATATTTCATAAAATTTCTCTAAACTTTTGGTGTCCAGTGGTCACAATATATCCCTTTTTTTCCAATTCTATCAAACTTGTTATTCCAATTGAAATAAAAAGATTGATGGCTGGCTCTACTCTCACCTGTTCTCCAGTTTGAATATCAAATGAATGTTGATGGTCAAATTGAAGACCACTAAATTCATTGATAGAAAGTCCCTGAAAAGCCCTGAAAGTGTGCATAAATCAATTTGGTATTCATTAGGATTAGAGCAAGGGAAACCATAATTAAACTCTGCAAGTATATCAATAAAGTTCTGTTTCCTAGTACATGCTATATAGTTGAAGTTAACTCCTTGCTCACTCATAAATCAGAACTGTGCTTACCATCTAATCAGAGAAACATTAGGAATCCAACGGAAGATGATTGGGGTATTCTCAGGATTGACATAGTACCCTCCAAATACAATAAAAACTGTCATGAGAGAGGGCCCCACTGCCATTGCTGCTTCAGTGGTTGGAACCATAGCACCAACAGTAAGACCCATAGCAGATGCAGCAAAAGATTCCATAGTAACAATGCCACAGAATTTCCCAAATCTAGAATGTCAAACTAATAAGTCAATTATAAGAGATGGGAAGAATTAACAAGAATAAAGCTTTCAAGAGAATAAAGGCAGAAAGGAGGAGAGTGAAGAGATGATGACATAAGGGATAAAATCCCCCCCCCCCCCCCCCATTTTGCCTTGAATTTTTTCTTCTTTTTATAATGAATACAAAAAAGATCAAGAGAAAAGGGAAAAATATTTAATGATATTTTTTTTATCTACCGAATATTCATTGGTCACCACCTATGTATGTATACCCCTACAGCCTTTGGGACTGGCCAATATAAATTCTCAGAAATGAAACAATGGCAATAATGGATTCTGAAGGATGTTTAGAAAATCATGCAGATTTCTCGGTCCTCGTCGTACAAAGAATTACAGAAAATTTCAATCTACTACTTTCCCAAAAAGTAAAATATGAAAGAAAATTGCAATTTGACTCAAACTACAGCACCTTTGCAAAGTAGGATGAAGACGTGCCATTGGATACAAAACAGCACCAAACATTAATGGAAATGCTGCTCCAATGGGGATCTCAGCCAACAACTTTGAGAACAGATAGGGGCCCAAGGAATAGGAGCCTTTAGCACGTTCTCTATCTACAATTGCCCGTTCCTTTGGAAACACACCAACAGTCTTTGTGAGAGCAGCCATAGCAGTGTTTATTGCAGTAACCTGTGATGTAATTAAGGAAAGCAAACTTAGCCAAGTGAATTTGTCATTTTGATAACTTAACAAGATTTGGGTTTAAAGCATTTCATAGCGATTGTCAAGACAATTACACAATAAAAGATGAAACTCAAATAGTCAAGTGTACTAGAGTTTGGATAACACTAATCCTGCACAATTAATAGGTTGTTCCCATAAGATTTTTATTTTATGTCAATAAGCAAAAATCCCACTATTATTTTAGGAATTTGACCTTACAAAATCAACTAAAATAATAAGACAAATCAATAAAATAAGTGATGAGTGAAAATTTTATGACAAACTCAAAGTAGATAGTTTTCATTCTCCTTGGAACTGATTTGTCTACATCATGAAAAAATGATCAATCATGGAAACATGGTTAGTGTATAATTACTATCCTCTTCTGTTCAATTTTTGTGTCTAACTATTTCATAATAATAAAGTAATATTTAACCCCTCAAGTATCTAATCACAAAATAATTGGATAACATAGGATCACTAGCATAGCATTCTAGTGCACAATTTCGATCAGATATATGTGGTTTATTCGCGTGTTGAGTAAGCTCAAAACACAGATACATACTAGCAGAAAGGTGTGTATACCAAAAATTAAAGGATTAATAGTCAAAGGTCTTATTATCAAACCAAGTTATCTGAAGACAAAAACTTGTAGATATTACCTCATAGAAGATCATTTTAATATGCATAATTAATTCCACAACAGCCAACAATATACATGAATTTAAATGTATCATGATTTTCTTCAACAATAATGTTAGTTAGAATAGAAGGGTTGCTTGGAAGTTGGAAGAATAAAGGGATGACAAAAAAAAGTTATTATTGACAGTTAGAGGGGATTATTAGATAAATAAATAGGGAAATGTAAGTGTAGAGAGATCATTCAGTTTTATTAGTTTTGGAGAACAGAGCATTAGCCCAGTTGTGAACAGGACAACCATTAGAATTCCTCATATGTTTTTGTTTACATTTCAATCACCAATAACAGAAGCATTCTTTTCTTTCTCCCTTCTCTGCTTTCTAAGTTACCTCTCCAAAACATCATATTCAGTTTATGTGTTCCTACCACATAGTAGAATAAAATTGAATGTGGAGCATAGCAACATTTCGTAGTTGTTCTGCAATGTATGTTAGCAGCAAACCAATATGAGAAACAAGCATACAGGAATC
The DNA here is from genome assembly GCA_013407115.1 of Glycine latifolia. NCBI lineage: Eukaryota > Viridiplantae > Streptophyta > Magnoliopsida > Fabales > Fabaceae > Glycine > Glycine latifolia. The sequence goes on along the minus strand of CM023950.1, from coordinate 37,814,714 downwards.
AAGAACATCACAAACCTGAAGTAATCCCATTCTGTCTTGTATTGAAGTCTGCGAATTTCCCATTCTCCAAAATACTGACCCAAAGATAATTGCCGACACAATTGACATCCTTGCCCGAACTTTGTTTGTTGGTGCATCACGGGAAGCCTAGTCAGCCAGACCATCATGAATCCAATGAATGAGAAATAAGTTTTCTCCTTATACTGGGTATAAGAAATACATGATCCTTTATTATCTTCCAAAACTATACATAATATCTAGTGATCAGAATAAATCATTTAAGAGAACAGGTGATAATGTTGAATCTGTAATGTAATATGGAAAAAATAAATTTTTAACTGCACAACATACAAGATGTGAAAACAATAAATAGCAAACCCACTTTTGTGATTATATCTTGCCAAATGAGTTAAGGAAACCTCAGTTTTAAGATACTTAAAATTTGTTCAAGAAGGAAAACTTTATATGGGTCCTATCATGCAATTTACCCAAGTCCTTTCATCCTATGAGCAGACAGTCAACGAATTAAAAAAGGCAGACCTGCATCCATGCTCTTTTAAGGAGCAACCAAAATTGCTTCCACCAAACTCCTTTCTTCTTTACTACAGCCCTCTGGCTGATTTTGTTTCTACTGTTCGAGAGATCATTTATAGTAATTGGAGTTGCATATATAACTGCAGATTGTCTTTGTGCGAATGACTCAACAAGACCATCAATCCTTTTTTGAGAGGTATAGACACTATCAGCAGAACTGTAGTCTATGGATATAAGATCAGCCAAAAATTCAGCAGGATTTATATGATCTGGACATTGGTACCTGTTACATGGACAATTACCAACCAATTATTCAGAACAAACAGTAAAGAAGTAATAGATAAAAGATTAAATAATATATGCACAGACAATGTTAAGGTATTTTACACCGCTATCCAATCACAAACCGCCATATGTGGTAAGCTTGTTGACTTTTATAAGAATTACCTTAAAGGTCATACTAAGGATTTTTTTATTGATTGACAGTGTAAAAACTTTTACAATAACAATTCATGACTATTAAACTCTAGATAAAATTTAAAGTAATGTAAAATTGTTTCAATCCACTATTTCTTACTCCTATAGTCCTATTCAGATATTTGCAACAAACAAACACTAGGAAGAAAGGGACTATGCTTTTGAATTGATTGAACGAACACAGATTGTTTAAATAATTAGACAATGAAGAAAAGGTCAACAGACTATTGCAAAATATATTCACTTAACATCTCAACTTGAAGCCAAAACAGAAATATCCACCAATTGCATAAAAATCGGAAACTAGGCAAATATCAAGGTTCAGAACATGATGAAAGAAACCTTCCTCTCAGAGAGTTAGAAATATATATATATATATATATATATATATATATATATATATTCCAATTATGCTCGTAAGGATTTTATTCATACACTACTTAATATCATTATGACTTTGCTAGACAATCCTTAGACATGTGATAAAGACCTTCATTCATATAACTCAATCTGGTTTTGAAAGTAAAAAAGTATGGTAAGAATAGAAGCATAATATTACTCCAAGAATATTGCTTATCACAATGTTGCTACCAATAACAAGCAAAAACTTGATTAAATCATAAATTAAATGTAAATATTACATTTGAAACTTTGGCCAGCTTCTAATCTGGATTTCTTGGATTTTCTAGAAGTATACCTTTTCTAATTGAGATTCTCGAATAATAGACAGAGAAGGTTGTGTTATGATGTTATCAGCTGGATATAAATAAGTCAGTTACAAAAAAAAGGTTGTTCAATAGAATATGAAACTACCTGAGCTATATTTCTTAAACAATACAAGATTGAGATTTGAGAGAATTCCCAGTGTGGAGAATGTATAATGGCATAATATAAATAAGGTTAAGATGATAACCCAAATTTTGAGAAGTATGCCAGTGGTTGATCACGAGCAGGACCAGCATAAACAAGTGAACCCTCTGTTAGCAATATGATGTCGTCAAATTTACTATACACTGAACCTCTTGGCTGATGTATAGAACAAATTACAGTATGACCATCTTGTGCAAGTTGTTGGAGAGTTTCCATTACTTTCTCAGCCTGGAAAGCATCAAGTCCTGCAAGCACATAAAACAACTTCATGACAAAACAAGTGGAGAGGTTATGATTGTCTGTACAAATTGACCGCATTTGGAAGCAGCTACTGGCTGGGAAAATCCATTTACACGATATTACATCAAAGATTTAAAAAAGAAAACAGAACTTTTGTGATAAAAAATCATCAAAGGTGAAAAGGTATATTAGTGCACATGATTATGCTATATGTTATATACACTAAAATGCAAGGAACTCCTTAAGTATATGCTAATGTTAGAAATAACTTGTGGTTCAAAAGTTATCTCCCTAAACTATGTCTTCATTTTTATTTTAAGCATGCATACAAGGAATACATTTTCTGCATGCAACGTTATATTATTGTATTATCAGCTATTTACACTATATCATATGCAAAGTTCAAATTCAATTCAAAGCAAATTCTGTAAGTGCATGATTACCTGTTGTGGGTTCATCAGCAAATATAACAGATGGGCTTGCAAGCAGTTCACATGCCATGGATAAGCGTTTCTTTTCACCACCACTAATTCCACGAACTTTTGCATCACCAACATTGGTATCAGCACAGCCAACCTTTGGATGTAAAGCATACAGATGCCAAAGGGAGTATCAGTAACATAGGACTATCCAACAAGAGCAACACATTTTCAATCATAAATTTGAAAGAGGAAAGCCGAAAATAATTATGTACAATACATATTGCAGTTGTAGTTGATCAAAATGGATGAATTGAAATTGATTTTTCGAGGAAGATATAAAGGATTGTAGTAACTGTTCCTATATTCCAACATACTAGCAGTAACTACTTTGCCACTAACACAAGTTCCAGTATACAACTCACCAAGCCTAGTTTGAAAAGGAGATTGTTCACGAATTCATCCCTCTCTTCTGCAGAAGACATGTTGGGAAGCTGGAGTTCTGTAGCAAGAGACAATGTCTCCCGCACTGTGAGCTGCGAGAAAAAGAGATCCTCCTGTCTCACATAAGCAAACCTACACCAATAAACATTGGCATTTTAATTGATCTCCTTAGCAACTGAATATGTGTGTGTGTGTGTGTGTGTGTGTCCTTAGTAACTGAAAATATTATGTGTGTGTGTGCGTGTGTGTGTGTGTGTGTGTGTTGTGGGTGTAAACTACACCAAATACAATTTTGATTCACAAACAAACAAGCATACTTGTAAGCATTCTTGGAACCAGGCTTTCCATTGAACTCCAAAACGCCACTCAGATGCAACCGAGGAGATGCTGTTAGCTGACCCGCAAGAACATTAAGCAACGTCGTCTTCCCTGAACCTGAAGGTCCCATTATGGCTAATAATCTTCCAGGCTTAGCTTCTCCACTCACATTTTTAAGCAGAAACCTCACCTGTTCATTTAACATCACCTTCCAATCATCACCAAATTTTTTTATAAAAAAAAAAAACTCTACAAATCCCTATCAAAGTAAGCAACTATTACAAAGGTTGAACCAAAATGTGCAGTGCATTTAACGAAATGATTAACAGATTAGTTACGATATATATCCAAAGCTTATACTCGAGCTTAATTAACAGGATTTTAGCTAGCATTCAAGAGAAGAAGGAAACAGGAACTCACGGACTTGGAGGATTTATCCGAAAGGGAGCAATTGATGTTTCTCCACTGGATTTTTACCGGCGTGACCTTGCCGGAAGTTGGAGCTTCTGCGTCATCGGAATCGTTCTCCGGCACGTCGTCAGCTTCGTTCTCCGGCGAGAGGGCGGGGCCGGGAGCGGAGAAGACGCGGACGAGGAAAGAGACGGCGACGGCGATGACGACCTGGCCGAGGCCACTGCCGCCGAAACCGACGATCATTTGTTGCACCTTTTTCCCGCCAGAACCCGCCATTATCGTCTCTTCTCTTCCGTCTGGAGTGTGCACTGTGAAACTGAGTGTGAAATATCCCAACGGAACGACGGCGTTTTGATCCCTGAAGTGAAGAGCAATGGTGACACGTGTCCGCGATTAGATAAGGTGCGTAGGAAAAGACGAAAGAGGGAGTACTGTTTTTCTACTTACGAAATGAAACGGATGCGTTTTTGTTTTCTCTAGCTGATATGAAAGCGATTTCCTTATCTCATGCAAATACCCTTGACATGCTTCAATTCAAGCCAAAGCGATTCCCATAGTTTGGATAATAATAACATTCCCTAACTTGTTAGACATTCCTTTTTTATTTTTAGTTTGTTAGACATTCCTAAGTTCTAAAAGTATATCCAATGCTGTTTTTTTAAAGAATTTTTTAAGAGTATGTTTAGATGGAGTATTTTAAAATTTTAGGAAAATTAAAATTCTTTTATTTTTAAAATTCTGTGTTTGGATAAAGAAATTAAATTTCTTCATTTTCAAAATTTTGTATTTGGATAAAGAAATTGAATTCTTCATTTTCAAAATTTTAAACCTTATGCACGGAGGTAAATGCTGCGAGAGTAGCGAAGGTCGGGGTACTAATTGACGATGAAAACAGAGGAAAGAGTAGTGCATTTAGAGCTTAGAATAAGAGAATTTTAATTTCTCATATTTTAGAAGAAAATTCAAATTTTATATTTTTAGTTGTTTAAAATACTATTTTAAAATTCTAAAAATTTAAATTTTTTATATAAATATATCTAAACAATAATTTTTAAATTAAAGAATTTTAAATTCTCTGATAAATTACTTTCTCCAATTAAAATTCTCTATCCAAGCACACCTTAAGTGATTATAGTTTATTTTCCATTCAAGTAAATATATATGAGACAGAAAATTTTTAAAAAATAAGATATGTATCTTGGTTAAGAAATTATTTTTAAATAATAAAAATTAATATTTATTTCACATATAACAATATTATAATTAAATAAAAAAATGTGAGTTTCTTAAAGTTTTTAACAATTTTTTATCATTGAAACAAAATTATGAATGAATTTTTTATAATGAAATAAAAATTAAAAAAATATTGTGAATTTTTTATAACGATACAACATGAAATTTTTGACTTTTCCTTGCTAAATATAGTCTCGGGTTAGTCGCTCCTGCATGACCAAATGAATATATAATAAATAAATGACATAGGACTAACTGAATAAGTGCTAAAAAAGTAGCATGTAGAATTAGCAGTAGTTCCATCCAAGGTCACCAGTGTGATCAATGAAATTGAGATCTCTCCTAATAGAAGAGAAAACATGGGACAAATCTGACAAAGATAACAGAGATGGATCAGTAAAAAGAAAAGTACGGAAAGAAGGCAAATATCAAGCTGAGATGGGAATATGAACAAAAAACTGAGAACTCTATTGACCTTAAAACAAGCATAATTCAGTGCATAAAGTTTAGAATAGTGAGTATTTCTTCACTTAAAAAATAATAAAATAATGAATATAAATGTGCTTGTACCGCAACTAAAATAATACTACGTAGCAAAACCAATGAAGTTGTCCAGCTCTGTTGGTATCAGAGGAATCACACGACTAGGGTCTAGGAAAACCAAAAAATATCAAGGCCAATGCTAAAAAATATCTTATCATGTTAGTCATAAAAATTCTAATCAACATTTGGCTAAAAACTAGTCACAATTGATATTGATAAAAAATTTCTTAGTCAATGTCAGTCAAACAATATCATCGACCAACATTTACTAAAAATCCTAGCAGACCTCAACAAAAAATTAATCTATCTAAGATCGACCAAAAACATTATTGACCAATGTCGATCGAAAATGCATTGACTGATGTTAGCCAAAAAATAGTCTTGATTGATGTCGGTTTAAAAATGTGTGGACCGATATATGTTGAAATTGACCTAGTTGAGGTATGCCAAAAATACACTAACTAATATCGATCAAAAATAGTCTTGACTAAGGTCGACTGAAAATAACTCTTAAATGGACAAATACTAAACTTTCACTTTTTAACATTTAATAACTAAAATTTGTAAAAAAAAAAAAAACTCCAAGTGAATATAAATTAGATATGACCAAAGTTATCGATTTAAATGGATTGGATTTTGAATCTAAATTATTTTTAAAAAAAATATAGATATGGATTTAAAATTCAATCCATTTAAATAGATATGGATTGGATTCTTAAAAATCTAATCAATGCCGACCCCTACCACTTGTTAATCTAAAGGCTAATGATAATTTATAGTCAAACTCAAGATATTTGAATCAGCCAGCTCCATTGGCTCTACAGGGTTCTGAACAATGTTTTAAAACTCGGGCTGACCTGGGCGGTCCGACCGTGACTCAGGGACCAAACGGGGTCGGGTTAGTGATCCGATCGTTCATACAAACTGCCCACCCCAACCCGCACGACCCGGCCGGGTTTTGGTCCACCCGTCGACCCGCCAACCCGGACCGGGTCAACATTTGCAGCCCCCACTCATGGAAACGACGCCGTTTCAGAGTGTTTCACATTAGGTTTTCTTCCTCCTTCCTCGCGTAGCAGCAGCACTCCAATCTCGGACTGACCCCGTCTTCATCGCGCTCTGCCCACGCCGTCTCAGACTCGTCTTCATCGAGCTCTGCCCACGCCGTTCAGTCTCGGACTCGGACTCATCTTCCTCGAATCCTCGCGCAGCACTAAAGCTCCAGACTCCAGCGTTACTTCGTCGTGCCAGAAGTCACTCCGTCCAAGCCAAGCCTCCAAGGTTAGAACCCAGAACTTTAAGATAGTAGTGCTTACTGTTACTGATTCAGTAGTCGATTGCTAAGGCTGTGTTTGATTTCTTTCCCAGAAATTGTGTTGAACGTGCCCTGAAGCTTTGATTTTTGTAAGATAATGATTTTTGTAAGGCTGTGTTTGTTTTTTTTGTAAGGCTGTGTTTGATTTTTGTAAGAACGGGCCAATTAACTCTGTTTCTGTCTGGAAATTCCTTTGATGGAAAGTGCAATAAGGTTTTAAAAATCAGTCCATAACCGCGATTTGATTTCAACCAACATCAAGGATCTTTGGCTCTATGTGTGATCATAATTACAGTTGCATCATTTACATTTATCTGTAATTTCTCACAATGTTAAGAATCATGATGAAATTGCAACCGTGATTGGAATTGAAAATCTTAAGTGCAAGTTAAGAGTTTTCTTTCACATTATTCCTAATCAATGTGTGTGTATCATCCCATGTGCAGTTCTGATTACTAGTTACCACCTTTGTTTGGTACTTTGGTTAATGGTGTTCACCTGTGTTTACTATAAGATCAAAAGCAGTTCGTGGGGTACTTTGCTATGCCATATTAATAAAAAAAAATTCCTGTTTATTTTGTTGATTACTATAAACTTTTGCTTGATTTACTAGTTTCTTTCGTCGCTTCCCATTTGGTGGAAAGAAAGTATGTATTGGGATAACCTTAAATTAATTCATCTTTCAAAAATAATAAAGCTAATCTGGGTTTAATCTGGGAAAATATCCATATATTGGTGCCTGATTATAGAATCACATGCAGTGTGGTGTTTATGGTGAAAATATCCATATATTGAACCTAAACTTATTTTATTTAGCTTATGTTTGTGATACTTGGTACTTGTTTATGTGAACTTGGATAATGATTTTTTTTTTACATTTTGGTATCTAATTATCTATGACTCTATGTTATGGAATGATATTAATTTGTGATTTTTTTAAAGACATTGTCATGCGGGTCAACCAGTTCAACCACTAACCAGGTCATGCGGGTCAATCAGTGACCCACCGGTTCGACCACTGACCGGGTCATGCGGATCAACTAGTGACCCACTAGTTCGACCACGGACCCAGTGACCCAGTACCTTGACCGGGTCAATCACTGGTTCGGTTTTTAAAACACTGGTTCTGAGAATTCACTTTCAAAACATGAAATGCCTTAGGAGATTCTAGTAAAAACAATGTTGCTGTGGTTGAATGCCTCACCAGTGATCTCACATATTGGGTCATCAAAAGCCCATCTCTGTGGTAACCAACATAGAAACCTGTTTTTTCAGCATACCATTTATATTATGAAATCAATTTTACTGTCACTTTCTTTGTTCTTTCTTTACTGCTTGCCTTGGACAAGTGCCATTAGTGATGATATCTCTGACTCCTTCCATGTAGCCCTCAAATGATTAAGTGTTTTCAAGATGGACCAACATCTCAAGATTTCCATCTACAACTAGCAGTATCCAGTAGTAGGTGTATATCAATGTGCAATGCATGCATTTCCCCCCTCTTTTTTCACCAGAATCATAATGAAAGTTTTAACTATAAAAAACTTCTCTTTTCTTATAAATATGCAGTAAGCACCTACATGTCATTTTTGTTGCTTCTGGTTATGCTTACTTCCTGTAGCAGGTGTATACTAGAGTGAAAAATACCAAATTGTCCTGGGTTAATCCAAAAGCATACTGGAAGAGCTGAAACTAATATCTAATTAGCTGTCCATTCCCCTTAAAACATTTTAGTATCAACAAGCTATTTTTGCTATTTCTGACAACTTTTTTGCTAAAAATAATTTGACATTTGAGCATGCTAAATCACATTCTGACTATCTGTTAATTCATCATCAGAAATTTCATTCCTCCTTGAGACTACACTTTATAAAGGATGCTTAAAAAATCCCCTCAAACTAGAAGCCCATGCTCCAGTCTTATAATATCTGTATAACAAGATCAGTATTTCAACTTATCAATTCATGCATAAATCACAATAATCACATGCAATCCAAATGATTGACTAGGTCCCTTATCAGATTTTGCAATATTAAGCACTAAAGATATTCAACCATCTAAGCCATAAAATACAATCCCCAGCTTAGAACCAATCTCTTCCATTTGGAAATTAATATGCAAGCCAAAGCAGTTGTAAAAAATTCTCAAGCAATATTTTGGCAGGAGTGTGAAATGCATTCACAAACAGGTTGAACTCAACAAGGTAAACAAATAAAGTGACTTCAAATTCATAAGATGACCTAAACTCATCCACTAGCAAACTGAACCAGATTTTTGGTGGAGTTTCTTCAGAATTGACTACTGAGAGATGTTTGAAGAATCTCTACCTCATAATTCGTTATTTGGTTAAGATAAGAAGTTAAGAACAATAGCTTCTGTCTTTTGGCTGTAATCACCAAAGGCACAACCAATATCAAGTGCCCCCTGATCTGTCCCCCATAAATACCCTTCCACCATCTCGACCTCCTCACTCCTCTCTCGGCAGAAGTGATCCTGAATACCCTTTTGCAGCCCCGCTCAATTTCTGTCTTGGCTTCTCCTCCTGGCTTTTACCACACATTCCTTATGCATGAAAAAACTAATCAATTGGAAAACCTGTCTATTCAACTTAGTGTCCTCCACATTCAATACTATAGTCTAAATCCTGGTCCACTCTAAGTAGAATTAAATTTATTAAGAAAATCAAAATTAGAATTCAAAGTAACACATGGACAGAATTAGTTAACCTGTGGCGATCAATTCAATGTGAAGACATTTCAGTATTGTTTTAAAAGTATAAACCTTAAACTTCAGTATTTCAACCAAAAAATATCAATGCAAAAAGAAATCTCAAAATAAGAACTTACAGAAAGTATCATTTATTCACTTTAAAGCAATATTACATGGACCTCGATGCAAAAGTATTTTTAGAACTAATCAAACAGAACTCATGAAATTCCAGAACAAGTAAAATTAAGATTTAAGACACCTAGAGAAATTTTAAAAAGAAAAACATATATGGATATTATTACTAGAAACACAACGAACCATGCCTTGGCCATTATGGTTTTCAGAACCATCCTCACTCCAAGCCCAATTGTCTCCACGGAAACCAACCTGCTATGATCCACATATACAGTATATTATCACATACCATGACCAATTATTCTAAAAATATATAACATATCACTATATGTGCAAGAACATACAAAATATAATTAAAATTAAGAACATATTTTTTGGACATTACTGTAAAGATGTGACAATGTATCGAAATATATGTTATAAATCACTTACTATTAATATACAAAGAAGAACAGTATCAAACTCATTCATTTATTGGGATCATATATAGAGATGTGGAAATGTCCCTTTTTTGTTTCATTAAGGACAATGCTTCTATATATGATTTTTATACTATACATGTCTATGTGTCTCACATGTTCTTATATTAAATTCTTATAACTTTTTTTAAAGGTTGAAATACTCTACACATTGGTAAAGTATCCAAGAGTATTGGTTTATGATATTTATTGGATAATTGGCTGCCTTTTCTATATCGACTACAAATTGCTTGATAAAATGACTGAATGAGACTTTATTGCATGAACAACTACTTGAATACATCATTTGTACAAATTGGACTGCATGAGTGAATTCATATTATGCACTGTTATGCTGAACCTTTTCTACTCTCACTTGAAACTGCAATTTTAAATTGTTGCCTAATAGAATACAGAATATAACATAACAGGCCACAAGAGGGGAATACTATTGCTATGTTCTCAAGTTGAGTTTTCTAGCGAAATAAAAGGAAGCCTAGTGGATTTTTTTTCCTGCCCACATATTTGGTTTTGGATTATATTTGTTGAATTTGATATAGTGCATCTGTTTAGTCGATAGATTTGATGTAATGTTATTTGCATAGCTTATTTATTTTATTTTGTTTGGTAATATCTTATTTTTGAACTTATTCAATTTATTAAAACTTGAACTTACATTGTTAGTTTTTTCTTTGAATACCATATATGATGATATGATTATTAACTAATGAATTTATACATATAATTTTAATTTTTTTAATATAAGTCGGATCAAGTTGAACCAATTACTGACCCACTACCTCGATTGACCACCAGACTGATTTTTATAACATTGTCTCGGAGTTTTTATCTGTTTATTGAGCAATTGATCTGAACTATTGTAACCAGCGATAAAACCAAATTTTGTTCTCAATTTCTACGCAATTTTTAGTTTGATTTTACACATTCCTTACTCTTATTACTTTCTTCTTTTCTACTACGCTTTTCTCTATTCATTTGCTATTAATTTTTGCATTTTTGTTGTCTCGACATGACTACATCTGCATGCTCAATTGAGAGTCTGATAAAAACATGATAGATAAGAGTAAAATAAACTTCAAGCACATATAATATAATCTTTGATGAGTCCCAACCACAAACTGAACAATGATAAGGTATAATATAAATGGTATTAAAATGACAAAATTATTGTTTTTTCGTAAACATTATGTATAATTTATTGAATGTTTAATTGAATATTTGAATGTTTAAATTCAAATTTTAGTGTAAATACTCATTATCATTCTTAAACTATTAGGCGCTGATAGTTAAGCTATTGAAAAAAATAAATTTATGTTCTCAGATTTACAAAACAAGGAGGCAAATTAGTTCTACCTTTAGTTTTTTTCCATTAACTTAAATAATTGTTCCTATCTGACACTTTTGGTAATTGTCAAACAAACTGGCACTTGTCACATGCCATACACCTAATTGACTGTTTTCCACATGTCATCTATGTGACTTTATATGATTGTCATATGTCAAAAAGTTGACTTTTTGATAACCACTTATTAATATTTTGGTCAGTGGACTTAATTATGTATTATTATTTTGATTTCTGAAAGCACTTTTGATTTTTTAATTAAGACTTATGTTGCATGAAATTATTAGTATAAAAATTACCATATTTTTTTATTTTTATTCTTTCTGCAATGTCATTTAAATTATATTATAAATATGAAACTAGTTTACGGGTTATTATATTGCACTAGCAAGTAGCAAATCTAAGACATTACTATTAAGATTCTATAAGATTTTAATTTTGACATTTTACCTAAATCAAGTTACCATCTTATATGTTATTGTTATGCCTAGAATGTTATATTAGTTAATTAGTCTATTTTATAGAATAATTTTAATGTCAAAAAGATAGTTTTAAAAAAATTTACTCATTATAACAATTGAGTATCTCAATAGAAAATAACAATTGAGTATAAGAAGACATAAAATATAAAAATGTTAGAACCATTTTTTTTATATATTTTTTTACAATTTTCATATTATTCTTTAAGAATTGAATATTAAAGAACATGATCCATTATAAATTGAAACTATATAACCTAAAAAATTGAACATAAATTATAATTATAATTTCAATGGAGAAAGTCGTTAATACCGATCAGGAATATAAGAATATATGTGACCTACAAAATACATATGACCTTTTGCTGTTCTCTATTTCCCTTTTGTTTTTACGGTTCCTCACTTTGGATTTTTGTTTCTTATTTCTTTTAAATTATCAACTTTTGATTTGATTTGATTCGATGCAGATTCATCCGTACTGTTAGTTACATTACTGGATTCGGGGTAGATAGCTGCTACCGTGTTTCTCTGCTTTCACGTATAAGGTAAGAAATGATGGAGAGAATATCCAAGGAAATCTATCTCTCTTTGAATTACTGATTACTTGATTGTGTATGGGAATATGAGAACAAATAACATTTGCGTGATTTTATCATCTTCACTATGTTCACTATGATGGGTTTGGGTTTGGGTCACCTGACCTAAATCAGTCAGTCCCTAATTTATTAAACCCCTTGTGAGATTCGGTTATTGTTTTGCGGTTTAATTTTCCTGTGTCTTGAAATTAAATTGTCAATACTGTGTTTGAAGACTTTGTTAGTGGATTTTGTTTGATTTCTATCGTACACTCCTCATGTCATATTATTTTCACCTTGTCCAGACTCTGTCTCTTCTCTCATCTTTCCAATTTATTTATTTATTTTTAATTTCAGCCATCTTCACTATAGGTGGTGACTGGTGAGTAATGCTCATCTATGAGTGTTATTTTCATTTGTGGGTTAGCATATTTTATTTGTGGTAATAGAAATGTTTAGAATATGTGTAGACTTTTTTGTAGTAATAAGCCCTGGGCCATTTTTTTTTCATTGGCAAATGTTTGTTGTTAATTGTTAGAATCAGGGAATAGTTTCGTTTCAGAAGAGTGACAACCATCCTCGTTGTCATTCAGGACGCTGGACCGGGCCGGGTTTTGGTTCGGATCATATTTAGTTCAGCCCGGCCCATTCCTTCTTCGTTCAGCTTAATTTTTTTAAATTCCGAAATTCACGCAACTCTCTTTTTCCCTTTGCTATTGTCTTTCTCAGTTCTCAGTTGAATCGTCTTGAGTCGTTGCTTGACAATCGCAATCGATAAGATAAGCTAAAAAGCCTCTTTTCAGGTGCATTCTGCTGCTTAGATTTGTGCGCGTATGTAGATTTAGTGCAATTCCACCATGTAATGTTCTATTCTAACATGTGTGTTTGGATAATTGGATGCAGTATTTTGTAGAGTTGTTTTTTTTCCTGCACACAAAACTATGTGAATTTTGACTTCAGAGGTCAGTGATGTTCTATTATTGTACAAATTAAGTTGTTCATGTTTTCTGCATTCTAGGAAGCAATGTTCCAAGAAACTTCTTATCAGTTCAATCAGAATGCTGTTATTTGTTTAAGATTTTTTTCTTTAAGCTGAAATCTGCATTTTAAATGTATCCTTGTCTTCAATAGTAAATTCGGTGCATGAAAATTTTACAAACAAGTGAACATAAATATTACGTATAGATTTTTATCCTTTGTTGTTGCGGGAAAATAAAACAGAATATTTTGTCCACTATTTGAAGTTCTATGCTTTAGAAACCAAAAGTTGCTACTCTACAGACAAACAATTAATATGTTTCAAGGAACAGTGAGTCTGAGAAATTATTCTTTTTGCTCAATTTGGAGATCACCTGTTTGTGGGGGTGCTGTTGCGTTTTGTTAGTTGTTGTTTGGTAATAATAAACAGTAGCCATTTTACTAATGTCTAGGTCCAAGAGAATATGTATTGTTGGATTTGAATGCATGTACTTAAGATTTAAGGGAATATGTTCACTGGCCTCAATGTTATGCAGGCTGACCAGAAAGTTGGTTGTTTTGGAAAGCTTGGGAGCATAAACATGGAAGAATATAACAAGAGCAGAGTGAAGAAGGCAAGGTTGAACTCGTTGCTGACAACCTTGCTAGATGATCCTATACTTTCTGATGTCCCCAAGAACCCAACTTTTGCAGATGTTGACACTCTGATAAACCTTGAAATGGGTAGTGCCATGCGCATTTCTGTCTTGAAATTGGATGGAACTACATTTGGTAATACTTAGATTACTATTCACTATTGCAAATTGAAAATTTAAGCTCTGATCTGATTCACTACTTATTTTGGTGGTGTAAGATGTGACAGTGATGAATTCAGCGACAGTCAAGGATTTGAAACTTGCAATCAAGAAGAAGGTAAATGACATGGAACAATCCAGCATGGGTCACCGGCATATTTCCTGGTGAGTTACAGTTTTCTTTTTCTCTCTTCCATTGCCATTTCTTTTCTCAAAATGAGAAAAGAAGTTAGTGAACTACTTTGCTGTGCTCCAGAAGCTACTGCTTATTGCAATAGCACTCAAGTCAATGGTATAATATTTGATTTTATAGCAATAGTTCATCTTTGGAAATCCTGATTTTGTGCAACTCTGTATTACAAAAACTTATGTAATTGCAGGAAGCACGTATGGGCAAATTATTGTTTGTCATGCCATAACAACAAGCTCCTAGACGATAATGATGCACTTCAACATTTTGGTGTGCGAAATAATTCTCAGGTTTTCCTTGTGTGTTCTGCATTCAAATGGATTTTGTATCTTTTCTCAGCTAACTCACTTTCTCTACATTATTCTCTTTTTCCAATATTGTAATTTTAAGCATCACATATCCTTAAAATAATCGTTCTTCCTATGGCATTGTTTTATTATACACTTCTCATATTTCTGTTCAAACAAATCTCGTAAAAAGATTTGATTGATAACCCTTTTTTCCTGAAAAATGTTATGTTTTGCTTGTATCTTAATTTGTTACATTATGTTAGCAAATAGGGCATGTCATTTCAAATAGAATTATATTGCTTAGTATAATGAAATCTAGAATTTGAGTTTAAGAAATCAGTCCTTTCTCTGTTCTTGTGTTTTGATATTTCATTGTTGAGTGTTATTTACAAATTCTTTAGTTTTTCTTGCTTTGTCCACTTATCGAATGACATCTTTAACAGTGTAATTTAATGGTATTTTATTCCTGTGCAGGTTCAATTTGTCTCCTATGTCATGACAAAAGAATCTCGGAGGCACTCGAAGAGGAAAAAGCACCGTTTTTTTCATGGCCTTAATAAGCGCTCCTGATCAAACAAGCCTGGTGCTGAAAGACTGAAAAATCCTTGTTGGTACAGTATGTTCTCTTTACTTGGATTAACAAAGTAAGGATACCAGGCAACGGAACTTGAAAATTTACTATTGTTTCAACTTGCAATCTCCACCAGCGTCTAATTAGTTTCTGTTTGAAATCTTCAGAGTGTAGAAAATGGAAAACTATATTCCATGGAGTGCATTGGTCTCACATTTTAGTGGAGGAATATGTGTCTAAAATCCGTGTTGTCCTGCAGCAATCTTTTGGAAGCCGCTAGAGGTTGTAGGATTGTTTGGCCCATCCTTGAGCTAATGCTTTTTCTCGTCTTAGTTAAAATGACTATATATACTTGTACCTAACGTCTATCTAAAAATATTTCTCAATTTTGTTTGTTGCAAACAGTAATTCGAAAATATGTAAAAAAGCATTACCCACTCCCAAAAAAGAAAAAAACACCAGAGCATTACTTATGCTGTTGTTGATGTTGGAAGAGTTGGTCATTTTTATCTCTACACTCAAATAACACAAAAATGCCCCATTAGTGGTATCAAAACTAAAAAAAAATAAACCGTATCAACCAGAGCAGCGTGAAGAAGGCAAGGTTGAACTCGTTGCTGACAATATTTGCTAGATGATTCTATAATTTCTGATGTCCCCATGAGCCCAACTTTGACAGATGTTGACAATTTCATCTAACTTACTTTCTCTGTATTATTCTCTTTTTCCAATGTTGAATTTTAAGAGCATCTCCAATGCAAGAAACTCATTTAGGTTCTTTCATTTATTTTTTGTGGTCCCTGCGGTACTTTTTATGATCCTTACAGTGCTATGTTACTCGTAAGGAATTCACTCAATATTTTGCTCCAATGCAAGAAACTACAAGAAATTCAAAAAAATTCACGTATTTATATTTTTTTTAATAAATAAAAAACACAAAAAGCTCATTTCGAAAAATAATATGAAAATTGCAGAAATAAAAAAAATGGGTGCATAAAGCAAATTTGGGTTATTTGCGCCGTTTGCTTCTTTTCTCCTTCTCTACACACCGTTGCGCCTACCGTTTTACTTCTTTTCACCGTCGTGGAGCTTCCTCACATTAGGGCTGTCGTTATCGTGGAGCTTCCTCTCGTGCACCGTCTTCTCTGACCACCACCGTCGTCATCGCGGCAATTCCTCGTGCCAAACGGTTAGTTGTGCTTTTCCCTTTTTCTTTTCCGGATGTGATTGAGCTTGAATATTATTATTATATTGTTAAGAATCGGTTCCTTATATAAAGAATGGATCATGCCTTGAAGAAATGGGGTGCGTCACGTCAGTTTGATCCAACGGTGAAGAACGCGTAAGAATCGGTTCGTTAGTTTAAGAAACCTATCAAGAAACTTGCGTTGGAGATGCTCTAAGTATCACGCATCCTATAATGAATTTTAAGTATCACTCATCTCTGCTAAACTCATTCTCATATTTATGTTGAAACTAGTCTCATTAAAAGCTTTGACAACCTTTTTAAAATTGTGAAAAAAATGATTTGCTAGCATCTTAATATTTTACATTATGTTAACAAATAGGGAATTGTCATTTCAAATAGAAATATAGAATTATATTGTTTTGTGCTTAGTATGCTTACTATTCTTATATTTAAATTTAGAATTTGAGTTAAAGAAATTCTTATATTTATACAACTGTGTCTTGGTCTAGACTATAGTCAGTCCATTTTTGTTATTTTGTAGTGACATTTTCTATGTTGAGTGTTCAATAAAAAATTTCTTTTACAAATTTTTTATTTTTTCTTTTGCAATTGTGAACTTAATTGAATAATATCATCTTTAATAGTGTAACTTCACCATTTTTTTTGCATGGCCTTAACTAATGAGCTGTTGGTACTTAACTAAACCCTCAACAGAATTCAACCAACCCTATAGTACCACATTCGAAGAAAATTAAAACTGTATACTAGCTAGTAGCTAGAACACGTGTCCCATGCACCCTGGAATAATGCAAAATTCTGAAATAGTTGATCCAACAAACTTATATATAATTTTCTACACATAAGATGTAATAGACTAATACATCGTTCAATTAAAAACAAATATGCAGGAGTCTAATAATATACCATAAACTATTTTGATGATTAAAAAATTGAGTTGTCAAAATGGATACAAACTTATGGATCAACCAGGCCCACCACCGGTTTGAGTCGGTTACAATCCCTTATTCAGTAACTCTTTGACTCACAGTCACAACACAAGTTACAAAGGCAACCATTAACCCATCAAATCAGCGTGAACGAATGCGGCCGACTCCCAGTCCCCCTCCACTCGAATCACACACGCCGCCGCCGCCGCCGTTGTCTCCCTTCACCTGTCCACGAGGCGCATCACATCCACACCGCCGCGCAACCACTGCGGCACCTCTGAACTACCACCCCTGCACTGCCACGGCTGAACAAAGTATGCTTCTTCTTCTTCTGTAATAACATCTCCCTTCATCTTTGTCTGATTTTGAGTGGACAGTGAATAAGAGTAAATTCCAATTTATATTAACCTTTAATTCTATTTAAATTCAGATCATTGTATTGATTGTTCGTAATTAAGTAAAGTATATATATACATCTATTTGAGCACACCCATGAATCGTTGGTGCTGATTGGAAGAAATTGACCCAACCTAAGTTTATCAAAAGAAATCTCATGAATTGGCTTGATCCTTCCCAACACCGAGGGATTGTTTCTGACAATTGCTAATTCCATACCTGGTCTAGAGCGGCTTGAGATTAGGTTCTCCAATTTAACAGTTAAGGGCTTCAATTCCATTTGTCAGGGATGTCCCAACCTCGAGTTTTTGGATTTGTCTGGCTGTGCTAACTTGACTAGTTTGGTGCACTTGAAAGAGATTAAAAAGCCTAATTTGTATATCCCCAGGTCTGTCTTCCACCCTGAAAGGTATGGTCATTGGAGTTTGTATGATGAGAAATTTCAAACGGATATTTTTTTCCCTTCTTTATTTTGAGTCTAATATAGTATATTATAAAAGTTTGTATACTATAAATAAAAATTATCTTTAAAATAATTATAAAAACTATCAGCATATATAATAGTTTGTGTTTTGTGATTTGCAAAAATATTAAATTATTCTTTTCCTTCATTGATGATTCCTCATCTTCCTGCTACGCTTTTTATTAGCATATTATTATTATTTAACCTTACACAAAAAGATAAATTGGCAAATTGCCTTTAAGAACACAACACCATTATGCAATTATGTGCAGCCAAATGGATTAATGTTTCTTTCATAGATGCATAAATGAAAAACATTGATTTTGAAGAGAGAAGTAAAAATCTTAAATGTATTGTAAGTATGCGATTCTGATTCTCTTCTCCCCCGCCCCTGTGTTTTTTTACTTGTTTTCTATTGATTTATCTGTTCCCAAACATATCCATATATTCTGTTTTACCGTGTTTGTTTTCTCATTCTGTTTCAGAGATTTTTTGTGTGTTTAGGATTTTGCTCATTTTTTATTTAATACAAGAGTTTTTTTTACTTGTTTTTTATTCATTTATCATAATCTTTTAATTTTACCATGTATCTTATGTTTGAGTAAACATTTACTTATTTTTTATTCATTTATCATAATCTTTTAATCTTACCATGCATCTTATGTTTGAGTAGATATTTTATTTTATATGGAAGATCAATGCAAAATAGTGAAATATTTTACTGTTTTCTGTTTCTGATGTTAATTCCTTTCTTTCATAAGCCACGTGCTTTTCGGTGCCTCTCATTAAAAACTTTAAAATTTCCTAACACCCTAAGGGCGCTTTTTGCCTAATGTCTATAATGACAAGACATTTACCATTATTTTCAAATTTTTATCCATTGAAATACGTGCGGCCTTTATTTTTTATTTTTCCATGATAATTGAGCATATTTTTTTGTTTCAATGTAATGATGGTGATTATGGATTCGTATAGTGAGATTTGGGTTGATTTTTCTCACCCAAAACGACACATGTTTGGGGCCATTTTGATTTGAGGAGCGTTTAAACAGAAAACATTAGGTCACCTTAGTTCTCTTCTCTCTCGCAATTTCCATCTGGATCACGACACCTAAACATTGCATCAGCCTTCAATCTTTCTCGTGATTCCATCTTTATTCCTGTGTAGGCTCCTGTGATTTGACCATCTTTTCTTTCGATCATCATCCATTGAAGGTTGGTTCTCTGTCTCTCATCTCAATTCTCGCTGTCTGTCTTCCATTCTCATGGTTGCCTGATTTCTCTCTGTTTGGTCTCTCCTTGTTCAAGCAGATACAAGCTTGATTTTTGTCCCTCTCTACTCTATAAGGTGTTACTTTGTTTATTGATTTGATGCTCTTCTTCCCTCACTGATTTATCTTTTGCCAGATTCGATTTTGTTTCATTTGGTTTGCAGAAGAATCTGGTAAACAATATATTTATGCTTTTATTTAATTTTGTTGTTTTCATTGCAGGGGCAAGATGCTGGTTTGACGTTTCTTTCCTCTTTTTTATTCACATATAACAATAACTTGTATATTTTCTGTGAGAAATAATACCATCATGCCAGTCTTAGAATATGTGTATATAATTAGTATGTTTGGTAGAATATATTTCAGAAAAATTACTTTACAAGATTAAGTTTTATGTTTGAGACTTTTTTCTTTTGATAAACAAAATTTATTAAGAAAGGAGAGATCAAATGCGAGAGGACTAGAAATCTTCAGGAACTAAACCAAGAATGAAAGAAAACAAACAAAAAAATTAAGAAAATGATACATGTAACACAGTATACCATCAACCAACGATATCCCCTGGAAAGACCATTAGAAGAACACCACAAAGAAACTAAGTAAACTATTAGATCCCAAATGAACTCCAGAGACATCATTTGACTAGTGACAAATCTGGCATTTCTTTCTAACCATGTACACCAACCAACCACAAATTGAGAGCAACACCAAAACCTTTTAACATCTCTATTAGTGTCAAACCTCAAAAATTAACACATGAACGTTATATCTGTTTGAATGCCTTGAACTTACATTGTGAATTTGCCCTGAACAGCCGAATTATATTTTTAATTTTACTATCTGCAACTCTCAAATTTGGAGTTTCTTGGAAGGTTTAAACATTTTTTAAATTATAAAATTTTTGCAAGTTTTGAAATGGTGTTATGGGTTTTTAAATTTCTCGTTAGCTTGAACAGTCTTACACTAAAAAAGGTTGAGATCTGTTTCTTTACATGTTTTTTTTTGTCCTTTTTGGCCTTTATGATATTTTTATCATTAAATTGTGTAAAGGTTAATTAAATATAATGTTAGATTCACAGACAGGAGGTTGTAAAGGTTATCATTCGTATCTGAGAATGGTTATTGAAAGAGAGTTCCTTTGAGCAGTTTTCGGATATCATCTTTGAATCGAGTTGGTTTGGTAAGATATAAGGTATTTTTTATATCTTAGAAACACCCCTCTCTTGGCAATAATAAAAATTCCTTTTATATCTCAGGTTTGTTAACTTTTCTTCCACCATGGTTAACAAATCTCAAGAAGAGCCCAAGACAGCTCCAGAGCCTGGTCGTTGGTACAATCTCACCCTTGGACCTTCCTTCAAAGATGAATCCTCTAACAAATACTGCACTCTACGATGTAAGTTACCAAATACAAAAGCCATTTGTAATATTTTTCTTTTTCTGGTGGGTCAGTATTTGTTTTCCTCTTAGTTTCTAGCAATCAGACACGGAATGTTCATACTTGATCCTGCAATGATTATATTTTTATGCTTTTGACATTTATTATTTATTCTTTTTCCTTAGTTTTGTTGAATTTTAATCTTTGAAGTCTTGAAATCTGTACAGATGAATTTAAGCCAGCTTCAGTTGATAAGACTAAGCCAGGATTGCTACGCAAGACCAAAGAGAACAGGGTTTCTGTGGAATTTCAGAACAACCAAATAGGAAAGCCAAAGGTGACATTTGAGGGGAATAGTGAGGAATACAAGGAAAATGATGCTGTATTGTTCTTTGATGGTGAGACACTTCGATTGGAGCGGCTTCATACGGCAGTAAAGCAACTGCGGCATCTACGAATGCCAGGTGAATCTGCAGGTGCTGCATCTACAGTTGTGGCTGCTCCATCTGGACCAGCTTTAGATCCTCGATCATCCCCTGTTGGGAAGTCTGTAAAACCAGCACCTCTTGGCAGGAGCTCATTTCCGGCTGTGCCAGTAAGTGCTCACTAACTATTTCTAGCATGGTTGTTTGTGTAATAGTTAAGTCCATTGCCTCTTAAAAATATATGCAGATGGAAATGTTCCATTATGAATATGGTTATTTTTGCAATACATTTAAGATTTTTACTGTTATTTATGTAAGTTAAAACTTATTATGTGTGGTACTTCGTGTATGATTATCATAATGCATATCCTCTTGATATCATAATTATACAAAGCTAAGAGATGATGTGGGGTGGGGGGCTTGATTGGAGAGGGAAGGAGGGGTATTATAAACATCGTTGTTCATTATCTTGGAGATACTTCTCACTTGATGACATGGCCAATCTTTGTATCCTTGAAACTACTCAGTAAGCTAGTTTTCATTTTTTATCAACATAAAGTACCTATTAATTGAGGGGGAAAGAGGATTATAAAAGGAAATGAAGGCTGCAATTTTACATTTTGGAGAATGGAAGTTGGGGTACATGGTTTTCTAAATGAAGCATAAATGCTTTGCAAATCTCTTTCCCAAGTTGTTGACCATATTTTCTTTTTTGGTCTGAGTCATTCATTGCTTTTGGCAATGGAAGGAAAGCAAATAGTTTGTTACTTGTACTTTTTCTCCTCTCTTTTTCACTCAAATACCCTTAATGATATTTTTATGCACAGGTTGAAGTGGAACGCATTGATATTGGTGAACCCGAGAATACTGGTATGCATCATATAGTTTGAAGGGTTTATGTAATTGCATGTTTGGACTGTGCTGAGTTTTTAAAGGTTTTCTTGAAGTAAACAGGCCCTAAGTTTTTCATTTTCATCATTATGGTGTGATGCAGTTGAGTATGGTCTGTTGATAACTTAATATAATTCAATCTGCGATAGGTTATTTATCATATCAACTTTTGAGTAAAAGTCTTCTATTCATGCATTCCAACTTGATGATTTTTTTTGTTTTCTTTGCTTCTTATTACAAATTTCCATTGTCTTATACACTGACCGAAGACTTTTTAGTTGGATGTGTGCTCTGTTGATTCCAGATGTGGTGCATTCACAATTGATGAAATAGTTTGCAGTGGCTTTTCTATTTATTTATGAACTGAGATTAATTTAATGTTGTACTTGACTACTTGTCATATGGCAGGAATCAAATCTGGTTCTAAGAGGTCATTTGATCATCTAAATGAACTGCCCATTAATACCTCACCAGATGCTAAAAATGAAGTCGAGGAACATCAAGATATAGATATTCATGACCTTTTTGGCAGCGAAACACCTGAGGATGACCATAATGTTGAAGAAAAAGATAATGTTGGATTTGACATGAATGTTCCACACACTGATGATGAGATTGCTGACGTGGATGATAGTGGTGATGAGGTGGACAAAGGACCCAATGCTGCAGAAGCTCTCAGAGACCAGGTGAATGCAGAGGGGAGGGATGAGCAGACGTCTACTTCTAGCAGTAGTAGTGGTAGTAGCAGTAGTGAAAGCAGAAGTGGAAGTGGTAGTGAGAGTAGCAGCAACAGTGATAGTGAAGGCAGTGATGAAGACTCGGTTCACTCAATCTGAAGTTATACAACTGGTTTCTTTCTTTTCCTTTTTTCATTGGTCAAGCCTGGCTTAGAAGAATTTTATAAGGCATTCTCAGTGTGCTGAGGGTTATAAATAATGTACTATATTTTATGTGTATATTAATCGGCTTTAAATAGTTTTGCGTTTTCATTAAAGCATGTGAAACAACTTTTAACTAGCCTAACTTGGCAACTTTCCGTGGGTGAAAAACTTGCTAGCTGGATCTTCATCTTTAGGAGACGAAATGGATTTGAATTCTTTAATATTGTTATTGTTAAGTGGACATGTCGCACATTTTAAGTAGTTCTAGTGTTGTTTTTTAATCAAAATTAAAATTGTCTTAATAATTTATCTAATAAAGTTTTGCATTAGAATTTAGAGGGTGATGATAGTATGTAAATTTCTAATTTGAATCCTTTAGAATCATGTTAAAATATCAGTGATTTTAAACAAATTTTATGTATTTGATTTTACGGCAAGGAATTAATTGTGTTCAAAGTTTATTCTCATTTGAGTAATGTCAATGTCATTTAAAATCAATATACTCACTCAAATATACATAAATAATTTTAATCAAAACTAAATGTTATAAAAAAATTCATTTTGTCAATTTCAAATGCTCACCCTGACAATTAGGAGCACACACAGAAGCATAGAGCTTTTTTAATTTTTGTCACATAGCGATGAGCGTTAACCTCACCAGTTTATCAACATTTGCACATTGACCCAAATTTTCTTTTTGAAGGAACATTAACGCAAATTTTTAACCCCCAATTGTTTTTTTTTATAATAAAACTATATCAGAGTCGTTTTCCAACACGCCTCTTTTTGTTTGATTTCTGAAGCCATATTATTTATCAATGCTACGTTACTTTCCCTTTTTGCAATTTCCAAACACCATGTCAAACCTTTGGGTTTCTGCTGTCACCTGATGTGTTATGATATTTCAAATGCATCAACTGCTTTTGAAAAAAACAATATATATTTTAATGTTTTCTAAACTTATTTTACCCTTATTAATTCAGGAAGCAAAAACTGTTTTATAAGGAGCAGCCTTTATTTATTCAATTTTGTCTCATACAAATGTTTTTATTAACTTGGAAAACAAAAACGTTGAAGAAACTAATGTCATCCCACGTTCTAGAAGAGCGCGTGTAAAGCACGTTTATCCCAATCTTAATGACGAGAGCAGTGACGCTGGCCCTACTTCTGATATAAAAAAAAAAAAACTAAACACGCGCTTACGCGGTGTGTGGAGATAACAGTCAACTATTTCCCCTCAAGTAAAGTTTTAATCGAATCACAGTATCATGCTCACATTTTACCGAAAATTTATATATTGTAGACTGTCCGAACTTTGTCTTTATTTATTCATTTATGCAATAATTTACTCAATTTGTTGGGTTGCTTGAAAATTAAAAATAAACCTGAATCTTAACATCATCATTCAATAGAGAGAAAATAGGAAGAGAAGAAGAAATCCGTGATCTCCATTTTCTTCCTTAGTACCTAACAAAGCAACCAATCTAACTTGCAAGAAACCCTAGCCCTCTCTTTCTTTCTTCAATCCCACTGAACTCTTCACAACTTTGGGATTTGAATTAACGAGAGAACCAGCAAAAATGGAGAAACATTTTGGAACTCTCTGATCCGGGTTTTAAATCTTTCCATCATCACCACCATTTACTTTTATTTTATATGCATCTTAGGATAGTTAGTTTACTACTAGCTTCCATGCCCATCATCACCAAACCAGGAAAAGCCAAGATCTTCAACGACGCATTACCGAGAAGAGTCTCAAAACCCAGACTTTAGCCAGACCCAGTTATCAAAATTGTTTCTTTCTCTTAAACAAGCCACACCCATATTGTATCATATGCCCCAACACCAAATTAGAGAGAACTGTAGTGGCTATGGGAGCTGAGAGGAAATGGCTTTTCACTCTATTGAGCGCGGCATTCCTATCTCTCATGCTTCTTTTGATGTCCTCTTTCTCTGCCTTTAGCACCCCAAAGGTTTTCCCTTCCCTTGTTCAGCATGGTTCTCATTACCCTCCAGCTTTTGCATACTTTATCTCTGGTGGAAACCAGGACAAGGACCGGATCTTGCGGTTGTTGCTGGCAGTTTACCATCCTAGGAATAGGTACCTCCTCCATCTTGGGAGGGATGCCAGGGATGAGGAGAGGCAGGCCCTGGTTGCCGCGGTGAGGGCGGTGCCGGCCATTGGTGCTTTCGGGAACGTTGATGTGGTTGGCAAGGCTGATTATGTCACCTACTTGGGATCTTCCAATGTTGCCATCATTCTTCGGGCTGCCGCCATTATGCTCAAATTGGATAGTGGGTGGAATTGGTTCATTACCTTGAGTGCACGGGATTATCCTCTCATCACTCAGGATGGTATGCCTATTTGGTCTTTTCTGTTTGGTTCTTGGATTTGTGCATGATTTTGGTTGAGCCAATGCCTTGATTGGTGTTGTATTAGTTGGAAATTTGAAGGTGTAGGATTCATATTCAAATCAAATTACCCTCTTAAAAGAATAAAATCAATGGACTTGATAGTTGTTTATTCGGCATTATGAATTTGATTTTGAGTGGTCCATTATTAAATAGTCGTGGTTGGTACTTGTTGGAAAAGTTTCTGCAATTTGAGTGGTCCAAAAATTCACTTTGTTCTTTTAGCTATCTTGTTTTTAGTGTATGCTTGGGGTGGAGTTTTGGAGGGAAAGGAAAGGGAGAACAAATAGTTTAGTTTGGACTTTGGAATTAAGACATTAAGTTTATGCCAAAACTATCTTCTTGCTTGTTTCATTTTAAAATTTATCAAATTAGAGAATATTTATTAAAAATGAAAAATTGCCCTGCCTTCCTTTCCCCTAACACACCCTTAGGAAATTTGAGATGCGGTATTAATTGGAAACTTGATGCTCTTAGGAAACTTGATGCAGTATTTAGAATTAATTTGTGCTTATCCCAGATTATTTGAAAATGGTGTCTTATCATTAAATCTTTAATATGATCAGCTTGAATTTATGTATGTCAGTATAAATATCCGTATATGTTTTTCTTTTTAAAATTTCTCTAGGTGTCTTAAATCTTAATTTTACTTGTTTTGGAATTTCATGAGTTCTGTTTGATTGCTTCTAAAAATACTTTTGCATTGAGGTCCATGTAATATTGCTTTTATGTGAATAAATGATACTTTCTGTAAGTTCTTATTTTGAGATTTCTTTTTGCACCTGTATTTTTTGGTTAAAATACTGAAGTTTAAGGTTTATACTTTTAAAACAATACTGAAATGTCTTCACATTGAATTGATCACTATAGGTTAATTAATTCTGTCCATGTGTTACTTTGAATTCTAATTTTGATTTTCTTAATAAATTTAAATTCTACTTAGAGTGGACCACGATTTAGGCTATAGTATTGAATGTGGAGGGCACTAAGTTGAATAGACAGGTTTTCCAACTGATTAGTTTTTTCATGCATAAGGAATGTGTAGTAAAAGCCTGGAGGAGAAGCCAAGACTGAAATTGAGACAGACTGCAAAAGGGAAAAAGGGTATTCAGGATCACTTCTGCCGAGAGAGGAGTGAGGAGGTAGAGATGGTGGAAGGGTATTTATGGGGGACAGGTCAGGGGGCAGTTGCTCTTGGCTGTGCCTTTGGTGATTACAGCCAAAAGACAGAAGCTATTGTTCTTAACTTCTTATCTTAACCAAATAACAAATTCTGAGGTAGAGATTCTTCAAACTCATCTCTCAGTAGTCAATTCTGAAGAAACTCCACCAAAAATGTGGTTCAGTTTGCTAGTGAATGAGTTTAGGTCATCTTATGAATTTGAAGTCACTTTATTTGTTTACCTTGTTGAGTTCAACCTGTTTGTGAATGCATTTCACACTCCTGCCAAAATATTGCTTGAGAATTTTTGACAACTGCTTTGGCTTGCATATTAATTTCCAAATGGAAGAGATTGGTTCTAAGCTGCGGATTATTTTATGGCTAAGATGGTTGAATATCTTCAGTGCTTAATATTGCAAATTCTGATAAGGGACCAAGTCAATCATTTGGATTGCATGGAATTACATGTGATTGTTGTTATTTACTCATGAATTGATAAGTTGAAATACTGATCTTGTTATACAGATATTATAAGACTGGAGCATGGGCATCTAGTTTGAGGGGATTTTTTAAGCATCCTTAAAAAGTGGAGTCTCAAGGTGGAATGAAATTTCTGATGATGAATTAACAGATAGTCAGAATATGTGATTTAGCATGCTCAAATGTCAAATTATTTTTAGCAAAAAAGTTGTCAGAAATAGCAAAAATAGCTTGTAGATACTAAAATGTTTCAAGGGGAATGGACAGCTGTTTAGATATTAGTTTCAGCTCTTCCAATATGCTTTTGGATTAAACGAAATTTGGTTTGTTTCACTCTGGTATACACCTGCTACAGGAAGTAAGCATAACCAGAAGCAACAAAAATGACATGTAGGTGCTTACTGCATATTTATAAGAAAAGAGAAGTTTTTTATAGTTAAAACTTTCATTATGATTCTGGTGAAAAAAGGGGGGGGAAATGCATGCATTGCACACTGATATACACCTACTACTGGATACTGCTAGTTGTAGATGGAAATCTTGAGATGTTGGTCCATCTGGGAAACACTTAATCATTTGAGGGCTACATGGAAGGAGTCAGAGATAGATATCATCACTAATGGCACTTGTGCAAGGCAAGCAGTAAAGAAAGAACAAAGAAAGTGACAGTAAAAATTGATTTCATAATATAAATGGTATGCTGAAAAAACAGGTTTCTATGTTGGTTACCACAGAGATGGGCTTTTGATGGCCCAATATGTGAGATCACTAGTGAGGCATTCAACCACAGCAACATTGTTTTTACTAGAATCTCCTAAGGCATTTCATGTTTTGCAAGTGAACCCTGGCCTGTAGAGCCAATGGAGCTGGCTGATCTAAAAATCTTGAGTTTGACTATAAATTATCATTAGCCTCTAGATTGGCAAGTGGCAACATTCTATTCTTTATCGGTTCTCCTAGACCCTAGTTGTGTGATTCCTCTGATACCAGTAGAGCTGGACAACTTCATTGGTTTTGCTACGTAGTATTATTTTAGTTGCAGTACAAGAACATTTATATTCATTATTTTATTATTTTTTAAGTGAAGAATACTCTTATCCACTGAATTCTGCTTGTTTTAAGGTCAATAGAGTTCTCAGTTTGTTGTTCATATTCTCATCTCAGCTTGATGTTTGCCTTCTTTCCGTACTTTTCTTTTTACTGATCTATCTCTGTTATCTTTATCAGATTTGTCCCATGTTTTCTCTTCTGTTAGGAGAGACCTCAATTTCATTGATCACACTAGTGACCTTGGATGGAAAGAGTATGGAACTACTGCTAATTCTAGCTGCTACTTTTTGGCACTTATTCAGTTAGTCCTATATCATTTATTTATTATGTATTTATTTGGTCATGCAGGAGCGATAGGTTCCAGCCTATTGTAGTTGACCCGGGACTATATTTAGCAAGGAAAAGTCAAATTTTTCAAGCTACACAAAAGAGGCCAACGCCTGATGCGTTCAAACTCTTTACAGGCAAATCTTATCTCTTATACCATCTGTGCAACACAATCTAAGCCTTGGACTTTTCCATCCCCCCCCCCCCCCCCCCCTAAATGTTTAATTTTTTCTTGCCATGCAGGTTCACCATGGCTCATCTTGAGCCGGCCCTTTCTGGAGTTCTGCATTTTTGGTTGGGACAATTTACCTCGGACCCTACTGATGTATTTTACAAATGTGAAGTTATCTCAAGAAGGCTACTTTCACTCAGTCGTTTGCAATGCCCCAGAATTTAAGAACACAACAGTAAATGGTGACTTACGATATATGATATGGGACAATCCTCCAAAGATGGAACCTCACTTCCTTAACGCCTCTGTTTACAATCAGATGGCAGAAAGTGGGGCTGCTTTTGCAAGACAGTTTCAACTTAATAATCCTGTGCTGGACATGATTGATGAAAAGATCCTCCAACGTGGTCGCCATCGAGTTACTCCAGGAGCGTGGTGCACTGGGCGGAGGAGCTGGTGGGTGGATCCATGCTCCCAATGGGGTGATGTCAATACTGTGAAACCAGGTCCTCAGGCTAAGAAGCTTGAAGGGTCTGTCTCTAATCTTCTTGATGACTGGAACTCACAGACCAATCAGTGCAAATGAATAGACACGAGAATAGAAGCATTTTAGGAAGTTGTGCAGTCTAAGCACCACAATTCATTGACCAGTAGAAGTTGCCTTTTGCTGAAATCACATTCTTTGGTCACCAAAATGTAATATCAATATTGGAGTCATAGTAGTGTTCGAGTGTTGATAGCCACACATCAGAGTTGTAGTGGGGAAGGGGGATATATATTTAAGCTTTTTTTGGCTTTGGAGGCTTAATATTTGTGGTGGATCCTCCAATACCTTCAATCAGTGGGAGGATATTCCCTCCTGCTTCCATTTTCATCATGCTATATGTTCTGTAATCTGTATGTCTCCTCATTACCAAAGGGAGTCTGGACAATTAGAGCAGAAAGTTCATTCTTTTCAGATATGATTGTCATTTGCCATTCTCTCCATGACACCATATGACATATAACATTACTTTCTCTTGATTATGTAAATTATATGTGTAGGAACTAAAATGATACGTGTAGGGACCGAAGAAGATTAAAGATATATGATATGTGTAAAGACTAGAAGAGAATTTTTTTTATAAAAGTAAAGACAAAATGACACATTAAATCCAATTTAATAAATGACACATACTTATTTTGAAAATGTTGATTATGTTTTTAATCTATCTAAATATAATTAAAATTATTTTAGTTTCTAACCTTTTTTTGTTTTAATTTCATAAATTTTAAAATTAATTATGATCCCTACTTTTGTTTTTGGACATAACATGATCACTACTTAATAATGTAACTTGTATTTAAATATATATCAGTTCAGAATAATCGCTCACGTGACATGAATAAATACAATATAGAGTAATGGCAATCATTTTTAAAATTAAGAAAAATTAAAACTAACTAAAATAAAATTCTGTACCAAAAAAAAGTTAAAATAAAAATTATTCTTACAATTCTTATAAATAGGTTAAGTAAGTCACACTTGCACGTGCCATCTCCCAAGTCCTAACCATGGCACCTTTTCGGTCATCGTAAACATTCACCACCCTTAACCTTGCAAAATCTTCCTCAACATTCCTTCCACCTTCGCCAACCATCACTCCAATGGGCCTTCAAAAATCCACACGTTCGCCTTCCACACGGCCCTACCTCGGCCCACCCCCGACACCGAAGCAATCTGCAGAATCCTATCCACCACCCGCGGTTCCACCGTCGACGCCTCTCTCGCCGCCGTGCCGGCCAATCCCTTGCCGGAGCTCATCCTCGAGGTCCTTAACAAACTCAGCAACGCCGGCGTCCTCGCGCTCTCGTTCTTTCGTTTGGCCGAGAAGCAAAGCGAGTTCAAACACACCACAGAAGTCTTCCATGCGTTGATCGAAGCACTGGGTAAGATCAGACAGTTCAAGATGATTTGGACTCTGGTCAACGACATGAAGCAACGAAAGTTGCTTACTTCTGACACTTTTTCCCTCGTTGCTCGACGATACGCGAGAGCACGGAAGGCCAAGGAAGCAATTGAGGCATTCGAGAAGATGGAGCACTACGGTTTGAAGCCACACGTGTCGGATTACAACAAGTTGGTCGATGTTTTATGTAAATCCAAGTCTGTGGAGGAGGCACACGAGGTGTTTGATAAAATGCGGCAATTAAGGTTGGACCCTGATATCAAGTCCTACACCATTTTATTAGAAGGGTGTAGTCAGCAGCAGAACTTGATCAAAGTCAATGAGTTGTGTCGGGAGATGGAAGATAAAGGGTTTCAGCTTGATGTCGTTGCATATGGGATAATCATGAATGCGCATTGCAAGGCTAAGAAATTTGATGAAGCTATTGGGTTGTACCATGAGATGAAAGCTAGGGGTGTGAGACCTAGTTCCCATGTGTATTGCACTTTGATTAATGGTTTGGGTTCTGATAAGAGATTGGACGAAGCTCTTGAGTTTTTCGAGGTATCAAAGGCTAGCGGTTTTGTGCCGGAGGCTCCCACTTACGATGCTGTTGTTGGGGCTTATTGCTGGTCTTTGCGGATGGATGATGCGTATAGGATGGTTGGTGAGATGAAGAAATGTGGGGTTGGTCCGAATTCTCGAACGTTTGATATTGTACTTCATCATCTTATAAAGGGTCGTAGGATTGAAGCTAGCTTAGTTTTTCGGAGAATGAGTGGTGGTGAGTTTGGGTGTGAGCCAAGCGTGAGCACGTATGAGATCATGGTGAGGATGTTTTGTAACGAAGAGCAGTTGGATATGGCGGTGGCGGTTTGGGATGAGATGAAAGGGAAGGGAATTCTTCCTGGAATGCATATGTTCTCGACGTTGGTCTGTGCCTTGTGCCATGAAAGTAAGTTGGATGAAGCGTGTAAGTACTTTCAAGATATGGTGGATGTGGGCATTCAACCTCCTGCCAAAATGTTTAGTACCTTGAAGGAAGCTCTGGTTGATGCTAGGATGGAGCATATTGCCATGCATGTCGCTTTGAAAATTGATAAACTCAGGAAATCTCCATTAGTTGATTGACAAAAAGGAGTTGATGGTGTGAAATTCTCATGTGATCGTGCAGAATTTGTGTCTACCTCTATCTTGATAAACGTTCACAGGAGAGGAGATGGATATGAAGTTCTTACACGGCAAAGTATGTGAAGATTCTGTTCATGTCTATTGCAGACATTCATATATGATATGGGGTTCTGCTTATTCATCCTCTTAAGAAGGAATTTTGCATCACATTGTCATGTGATAATTTCACGTGACATCATATCTATTCCCGTGATATATCCCAAGGGTAATTCATATGGGATACCCATGGCTATGGATTATGGCTATGACCAACAGAGCCGCCTGCAAAATTTATCTAAATGATTCGTTGACTCTTTATTAGGAAGCCTATAAATAGCTTATGTGATGGAATGCGTGTGTTGCTTTCTCTACATTAGGCCTACAATCTTAACCTTCTTTATCTTTGGCTCTACTGGCCCCTCAAGTGGCATCCATCATGAGTTTCTTTCTCTTCAATTCTGTCAAGCCATACTTCATCGTGAGTTTCTTTCTCTTCAAGTCTGTCAAGCCATATTTCCTTAAATCTTTAAGATGTATCATCAAACCATCAATTGCTTTTTAATAAACAGATCAAGTCTCTATTATGTCTGTCTGCTTTGGTCTATACATCTATACATACAATAAAGGCCATAATATTCACATTTGATTTTTTTACTTTTAGACCTATTTAGGGTGTGTTTGGATGAATTCTGATAAAATTGATTTTAAATGAATTGACTTGGTTAAAATTGATTTTAAAGTTATGTAATTTATGCTTAAATATTTTTATTATAAAATCAAGTTAAAAGCAAAATTCAGTATAAAATTTTAGATCTAACACAAAAATTATTTAAAATTGTTTCAACCCATAATCAATTATAAACTTTTCACTAGTATTATTAAAGAGTTCTTATACTAAAATAGCAATATATATATATATATATATATATATATATATATATATTATATGAA
>CM023950.1:37728634-37781773 GCA_013407115.1 Glycine latifolia | reverse complement strand
ATATATATATATATATATATATATATATATATATATATATTATATGAATGTGTCCTAGTTTAGGAATTAGAACATTGTTTAAATAGATTAAAAAAATATTAAATGAATATATTATTTTTAGTGTGCTTTTTTATCCTTTGAATAAAAATGTGTGCATAAACATAATTAGAAAAATCATTCAAGACCTTAAATATATTTATTTTTATTTAATATTTTTGTTAAGATATTAATGTAAAAATAATATTAATTTTCATAATCAATAATTTTAAGATACAGTATCCTTCACAATGAGATCTTAATTATTCATTAATTAATTATAGTATATTAAATTTAACAATTTTGACTTAGGAAAATGAAAATTTTAACAGAGTATCCTCTAGAATTTGGAATGGCTTAATAAGCAAGGTGTTCTGGCTTGATTTTATTTGATTTTTCATCAAAAAATCACTTGAAGCAAATGTAAAAACATGATCTGATTTAGTTCGATTTTTATTTAAAATAAAATTTAAATCAAACTAAACCAATATTTTGCGATTTGATTTGTAATTTTTATTAAAATATTAATTCATTAAAATTTATATACTTTCTTTTTAAATTTAAAATTAATTTAAATTAAAAAAATGTTAATAATAATCTAAGAAACTTATTAATATGTTAAACATTTTATAATAAAAAAAACTGTTAAATTTTTATTAATTTTAAATCAAATATATCTAAAAAAAGTCAACTAAAAAAAATATTACATAAATTTGTATACATAACACTATGAAAATAAGATGAAATACATATAAAATATATAACAATACAGTAAAATAACTATTAGTATGAGTGTTATGATTTGGTTTTGTTTCAAAAACACAAATTGCATGTTTGTGACAAAATCATTTAAACAAATCCAAAAAAGTCGGTTTGTTTTTATTTTTTATTTTTAGTGGTTTTTGATTATTTTTTTGGTTAATTTAAATTTAAACACCCTAATAATTACAATATTTTTGTTTATTATTAAAATATTTTTTTATGTGTAGGTGAAAATAAATTACCCTAGCATGCTCGGCCCTATGAAGGCCAGCCCATACAGACCCACCCAAGAAAACCGACTCTTGAAGTGCTCCATAATAACAAAGAGCCCATGTCTCTGTAATCGAATCAGGGAATAGTTTCGTTTCAGAAGAGTGAGAACCATTTTCGCTCCACAACAAGGTTTTCTCCACAGTAAGGTTTTTTCCTCTACAATTCTTCCACATTATTTTCGTGCTCTTGCGCTTCCTTTCTTTTTCCCCTTTGTAGCGCCGCTACCTATATACTTTGTTTATTGATTCGATGCTCTTCTTCCCTCACTGATTTCTCTTTTGCCAGATTCGATTTTGTTTCATTTGTTTTGCAGAAGAATCTGGTAAACAAGATATTTATGCTTTTATTTAATTTTTCTTGTTTTCATTGCAGGGGCAAGAGGCTGGTTTGGTGTTTCTTTCATTTCACTTTATATGAATACATAGAAAAGTTTGAAGGGTTTTAGGGATTTGCATCATGTTAGGTTCATTACCTATACTGCCACTCCCTGCTCCTCCCTCTGATGGAAATCTAGGTCCTCTCCCTGAGTCTCAAGTGATTGATAATGAGGAGCAGAACAAATCAAATTCTGTTTCTGTTCCGGCGCCGGCAACAGTTGCCACCCACACCAGAACGATTGGAATTATACATCCGCCTCCGGACATTAGGACCATTGTTGATAAAACCTCCCAGTTCGTCGCCAAGAATGGTCCAGAATTTGAAAAGAGGATTATTGCAAATAACACAGGCAATGTCAAGTTCAATTTCTTGAACTCATCGGATCCCTATCACGCATACTATCAACACAGGTTGTCCGAATTTCGCGCTCAGAATCAGTCTTCAGGGCAGCAACCTCCTTCCCAGCCTGCAGACTCGGCTGTTCCTGAATTGGCCCCGTCTGATAGCAACGGCGTTGCAGCAGCAGCCGCAGAAAAGATCGACGTTTCTGCCCAGTTTAAACCTGTAAGGAAAGTTCTTGAACCCCCTGAAGCTGAACAGTATACGGTTCGGCTTCCTGAAGGAATTACAGGGGAAGAGCTGGATATTATAAAACTTACAGCACAATTCGTGGCTCGTAATGGGAAATCTTTTTTGACAGGGTTGACTAGTAGGGAAGTTAATAATCCCCAGTTCCATTTTCTTAAACCGACCCACAGCATGTTTACGTTTTTTACTTCCCTCGCGGATGCATATTCTAAGGTTTTGATGCCACCAAAGGGTTTGACGGAGAAGCTAAAGAAGAGCGTATCTGATATGACTACTGTCCTTGAAAGGTGTGTGAATAGGCTGGAGTGGGACCGTTCGCAAGAGCAAGCTAGGCAAAAGGCTGAGGATGAGATAGAACAGGAAAGAATACAAATGGCTATGATTGATTGGCATGATTTTGCGGTGGTTGAAACAATAGATTTTGCTGATGATGAGGATGAAGAGTTACCTCCTCCAATGACTATTGAGGAGGTTATAAGGAGAAGCAAGGTGACAGCCATGGAAGAACAAGATATTGTTGAGCCTGGAAAGGAGATCGAAATGGAAATGGACGAGGAAGAGGCTCAGCTTGTTGAGGAGGGCATGAGAGCTGCTAGTTTGGAAGACCGTGATGACATGAAGCAGAATGATGTCAGGGTTACTGAAGACCCTGAACCACCGATGAGAATTGTTAAGAACTGGAAGAGACCAGAGGAGAGGATTTCTGCAGAAAGAGATTCAACCAAGTTTGTTGTTTCTCCTATCACTGGTGAGTTAATTCCTATTAGTGAGATGTCAGAACATATGCGGATTTCTCTCATTGATCCCAAGTACAAAGAACAAAAGGAAAGAATGTTTGCCAAAATTCGAGAGACAACTTTGGCTGCGGATGATGAAATTTCAAGAAACATTGTTGGACTAGCTCGGACCCGTCCTGATATATTTGGTACTACGGAAGAAGAGGTCTCCAATGCTGTCAAGGCAGAGATTGAGAAGATAAATGATGAGCAACCAAAGCAGGTTATATGGGATGGTCACACTGGTAGCATTGGACGTACTGCAAACCAAGCCATGTCACAAAATATTGGAAGCGAGGATCAAAATGATGCTTTTAATAATGAAGCCAAGAACCTTCTGGGTCCTGCTGCACCTCCTCCAAGACCTGGTATGCCTTCAATTCGTCCTCTTCCACCACCACCTGGACTGGCGTTGAATCTTCCCCGTGTTCCTGTCCAGTATTCTGCTCCCCATAGTGGTGCCCTTCCAATGCCTCCACCTAGACCCATGATGCCATCTATTCGACCTGCTCCTCCTCCTCCAATGCCGATGAATAGTGGACAGCAGTCAGCTATGGCTGGCCAACCACACCCAATGCATCCATCAATTCATATGAATAACCAAGGAATTCTCATACCCCCACCACCGGGATCTCAGTTCACTCCTGTTCCAGTTCCACGACCTTTTGTTCCTCTTTCTGCTCCACCATCAGTTATGCCTATGATGCACCCCCCACCTTTGCCTCAAGGAGTGCCACCGCCACCGCCACCAGAGGAGGCTCCTCCTCCACTCCCAGAAGAACCAGAACCAAAGAGGCAGAAACTTGATGATTCTGCTCTGATACCTGAAGATCAATTTCTGGCTCTACATCCTGTATGGACCAACCTAGTTAACAATCATTATTTTGTTAAATGTATATATAGCATTATATTTATTGTCAGTGCTATTTTTGTCCATCCTAACTGGCATTTTGTTTTCATGACTGTAGGGGCCTGTTCGCATTAGTATATCTGTTCCTAATGTTGATGAAGGAAATCTTAAGGGGCAAGTTCTGGAAATTACAGTGCCATCTTTGTCTGAAACTGTTGGTAGTCTGAAGGAAAAAATTGCCGGAGAGATTCAGCTCCCTGCTAATAAGCAGAAATTGAGTGGAAAGCCTGGCTTTCTCAAGGATAATATGTCACTTGCCCATTACAATGTTGGTGGAGGTGAAACACTTACCCTCACCTTAAGAGAGCGTGGTGGTAGAAAGAGATGAGCATGTTGCTTGTGTTTTCATTCAAGAAGGTTGTTGTAATCTTTGCCTTATTATGAGGCATATGGATTCTTATATTATTGATAGACTGCATGATGTTATTTCCTAATTTATGTTGAATACATTAGATTTATTGTATTGTGAGACATCTTGAGGTATTTGCTGCTGTCATGAAGACTGATGTTAATTCTGTAATACAGATTTTGGCACCTTGGCGCTTCTCTCTTGAGGGGAATGGGAAGTAGTGGTTCCTTTATCTAAACTGATCAATTCAAATTATTTGCATCACTGATTATTGCTTTCTTTTGAATTTCAGTTGATTTATTGCAAAGTTACTGGTTTGTTTTTAATTGGAGCCCCTTTGCTGTCAGGGAGGGGTCATTTACATATCTGTTTTTTGTTTTTTTGTTTCATTTTCAGTGCTCTTGCAATAATCAATGTTGAGTGATGATTTTGGGTTTTCTTTTCCTAGTGTTTAGGTTTTGTCTTTTGTTGGATACGTTCGTACAGGAACACAGTTGGGCAGTTGGTTAGAAGGCCGTTTGTTGCTGAGCATATCTACCTGTAACCAGTGTATCTTGTTTGGGTTTTAGTCACAAGGTTGTTTTATTTTGTTGTTATTTATGTCCTTAACCTAGATTATTTCTGGTAATGGTTGGGATGGTTGTTTTTGATTCTGCTGTTTTGTCACAACAGAAATTCTTCTTGGACTTGTGGGAAGGGATTTGCAGCTTAGCCTGATGTGTTTTTTG
The DNA here is from genome assembly GCA_013407115.1 of Glycine latifolia. Classification (NCBI taxonomy): domain Eukaryota; kingdom Viridiplantae; phylum Streptophyta; class Magnoliopsida; order Fabales; family Fabaceae; genus Glycine; species Glycine latifolia. The sequence continues at coordinate 37,776,973 of CM023950.1, read as the reverse complement.
AATGGCACAAGGCAGGTAGAATGGTCAATGATATTTTCTGCGATGTTATAATCCCTATATTGAGATCTTTCACTTTTTATCTTTTAAAATTTGTGCTGATGGCACAGTTTGTGCCTGCCAGTTTATTGCAGAATGGACCAGGTTTGGTATTTTAGAGAAAGCAGTTCTCATGTTCAACTTTTCAGGGATATCTTATGAAACTTTCTGTTTAAGTTCATTTGCAGCTGATCTTGATTAACATTATCTTGTTATGTTATGTCCTATTCTGCTAATGCTGATTTGACTGAGCTTTTATTTAGTTTGTGAATTTGTTTATTCGCTCTTTTTTCCCCTATTGGCCTGAATCTTTGCATTTTTTTCCCTTGCCGCGTGTGTGATTGTTAGTATGACTTATTGGAGCCCTTTGTTTGACTCTCGACAGATTCACAAGTTTGAGATTGGTGAGTTTGCAAGCTTCAATGATTCATTATTTCATTTTATTTCATTTTGGTTCATTAGGTCACCTTGTGTGTAACTAGGAATATCAACATTGATGATTGAAGATATTGAATGACTTTTGTTTCAATTAAATTATGGTCTTTCTTAAAATAACCTGTTTTGCACCTTATCGGTTGCTTACCAGATTTGGACTAAGATAAAAAAAAAAAAAAAGGACTGGATAAGATGACCATTGTTAATTTTAATCGGGCATTTATTTTAGATTAATTGCTGCGTCTTGGGGGAAAAAATCCTTAATTTAGTCCTTTAAAGATTATAGAGTTTCACATTAGTCGTCCAAACATTGTCACCAAAGAAGTTCAATATTTAATTCTTGCTAAGTTGCAATCTTTTATGCTCCACGAGCTCATTCTCTGAACAAACATAAAGTTTTACAGTGTTCTGTTGGTGAACCTCCTGATTTGTATATTCACGAATTGGGGCGGGAACATCAACATTTGATTTCATTTTTTTAAATATCACTTCAAACCTGCTTTTTTGTAATGATTTTTTTTTATTGGTTTTGGATCAGTCTGGTTGATTCATGACCAGTTCCTTCTGGTTTCTTTAGAGTTAGAAGACTGGTTCATATTGGAACCATTGGTCCGAACTTGAAAACTTTGATTAGAAATACTAAATCCAAATTTTGAAGCACATGAAATTAATTGGCATGGGAAGTAATGTCTCAATGTATCGTTTGTATGTATCTCTTTGCTCGCGCTCTGCACTCCCACGAAAGTGATATTGTGCATGGTTTTGAATCCAGACATGTTGATTCGATTCGTAATTGATCACATGTTTGATCCAATGTTTCCTAAAATTTGATGTCTTCAAATTGGTTTCAAATTGTTGAATCGGTTAAAAATTGGTAAAATATGATGATTTAATCGGATTTGCTTAAAATTATTATTTTTTAAAAAAACTTTTAAAATGACTTTGTTTTGGTTAAAAAATTATAACTTATGACACTTTTAGGGGAAATTTATTTTTTATTATTATCAATTTATTAATATTATGTTATTTTTTGTTAAATATTACTAGAATATTATATTAAAAAATATTTTATTAATATCGATTTGATCTCAGTTGAATTATTGATCCATGAATAAGTGTCTTTATTAGTTTGAAGATTTAGTCTTATTTTAAGGACATTGATAAAAAAATTACTAAAAATATATTCGCATGTATTTTAATCAAGGATTGAAATTCGGTCTCAAGAATAATAGTGTTGAAAATTTATGGATCATTAACAGCCTTTCTAACTGACTAACTACCGTTCCAATAATAACAAACAGAAATAGCTTTATATTTTGTAGATATATATTAAATAATATGTGGTATGGGCTAAAGCCATTGGTGATCCTATTAGCCTTTATGGTTGACCAGCTGAACCGTGTAAACCGGTGCGGGGTTCATGAGGAAGAAGAATGGGTCCAAGCACTTAAGTCCCCCAGAAGTGGTTCCGTAGAACATACTAACGTGGGTGTCAACTGCAACGGGTACAATGTCATCGCACATCTCTGAGAACAGAGTGCTGAACCTCAATAAATACGGTTCTCTACATGTGGTTCCTTCTGGACAAACCACTACTAGGTCCCCTTGCCCCAGCAAATTTTTCATCATTTTCGCATCCTCGTCGCGGTTTCTAGTTAACTGCACCGTTTTGATTGGGGCCAGGATCTCAGACATCCTACTCAAACTCAAACTGTACGTGACGGCGGTTAAGTTCTTTTGTAGCGAGAATGAGATGTAGAGCGGGTCTAATAATGTTCTGTGGTTACACACGTAGAGATTACCGACATTACCCTTGTTCTGTTTAATGTTGTGGGAGCGTGTGGGCGCTGATGATGTTGTCGTCGTGAGACGAATCCCACTAAAGACCAACAAGAAAAACTTCCAATCAAAGTTCAGGCATCTGGTGACCCGGTCTGACTCAGGCGGTTTTGCGTCAACCCGGAAACCCGGTCGGTTTTTAAAATCCAGATTGTGTTTTTGAAAGAAAAAAAAACTCCAAAACGACGTCGTTTTCGATCTTCCCTAATTGATCTTCAATTACTCACTTCTTCTCTTCACAGTTCACGGACGCTCAACGGCTCACTCCCCTTCACGGCTTCCACTCGTTTTCGCACATTGCTTCTGACCCGTTTGCAACCGCCAGACGTTCACGCTGCACCACCGCTGCTGCTGTACGCCGCCGTCGCCGATTGCGCCTCTGTTTTGCGTACTGATCTGCACTTCTCCTTGTTCCCTAGGTTTCTCTATTTTGTTCATTTGTTTCTCTTCTCTCATCTATGATTTTCATTGTTCATTTGGTCTTGTAGCTCTTTTGTGTGTTAGACTGTTAGTGGTTTGTTCTTTGTTCTCTTCAATCGGTTTGTTCTCACAGGCTCCGTTGTCACTGCTGCAGACAAGGTTTTTTTTACTTCTCTCGTTATGTTTTCTCTGTTTCTTTAGCTTTGTAGGTTATACACGATTCATCCTTGGAAAATTAAGATCTAGAATCCATGCATTGGTTTTGTATCTGATAGCTAACGTATGGATAGGATAACCCAATGCATATGAATTATTCTCTTCGGTGGTGAATCTTGAATTTTAGAATGATCTTGTGTTTGGAGTTAGGACAACTCCTGCCTCTGCATAAATTTTTAATAAAAAATCAGTTGTAGATAGTAACTTCTCATGATTTCCTCTGTATAATATTTCACATTTCAATAGAAACTAACATAGTAATGTAAATGAGTATGTTTTCTAATCCTTTGGGCTAACAGGGTGGAGCAACTCTCGTGGATATAGCATGTGACCCTGAGTTGGTAAAGCTGGCCATTGACTTAACTTCTTGTCCGGTAAATTCATACTCTTCTTATAGATGTCTTAGCCACTCTGATTATATGGCTGTGGACATGAGCAAATGGTATTTGGAAATTACCTTGGCATAAAGTTTATTATAATCATTGGATGTCTTAATCATTTACTAAGTTGCTTTTGAACAAATATAATACTATACTTGTATGTATCTTTAATTGTTGAAGAATCAATGTTAGCTACACTTTATCAAAGTAATTGAAGCAAGTAACAAAGATCCAAATTCTAGCTTGATCCCTATACATATAGTACATTCTTAATTTAGTTCCTATCTATGTAGCGTATTCTTAACATGGTCCCTATAGGTGTAGTCACAGCTCTGTTGGATTATTATGTATTGTATTTGTCAATTTGGATGAATATAAAATCACACATGAACAACTTTCTACTTGTTTATTTTGTATGTTTTATTTTGGTTCTTTACAATAGAAGGAAATTAGTATAATCATATACTTGAACTATTGAAGATTTCAATTTTGTATATATGACATAACTTATTTATTTTGTTTGATAATCTCTTAATTTTGAAGTTATTCAATTTATTTAAACTTGAACTTCATAAATGAAGTTCATTATAAATTATGGATGTTATTATGTTAATGTTATTTGTATTTTCATTTCAAAACTTATTCATAGAGTCGTGTAATTGTGTTATTGAATTATTATTTGTGGACTTGTGTTATCAACTTTGATACTTTAATTGTTATTTTGGATTTTGGAGTATGAATGAACTTTTTTTAATCAAATAATGTTAGTTATATTTATATACTTATATATAATAAATATATATAATTTTGAATTTTTTAATATATATCGGGTCAAACCAGACCAATTACTAGTCCACTGGTCACTGACCCATTGATCCACTACCTTGATCGGGTCAATAACCGGACCGGATTTCATAACATTGATTTTATCTATTTTTATTTGTTACATTTAAATTAAGTAAATCATTTTTTATGATACCTAAATGAATGTTAGGTATAGGATTTAATTGAACTAAAATAAAAAATATATAGGTATAATTAAGAATTTGACCAAAATTGTGTTATATACTTATATTTAAACATTGAAAAAATATTTTTAACCATCACTATATATATATATATATATATATATATAGACTAAATTAATCTCTTAAGTTTTTAAACATTTATTTCACATCAAATTTATTTTTTAAAAGATTTATTATATATGAAATAAGTCTTTTAAAAACTAAAAAATAATATTTGTGTTTAAGGTGCTTATTTAATATTACAAAACTTTAAAATATAATTTTACTCGTTTGATATTTTGTTTTACAATATCATTCTATTTATTCTTTCTGATTATTGATTTTTATTTGTTGTAATTTATGTTTTCTAGTTTTGATTAAAAAAATTATAATTTTTTAATAATTGTAATAATATTTAACTATTTCTCATGTTTTAGTATATTTATAATTTTATTTTTATTTAAATAAATATAGATAATTTAGTATTAGTATTTTTTTTATAGCGTGAGACAAGTTTGAATTCTGTATGGCAGTTTCGTCATGTTTATGCTAATCTAGAATGGGAACAGTGGCCATCGTGCCATTGCCAAAAAAAATACCCTAAATACCCTAAATGTCATGCTCACAATGTAATTTTCTTAATTGTCACTTGACATAATTCGCTACCAAATCAATGAATTAGGAGAGTTGATGTGGCATCATCACGTTGGTCACGTAATTCGCTGACATCATCACCACGTAATTTACTGGTCCTTGTAATGAATTACATGGTCAACAGGACAATGTCACGTCAGCTTTCCTAGTTCGTTGGTCTTGGTAATAAATTATGTCACATGACAGTTAAGGAAATTACAATGCGAGCGTAGCATTTGGGGAAATTTTATTTTCAACAATGTCAATTATGCCACTGTTTTTCTAGAATGTATATATAATAGAGGAAAAAAATGTTCAGTCCTATATTTTTTTATTGAATTTTGTTTTTAGTTTTTAAATTTTTATATTATCTAATTTAGTTCTTAAATTTTATAAAAAAAATATTTTTAATTTTTTTTTACAAAATTTTCATCAACGGTATTAGCTTATGTCTAATTTGACAAATTTGTAATAGGTGAGGATATCATTTGTTTTAAGTATCTTTTGGACTTGCATGTTAAATTTGTAAAAGGTGAGGATAAGTGGTTTATGGACTTTCAAAGTGATTATCTTTTGGAATTGGACGTTAAATCTACAATAGGTGAGAGTATTATTTGTTTTAGGGAGCAAATATTTCAGTCACAGGAGTTTTTTCCAAAATTGTTAAGTCCCAAGGTACATTAGAAAAATATTTTTATATAAAACAAAGTGTTCGGTCCGACTCGGACCGGTTCAACCGGAGTCCGGTGACATAATCAGCTCAGTTAAATTATTGGACCAATTATGCATATAACCCATGAAGACTCGATACTCGACCGGTTTTGTGTCAATCCGGTAACCTGACCCATTTTTGAAACTCAGACTGGGTTTTTGCGTAAAAAAAATACCAAAACGGCGCCGTTTTGAGTGTTTTTGGTCATCCCTAATTTAACTTCACTGACTGTCACACAGCATGCAACACTACTCACTTCTCGCTCTCCTTCACGAATCACGGCCACCAGCACTTCTCGCCCAGCACCCTCTTCCAGTCCCTTCTCGCTCATCGTCGGCTGTCGTGCCACCTCACCGGAAGCTCGTCGGACGTCGGCCCCTTTTCGTCGGACTTTGAAGCTGCACGAGTGCGTTTCCATCGCGCCATCGCACCACCGCACCACGCTCTTTCAAGTGTGTTTCCCTCCCTTCTCTTTTCCTCTTTCGACTTCTAAAAGTTTGATTTTTTGGTGCCTGATTCGAAGCTTTTCATCCTTCATACATACTCTTTTGCTCGTTTTAGCTGGGAATAGCTTGGTTTGGTCTTTTCTTGATAAAAATTGTGGCTTTTTTCTGTTTTAAATGGCCAGAAATATCACAGTCCTTACTGATACCCCTTTCACCTTTTTTTTCTGTGTCACATCTATAGGTTGTTTTGTTTAGTTTTTACTATGACATAGTGTTTTGCTTGGTTTCAAATGATGTCATCTTATTCTTTAGATCTGCACATTAGTACAACGGGGTTGCTAAGGAGACTGGGTTGAAGAGACAAATTCTTGTTGGGTTTTGATGTTGGGAGATGTATAACTCATTTGTGATGTCTCTCTGTATTTTGTAATATTAGCATTTTCTTCTCGATTTTGTACTTCCAAGTGATTCTTGCACCTTAAAAACAAACGATTAACTACTGTAAATTTTATTACGATATACCAAATGATATTTCCATCTTGTGGGGGCAACCTTGACTGCCTATTCTTAAACTTTACTATAGGTACTCGGGAAGAGGTTCCTTTAGGGTGGAGTTAGATATATTAGTTAAGTTGCTGGGTTTGACATTAGGAATAGGAAGTAAGTTTTCAATCTGGTTTGACATAAATATATATATATATATATATATATATATATATATATATGAGATAGGATCCGTTTACACCGGTGTAAGAATTGATAGTCTTACACCATTTAATAACTTTGGATAAGTATTTTACAAAATCCACCGTTAGATTGAAAGCTTATATCATGTAGATCACATGTCTCAAATTTCACATTAATCCAAAATCATTTGATACCTAATTGATATATATAAAAATTAACGTAATATGTACTTCTAAAATATGTGAAAATTAGACTATTTGATTACATTCCTATTGATGTTTAAATTTTGTGAAATTTGAGACATGCGATCTACATGATATAAACTTTCAATCTAACGGTGAATTTTGTAAAATACTTATCCAATAAAAAGTTATTAAATGGTGTAAGACTATCAATTCTTACACCGGTATAAATGGATCTCATCTCTCTATATATATATATGATTTTAAATTTTTTAATATATATTGGGTCAAATCGAGTCAATTACTGACCCACCAGTTGGACCACTAATCCATTGACCCACTAACTTGATCGAATCAAATGATCGGACCGGGTTTTATAACATTGACTATAAGTACTACCATTATCAAGAATAGTAACACTATCAATCCGACACACCATTGTATTAAATGGTTATAAAAAAAATTCCACATCTCAATTTCTGCATCTCCTACACATTCTTCCATTATATACAATTATCGGTTCTTGTTTTTAACTTGCAACAATTTTTCTTCACACGCACATTCCATTCATCTAAGTGTGAAGAACGAATTGTAAAATTTGAACCACAACTCTTATGTGCAAATGTAGCTTTTGAAAGTTAAGGTTTAATGTGGTTGAAAAATACATTTTAATAACTTATTTTAAAAAAGTCAATTTCCCACATCATTTTAATTATTTTTTTTTTAAAAACACATTATTTATCACATTGGATACAAATTAACTTGGTTAAAATTTACAAGTGAGTGAGTGGAGTGAGTGAGTGAGTGGAGTGGAGTTTCTGCTCTATTTTACAACAGTACAATTTACAAGGTGATTTGATTTGATCCAATCCCTCTCTATGTTGACGCTAGCTGGGGTTTCTCTTCCTGCTTTGTAAACTTCATAATGAGTCTCGCATATTTTTAAAATGGGACTATTCTCCCATCAATTCATTTCACGAAATCCAAATGTGTAGTAGGATACCCAGTGGGTTGTTCTTCAATAAATGCAAACTCGCAGCTAGACTTGCTCTAACTCGTGATTTTATACAGAGGTAGCCAATTTTCCATCAAACACCCAAAAATGTCCAAAATGCCACCGTTTGGCTAGGGTGTGTTTGTCCTTTTATTCCATTCTCATTTGTTCCATTCCTCACTTCGATTTGATCCCATCCCTTTTTGATCCTTTTTATTTCACTCCCAACTTCAGATACTGAATTTAGTCCTTGTAATATTAGTTAAACTTGAAAACTAAAGAATTTGTCACTGTGATTTCATTACTTTTTGTGTGTGTTGCCCTGTTGCTACTGAATTGTGATAATTAATGGTGTAGACTCTCACGAGATTAAGTTGATTCTCAAGTTTGACAACCTTGCAGTTGCATATACATGTATATGATATCCTTTGTGTTTCTTATGTTGCAGTTACAATTCAGCAAGTCAAAATTTCCTTCAGAAAGTTGCTCTTGTAATGGATATAATCTCTCAGTTACAAGAACAAGTTAATTTGATTGCACATTTGGCTTTTAATACAGTTGGGACATTGCAAAGGGATGCCCCTCCTAATCGGCTGTCGCCAAATTATCCTGAACCACCTGCACATGCTACAGAGGATGGGTCAAATTTTTCAGAACAGCCAAAGCTGATGAGTACTACTTTGGTGAAGGCTGCTAAGCAGGTATGCAGCATTTTAGTCAAAAATGAAAAAGGAATTGTTTTATCTTTCCTCAATGAAGAGAGGATCTAATTTGGTACTAGTAGACGATGAAGATTAGCCACGCCTCATGAAACACAACACACTTTGACCTTTTGTTTAACTCTTGGTTATGGGTGATGGTTCCCATATTAATTTATGGGAGGACCCTTGGGTGGGAAATGTTCATGTTTTCAATTATCTGTCTAATTTGCACACAATGCTCCTATAATTCAGTTTTATTCTCCAGCTGATTTTTTTTAAGAAATTTGCACTATAAGGAATTTACAGTTCCTTTTGCCTTGTTGAACTTAGTCTGTATTTCTTCAAAATTCAGACCAGAGAATTTGATCTTTTGAGGTTTCTTTTCTTGCAAATCTTAATTCCATTTTCTCACTTTGTCTCCCAAGTCCCAACAATGATTCATTTGTATTAGATTAGTCAAAAATGGTGCTAGCTTCAATGGACAAAAGCTGCTGGAGGATGCCTTATTTTTCGGCTGGTCATGGTTATCTAACCTTGAGAAAGGATTTAATATCCCTTTCCACTTTTGGTCTAGTAATATTAAGGAAGGTTTCTGCATTCTAGGGAGGGTCTAATAGAAGTGTATTCTTTTTTTGGAGGGGTGTGAGCCTATCTTCAGCAAGATCTTTGGCTTTCTAATCCATGCTCGCTGCATGTATTAGCCAGCCACAGTTCTGGTCTGTTTGTTTGATAGGTTGTATTTTTATATGCTATACTTGTACCTTTTCTCTCATACATACATACATATATATATATATTATCTTTGCTGAGCCCAAAAAAAAAATTCAAATTTGAAGACCTCTAATTGCTTTGTCTCCTGGTTATTGTATTATGTTCAGATGGAGTTTTGAAAAAATTTCTCATTTGTTTTTTGCACTGCTCAGTAGGTTTCCCTTCTTTTGAATAATTTATTTGGTGTTTGCTGTGAAAATTGGCTTTGCCCCAAAGGACTCCAAAAGTTCCTTTGTTAATTTTTGAGGTTTGACACTAATAGAGATGTTAAAAGGCTTTGGTGTTGCTCTCAATTTGTGGTTGTTTGGTGTACATGGTTAGAAATAAATGCCAGATTTTTCACTAGTCAAATGATGCCTCTAGAGTTCATTTGGGATCTAATAGTTTACGTAGTTTCTTTGTGGTGTTCTTCTAATGGTCTTTCCAGGGGGTATCGTTGGTTGATGGTATACTGTGTTACATGTATCATTTTCTTAATTTTTTTGTTTGTTTTCTTTCATTCTCAGTTTAGTTCCTGAAGATTTCTAGTCCTCTCGCATTTGATCTCTCCTTTCTTAATAAATTATGTTTATCAAAAGAAAAAAGTCCCAAACATAAAACTTAATCTCATAAGATAATTTTTCTGAAATATATTCTACCAAACATACTAATTATATAAACATATTCTAAGACTGCATGGTGGTATTAATTCTCACAGAAAATATACATGTTATTGTTACCTGTGAATATAAAAGAAAACTGATTGTCCTTTTAGGATGATAGAGAAACATGATGTGGTATCCAGTATTCCAATTGCTTGGTTCTTTTAGAGGATAACATGAATGATGCTGGCTTAGAAATTGTAAACCAACAATGGATATATGCATAAAATCAGATTAACCAATTAGAATTGTGCCTATATTTTACTTGTTATGTCATGCTGTGCTTCATTATCCATCATGCCTTCTGTCTTCTATATTAAAAAAAAATTATTTGATCACTCATAAGTGGTCTGTTGATATATACCTGGTTTCTTCTGCAGTTTGACGCATTGGTTGCAGCGCTTCCAATATCAGAGTCAGGTGAAGAAACGCAGCTTAAGAGGATTTCAGAACTACAAGTATGGAAATCACAGCTCACTGAATGTTCTTTATATGTGATTGACTGATGTACTTAATAACAAGTAATCTAATTGTAACAAACAGTGTTTATGTTTTTACATTGTTTCTGCATTTTTCCTTCCAGGCTGAAAATGATGCAATAGGCCAAGAACTTCAGAAACAGTTGGAAGCTGCAGGTCTGTCTCCAGTTTTCTGTTTGTCTCTGAAGTCTTAGCTTCTATCTTGATTTCTCTTTTTTAACACATGAAAGTGCAAATTCATGTAAAATAGCAAAAATGAGTTCTAAGTTAGATTCTTAGAGCACAATTTTTATAAACACACAAGTATTTTCTGCATCCAATATTATGCATTTTATAGGCTGTTCAACTATTGTAATTTGGTTAAGGCTGGTATGCATCTGTGTTTGCTTTATCTGTGATTCATATTCAAACCAAGATTCTCAAAATTAAAAATAACAAGCGCTGTAATGTGCATTCACTTATTGTTTGTACTAAAAATGCAATAATATTAAAATATTAACGACATGTGCTTTGGATTTTAGAATGTTTTGAGAAGGCATGTGTGCTCTACCTAACACTTGTGTGTTCTTGATGTCAGAGAAGGAATTGAATCAGGTTCAGGAGTTGTTTAGGCAAGCATCAGATAATTGTTTGAACTTGAAGAAACCAGATGAGAGTTAGCTTTGGTGTTCCAGGAAAGCTCAGATGAATTTTACTACATGTATCTCAACTTGACACAAAGCGGACAGCTGCAGGAGGATTTTCCTTTTCTCTTTTAGTCTTGATTACCTGAAATAGTTGTATTCTTTCGTATGTTGTAACTTTTGCATGACACGTGATGTTTTGCAAAAATGGATCATCAGTTGAGATACTGGTAATTATCTCTCTTTGCTCCCGACGGAAAGGATTATTGGTATTTATATTAACCATCTTTGATCATGCAGTCTCCGAAAATTTTGTAGTGATAGTTTTTGAGGGAAGCTCGTGAAAATTGTGCAATTTAAGTATCATTTTATTTACTAGTTAAGTCATGCGTATTGATAAAATTTAATTAACAAAATGCAGAAACAATGTAAAAACTTAAGATATTTTAAGTACACCCATAACAAGTTATGAGATGTGTTCTACAGTTTCTTGTTTTAGATTTTGATAAAATTATCAAATTAAATTAATTTAAAAAATTATTTGTTTGACTATGATATTTTGAAAGTAACGTAGCCTAATTTTTGTTTGACTAATAAAATAAAACTATTTTGGTGTAAATAAGATATAATTTGTAGCTATTAAAAAAAGATATAATTTGTAAATCTTAATCAATTCTACTTACCAAAAATGTAAAAAATAAAATTTTGGACTTTTTTTATGCAAATAAAAACTATTTTTGTAAAATATGGCATACATTATTTTGTTTTGTATGGTTATATTTTCAATCGATGTAAGTATCAATTGTACGCTGATGGTTTTGTTTTTTTCAAACTACACCTTTTACAAAAATAAATTTTTATTTTTACCTATTTTTGTAAAAAAAAAAAAGTTACCAAAATCAAATTCTACTTGTGACTATTGCTTTTTCTTCCCCCAACTGCCATTTGACTTCTAACCAAAAGGCATTCAGCCACTGCTATTAAATGAGAAGTTACAAATTCTTGTAATGAATGGAAGGAGCAGGTACGATCCCTGATTCATGAGCGAAACACATACATGAACAACGAATGAAACATGATTTCACATTTCTTTTTTATAAATAAAGGTGGGGTGTTCAGTACAAAATTCGTTTCTATCAGTAAAGTTACAGCATTTCACAGCACATGAGCAAATATTAATGTATATTAAATTAATTCTTAAATAAAAATGACCTAATCTGTAAAATGTATGTTACGAAGTTTCATGAAGCTGTTTTGTCCAGTCAAAATGTTTCCACTCTTTGGAAAAGCTTTCAACTGCTTGCTTTTGTACCTCCAGATCCTCGTAGCGCCGTCGCCTATACATGTCCTCCTCTGCCAAATGTAGCATGCCTCTTATGACATTCAAGCCAAGGCTGATGTTAAACTGTTTTTCATCATCAATAACATGAACAAAACCCTTGTTTAGACCAAATTCAACGTGAAAATATGGAAAGTGCTTAGGTATTGAATTGCGCAATCCCTTTTGACTTGTATCAATAAGTTTCTTTGCATTGTGCTGGCTCCACTCATCTTCCGCTTCATCAATCGCCTGTGATGACCCAATGTAAAGAGTTTAAAATTTTAAAATACACATAAAAACACAAATATTAAATGAAGTAATTATGGATAGAGAGAAGAAAACCTATCCTATCCATATCTAGTATGCTTTTAATGCATCTTTTATCAAACGCACTGGAATACCAATACTCAAGTGAAAACTAGTAAATTGGGCGATAATAGAAATATCATTCGACAAAGAAACCATATGCAATTATGTGCAGCCAAATAGGATAGGTTTGTTGAATGATATCTGGCACTCATAAAAAGACCATATGTTCTACGGGTGTGCAAATAAAACCATAAACTGCAATGAACTGCATCCAAAATTAAAACAATTTAAACTAGCTTAAAAAGTAATCTGGTTTCATCACTGGTTACAATAGTTCAGATCAATTGCTCAATAAACAAAGAAACTCTAAGAGATTAATTTCATGCTGTCTTTAAGAACACAACACCATTATGCAATTATGTGCAGCCAAATAGATTAATGTTTCTTTCACAGATGCATAAATGAAAATCATGGATTTTAAAGAGAGAAGTAAGCAGTCAGTACTACAAAGGAAAATGATGTTCGGCATCTCACCTTTTTAAAGTACAAAGGAGCCTCTTTGGCAATATCTTGGGGTAAGGGAATGCACTCAACCATACAATGCCGTCGTTGCTGTGCCAATCCCATCACAGTCTCAAGAAACACTACCTCCTTCTCTTGCTTAGCAAACATCATAATTAGGCACTTCTTGAAGTTTCGAATTTCAGTCCAGACATTATCATCCACAGTTCTTGTAGCTGATTCATGCTGTCAGATAAAAGGAAAAGACAAAGTTACAATGTAAAATTCCATGGAAACAGAAAGCGGCATCAAATACACTTCAATTCTCATTACTATGATCGATTTGAATGTCCTTCTGGATCCTTATCATTTATCTAGGAATGGTTCTAGTCATAGAGGAAAATCTTCAGCTGTCAAATAGCATCTTTTTTCATAAGAAAAAACATCAACTAAAGAACTTAATCACTCATATTGCAGGGATTGTGTTGAATAAACAACAAGCTCGCTCTGCTTTCAACCAGTTTCAACTCTGAAAGAAACACTGTCAGTAGCAGAAATTTAAGTCACCTGAATTGGTAAAATGCAGCAATGACCAGGCACCACAGGCTGCCACTTTGGCAACATAAGATATGTGAAATTTGCGATTGAAACAACAAGATGCATAGGCCGATTTGGATTTTCTAAACAAAATAGGCAGCGCTCTTGCTGAGTCAAGAATCTATTTGTCTTCTTTTGGATACTCTTGTGATCATCACCTCCTTGCTTCTTTCTACTCTTTCTGCTTGGACAATCCTCAAAGTCATATTCATCATCAGCCTGAGTAGAAGCCCTAAACTGCTTGTTCTGCATGATCTTGTGAGCAAGATGCATATCACCATCATCCTCTCCTTTCTTCTGCTCAGAAGATATCTTCTGCATAGCATACCTACAAAAAGCAAAATGTCACCCAATAAAAACATAAGAAATAATGAAATTTTACAAGAATAAATAAAGCTGTAGAAACCAATAATAATAACACCACATCAAACATGCTTACAAACTTACAAAGAAAAAAAAAAGAAATGCAAACTAAAAAGTAATAAACATCAAGAGTTGCCCATTTTTTTCTGCAATATAAGAAATTTCACCTTGTGCACAATGTCTTCACATCAGAAATGAATAAATCAAAGTGCATATAAAGGAGACCAGAAAAACAAATACACAGAATTCCAAGACAGTAAAATACCTGCTAGAACTTCCCCCGGTTCTTGATCTAATTGAATGATCTTGATTTCCTTGCATTGTATTCATAACTTTTGCTTCTTGCTGCCCACCAAAACAAGAACAAAAACCAGACAATGAAATCAAAATAATCAAGAAACTACGATAAGTTTTTGTAAACAAAAGATAAATTCAGGTTGTGTAATTAGTAATCAGGAAGGATTTTCAGGCTGTAATTACTAGATTTATTCCATATAATCAAGGGATTTTGACTGTACATTTTTCATTACAACTTAACAACACTGAGAGTCAACCTCTCAAGCATTTCAGAACCAATTTCAGCTTCATTTCCAAGCCAATAGACTAGGCACATGAAATAGATGAGAAAAAAAATAACATGATGCACTAATTTAAATCACAAAATTGATAAGAGGCAAACAAAGTCCAGAAGAGACACAATACTCTCTTATTTTATGCCTTACCATCAGTTTGTCAGCTTCTTCATGCTTTCCCTTCAAACGAAGTTGCATAACCTTAGCTGCCAACTGGTTTTCACTCATCTCATTCTTGACTACTGCACTTCTTTCTCCAGGTGTGTTTGCTTCCAACAAAACCTTTTCTAATCCACTACTTTCCAAAACAGAGCCGTCAGAATTATTACTCATCTTGCTACCAAAATCATGCATAAAGTTTCCATCATTGGCAAACTTATTTAGGCTAGATACTGCAGCAGAGATGACCCCAGCACCCTCAGCTACCACTTGTTGGCTCTTTCGCTTCCCCCAAGACAAAGAATCTTGAACTTTAGGTGCTTTCATTTCATGGTGCCGAACAGAAACATCCTTTAAGTAGTCCTGCTAGGGTTTCATTAGCCAATATCAGTAAAGTGTAACAGCATATATTCCAGGAAAATGTGACTAACACCATAAAATTTATTAGAGATAAAACCAGTTGAAGGAACAAGAAAGAAACATGAAACAGTTCTTTATCTGTTATCAAAGATACCCTTTTAGAATCCCTTCGACCATGCTTATCAGAATCTGGTGAATTTTCTTCAGTTATCCCTCTCTGTCTATTTTTTATAGCACGCAGATGAGCACGAGCTGGGGCAGCTGCATGAGATGCAACAGCTGCAGTCAACTCACCAAGAGAACTCCACCTTTCTTCCACAACCTGCACATATCCATATAGTAAACTGCAAATTTATTACATGATGACAGATATCTTTTTACATAGGAACAAGGAATATCTGAAAAGCAAGCATAAAAACCTCGTTGAATCTCCGTCCTTCTCGAGCTGCTTGCTCCTGTGCACGCTTTAAGGCTTTAAGTCTCCAACTTGCTCCTCCATCCCCAACAAGGGAAGAAGATAGAAGTTGATCAGCACCAACTCTAGCTCCACTTTCTTCCGGGTAACCACTTCCATTATCCTTCAAAAATGGATTCAGTTCCTTAGGATTTGCCTTCTTTGACTGGAGAAAAAAAAAAGCAAACAATTTAGTCCTTTTATCACTTTACATTGGCTGAGATTTAAAGATGAAGACAAGCTGCAAACTAAATGGAAACATTTAAGACAGAACACTCATGGACAGGTACTTCAACTATTGGAATGCCAACAGGAAAATTGAAACATTGTTCCCAATTCAGTACTTTTATCTTAAACAAAATCCATATATGAACAATGTAATAAATACATGAATATAAAATAATTCTCCTGCAGAAGAAGGCCAACAGATCAAACCATTTTATCTTCAAAAGGCATTAGCTAACCGTGTGACTATCTTATACATTTATTTTAGTTTTTGGATAAAATCTGATAATATTTCATATTTACCTCTATTTTATCTTTTAATTCATATTGTTCTTTAATATGGTGAGTGATAGCTATATAAGGGGAAAAGGAAGTTTCTCTTTGCTTTGATATCTTCTTTGGTTTTATATTATTCCTAGTTATTTTATCCTTCCCTTCTCATTCATCCTTTCATTTCTTGTAAGAAATAGCAGAAAATGACACCAACATATAGCAGTTGACAAAGAAAATTCAAACAAAAGCAACAAAAAAAAAGTATACATAAAACAACGTGTCATCCTTTGAAGACAGAAAAAGAATAAAATTACAGAATCCAACAGGAGCGCTACATATTTTAACAGCCAAGAGGGAAAGAAATTTAACAGACATACCTCCTCCACAGGGACCTCCTCTGACAATGTTTCCTCTGTTTCAGTAACTACAGGCTTCTTACTTTCAGACCTAAGCATCCAATCCAATCCCATTTCTTTTCTTGCAATTTCCATCTCACTTGTAGAATCTACTGTGCCGCTGATAGTTTCACCTTTAATCTTGTTCCTCTTACTCCCATCTTTTCTATCTGACTTTTGACGCTTCCCTCGTCGACCCAAAAAACTATCACTACCATCAGAAGAATATGAGGAGTCTTCCTCATCCTCAGATATATATTCTTTTTTACCACTCCTGGATCTTGATCTTCCTTTTAACCTCTCACCAGAATCACGCGACAAACCATCACCCCTTTTCTTTTTTGCTCTCCTCCTTCTCTTCTTTTCATCTTTCTCACTCTCGCTTTCAGTTGTGTAAATCGAAGAGTCTTCATCCGACGAATACCACTTCTTCTTTCTAGATCCTTTCTTTATCTTCTCAAGCCCATCATCATCATCAGAGCTGTCCCTAGAGCTCCTCCCTTTCCTCTTACTCTTTTCCCTCCTCCTATCTGATTTTTTCCTTTCTTTCGAGACAGAATCCAAGTCCTCACCATGCACCTAGTAGCACACATGTAATCAAACACAAAAATGTGAATAACAACAGTAACTCTCACACTAAGATGCAACTACGCTAGCTCTACTCACCTGGTCCCGGGGAATGAATTTCACCCCTGAAAGCATTTTCTAGATTGTACCAATGCCTGCATAATAATAAAAACACGATAACAGCACAGAAATATGGGTTTTTATTGGAAATAATCTTCAACACAGTAAATTCAATAAGCGAGGGCATGGCAATCAAAATAACAATTGAGCATGCAGATGTAGTCATGTCGAGACATTAAAAAAATGCAGAAATTAATAGCAAATGAACAGAGAAAAGCGTAGTAGAAAAGAAGAAAGTAATAAGAGTAAGGAATGTGTAAAATCGAACGGAAAATTGCGTAGAAATTGATAACAAAATTTCACCGATTAATCGCGTCAAATTGAAATTCGAAAAAAACGAGTAACGAAGGTGAAGAAAGTTACCCTATCAAAATGAGAAAAGGTACCGCAGTGTTCTCAGGCAACGGCGAGATGAGGAGAAAGGGGAAGTGAAGCGACCTGCGAATGCGATCGTGCGTTTCGTTCAAACGCTGCCGTTTTGAGTTTTCATTCCTGGTCGTAGGCGACTCGAAACTATTAACCTCGCTTGATTTTATAAAAAAAAATGGTTATCACCGGCTAGTAATTTTAAGGTTTAATTAGTCTAATTTATTTATTTATTTTCAATTTCATCATGTTATTATTAAAAGATTTAATTCCTCGTAATGTTATGAAATCGGTTATTATTTCGGTGGATAAGTGATATATATTAAAAAATTTAAAATTATATATATATAAAAGGGTGAAGTAAAAAAAGAAAATCTCCATCCCTGTTATCTTTCATCAGGCGTTCCTCTAACCAAATTAGGGATCCAAATTGAACAAAACCATTTTTATTCCACGATAGCAACCTTTTATATCTATCTATATCTAGGGATGATAAAATAGGCCTGATTCGTCGAGCTGACCTGCTTAGCCCACAAAAAAATGCGAGTTTGGTTGACAATTTTAGCCCGCTATTAAAAAACAGGGCGAGCCAAACCCGGGCTGGGGCGGGCCAGCCCGCTGGACCAATATTATTTAAAATATTAAATATTAAAATTAAATATATATATTTAACATATTTTGAAATAGGTATATTATTTTAATTTATGTTCTTTTGCACTCTCAACGTATTCTAACTAACTTCTAAGTTTTAATATCAAAATGTTTATGATAATGATATTTTCAAATAGTCTTTCATTGCTAGTATATTACACTTTGGACAGTTTACATCCATAAATTTCATTTATAAGTGGTGTAATCTTTTGAAGTATCACATGACATCAGTTATTTAACATTAATTTTAAATTGCTTACTTTTATTTAACTTTGTGTTTTTTTTTAATTATCACATTTGTATTTTTTTTTAAATTAATTTTTTTTTAAATGGGCTGGTTCGTTGGCCCGCATTAAAGCGGGGCAGGCTAGCATTCCCAGCCCACTTTTCAAAAGTGGGCCAGCCCACCCCGCCCCACATATTTGGTGGGCTGGGCCAGCCCGTCTCATTTTTTGCGGGCTAGCCTACTTTGCCAACCATATCTATATCTATTTTAAAAAAATTTAGGCCTATGAAAATACATTTCTACCCTTATCTAATATGTTGACACCTGTCCTCACTATTTTGACAAAATGGGAATTTTAAAAATTACAACCTAAATGCTAGGTGTTAGCTACTCAAAAGCCTCCTTATTTTTCTCTTTTTTTTTTCCTTTTCTCCACCTTTTGCAATCTTCCGCTTGCTTCCTCTTTTCCCTCTCCACGTTATACTCTTTCAATTTCTTAATCTCTCTTTTCTCTCTCCTCTTTCTCTTTTACACTTCTTTCTCTTTTTTTTTTTCGATAAACAACCTCAGTCTTTCTTTTCTCTCTCCACGGTTTACTCCCTCAAATTCTCAATTTGAAATTCAAATTTCAATCTTCTCCCTCATAAACAAACTCAATCTCTCTTTTCTCTCTCTCTCTCTCTCTCTCTTTCTCTTTTACGCTTCTTTCTCTCTTTTGTTTCCTTCAGATGGATTGATGGTGGTGGCAAGGGAGAGAGGTGCTACCGTGGAAAACAAGGATATTCATGACTGAAGAAGAGACCACAAGGTGCTTCAAGTAAATTTTCGTTTCTCTGTTTATTTCCTCTTTTTTTGGGTTTTATTTTGCAAGCTCTTGAAAATCAAGAGATTTGTATCGTTCCAAATACAGTTGGCCAAAAGAACTAGGTGATTCTCATTAGGTAAATGATCTTATTTCCTTTGATTTTTTTTTTGTTTTTAATGTTTTATGCGAATCATTCTCTCATACTTTCCTCCTTTTTTTCCATCTTTCTCCTTCTCCCTTCACGATCTGCCGCTGAAGGTCAGCAAACATGGTGTTGGACCTATGCTATGTATCTCGATCAGAGGCTTTGAGTTGATGTTGTTTGATAATAAAAAAAAAAAGCTCCGCTAATGATGTCGGTGATGATAGGTTTGGTGAAAGAGACAATTTTCAGTTGTCGTTGACTCCAGTGGCACTTATGGCAGTGGTGTTTTTTTTTTTTTGCTAAGAGAATAATGAAAGAATTTTTTTGATAAGAAAAGAACAGAACATAACAGAACAATGGAAAGAGAGTGACATGTGATGCTATTTGACAAGAAAAGAACAGAACAGAACATGGCATTTTTCTTAATTTGTGTTGATATGGGTGTTGATAATATATGTTCTTTTTTTAAAACATGAAATTCCTTTTCTTTTGTTATTTTGTTAGTATTATCTTATTTATTGGGATAATTAGAAGATGACATTACTTTTGACACTGCAATAGTGTCTGTTTAACTAGAAAAATAGAGAATGAAAGGAAAATAGAAAACAAGAAACATAAAAAAAATAAAAAGGAGTGTTGACATCTTAATTGTTAGTTTTGTTGTTTTTTTAATAAGGACTAAAAAAGGACCAAAAAGAGAGATAAGGGAAGCTAAAGTTTCTAAATCAAGTTAAGGAATCATGTAAGGTATAGTTTTCTATATAATGTATTCTTTGTTACTATATCATGCATATGTATAATGGAGACTTGTGCGGGAACTCAAAGAAACAACACGAAGAATGTGAGATGCAGCAAGGCCCTCTATTCTTTATAAGCAATGGACATAGTATCAAAACTTTGTTGTTAGCCACTTTATATCTTCATTACTTTAATTTAATTTCATAAGAGTTGAAATTCTACAACTTTTATGCTCTACTATTGAAGTCAGATTGATTATTATTTGTTTGTTGCATACATATATATAGTACAAATTAACTTTTTAAGAATACATGTTATTTAAGAGGTTGTAGAAGTTTGGATTAATTTTTTTGACAACCCCACAGCTGAAATTGCAGAGCAAGATATGAAGGTAGGCAGTTAGAGAAACTAGCAAAACTGTAAGATTAGTGTAAGCAAGTTCTTTTTATTACTTTCTTGATAAGGGTTTGCATTTTGCCAATATTTTTTAGCCAAGTTTCATGGCATAATTAGGTGAACATATAATAGTCTAAGTATAGCAACATTCAACCACCATTTTAGTCACCTTTATTTAATTATCATACTTGGGATGTCATGTTAATTCTCATATAATATATTTTGACATAATAAAAGAAGCACAAAGTTGGACTTAACAAAGGCATCATTGCATTATTACTGTTTCAAATTGAGCATTGGCATGTACGTTAAGTATGTATTTCCTTTAGTATCTTAAGTCATCATGTTATGGTCCATTACTACTAATGCCTTTACAATTGCTGTAGGAAACTTTGATAACAATTCTGGAAAGAAACTTGGCTCCAAAAAGGAAGATATTAAAATTGAGAAGCAATTGAGTTGCTGTAAGAATACTTGCCCAATGTTCGCATTATGTTTCTCATTCTACTCCTCTTTTATTTTTCCTTTTCTGATATTTTCTTTGATTTTTTTAATTTATTTTTAGTTGTAATTTATTTTTTAAGATTGACATATTGATCTCACTGCTATGAACATGAAGGATTGTATCATGTATAGTTGTAGAAAATCATGGCATAATTAGGTGTAGTTTATTTATAAATCAAAATCTTGCTTAACACTTATAAATTAACCTTTACATTAACAACTATATGTTCAAGTTAATTGATCTGATGATCCAGCTAAAAACCATATTAGCTAGCACCTTAATTTCTTTATTTTTTTTAATAGATTCGTATAATTGACACAAAGAAGTTTTCTGGTGAGGCAGTTGCCAAAATTACCATGCCTTTCAGAGTTCCATATGGATTTCACGAAGCTTTCATTCCAATCTCATTGTAGGTGCGGTAGGATTAATTGTGATGTGTTGTCTATATTAATTTGCAACTCTTAGTCACTTATGTTGATGACTAATGTATATCATGTTATTATCTACTTAGTACGGTTATTTAAAATAAAAAGGTAAATTATATTTATTTCTCTTATAAATATTTAATGTGCAAATGGTAATTTGCAAATTAAGAATTAAGAGGCCTCTTGAATTAGCAAGTGAAATTTGTTATTTCTACTACATTTTTTATAACACATATGGATACAAAAAATGTAAGGACGACTGAATATTTGAATGATTTACAATGCATCTGAGTAGATTATTTCTTCTTTTTTTAAGTCAATCTGAGTAGCTATTTTAAGAGAAAACTTAAATGACTCTAATTAAAATTGCGTGTAGTAACAAAGATTGGTGTGGTTTTATCTCCCATATTACATTTCAGTTTTTTCTAATATGACTTTATGTTCCCAGCTCTTTTAAGTGAAACTGTTGACATCTTTTAATTATGTCACAAGGAGACAGCCTTTCAAGGTTTGTTCTGGCAACAATTTTTGATGTTTTTGTTTACCAATCATATTTTTATTTATGTGAATTTAACAATTAAATTTTTGTGCACACATAATTGAATTTAACAATATTTTCATTGCTGCATATATTGGCTTTGAAAAGTAGAGAACCAAATGCACTACGATCCTGTTATTATTTTTGCAGCTGTATTGTTGGATTTGCTTTGCCTGTGTACTATGCGTTCAAGGAGATAGAAAGCAAAGATATTGTGAATAGATATTCAGGTTTATGCCATATAGTTCAGAAGTTAGTGAACATATTGAAACAGATGGACCCAAATGATCCTTTCTAGGTTGTTATGACTAATAAGCTTTTGAAGAAACTATAAGTTCATTTATATTCACTCCCATATGATGTGAACTTATAAACATATTATTGAACCCATTCAGATGTATAGTTTTATTAGAGTTCAAAGCTTGAATATATGCCTTGAGAAATTATATTTCATATTTTTGCATTTTTCATTATGCCTTTGAAACAATTTATCTTTCAATATTGTTCTGAGACTCCTCAAATCTATTTGTGCTTCAGCTATTTCACTTGAATTTGAACTGGATTGGTGTAGCTGCTGTGGGATTGGTTTACCTGAATTCAATTATAAACAAAGTACCAATTTTATATACAAGTTGTTGGATGAATTTTGTTAACCATTAATGTTATAAGTAGTAAATATACATGATCAAACAAAATATGATAGAACATCAATTGATAAATTAGTAAAATAGAATACACAACGTATCAGTTTTCATCAAAATATAATAAAAGTTGGTGTACTAATTGCAATGGCCCGTGCTTTTGGTTTTTGCTTGATGACCATAGGTTTGTTGTGTAACTTTCAAGTTGGTATAAAATATTTGAATGGATGTAACTCCATTTTGAGAAGTGTAAGTTAGCGTTACAGTCTCAAATAGAAAGGTTATATTGATTCAGGGACCAGTTTTTATTTCTTCTTGGTATGAACTATTATTTTCTTACACATCTTTTTGTTGTTTTTGGATGACAGCTATAGCATGGGTGTGATTCCAACCAAGCAAAGCATCACACTATGTGAACGATTAAATGTGTCATCCATCTGTAGGTAAAAATAATATTTTGTTGTGATTATTGTTTTAAATGAAAATTGAGTTATGAATTTTGTTTGTTTGTGCTCTGCTATGATCATTATAGTGTCCAAATGAAAATATATATCAAGAGAAAGAGTTAATTGATGATTTGTTTCCAAATGAAAATAGATATATGATTAGTTACATAATAATTTAGGAAAGTTATTGGATTGATTATAACTTTCTTCTAATGATACTAAATTTTCTTAGTACAATTGTAAAAATAAATAAATTCCTAGTACAACGTCTTTGCATTATACTGCCATGTTTGTTTCCAAAATTGATGATTTTCTTCATCGTGTAGGTGTAGGCTCTCAACTGTTTTGGTGCGACTAAAATTTGCTGAGCACTTGAAAGAAGCTGTCACGTACATTGAGCAAGGGCATATATGAGTTGGCCTAGAGACAGTTACATACCTGACTTTCTTTGTAACTAGAAACATGGAAGGCTTCATTACAAGGGTAGATTCATCTAAAATAAAGAGAAAGGTGCTTCAGTACAATGACAAATTGGATGACTATGATTTAATGAATTAAGTGCAAAGCTAAATGTCAGCTTATTGTTGTTTACACATGAATTGTGGACGACTTTTGTTTCCTTAGGTGGGTAGTTTAGACAAGCTTGGATTTTAATGGGATTATTTTTAATTGAAATGCATACCAGATTAAGGTGATTACTATGCTATATTAGATAATATTTTTAATATTTTGTAATTACTGTGCTATATTTAGGTAGTAAGGCTTTGAGTTTTTCTTGGTTTGATTAAAGATGAACAGATAAATGAAAACCTGCCTCTATTGCTTTAGAAACCCATCAGGCTCAATTTTGCAAAATTTCTAAAAGATCAAATTGTTACATATGGTTTAACTTTTTTCAATGGCAAGTTTAGAAGGACCTATGGTTATATTGTGCCAAAAATGATGGCCATGTTATGTTGAATAGCTTCACTCATGAAGGCTAGGACAGAGAAAGCCTCCTTTCACCCCAAATTTTGTAATTGAAAATGTAGCAAACTAATATATTCATTAGTTTAATTTAATTTCATAAGCAATTGAAATTCTACAACTTTTGATGTTCTACTATTGAAGTCAGAGTGATTATTATTTGTTTGTTGCATACATATATATAGGACAAATTAACCTTTTAAGAATACATGCTATTTAATCAATTGTAGAAGTTTGGATTAATTTTTTTGACAACCCTACACCAGAAATCGCAGAGCAAGATATGAAGGCAGAACAGTTAGAGAAACTAGCAAAACTGGAAGATTAGTGTAAGCAAATTCTTATTATTACTTTCTTGATAAAGGTATGCATTTTTCCATTTTTTTAAGGACATCTTTTTTCTACTAAAGAAAAAATTAAAATTGTAATTACTAATTTCTTTATATTCATAATGTGGTTCAAAGACCATGCTAGCATCAAGAACAAACACGAGCTTTAGCTTCATCTGAGTTGTAACATTAGAAAAATATTTATCAACCCAATACCCAAAGGCTATGATGTTAAAGTAGATGTGAGATAGATATTAAAGTTGAACATGTATAAACTTAAATGTTTGAAAATTTAAAAAAGTTTAATTAGGTAATCATATTGATTTAGGTTGTAAAAGTAAATTGAAGAACTGAATTGAGTAATTGGTTTAGATTATCAAGTTAATTAGGTCAATCATCCAATGAATATTTCCACTACATGTTTTTCATATTTTTAATTCTCTTAGTTGCTCTGTTCTGTCTCTTAATATAGTAATGTATTCCAATAATTTTCTGCAACTTTATAATTAGTATTTGAATTTTTTAGCTTTGTTTTGACACACCAAAGTTAACCTAATATAATTAGTTCTCAACTTTGAGAATCAAAGGGAATGACAACAATCAAATTTCGTCCACATTATGGGTAGGTATATATTTGATTATATTTTTCATCTATCTGTTAATTGTTTTGAGGAGACTGATGCATCATATTCACTTTAAGCTGGTGATATTGACCACCTTGCTGCAACCTTTCTCACGGCTGACAACATTGCACATGGAATGAATATTAAAAAATATAGTGTGCTTTAATATTTATATTATTTAGCACAGTTATGACAAATATTTTAATTGATTACTTGGTTGGGAAATTTGTAGTTGCTAATTTTAGTTGAATATTTTTATTAGATTGGGTTGTCAATGTCTCCTTTGAGCAATTGATACATACTCTTAGACCATCACACTTCCTTTTACAACTTTCACTCTAAATTATAACTTCATTCGTCTTTTGTCTGTGTTTCATATTTTCTGCATACCTTTTAATTACAAAAAAATACAAAGGGCTTTACTATAAATAGTTTTCAAGTGCTATGTTGATTCCTATTGTTTATTGTTTGATGAGTTGTTGTAGAAGCCCATGATTTATGATAGCTCACCATGATGTGATGGTCTTTAAGCTATTAGACGTTGTTATTGCCACTAATTATGAGTTTCAATTTATGTGGATTAGGTGTCAAGCAATCAAGGTTAGAGCAATTGGATGAAATTCAAGTGAAAGTTATCAATACTTCTAATGGTAAGAATTTGCTTGAATGTCCATCTTTAATTTTTGAATAAGAGGTATTCTATTTCTTGAGTTCATTTCTTTCTTCTCATTACATATGGACTTATCATATGATATATGTTTCATATTTTTCCTGGTGTTTTTTCGTCTTAATTTTGTTTCTTATATCATAAGTACAAATCGTGCTTAAAATTGTTGAATCTGTTTTGCTTATAAGGTGTTTGACAAAATATCTCACCCAAATTCTGTTATGATTTCTAACAAAAATGATTGGTAAGGTCTTATCTTTATCTAATGTTTAGTAGTTTAATTTTTTTATGGGTTTCCAAATGTTAAATAATTTTATTTTCAATTTTTTTTATTTGATAGGTAGGCGATTTTGATCCCAAGGATTATCCTAATGCTATAAACAGGATGTTGGGTAAGAAGTTGACTTTCAGGTTTAAGGCTCTAACAATTTACACATGTTTAAATCTAATGTCTATATGTTAATTGTTATTTTTTTAGTTAAATGAATGAATTGTTCATTACCTCATGCGGGTTCCATGTTCTTTGTCTCTATCTTATGTAGTTCATATCATGCATTCCATTCTATTATGTTTTCATTTAGGTCTTGATAATAATTGTATGATTTGATATTGCCTAAGGAACATTATATATTGTTGTGTTTTGTTTTCAGGTTATTGTGCATGTTTTAAATTTTATTGGAAAGAGTGGCTATGCAAACTTCTTCAATTATTAATTGTTATAAAATATATTACATATTTTAATTTTTTTATTTTTGGTTTTCATTTACTAAGTTTTACATGGTTACAACTAAATATATAAAATTATGTTATATTTCTTAATCTAATCATAATTTTCCTATTAAAAAACAAAAAAACAAATAGGTGCAAGCCTAAATTTCTTTGTTCATTATTTAATCATTAATTTTGTTATGTATATACACACTGTACGAGAGCGTGTCTTAATATGATAGTTGTTTTTTCCAATAAAAATTCTAAGGTGGATGCACTTATGTAGTATATATTATAGTTATTAGTCTATTTACTCTCTTCATTAAAAGAATTAGTCAGCTTAATGTCAAATACTTAACAAAATCTAAATTAACCTAAACTCATTATTACTGAAATATTATAAGATATATTAATAACAACAATTAATAATATATGCACTTGGGTATAAAATAACTCAAACTTTTTTTTCTTGATATATAGGTATTAAATATATACTTGTTCAACCTAAACTAAATCCATTTGGTTAATATTTAATAACAATTAATAGTATATGCACTTGGAAGCATAAATATATTTTGCAATGACATGTCTAATTAAAAATATACTTCATTTTATAATAGTTAATTGATTAATATTATAAAACTCTAATAACAATAATATACATCCACTTGATAATTTTATAAAATATGTCATAAACCAATTATCTTAAATCTTAATATTTCTAACTTAATATAATGTACAAGGATTGAATTCTAAATAACTTAATATCCCTCAAAGAAAAATCATGTCATTTCAAGCCTTTTCATATTTTTTACATGAGCTATAAACATGGCTTGGAATTTGTGTTAAAAGTTGTTTGTGCATTAGAGATTCATGGTAATCTATACTCATCAAATTAATGTTTAGTTTAGATTCTTTCTCAACCAATTTACTATTTAGCCTGCATTGATAGAAAGGATGATATGGAGGCAGCTCAGATGCTCATTTTTTCTCTAGCTAAAAAAGATGGTGTAGTCCCTAATCTCATCATGTGTCTAGTTTGCCTGCAATTTATTTTACTACGTTAAAGAGATTAACATATATTATTATTTACTTTTACAAAGGTTATGGGATAAAGTTCTCCTTAAATACTTAGACAAAAAATATACATTCATATTTTACATAAACTAATTTTACAGAAAAAAAATAATAGATTTATATAAAAAAAACTTTAAGTTATTGATATTTTTAATATTTTCTATGCATTCTTTCACAATAAATATTTTATTGATTATTCTTAATATTTTCAATAAAATATTAAAATTTATTTTAAAATGTAAAGTGATTTTCTAAATTAAATATTTTAAACTAATTACAATTTTTTAAAATCAATTTATATGCATTCTTTCACAATAGGGACAAATCCAATAAATAAGTAAGTGAACCACTATACAATAAATAAAGTTTTTTTTTTCTCATCATTAGTCAATAAGTAATAAATAAATAAAAATATTACTAATAGATATTTGATATATAACGATTGATTAAAATCCAATAAGGTCCAAAATGACTTTAGAATAACGTATGCACTAATAATTTACTGAAATCCAATAAGGTCCAATATCATTCTTCATTAATATATATACTAATCAAAACTTAAAACTTAATAATTAATTAAAAGTTACTAGTGTGTATTCTGTGTGATGCACTCGTTGATAAATTAATATATTTTTTTTCATTTTATAAAAATTAATTAAGATTAAATATATTTTAAAGAAAATAGTAAAATGAATTATATTATGAGAAAAAATCATGCATTGAGATACATAAATGTGTATTATACTCTAACTTTTTTTAAGATACTTCTTTTATTTTGAGATACCACCATCACTTGATTATGTAAAAGAATCAAAGTCAAATTTTTTTAATTTCATATATTTCCTTTTAAGCTCTTTTTTAATTATCTTGTATAAAAATAATTATTAAATATTAAATTGATAAAGTTATAAAATAATTTAAGAAAAATTAATAAAGATAATTGGATTATAATTAAGTTAGGAAAAATTAATAAAAATAATTAAATTATACAAAACATCATAATAAAAAAATGTATATGTCTATTAATTGTTATAAAATATATTACATATTTTAATTTTTTTAGTTTTGGTTCTCATTTACTAAGTTTTTACATGATTACAACTAAATATATAAAATTATATTATCCTTCTTAATCTAATCATAATTTTCCTATTAAAAAAATAAAAAAAACAAAATATAGTAACGCGTAGCAGCGTAGCGGAGACCCGTGCTTACGGGTTACTTATTAGTTACGTAAGAAACATATCTAAACATATCTCCTTTACCTACATGTATGTTTGTAAGTAATTTATGGCGAAACTATAAAAGGGGTAATAATTTTTGTAAACTAATAGAATGAGGATAAAATTTAAATTAATATTGAGATAAATTCAATACTATTCTACAATTTTTTAATACATAAATTAATTCCTGACTTTCACTTTTTTATTTTTATTGAAGTCGGAAAAAAATAATAAATTTATAATTTTTTAAAATTATGATTTTGAAATCATAAATAATTTTTTATTTACAACTTCAAAGTTATATTTTAAAAAAAATATATTTATTAACAAATTTTTTTATTAGAAATCATAAATGATTTATGACTTTAAATTCAGAAATAATAGATATTTTATTACTTATCTCTTTATAGATATTAATTTGAAATTTACTTTCATTTGATAAGTTATTAAAATTATTATCTTTTTGGTAATTTTGCCTTAATTATAACCAAAATATTATAAAACAAAAAATGCAATTTAAATTAAATGATGATAATGCAATTTAGAGTCTCATGGTTAGACAGTGCAAGTATAGTTATTAATTAAAAGTTAATACGTCGGAAATTTGCATTGAAAAAAAGTGAAAAAAGTTCTCTACAAATTTTCTCACCTTGTTTAATGTTAATGCCTTGATATAAATTCCTATAAACGAAAATCGAGGATCAATAAAAAAACAAATATTAAGATAATCAAAGATATATAATTTAAAACAAGTTGAATACTAGTTATTAATACTAGCAAATTGAAATAAATAAAAAATATATTATTTATTTGCATGAATAATTAAAAGGTTCTCTGATTTATGTTAAAATTTGGGCTAGATATGCTTGTAAAAAAAAAAAACGAGAAAAGTTCTCTCTAAAAAAAATTCGCTTTAATAATAAGAGATTGTTTGTGGTTAAAACCTCTGTAGTAAGTATACTCAATATGTCAATGACCTTTTGTCCAATGATATTGGAAGTGCGTTCTTGTTATATCATTTCCTGTCCTAAAATTATTAAAATATTTAATTAGGTCTTGTATGTTTTTTAAATAATTTATTCAGAACTCTCTACTTTTTTTATTATATGTATAAATTTAGTGATTTTTTATATTCAAGAAAATAGTAAAATACAATCTATTTGTTTTTTAAAAACTATATTGATTCAATAAAATAAACAAATTTGTATTTATATGGTGCGTCTATTTGACCTGTTTTTGTTTAAAAAAAACAAATTTTTATGTTTCTAATAAAAAATGTTTTTAAAAGTTATTTTTCGTAATTATATATATATATATATATATATATATATATATATATATAATACTTCCATCTTTGGTAATATTTTGGCAATATATCTTGAACAACTAAAGTTATCACATAAATAAAATATTTACATATTATAAAAAATAAAAAAAATAGATTTAAAAGTTTGGGATTGTGTTGAATAATGTTAAAGTATTATGTAAAGGAAAAGAATAATGTTCAAATATGGATGTAATATTTTTATGAAAATAAAGAAAAAGTTAACGAAACGTTATAAAGGTAGTTGAATATTGTATTGAGGAAAATTAAAGCTTTTTTAAAAATGATTTTGCAAATGGATTTGTAAAATAAGTTTATAAGATTCTCGTCCAAAGATGTTAATAAGATAGGATTTTCAAATACTTGCTTCTAAAAATATGTGTAAGCAATTAAAAAAAAATGAATTTTTATACTGATTCGTCCACTCAATCTTAAATTATGTCTGATTCTCTTCTAATTTTAGAAAGATTTTATTAATAAAAAATTATTACAAGTATTTTACTACTGTCATTTCGAGTTATAACAAGTATTTTCTATTATTTTGCAAATGACGAATCTGTCCCTAGAAGTAAAAACTGATTGATCGATGGAAATGCCTATAGCTAGAATAGACGTACCACTTAGACTTAGGCACGAAGCACCAATGCTTTCTCCCATTAAATAAAGTTCTGGATCCCAGACAAGAAAAACATGTACAAATGGGAGGCAAAACGATCCATCTTAGGAATTTTTTAGTTAATTATTATTTGAAAATTGATTTTTAATTAATATTGAAAAGAGATAAATCATAATATTTGAAATGAAAGTAGTAATTAATGTTTTCATTTTTCATTTTTTAAATTAAATCATTAAATATTTTATAATTTTATTTAACTTTTATTAAAATTTATAACTTTAAAATTATAAAAATTTATTTTTTTAATTTAAGATGTAAAATATTTTACGACTTTACTTAATTTTTTTTATTTTGCAATCTCAAAGTCATAAATTTTTTTTATACTTTATGACTTTGAAGTCGTAAAGTTTTTTATGGTTAAATTGTTTTTTTTCAATTTAAAAAAAAATTGTAAATAATTTTTAATTTAATTATTTAATATAAATGTTTTTTTTTATTTTTTTATTTATATTTAAGATTTTCTATATTTTTTAATATTTTTATTTAATATATTTTTATTTGATTTTATTTAATATTTTTAAATTTTTTGATATGTTTACTTTTTTTATTTATTTGTTTATTTTTATACTAATGATAAGATTATTACTTATTTTGTAAAATAATACTCCGCATCTTCATGAAAAATTCAATTTCACCATGTCCATGTCGTATACAATGGGGTAGTGTTACACCAATTTAAATGAAAATACTAAAATATTTTATTTCTAATATTAAAAATTATTTCATATCACTATTACAACTATATCTTTTAATTTTACACAATAAATATTTTCAGGCCCATTTAAAATTTATTAGTTCATCTCATTATATATTAAATAAAAATATTAAAAAATAAATATACAAAAAATTAACAAAATATTAAATAAAATCATATAAAAATATAAAAGATATTAAATAAAAATATATAAAAAATATATACAAAATATTAAATAAAACTAAAAAAATTATTTGTTAAATAATTAAATTAAAAAATTATTTACAGTTTTTTTAAAAATTGAAAAAATAAGTTGTACCACTTTTAAATGTAAAAAAAAAATTATGACTTTCAAGTTGTCAAATAAAAAAATTAATTGAAATCGTAAAATATTTTATATTTCAATTAAAAAATTATGATTTTAAAGTTATAAAATTTTAAAAAATAACTAAAATCAAAAAAATATTTTACGACTTTAATTTAAAAAAAATTAAAAATTGTAATTTCAATTAGAATTTTTAATTTACAAGTTGAAATAAATATTATGATTTATATTTTTTTTAGTATTAATTTAAAATTAACTTCAAGATGTTAATTAAAAAAATATATATATATATATATACTTTGATTGATGGTTTTGTCCGCAATCGGATCGTGACACATGGATATCAATGAAGGTGAACAAAACGCAAATTTAGCTAGAACCATGGAAATACAAGAATTGAGGCCACAGGAGATTGAGAACAATCATAATAGATGGACATGGAAATTGAATGATTAATCTGTGCATGTATATGTTTGAATAATGCACGGACCCGTCCAATTAATTTTGACAAGGATGGTGTTGATTTAAAATGTCATAGAGTCATAGATAGTATTAGGTTAACAAGTTATGATAGCATGTACACTTCAAAGCTTTGATTTGAAAGGGCTTTGGCGTTTTCTCCATTTGTTCTAAATCTCTAATCATGAATGAATAGCTAGCATTCCACTTCACATGCCAGGTGCAAACGGTCACAGTGGTGTGATTGATAAGATGGTCAATCCTGAATTTTGTATATAATTGGGGGTTACCCCTACCCATTAAACATGTGAAAATTCTCAATAAATTTATGCTCAATTTAATTAAAAAAATCAATAAGTGAAATTTAGTCGACAGTAAATCCTAAATTTATAAAAAAAATATATTTGTATATCATTCTCATACAATATACTTCTGAAAATAATATTTTTTTAAAATATAACTAAACAATTAATTCTATAACCAATTTAAAGGATATCATTAGGAAATCTAAGATTTTCATTAAAGTTGTATCAAATAAAAAATATAAAAAATAAAAATAGAGAATGAATGAAAACAAAATAAATAAGTAATAATAAGTGAGAAATAAAATAAAAATGCAAAATATTTGATGAAAGAAAAATAAAGAAATAAAGAAAGAGATGAGATTATGAGTGAAAATGGGTAAAAAAAATTACAACGAGTCTTATAAATTAAACTTATTTCTAATTTAATTTTTTTCGATCAACCAATCAAATTTTCTTAAATAAAAAATAATCAAATTATTTGTCCCTTTCGAAACCAAATAATCAAACTAGCTTCACACAAACTTTTATGCAGTAACAAATGAGCGTTTTTATTTTCAAGATTTTATATTATTTCGGAAGCTGTTGCCTGTTGGCATAATTACAACTAACAGTGCGCGTAAAGTGTAAAAACAGCAAACCCAGTGGCTCAAATAGCTGGAGGTAGCAAACTTCTATTTCCCTTGCATGCAACCAGATCATTAAGCAAACAAGTTGATGTGGTAGAAATATTAACTTGTGAAATTTACTGTATGTTACTATACATGCAACGAGTCTTTCAAACAAAATGATTACCAAATGAATAAACAAAATATAGATTGATAGACAGCCTGGTTTTTCTAATGATTTCCCACTTCTTTTTTTGTTTAGATAACACTATTGACACTTCAAAATAGCCCATCACAACTATTTTCCGCCAAAAAAGAATTAGCATTATAAAAATATTTGCATATAGATATGCTAGATCGATCTTCTACAGTTTCCCACTGTTAAGATAGAAACATTGACATACAAATTAAATGATCCATCAACATCATTTCCACCAAAAATAAAACAGAAAAGATCCATCGCATTTATAGACGATGATGCTACTATGGCTGCAATGAAATTAATGATTACGAAGTTGTTTTCTTTACTTATACTTTTTGTGTAGAGGAGATACTCGATTTTCTGTTTTGTATTTAGAACGTTAACTCGTTATAATTGGGTATCTCAAAAGACAATTAATAGTTAACCTTAATAGTATATGTTTCGATAATTATATTTGGCAAATAATTTAAGTTGTTTGTTTTACGCTAGAAAACAGAAATCAATATTGTTTTACGTCGCATACATTTTAATATAAAATTTATAATTAAAATTAATTTAAATACAAATTTCAATTTATTCAAAATTAGTTCTGTTAAAATAAATTGTCTCTCTAGTCTGATTCAACTTTAATTTTATCACGTACAAGGGAAAAACTTTATTAAAACTCTCAAAATAAGTAAATTAAACTTTACCTAAATGTTTTAACGTTTCAAAAAGATTAATTTATGACTCTTGAATCTTGATAGAAAGATATTCTTGATAAAAATAACATATTTTGTTGAAAATGTTGGCTTACATTTTATTTAGTAACTGATAAGTACCTCAAGAAACGAGTTTTAAATAAAATTAAACAGAAGCAATGAGGTCTGAAGTCAAATCACTGTGATACAGGTGTCCAGATGAAGATGTTTGCCTTTGTGCAGAACAATCAAAAGAAAGTTGAAAGTTGAAAAAATATGTGTTTCTTTGAGCAAAAGAAACCAGCCAGAGTGCGGCTTGATAATAAATATTTTACCCCTATCATTCTCAAATAATTAACTGGGTAGATTCAATAATTTTGTCTATTCATGTCAAGTGGCTACTGTCACGATATTTGTGTAGACACTAGACAGACATAATTTAATTACAGACAAAAGTCCTTATCTAACTATTATTTTATACATTAAACTTTAGCACAAGTAATGCATATATTAAGGATACCACTTCCCTTCTAAATGTATAATTTGGTACCGCAAAATATTGTGATAGAGCCTCTTCCCTCCCTTTCTCTTTAATTTGCTTTCACTTTCTCTCTCTCTGTTCTGTCTTCTCTTCTTCCCCTGTTCAAACCTCTTCTTTAGTTCTCCATTCATTTTTGTGCTAAAAAAAGAACCAAGGAAATGGGTGCTCTTGATTTCCTTTCAGATTACTTCTCAGTTTCCACCCCAAAAAAGAAACGCAAACCAATGCAGGTTTTCATGAGCTCCTATCCCTTAAATGTGTGTGTGCTTTTATGGTGGTTTTAGTCTCAAGCGAATTCTCATTTTATTTTCCTTTTTAATTCTTTGTCTTGCAGACAGTTGAAATCAAGGTGAAAATGGACTGTGATGGCTGTGAAAGAAGAGTTCGGAATTCTGTTTCCAACATGTCAGGTTGTTATCTCTGTCTTCCTTAAATACACTCTCATTTTTGTCTCCAATTTGTCAAGTAAAAATATGATAAAGAAACCTTATTTTCATAGATAAATTAAAATTAGCATATAAGAAAACTTATATACAGTTCTTAAATACTTTTATCATGTTCTCTAATCAAAATAAGAATCTTATCGGATAATCTATATTGATATTTAATGTAAACCTTTATTAAGCAAATTATGGATGAAACTCTAATTCTGATAGCAGAACCTCACCAACAACACTCGACAAACAATTCATCTAAGTTTGGTCCTATATAATAAATTTTTTTTTGTATAGTTTGCTAATTTGTTCTACGAAACTGTTCAAATTCTCAAAGGACATCATGCACATGTTGTTGGTAATTGGAGAAAATTAACAAAGAATTGATTATAGTAAATTAAGTTGGACTTACAAATAATTTGAAAACATGAATCCAGGTGTGAAACAAGTGGAGGTGAATAGAAAGCAAAGCAAGGTAACAGTGACAGGTTACGTGGATAGAAACAAGGTCCTAAAGAAAGTGCAAAGCACAGGAAAAAGAGCCGAGTTTTGGCCATATATTCAGTACAATTTGGTGGCATATCCCTATGTAGCTCAGGCATATGACAAGAAGGCACCCTCAGGGTATGTGAAAAACACTGAACAAGCACTCCCGAACCCTAACGCACCGGATGAGAAGCTCACCTCCCTCTTCAGTGATGACAACCCTAACGCATGTTCAATCATGTAGAGCAGTTTTAGTTATGTATGTACAAGAAGGGCTACACCTTGCAATTTCATATGCTTCACTTTTCCATGTGTGCATGTATAGTTTCTTGGAGGCTATTTTTTAACTTGTTATCTGTATTGTCTTTGTTTAATTAATGACTAGGAATTAGGTTCTGCTTAAGTTAGAATAGAACTTGGAGGAATAGGTGGAAATTCTGTTTGCTGCATGTGGCAATCGTTGTGATAGTTGTGTACTTGTGTTTAAATTTTAATCACTGCTGTTGTACCTTTCATGATCATCTTGTTCAAAGGTTTTTTAAAATAAATATTATTTCTAAGTACGTGCTAGGGTTTTCTTAATATGCATTTTAACTTGTTGGAGCTACAATGTGTGGGGTTAAAATAAAAATATTTTATTTATTTATTTATCTCTTCTTTTTATACCATCACGTCTATCATTTTCTCTTTTCTTTCTATATTTTCTTCTTTCCATTTATCATTATTCAAAATATAAATAATAAGAAGATGAGGAACAGTATAC
Organism: Glycine latifolia; assembly: GCA_013407115.1. NCBI lineage: Eukaryota > Viridiplantae > Streptophyta > Magnoliopsida > Fabales > Fabaceae > Glycine > Glycine latifolia. Next base: position 37,740,586 of record CM023950.1, on the reverse strand, counting down.
TATAATGTTTCAAATGATTTATGAACACTTATTTATTGATATTTTATAGACATTTATTATTTCATTCTATCCCTCCTTTTTGTTATATTTTATTATAATATTTACATCTCTCTTCCTTTAATTTATCTTTCTTCCATTTTTGCAATGTTTTAGATACAATTTCAAGAACAAAAATGCTGGTGCATAAACATCTCTTAACGCCTATTTAAGCACACTTTTACGAGAGAATGTTAAAAATATTTCTTTCATGAAGAACCGTAATATAGTATCACATCTTAACTCTGGTTTTTACGGGTATGCGCCGACTTAATTCCACCCAGACCCAGTCACTGGTGCCAACACTTTTCTAAGATAAAATGCTGAAAAGAGACTTCCAATACTTGGAAATTATCTTTATTGATCTTTAATCCAATTGTTAATACTTCCCCTTTCCCAATGATCAATTTTAATATATATATTATATATTCGAAAGTAGTATAGTACATATAATTGATGGATAAAGATGCAACAAATTAGTTAGGGGGCACTGAACTGGTTTATTGCTGGGCTGTTGGATTACATGCCAAGACAACGGAGGTGAGGCTACTTTTGTAAGTGCATGTAGTGAATAGCATATATTGGATGATTTGCATAAGTCCAGCTAGCAGTATATATGAGTCAAGCCGATTTGAGCGTCACTATTTAGGTTTAAATTTGACTAGTAAAAAGAAATTAAGATGTTCAAGTTTATTTCATTTATTTGTTAATCGACTATCTTAAGTGAAAAATTTAAGATTAACTTACTTAAAAAAAGATAAAGCTTGAGTTTAACTCATTTATAATCTAACTTTACTTATATTACTGATGTTATTTTTGCTAATATATTTCTAAATAGATTTTTTTATACTAGCTTATATTTACTCATAAAAAGACTTACTTTCTTTTAATATTTTCCCCTCTTTAAATTTTAACCCTCTCACACAAAAAAAATTCTATACATATCGAATAAAATATCTTTTATGTATGTATCTGGCAAACAAAAATATATATATTATTGTTTAATGCCACTAGAAAGAATACAAGAGTGTTTTCCTACAAATAGTAATATCTATGTAATTTTATTTTTTTATGATACGTGTATATACACATCTGTAAACAAGTTATTCGGGAGCTGTTATAATTGAGCTTATAAAACTTAAATTTTTTGGCACATTAACTAATAAGTTGAATCTCAAGCTTCAATTTATAAACAAACTTGATCAAATATTTAAAAAATAAAACTTAAATAATTGACAAATAACTCAATTCATCTACATATCCTGTCTCTAATTAATACTTCAAATGATCATTATTTCTCCTCTTTAAACCAACTGTTGACATTTTGCCTACCCCGGTGTTACCGGGGAAGTGGGCTGCAGATTCGTTTTCAGATAAAAACAACTGAAAGAAAATGAAGACCCGTATTAACTTTTTACTTTTTACCCGAATAATTAATTATTATTTATAGAATAATAGTTTTCTTTTAAATAAAATAATATAGAACAAATATCTGCTGTCATATTTGTCAAACAGTAAACATCATAGTATCTTGCTTTCCCTTAATTTTGGGATTATACAGAAAAAAGACAATATGGTAACACAGTAGCGGTGGTTGATTTTACAAAATGTCAGGCGATAACATGTGACTAGATCAAAGTTTTATTAAAATAACATTTTGAAAAAGGTTTTTTTTTTTTAAAAAAAAGATAAAAACATATGATTAATATAATAAATAAAATAAAAAATATTACCGCAATAGTGGTAGTTTTTTTAATAAATATTAAATTAAATAAAAAATAAATAATTTATATTTAGATAAAACAAGTAAAAAAAAAACTGTTACCGTATAAGTGATAGATTTTTTAATAATATAAGTGATAGATATTTGAGATATATTGTTATATTTTCTTTTATTTTTATCTTCATTATATTTATTATTTTTTATCTTTTTAAATAAATCACAATTTTATGATTTTAAATTTTTTAATTACTTTAAAAAAATTATTAAACACTTATAATTTAATAAACTACATTTTCAACTATTAACTTCCAATTCTCAAATATTTTTTTAATTTTAAACTAACTTTTCACCTTTCAACTAATTTTAGTCAACATAATTTTATTCAGATTTTGTTAGATCAATAACAGCTGTAAAAAAAATTTGACACTTTTTAAATCAATATGGTGAATACAATTTGGAGCATAAGCGTTAAAGGATATCTCAAATTCCTTTATATCTATTAATACTATCTCTAATTTAGTTGTCGATATTTCTCAGCGAAGGTGTGAGAATTGTCTTAAGTCTCAACAGATTCACGGGTATAGATACAATGGATCCTATCCATATTAAGGTTTGTTCATTGCTGGAAGTTTCTAAATATACCATTTTTAAGGCCTAATTATTGAGGCAGTAAAAAAAAACCTAATTATTGAATTTTTATTATTGGACCAATAAATTGATATGATTTTTGTCTCCTTATTTCTAAATCAATATAATTAGTCTCATATTTTTTAAAATAAATAATTTTGATATTTCCTTTAATTGATAAAATAAAATAAAAAATAAAAAATATTTTAATCAGAATTAAATTCATTATCCTTTATTCATACACAGAATAATAAATAATTAAGAGACTTATTTTATTTAGTTAAATGTATTAACATTGTTTCTTATGTATCATTAGTCAAAAGTTATTATTATTTTTTCATATTATCAAATTTATAAATTAAAAATATTTAATATATAAATATTTTTAATTTTATACGTTTTTTTAATCATTTACATATTTTTACTTTTATTTTACCAATTTATAATTAAATTTCATAAATTAATATGTAAATTATTTACATAATTTTTTAAAATTTATAGATAAGATAATAAAAGACTTGTTTGTTTAGTTAACTATATGAACATTATTCTCTATACATCATTAGTTAAAAGTTATTATTATTTTTTCAAATTATCAAAAATTAAAAATTAAAAATATTTAATATATAAATTTTTAATTTTACATAAATAATTAAAGTAAAAATAATTTGTATGTTAAAATTAATTTAAAAAAAACATGTAAATAATTTAAATATTAATTTATAAAATTGAATTATAAATTGGTAAATAAAAATAAAATATGTAAACTATTCAAAATAAAAATATATAAAATGATATAATATAAAACTTAAAAGATTTATATATTAAATATTTATTAATTTATAAATGTTGATAATTTAAAAAATAATAATTATTTATTAATGATATATAAAAAATAATGTTAATATAGTTAACTAAATAAATCAAATGTGTTAGTAATTTATTGCCTTATTTATAAATAAATAATCATAAATTTAATTTACATTAAAACATTTTTTATTTTCACTTTATATTTTTTTATATAAATATCATATCAATAACCTATATAAGTTTTATATCAATATAAATATATCACATCAAAATCTTTAAATATAGAAAATCAAAATTGTAATTTAATAATTAATATGATTGAACCCAAATTCTGTAAAGAAACTAAGAAAGTACACATTGTAGTTATCATACACCCTGAGATTGTGACATTCGGTCATCAATAATTAGATCGATGTTTGCTACGTCTAATGACTTGAGATCAAACTCTTGGCACGAAATAAAGGGGTGGAGAAGCCAGAACCTTTCCATTTTTCAAGATCATCTAATGAACTCAAGGCTTCCACCTGGTATGAAATTACTTCAACTTAGCTTTTACTTTTAGGAATAGGATTCAAAGGGAACTTATCTTTGCGCTTACTTACCGCAGGCTTCTTCCCTTTCTTTCTGTCTCTGAAAAATTCAGTATATTGTGGAATGTGGACTTTTTTTACAAGTATAAAGGCAAAAAGGATTTTGACGACAAGGAGAGAAGACACATAAACTAAAATATCAAATTGGTAGCATAAGGTAGAGAGGATTTTCGGTTCTGCAATTATTGCAAATCCATAATACTATGCGCAACTTTCTTACCAGCCAAAATGTGAGGATATATATCGAAGGACACGGGAACATATAATGAATAACACATTAATTAATTTATTGCTCAATCTCTTTCAAGTTTGGCTTTGTTTTTATTTTTAATTTTTTCTTTCGGTTAGGGGGATGAAAAGGGGAGGGGTCCATATATTTATATTCCATTTCCATAAAGCTAATATTCGGATAAAGTGGCGGGCTATTATTTGGCACAGGAAACATCCACTTGGGAACAGGAACCGTAACTAAAGCATTCTTGTTCTTTTTTGGCATTGCGCGAGTGTGTCTTAGCATGGAAGAAAAATTTTGAGTTGGATGATTGAGGACACTGCGATCTTTGGGAATATGTGGGATTTAGACTCCCACTTAATTTATGACTATACTTCTATTTGCGTGGTCCAAGCTCGTGATGTGTGGCTTCCAATCCAGAAAAAAAAAATGCCAATAATAATAATAATATCCATTAAACACATGTAAAGACTAAAAAGTATCGTAGTACATGCATACCTTGGATCTAGATGTGTGTCTAAACTTTTGGGGCTTAGTCCAAAATTATACTGTAAGTAGTTTTCTAGCTTTAGAAAGGTTTAATATATAATTAACAAAATGGCGCGTAAAGAATATTAAATTATAATAGTAACGAGTAACAAGAGTCTAAGACCTAAAGTAATTAAGGTCTGTGTTGCTAATTACGCCATCATGTCTTGCAAAATTAACTTAACTTCGTAAATGATTATATGCAGAACAAACGAGTTTCTCACCGGTGTATAGTAAAAAAAAGTATATATGGGGTATATGATAGGCGCAAAGAACTATATTAATTCTACTCCTAAGCCACCTACCATTAACAAAGCTAAGAAAAAAAATAACAACTTTGATTGTTCATTCATAATAATTCATAGCAACAGTAGCTCTTTTAAATACAAACTAAGACCTAGCATAAAGTGAACTACAAAGGATTGTCCAATATAGCTGGGCCATGGGAGGGAATTATTATTTATCTCATACAAATTGTTTTTGGCTCCTATCAAGGGGAATGGACTTTTTTATTTTAAAATTATATTTTTCCTAGAATTATGATTCTATTGAATAAAATGTATAATAAAATTATGATTTCGTTATATAATTTTTTTCATCTCAGATATAACAATGGAATAATGTTTCCATTGAATAAAAAGGGGGGCAAAAAATTATATAATGAAAATATGTTTATGCACACCGAATACAAATCAGAAAAAATATTTTTGTTGTACAATTTTTTCGCACCCCTTTTTATACAACAAAAATATATTTCCGTTAAATATTTTTTCACCAAAATTTAATTGCAAAATTAAGTTACCTTTTTTAGTTAAATTAATTTTTATACAAATTATATTAATAACAACACACATTAAATTTTCTAACAATAATCAAATTAAATATTACATAAATTACCTTTTTATTTAAATTTAAATTAATGATTATATAAATTACTCTTTTTAATTATAATCAGAATAATATCATGAATTGCTTTGTTTACTATTAATAGAGACAATTTTTATAATAATTAATTTGATTATCTTAATAAATGATAACTTGTATCCAATTAATTTAATTTTAATTAAAAAAGATATTAAATACTATTAAAAATGAAAAATTATATCAGAATTAATTTGGTTATTTAAAAAAAGGTAATTTACATTTCTAATTAATAAAAATCGTAAAAAAAACACAACAAAAACACTATTTCATTGTGTGTATGTTTTTTTCACAATCCAATATACACTACGAAATCATGTTTCCGCAGCATAATAGGGGTGCAAAAATTATACATAACAGAATAATGATTTCATTAAGCAAAATTTTTACACTCATTGTTATACAATGGAAACATAATTCCTTAATGTATTTTGGGATGAATAATTTTGAAATTTTGAGAAATAATAGGGACCAATAACAACTCCCTTTTTGGAAATAACAACGGCCCAAAAAATATAATGCTTCAGTCTAATAGGCATGTGAGTGATTGCTTGGGCCAGCCTCCTATCAGTATGCTTAAATAAAACTTACTCTTGGTAGCTGGAGGTAGTTTGGTATGGTCGAGAATGTAACCAAAGATGGTATCAGTTTTACTCATATTTGACACAATTCAATGTGTCTGAAGTAAATACAACTAAAAGTTACCCACTCTTACCAAAATTAATCGATAGATCGCAAAACAATAATAAAAGTTAACCAAAGATGGTATCAGTTTTTCCTTATTGAAGATTGAATACGTCGTAAAATATATTCATGACTGTATAGATAGTAGTTCACAGTCCGTTGTGTATACTAAAAAATAAAAAAAAACACTCCGTTGTGTATAACCCACTATCCATAAGGGCTTTGGTTGGGCCAACAAAATCTTGATGTATTTAATCGCACGTCTACTTGGATGCCAAACCAGACTGCTTACCTTTATGATTTTTTTAAAAGAAAAAACTACTTTTAAAGTACTAAAATAGAAAAATCTTTCTAGTCTACAGACTGGTAAAAAATTGGTCCCATTTATAATTTACACCAAATTGCAAATTTTACCATCAAAATTTTATTATTTTGTAAATTTGATCACTTAATTTTTATTTTCATTAATTTTATCATCTAAATTTCATAATTTAATAGATTTTATCGCTCAAATTTTTTCACAAATTTTAACATCTAAATTTTAATATTTCATAAATTTTATCATTTAATTTTTTTATTTTATCATCATGCTTATAATAAAACAATGTAAAAAGCCACATTTTTATATTTTTGTATATTGGTTATAATCATAATTGATGTAGAAAAATGATTTTCTACATTGATTATGATTATACCCGATGTTAAAAGTTAAAATTATCCATATTTAGTAAATAGTTTTTGAACTCACGTAGTTCGATATATAGTTTTACAAAATTATCTATTTGATAAAAATAATTTCGTTAACTGTGATAAAATATGCAAAGATTAAAAACTTGGATGGTAAAATTAGGAGTCATGACTCGAGCATCGTTCAGAAAAATAATAATGGAATATCAAGAAAGTCTCCTGGGCCATTTAATACGCAGTCCAAATGAGCAAAGCAATTACGGGTCATGACTACCACAAGATTAAGATGGGTTTTTATGCATAAGGGTACATTCTGAGTGTTTTTTCTTTCTGCACTACCAAAATTACTTTCTACACTTTTTATATATTTTTTGGAATAATCATTTCGGAAGCAACACGAGAAGTACAGGAAGGCTGCACATTCTTCTTTCTTCAAAGTTGCCTCCATGCTTTGGATCCATTAGAGGATGGGTTTTATAACAAACAGATCAAATCCGCATGTAAAATAAAAATACTCGAATGAGTAATATCTTTTAATATAATGAGCAACCCACATAGTCACAAAACATAAACAAAAAATGAAATATTGGAGATTTGATAATTCTTAAAAAGTTAATTTTTGTATGTCATCGGTTTAAAATATTTATACTATTAATCAATTAAAAATTATTTAAAGAATTTTTTAAGTAATTATTATAAACATTAATAATCTTATCATACATGTTAAAACTTTGATTATATGTTAATTAAATTTTGGAAAAATAGGATATTGACTAATTATGTAAAATAATTTTACACTATTATACAATTAAAAATGATCATATATAATAAATGTGTTAAACTTTTATAATAGTTATATAAAAGTTGTATCAATATTAATTTTTGATATATATTTTACATTGATAATGTATAGTGATTATTGATTACACTTTTAAATTTAATGTTTATATGTAACTAACATTTTTTTTTTCCCACACACATGTGTAGCAAACTAAGTTCTATTTTTCCGTGAGGACATGCATTGTAGCCAATGTAGCATTGCTTGTGCTAATTGTTCCTTGTATATGTCTAGAGCGGGAACATGTCTGTTTGGGTAGAACAAGGACAAACTAGTGCAGTAGTGTATGATAACAAAAATTGAATTAATGCAGAAACATTAGTTTGAAGTTTCCGTGGAGTTGGTTCCTACAAATTTACAGTTTCTATTTTTAGGCCATTTCTTGCCCACGGGTTGCTTATGATTTTGTCTGTTAGTGAAACATTTTAATGTTTGTAGTAATTGTTGGGAGGAGCCAAAATATATTGTGTTGGAGTAAGAGTCTCATGGGTCAAAACATTTGTTTGAGTTAAAGAGTTTGGACTTATACTTCTTTTTCTTTCTATACAGGATTTTGCTTTCCTATAAAAAAAATAGTTTGGCTAAAGTATATAATATAATATACTTTTCCTGTAACTAATTTTGCCAATTTATATGAACCATAGTATACTATACTGTTATATATTTTATTCCTTCATGCCTAAAAGTGTCCAAATTGCTTTTCAGATAAAACTTAGAAGCAACATTAACTAACAAAAATATTCTGAATTTAAACAGAGACTTAAATGGATCTTAAGGTAATTATTAAAAATCATATTATTTATTAATTTATTATTGAATGATGATACAAAGATACTTATAATGACATTCTATATATTATTTATGAATTTTTGTAGTGAATTTTTTAATAACTTTTGTTCAACTTATAATTTTAAGATTTAAGTGTAAGCTAGACATTCTAATGGAAATGTGTGATGAGCTATCTTATTATTCAATCCATGAAATTCGGAGATAGTGATATAAGATTTTATTGATTTTATATAAAGGGAACAATTTATTTGATAATAGAATTTATATTATATTTTTTGTATAATTTTTTTAGATTAACGATGATGTAATATGAGCAAAATTAATTTTTAACTCAGGAAGTTCAAAAACATCGTGGTGAACTATGAAAAAAAAGTTATTTTATTGTTTAAATTGATTTGTATTTTTGTTTTAATGAAAATGAAAAAAACCAAATCTTGTAATTTTAAAAAAAAATCAGAGTAAAGTGATGATTGATTATCATGTGAAATTGAACCTTTCTTTTCCGATGAATGAAAAAAAAATGCTAAAACAGATGAAACAGGGTGGCAGGAAAAGAATTGGACACGTCTCATTCAATTGAATCCTACCACGGGGACCCCATCATGCAACTGTTCCCATTTATGACTTTTGGATATGAAATAGCAACCAGATCCTCCATACAAATCCCACCTCATCTTAGGCTATGTAGCTGTACTAACACTCACTCTTTCTCTCACAAGATGCTGAGATCTCACACCAGTTTCAGACCAGATGAGATGAGCCATTGCCTATGGCTGTATGGCCCTATGCTGCTGTGCATTTGTTGTTTATTTATTTAGATATTTAGATAACTCATGTTAGAGTTAAACCATACAAATTTCTGTTTGGTTATATATTTTAATCAATTGATTTTGAATCTACAACTAATCTTAAATTCAAACAATTTAAAGTAATTTTTTACGTTAAATTGAGTGTATTGATTTCATATTAGGTCATATAAAATTATATTAAAATACCAACTAACTTAATTTTAAATACTCACATTTATTATCTCATGTTGATTTTTTTCAGTTCTCTCATGTTTAATAACATTCAACATACGTATATATAAGTTACGTGTTTGAACTTATTAAAATTAATTTAGACTGAAAATAATTTTATAAAATACTGATAATTTGATTACTTGATTTTGATTCGAGTATTGATTGTGTTAAAATACTGATAATTTTAAAAAAACATTTAAATTACAAACTACTTTCATTTTAAAGTTAGTTTTAAGTAATTCATTTCATTTAAAATTAACTCCAAAACAAAAAAAGATTTTATTATCCGATGTTGTTGAAATATTAGTTAATATTTATTATAAACATTATAAAAAACGTAAAAAAATTATAAATAATATAATTTTTTATTTTAATTTATTAACCAATTCCCTAAGCCTATTAGCATTTGCCTTAATTTTTTTTTACGGAAGCTCACCTAAAGGCGCACGATATTAATAATAAGAAAGTGAGTGACAGTTAAAGTTAATAAAAAATGACAGGCATAGTGGAGAAGCAAAGGTAAAGACAGAAAAGAAGAGAAAAAGAGCTTTTATGTTATGGAGACAAGATCCAGGTGTTTGGGAGTAGCAAGTAATGATGACCTAACAAGGCCTCACAGTGGTGACTGAACCCTTACCCCACCCTTCTCTACTCCCAATTCCACTCTTGCCCCACTTTTTCACAGCCTTTGTGTGATTGCGTGCACCCCTACTACTATTATACTATAGCCTATGAAAATACTACAAACCCACCCTTGTAGTATGGCACCAGGCCCAAACCAATATCCAACATTGCTCTCTATCCCTCCCATAAATAGCTTTTAAACGAGGAGGTATGTTTACAAATTGGGGCCATAATAGGTTAAAAACCTAATTTTCTCTTTTCCTTTTCCTTTTCCTTTTCCTTTTCCTTTTCCTCCTTTTCTTAGCTTAGTTTTATACTATTTTTACCTTACCCTACCTTACCTGCTCTACTCTACTCTCAACTAGACACACACAACACAACACAGGTGCTATGTAAAATTATTCCGTTTTCAATTCTCAATGCTGCAACCCAACATTCTGTTTCTTCCCTCGTTTAGCTCATCTACTACCTTGGGTAACCTTTTTATATAAAAATAATATCACACGGAATATTTTTATTTTATTTTATAATAGACATTGTTTTGCATTTTTTTTTAATTATAATTATTGTAAAGGAAGAGGGGTATATCATACACTCATATGTAAATAACTTTAATTAATATACGAATTTTGCACTCCATATATAGTTTGGCATGGAATATAAGGTTCTCAACACAATTATGACTAAGCTAGGGTGGAGATTGTTTCAGGCTTTTTCCACTAAGATTCTCTCTTTTGTCGCCTTAAAGTACTTGTCTCTTCTATTGGGATCACCCTGACCGAACTGTTAGTGGACGTGGAGGAGATATGCTGGAAGATAAAAACCAGAATATGTGCAATTTTTTTTTACAATACGTGAATTTATGACTGAAAATTTTGCATTTGTGTAAAATAATGATAACGATTAAATTCTTTTTTACTAACAGTAAAAAGAAAATACAATAGTTGGTGTAGCCGTGTGGTTTCTGTTACCAGAAAATACCAAAAAAAAGAGAAGATGGATAAATATAAATAACCCAAATGCTAGAATTCATGTGCACTCGATCTGAATACTATCTTCGGTTGGGCTCAGCCGTTCCATCTGGGCCGGTTTTTTCTTGTGTTCTTGACAGCTAAAATTGTAAGAATTAATTAATTCGAATAATTTTATCAATAAATATTTATAAATGAATAAATTTAAAAAACATCATTAATAAAAAATTAATTGATGCATTTCATTTTTTAATTAAAATCACTAGTCTGATTTCTAGATAAACATCTATAAATTTAATAGATTTCAACATTATTTTCTTAAAAAAGTCTTAATCATAGTTTTACAGTAAAAAGTTCTCAAGACTTAAAAATTAATTCAAATTGAAACTTAATCGATAACATGTCAAACATAAGTCTTTGTGTTATTTAAAATTGTGAAAGCTGTAATTTAAAGACTTATTAAAAAATTATTTATCTTTTAGAGACTTTATATAAAGTATAAGTTATTTTGTTAGTTTGGTATCATTATAAAAGGTATTTTTACTTTAAAAGCTAGTTTATAATTATAACTTTTTTAAAAACTATTTAAATTAGTTTATTAAAATAATTAAAAATTCTTCAATTTCTTTTTCAAATGCTTGACAAACATTAGAAAAATTTCAAAGTATTTTTTAAAATAAAATTATTTCTTTATAAAAATTTAAATAACGATTATTAATTCAGGAACATGAAACTCTGACTTTTTTTTATTCTTGTTTAGATCATAGTTGAAAAGCGGGGGGGGGGGGGGGGGGGGGGTGCCCCCAACTCCTTCCGCCGCGGGGGGGGGGGTTTTTTTTTTTTTTTTCTTCTTTCCTCCCCCACTTCTCC
>CM023950.1:37678183-37728534 GCA_013407115.1 Glycine latifolia | reverse complement strand
TTTTTTTATCTTCTTTCTTTTCACCCCACTGACCCTTGTGTATATGTCTCCACGAATTTCATCTCTCTAAAACGTAGGAGTGGGTATTTTTTTATCTTCTTTCTTTTCACCCCACTGACCCTTGTGTATATGTCATCATTCCTTATGGAGAAGTTGATCCAGCAAATCATGAGAGAGACAAGGAAGTGATCCCATTCTCTGGGAAAAAATTCAGTCTTGCTGTGTTGATGAATTAATACAAGCAAGCCATTGATATTTTTTTTACGAGGTCATGTGTATCAATTAATTTTGCTCAAACAAGTACATAAAATCTTTATAGACAGATTTTTTTTTATATTTATTGTAATTATATGCTTAAATTTTGAACTCCAAAATACTAATTAATTAAAAAATTGTTAACTTGGATATTCTAAAACAAAAATCAAAGCTTAATCTTTCGAAGTATTAAGATTTAATTAAAAATTGATCTCTTCTCATAAAATCTTTTTATACATATGAACTTGAGATTGAATTCTAGAGCACATAATTAAAAAAAATAAGATTATTTATGAATTATATTACAGCATGTTAATCTATTTAAGTTAATTAGAATAACTTTGTGTTAATTAATCTACAGACTAGTCATATTATATGATGTCACATGGAATATTTTGTTTGTTGCACCACTGCATACGAATGAAGGCAGCTAACAATGTTTGGAAAACCATGGATCCTTGAAGGGAATGATAATGTTCCAATCAAATGTCAAACAAGTCGTGACAATGTTAGCATATTGATAGCCAAAAAATAGCCTCAGACAATGGTCGCAACTGTCACCAAGGTACGGTGAAGCTCTTCATTGTTCATTCATTGCTTTTGTGTGTAACATGCATATTGGAATGCAACAAGTGTAGTCATCATCCATAACGTAAATGATTAACAAAACTAGTTTTTGGTAGGGACAAGACCCCACCCGTTTACGATTCATGCATTCCGTCGTTGACACAGTTTTCGTGTGCAATCGTTGTAGTAAGAATAAAAAAAAGAAGATGGATTGGAGACACATTTGAAAAAGAAATCGAAAAGAGACAGAGAGTTGGAAACATTATTAAATAAACATTCTAGTCCCTCTGAATTATGAGTTTATGACACGGATAGTACATGTTTTATACAACATTCTGTCAACATATGAAGTGTTCTTGAGCTACTAATTATTCATAATTTTAAAAAATTCAAAGAAATAGGCGATTTCAAATTTGTACTAAGATTTTATACGGTACAAATTAATTTTGAGACACTTTGTAGTCGTTTAATTTGAATTTTGGTAGAATTCTTTTACATTATTATTTTTTACTACCAAACAAAGAAATTGATAAAAGTGTTTATCGGATCGGGTTAACGTGATGAATGTGAAATTTCAAAGTAAAAATAATTAAATTGATTTAGATTGGCTCGGTTAATTGATTATTTTCACTGTAAGAGTTTTTTTCTCCAAAATTGTTATTGGGTGAAGCTTGTAAATGCTTATTGTTCATGCTGAGTTTCGATGACCATGTTGTGAGATGTTTATGTGTCTGGTGTTGTGAGAGTTATACCATGTTGAAGCCATGTTCGTAAACTGTTTCTCTATGCGTTGTAGCCGAGTTTACGAGTTATAGTTGAAGATCGTCACAGTCTAAATACGTGGTGGTTCCATGAGCTAAATAGATATCGAGTTGGATACACTTATAAAATAATATTTGAGTTAATGTGACTTGTAAATAATAAATATGTTTTTGTATTACAATTAAGCCGATCTCAAAGATGCGACATGATAAATAATGACAAATGATGCAAAGTCATGGCATAATCATAACATATGATAAAAATTGTGAGAGAATTATAATCATAACATAATCAATGTCTATTATCTCAATCGAATCATGATCACTGAATGACAGAGATGATAGAGGATTTAATAACGTAACACGTAATGATATCTTGTCTTTCTATTATTATAAGCCATTGAATTAAGCTAGCATTTTAGTCTTTTAATAATGCGCATGATCCTAAAATATTTTTTTTTAATAATAATTAAACTTCAATAGATTATGTAATATTAGATAATGCGCATGATCCTAAATTTTTTTTTTTAATAATAATTAAACTTTAATTGATTATGTAATATTGGAATATAGAGTATGAAATAAATCATATTAAAAATAAAATACTTATCATGAAACAATGATTAATTATTATTTTCGACAAAAATAATTTTATGCTAATATCATAATCAGAAAAAAAAAATTATTTACGTGCCATGAAAGGTTCCAAAATTTTCCAGGTCTCGTAACCTTGTCCACAGCGCGTCATCATTGAGATTGCTCCGGTGTTCGGCTTTGGGTTTGGCAACTCTAACAGACTATCACTGCCTTGGTATTATGTAAACTTAGTCCTTCACCTTGTGTCTTCATTTCCTGAGGCACGTTTCACTTTTGGTGAAGTGTGAGAGAGATACTTCTCTTTACTTAATGACTAGAGGTTCTCACACAAAATTGTCACATACTCAAATTGTCTAAAGAAATAATAATTTTATAATCACCAGTAGGAATAAAAAATAATATAATTTTTTTTATAACACTTACATAACCTCATAAATTAATTGAGTTAAGATTTTTCTTAGAGATCTCTAGTTTAAGCACCAAGTGAAGGTCCAGCTCATTATAGATAGAGTGATGTTATTTATTAGAAAAATAAAACCACACGAATTATACCAAATGTAAAATTGATGGTTGTGATTTTTTAAAATAAATATTGATAAAAGATTTAAAAAGCATGTAATACAGGATCTCACAAGAATTAACAGTCGTGTGGTCATAACGAAACCCGTTTTCGGAACACACATTTTTCTTGTAAATATGATCACGTAATAATCCCTAATAACTAAGTATATTAATTAAAATATCATATTATATATATATATATATATATATATATAATATTAATAATGTAAAATTTAATTTGTAATTAAATAGTATTAATTCACAAAATTCTAACAGGACTCTGATGAGACAAGTAGCATATGTTTTAATTTGTGAAAATAAATGAAAGAGATTAAATAATGAGTATTTTTATTTATTCTTTATTTCACTTATGAAGTTATGATTAAATTAAAAAAAACATATTACTATGGAGTATATAACGTAAAAATAGGGGGAAAAGTTAAAAAAAAAAAAGGTGCAGTAAATGAATGATGTTTGATTATCACGAGAAATAAGAGAGTACATTGAGATGTGACAAAGGGTACAGAGTATGAACTCGGCATGTCAAGTCGCTGTTTTTCTTTTATTGTTTTCCCGGCTCAGTATTGAACGTTAAATCACATCATTTCAGAATTCATTTCGACTTTTTCACTTCCTCTCTCTCTCCATTTTCCTTTTTCTATTAGTGCTTTCTTCGACTGTTTTTCTTGGCCTTCACTCCACTCCTCTTCTCTTTTATTATTATTAATTTTTAAAATATCAATTTACATATATTGTGTAATATTTCTTACATTATCTTTTAACTTAATTATACATTATGATCCATTATAAATTTAATTTAATTTTTACATAATGTTACTGTAAAAAAGGTTGCAGCATCAATATGTAATGTTCGTATACCTTTTAAACTAGTTATTACTGTTAAAAAATCAACGATTTTTTTATAAAAACTCAGTAATTATTGTTCAAAAATTAAGAACCAATCTATTAAAATACTGAGATTTGATGGAAAAAATTCGTTCAATTGATATTTTTTCATATACGTGTTTGAAAATTCAACATCTAACTGTATACTTAAAGACAAGATATTAATTAATATACAATATCGTTACATTTGAATATATATTCTATTTACTTTTCATTTGATTATGTTTTTTAAATTATAAATAGTGTCATTATCTCTAATTACTATTTCAACCCGTTAATCTTTAAAATATTTTTGAAATAATAATTTATATTTATGTTAGCTTTAAATAAAAATAACTAATTTATTATATATTTTTAAAATTTTTGATTAGTTAATCCTATGTTATTCAACAAGACCAAAAGTAGTATAAAATCTTCATATACACGTACAAAATGCATAAACAATAGTACTATATAGTCCAATCCAACTCCATGTGCTTTTTTGTTTGTTTATGAGAACTGGTTGAGAGGTAGAAGAGAACCGTAGCTACTACAACTAGCCAGTATAAGAGAGAGGGAGAGAGGGAGAGAGGGAGAGAGAGAATTATAAGTTGTAGAAACTCACATGCAACCCTTTTTACCGTTTGCTTAAGGGGAGCCTATTTTTCGGTTGCAAACAGAGGGAGGGAGAGAGAGAGAAAAGAGCGAGCGTCTTTCGTTCCAAACCTCACTGAAGAAATGACTAAAGAAGACGACTTTAAGCTCCTTAAAATTCAGGTCTTTCTCCATCACATGCTTTCTGTCTTTCTTTTAAGACCACCCTTTCTGGTTTTTGGTTTTTAATTGCCATTTCCTATAATAATAATAATTATTATTATTATGAACACGCAACAAAGCTGTTTGTTGGTATTTTCCTGAGGAATCTTTTCTGTTTTGCTTTTGTTGTTTGCTTTGTTTCTTCTCATTTTCATCATCTACAGACTTGTGTTCTCAAAGTGAACATTCACTGTGATGGGTGTAAGCAGAAAGTGAAGAAACTCCTTCAGAGAATTGAAGGTCCTCCCTTTCTTTTCACCTCTCCTGTTTTCCCGTATCCTGTCTTGTCCTTACTATTCACTCACTATGCTCATTCTTGTCTACATTATCATCTCTACATTCCCTTGTTTTTCTTGACTATAAATGTACGGAAAAAAGAGAAGATTGTGTTGGTTTTTCTTATATGGAATTCGTAATCCTAGCATAGTATGTAGTAGCATTACTAACTCACATCAAAGGGTTTCCTTTCATGAGCTATGGGAGTTAAATGAAAACAGAAAAACAGAAACAGTTAAGCCTATTCAGTACTGATTCCTCTTCTATGAAGACTTGGCATGGGTGTTTTGTTTTTAAATCATCAATGTGAAGTTCATGCTTTTAGTTTTGATGTTTGGAACTTGTAGCAGTTTGACCTTGGTGTATGTACGGTATGGATGATGTTAAGAACTTGATTAAATGTATAGAAGAGTTTGTCAGATAAAGAGTATACCAACAAAATAGCTCTAAGTAATTTTTGCCATATGGAGGAAAATGTTAGACTGCTATTTAAAGTGAGAAGCTTATTTTTTAATGTTTGTCCCATGTAAGATTTTGGGGTTTATCTTTTATCTTTCTTCAATTTATTGTTGTGCTTGGAATTGAAATTTTGGTCCCTTGGTTGCTTCACAGGTGTTTACCAAGTTCAAATAGATGCAGAACAGCAGAAAGTAACGGTTTCAGGTAGTGTGGATTCTTCAACTTTGATCAAGAAACTGGTCAGAGCTGGTAAACATGCTGAACTTTGGTCTCGGAAAATAAATCAGAACCAAAAGCAGAAGAACAACAATGCCAAGGATGACAAGAACAAAGGGCAAAAGCAAGCACTGATCAAGGGACTTGAGGACTTCAAAAACCAGCAGAAATTTCCTGCTTTTAGTTCTGAAGAAGATGAATACTACTCCGAATACGATGACGACGACGAAGAGGACGAAGATGAAGAGATGCGGTTTCTGAGGGAGAAAGCCAATCAACTCCAAATGCTGAAGCAGCAAGCAGCTAATGCTAATAATGCCAGAAAAGGCATGGGAGCCATTGCAGCAGGTTCTAACAATGGTAAGATGAACAATGGTGGCAATGCCAATAGTGGCAAAAAGGGAGGCCCAAATCATCAGAACATGGGAATGAAGGACAGTCCTAATGGGGGACTTGATCAGAAAACCATGTCAGCTCTTAAATTGAACAATGGCCACATGGGTGGTGAAGGCCTCACCCTCAACCTTGGTGAAGCCAAAAGAGCCAATGACATTGGTGCCATGATGAATTTGGCTGGTTTTAATGGTAATAATGGTGCTAATGTTGGAAGTGCCACTGTTTTAGGGGGTAATAATGATTCCAATGGGTTGGGAGGTTTTCCTGTTCAGTCCAATAATAACATGATTCCAGGGTCTTCTGCATCTTTTTCAAACGGTGGTGCTCTTTCTGGTGGCCAATATCCATCTTCTCTGCTAATGAACATGAATGGCTTCAATAACCATCCATCACCATCTCCATTAATGATGAACATGCAGCAGCAGGCAAGGCAAGCCATGATGCAGCAACAACCCCAGATGATGTATCACAGGTCTCCTTTTGTTCCCCCTAACACTGGCTATTACCACAACCACAGTAGTAGCTACAGCCCTGCACATTACTCTTACTCTTACTCCTCGTATGGCTTGCCTAGTCACTCTGCAGCAGGAGCTGATGATCATCACTCTGCAGCTCACATGTTCAGTGATGACAATACTAGCAGCAGTTGTTCAATAATGTAATGATAGGTTGTAGAGCCAAAAGGTTTTTTTTTTTTATTAAAAAAAAACAAAAAAGGATGGTGGTCTGCCCTTGAAGTCCTATTTAACATTTAACAAGCTAGTATAGTGTTTGACTGTAATTTGGTGGGGCATATGAATGTGTTAGGGATGGATGGATGGATGGATGTCTGAGACTGAGATTGAATCATATCAGTGTACTGTGAGGTGGTTGAGATGATGTTTGCCTTTATTTTATTAAAAAAATTGTCCTTGGTTGTTCTGTCAAATGACTATCTATGTGAAGTAGATGAACATGTGTTATGCTAAAGTTCTAACTTTTCAGGCCAAATAAAGTTTACTAGTATATGCATCTAATATATTACAAGCCAATGTAAATAATATGCAAACCTAACTTTGGCCTTTGGTTTTCTTCTTTTTTATTATAGTGGATTTGGATTGGATATGGGGCTATGTTCTGAAAGTAGGCAAGGTGACACGAGTCACTGTTTTCTGTGCACTGAGACATGATATGATGACATCGTGTGTCTTGGAACAGTTGGTTGACAATGTGCATCGTTGAGTTATAGTAGTATTATGCACGTTAGGTGGATACGCACGCGCGTGTCACGTGTGGGGATCATGCAGTGCTATAACCGGCAAGACCACGTTACAACTTGGGGAGTTGGTCATTTAATAATGCTTATGTTTTACTAGTATGCTAATTTTACACATATGATGCTGACATACCCCCAGCCAGGTGTAACTTGTATATTAATTGTCACAAAGCACATGCACCTATGTTTAAGGGGCTTTTTTATTCAAAGAGAATTCTAAACCCAACCTTGTAGCCTTTTTTCTGGTTAGGAAATAGGGAACTTAAAAAGGTTTAAGCAGGCACTGTTGGAACTGCTACCTCGTAGCCCTCCTTTTGCTTTTATTCATTTATATATCTGGTGCTCATCAATTTTGAGGGTTAAATTATTATATATTAAAGTTCAAACATTCTTTAAGGAGATGACCATTCATCAAAAATAGAATAAGCACGCGAATGTTAGCAAAGCTAAAGGAGTCATATATTAGGGTATAATTATCTTTGTAATGTTTTCTTTTCATATATGTGGACGGATGAGCTGTTATGGAGGGAATGAAAAGGATTCAATGTTAATATTTTAGATGATCATTGGGAATTTATACTTTCTGTATGAATAATACTCTTGTCTTGTAAACAAAACGTTACTGCCAAGACAAGGAGAATCCAGAATCCATGAACCATGACCGTGACCGTGACCGTGAGTGATAAATAATCAATAGAATGTCTACAAATGTGGTTGCCAGCAAATTCAACAGGTATAAAGTGGAGTAGATACTAGTGTATATTGGGTAAGGAATTACTATTTTAAAGAAGGGTTTTAAAAACCAACTAACTCAAATAAATTAATTCACACGTTCTCATGGACAAACTAATATTCTTTAACTACTATTCCACAGTCAATTTACTACTAGTAGCTAAATATCTCAGGAATGCTATGCATGTTATGATATCCTTATTGTTATTGGTAGTCACCAGTCAGTCTAAATAATGTCTCAGCTACGCACACCATTTTATTTGAGAATTCTGCTTAGATTGAGTAAGCAATAAATTAGATTAAATTTAAAATTTTGTTCGGTCTTCCTTTTCCCCTTTTTGGTGTTCACCCAATCTTATTTTTTTTAAAAGGTTCTCTTGAGTCAAGAACAATTTCAATACAGTTATTTATTATGGTTCTTAAAATTAAGCAACTAGAGAATATTATTAGAATATATGAATTCACATAGAGTTCTTATAAACGTTAAGTACTTATATTTACAACTAAAGGTTGCTTAACCATTAAAATTAGTATTATTCTTTTAACTCAAAATGGGGATCGTTGTGTGACAGTGTGAGTAAAAAAAGTGGAATTGGGACTCACTATGAATAAGTTGAGAACTCAAGTTAGGCAGTAAAAATTAGTAAAACCAAATTGAGTTTATGCACTGAGATACTCTAATAAAATTCTGAGTTAATTTTAGAAAATGAGATTTAAATTTTGCCTTCACTCCTATGTATTCTCTGGTTTAAAAAAATAATCAAAAATCATACTATCAAAGGATTTATTCAAATAAAAAGTCATCTTCACCGTTAGATGAGTATTATATATTGAATTCTTTCTTTTGGTCATTATACTGATTGTTGAAGCAGTGCCACGGGCCTGAGGCATGGAATGGATGCCATTGAGACGACAAATAAATATCCTTTTCCATGACCCCAAATTGCTACAGTTAAATAAATCAATATGAAATTCACCTCTACATAACAAAATGTTTTTTTTATACGCTTAACATAACTCTTCACAGTTCATGCAATTAAAGGCTTCTCAGTTTAATTGTCAATAATATAATCTGTGCAGTGCAGCTCTCTAGCAAGTTACTAGATTGATGGGCACCATTTGATAGGCTTATAAAGAAAAGAAAACGAAGAAACAAAGGCATGGCAACAACATATATATTTGGCTCAACTCCACGTCAGATTTATTTGAGATTATCCACTAATATATAATCATGTGTTGTTCTTGCTGGATTCGAGTTTTTTGAAGAATCGCCACAGGACACGGCCAAGATTCTGCACGGACAAACAATTATTTAAACCATAGCTCCTCTTTCATACCAGGTACCAAATGATATACAAAAGACAAGGTTGACGAAGTCAACTAAAATGCCAAGAATCATTCTAAAACAGCATTTATTGTCCATTTTCTTATACTACCATCGAGGTTTTATATTCTGCAATATTTCAACTCTTTTCTCTTCAGTCCACCCTCACATTCTCTAACACCTTTTTTTAGGACATTCTCTACTTTAAGCTAAAATATTAGTCAGAGTCACCAAGTTATATGGGCTTTATTTCATATTTAATACGGCTGATACATAATTTAACGAGTATAAGAAAATTCCAGTAAAAAATAATGTGTTAGAAACTACTTTTTTTGTCTCATTATCTGTCTTCTAAATAATATAACATTTCTTGAAAACAATTTATAAACTATTGTAGATAAAATCATCCCTAATTATCTCATTATCGTTCTTTCTCCTTTTCTGGATTTTAGCTTAATTTCAATTTTGTCCCCTTCTTTCAACCGAATATTTTGATATTCATTTTACTTAATTAATAGTTCTTCGCTAATTATAAGATTTTTTTAGAAAAATTGTTTGTCTCTTTTTATAAAATATTTTTCCAATTTCTAAATATATTAATTATTTTTTCTATATATCTTTATTTAATTATTCTCTCTTAAAACATTAATAAAAAAACAAATAAGTGGATGGAAAGACAAAAAATGAATAATTTGGAATCATAATATCAATAATTGATAAATTTAATATGATAATTATTTTCTTAAAAAATATAAATTAATTAAAATGTTCTTATAATTAATTAGGAACGAAGGGAGTACCTATCTTTACATTTATTACTTTTTTTGCTCTTTCTATGTGTGGCAGTGTGAGGTCACGTAGAAATTAGAATATTTACACGTAACATGACGTAAGTTTGAGGTAAAAAAAAATCATCTTTAGTTTAAATCAGGAGCGATTTTAATTTTCCATATTTTTTTAGTTAATTAAATTTTTGTTTTAAAAATAAAATAAACTAAATATGATTTCTATGTCAATTCTCTTTTACCTAAAATCTTCATATTCCCATTTTCTATCTAAATATTTAGCGGTTTATGATGAATTCGAGATATGAAATAATTTATAGGTTAAAAAGTTAAATGTTTAGTGTAAATTTAATAAAATTGTGTTGGATTTTTGAGTATGTCAGATTATAGTTTGAAAAGAAAAAAAGTTGTTTTTTTTATATTTTTGTACAAAATCTAATATTTTTGTTGGTCAGTTTAAGAAAATTTTGCGTAAAAAATTCAAATTGAAGATCGTAAGTAGAAGAAAACAATAGTCTACATTTTTTTTAAAATGGAATTAGTTAACTTAAAAATTATGGGATCAAAATCATAGATAATCCAAATTAAAGAGTCCAAATTTCTAATAAAATATAAAAAAATGTGAAAATATTTTATTTTATTTTACTTATGAAGAAATTTGGCCCCCTGGTTATGGTAGAAAAGTAGAAATTAAATATCAGCATCAAGGTTTTTTTTCCCCCTCCATGTAGTGGGCTTTATAACGTTAGCAATCAATGTAGGCCACTTTTTAAAGTGAAACACCAGCTTAGATTATAATATTGTCGAAAAATAAAAATAAAGTGTCAAAATTGTACTTAATTGCTTTCATGGAAAGCCAAGAGGAACTGGATTCAATTGTTGCTTTGATAGAGAGAATCATAGAAGTGCTATTTCATTACCTGCATTGGTATTTTTCTTAGACAAGGACAAAAGTTATTTCCAATTTATTTAGAAATAACTAGGGAGTTCCTCATCTCCGCATATCAAAATTCAGGTTGGATAAAATATCCGAATGTTAGTCCAACGAGAAATCTATCAAGAGTACACACCAGTGACCACAACACTATTGCAATCTTAACTTTCCTTCCCACTACATAACCACTGCAGAAAATCCATGATCATAATATAATATAATACATGACAACTATCAATTTTCTTACTACAAAACTGCATCACGAATTAGCAGGTTCTGATGCTAAGTTTATTCAGAAATCAAATTCCAAAGACGAACACATCCATCCTCTCCCGAGCTGACCACTCTTTCCTGATCAATGAAAACCAAGCCGTATACTCCACCTATATGAGCACCCTTTATGGTTCTGCGGCTTGATGCTGGCTTTCCAACTTCATATATGATCACACATGTATCAAGGGAACCAGTGGCTACGAGTGTGCTATCAGGTGACCAAGCTAGGCAGTTAATACGTGCAGTGTTAAACAGCATGTTATTAAGCTTCACCTGAAAGACAAAATTTTCAGTCCAATGCCAGCTCATGATCAAAGCAAGAATTTATTTAGTCAAAACAACTAAGCATTTCAGTAGCTATCATCCGTGAAGCACACGAACTTCAAGAAATGAGCCGCGTCTGTGTTGGAAACTGCATTGGTAATTCAGAGTTTGTTGTGTTCGTGTCAGTGACTCGGTGATGAATCACTATCATTAAAAACCTACATTTTGTATGAGATTTTTTATTTTATTTTATAGTCCAGTATTAGATCTTCAATTGTGTGTAGACATATACGGGGTGGGGAGTACTACATTCAATACTCAAACGTTATAGTAGTAGTATTTTCTTGTAATTATCCTAATTTACAAAACATGTAGCATACGCACATACCTACAATGAATATCCCCTTTCCTCTTCTAAACATTGAAAATATGGTAATAAACATTACATTAGGAATGTCAAATATAACATTCAAAACTTGAAAAAGGTTCTTCATATTTTATCCTGGATTTGTGTAAATTAGTGTAATCTCCCTTAAATAAATCGGTGCGAGAAATGCTAACTTATTCTCTAATCCACTCTTTTGACTACATTCTTTTAGCTGAAATTTATTAGAGTCTCAAATTTTTGGTAGTCTCACATAAGTCTCATTTGTAATTGTAGGTTCAAATAAATATTAATCGATAGTAGATTGTTTGAAGGAGTATGTTAGCTACCATTCCTTATTAGTTCTGCTCATTTTGGAAGCAAGTTATAACAAAAAACTTGAAGCTAACATACTTGAAATTTAGACGCACACATCATGATGGCTCAAACAAGAATACTAAAGATTAGGAAAAAAAAAGTCACATATTTCAAGTAGGAAAAAATAGTATAGGATGAACTTCAGGCATGAAAACAATTCACATAACAAATAATTTCAGTCTCATGTTACCTCTTTGGAAGCACGGTCCCATACAACAGCTTCACGATTCAAATCAGCTGATGCAAACATGGAAAAGTCTGGAGAGTATCTGATTACAGTGATGGCACCTCGGTGCTTCTCAAGGACAGCCTGCTCAGTAACTGTATCTCCTGAGACTGAATACATGTGCAACTTACCATCTTGCCCTCCCACAATTGCTTCACTACCATCAGGTGACATAGCAGCCGCGGTCACAATAAAGCCCAGGTTAATAGTGGAAACAATTTTTGAACCGTTTAGCAAGACAACTCCAGATTCAATTGCAACGATAGCAAATTCAGGGTTATTGAGTGCAAGGGTTACATCCTTAGGCTGACTTCCAACATCAACAGTTTCAGCAGGACCAAAATTATCCCCATGAAGAGGAACTCTGTATACCTTCATTCAATACAAATAAATTTAAGTACTATCTACTGAAGGCAAAAAATCAATAGTTTGGAATGGAAGAAAGTTCAATGTCCATTAAATCTTATCTTATGAAGAAGAAAAGAAACAACTACAAAAACAACTTATGAAGAAAGTACTCCCTGGACGGATTAAATTGTAAAATCAAGAAGTAAACACTTCAACTACTCTTAAGTGAAAGACTAAAATCGTGTTTGAATTCCCGTTCATTTCTGCTGAACATGAATCCTTTGTGAGAGTAGGATTCCCTTTTGACGTGCATTGTAAAGTGTAATTCACATGAAACAAACATGCTCTAAGGGATAACTGTGAGGACTTCATATTCACAGTTATAATTTGAATATTTTGTTAAAAGCAGAATTATTAATAATTTTATTTTAGATCTTACAATCTACTGCATTGTCACATCCTCGACTACTTTTAATCATCCCCGAGTTTGTGTGTATTTTGGTTACATACTTACATGTATAGACATCCTTTTAACTAGAGTCATTTTTTTTTTGACTGACTTTTAACTAGAGTATTAAAATCCATTAATTCAAGACATTGTATAATACAAGTTCTAATTTATAAAATTTAGAATCGTTTTTTTTTTGTTGGACAAAAGTTAAACACACTGAATCGTATGTAATGCACAGGTGTGGTAAATTTTAACAAAACAACTGTGTAAAACTGACGATAGGTATCTACAGCTGTACTTTGATATGTATCAAAATTTCCCTACATGCATAGAATAGATAGATTGCGAGATGGAAAGATATCATAATGATTTCTTAATACCAAAGGAATATCAAGAATGCAACAAGGTGCCTTCTAGACTGAATAATTTAACTAGTAGCTTGGCATTGAGTAACGAATTCATCTCAAAGATGTGCTGATTGTGGATATAAGATCCAAACAATAATTTAAAATATCCAAGAAAGTAAAATCAAGCAACAGTGAGAAACACTCCAGTACTAAGAACTGTGTTTCAAACCTTGCTCAGAAAAAAATAATGTTTCATATTTCTGGATATTTCTATCTTATAAGTGGGCCTTTAAGTTTTAACTGCTACTTTTTTTTATAAAAAAAAAAAGAACTTTCTTCTTTTTATGCCCTCTATTCCAA
The DNA here is from genome assembly GCA_013407115.1 of Glycine latifolia. NCBI lineage: Eukaryota > Viridiplantae > Streptophyta > Magnoliopsida > Fabales > Fabaceae > Glycine > Glycine latifolia. The sequence continues at coordinate 37,714,704 of CM023950.1, read as the reverse complement.
TATTGTAAAAGGTATGAATTGGTAATAATGATTGAAGACTTCATCTAATTCTTGCTGAATCTACAATGAAAGCGCTATTGAGCTACATTGCTTCATAAACAGTAATCTTCGTTAATACAGATTAGATTCATGCCAGACTTAAGTTCAACATCTAATAGACTTCATGGTTTGGCTACTAGTCTACTACCAAACAGAAATATCTACTATATTTGTCTATGAATAATTCCGCAATAAACGTGGAGCTTTCAGTGTTTGCTATGAAGAAATGGATGAACATAAGATGTATCTATAATGATAAATCATAAATGAATGATGACACATGTCAATCAGTTACCTTGTTGTCAAATCCAGCAGCAATAACTTCATCTTGGCCAGCTAGTAACAATTTGATTAACCCAAATTGTTTACCCTCAAACTTACCACTATATCCCATGCCAGGAATCCATCTAATGATCACTCCATCATAGCTGCTGGACAAAAGCATCTTTTCACTTCTGTTGAGCAGAGTCAAAACAGTGATATTTTTCATGTGACCAGACAATGACAATGGGCTTTTATCTAAATCCTTGGCAGAATATAAATAGATGGTGCCACCAAGACAGATAGTAAGCAGATAATCGTTCTGCCAAAGACAACCAACAAGCATGTCCTCCACCCCGCCAGATTCAGTACATGCCAAAGTCTTATTTACAGTTCCACTACTACCATCCTCAACAATATCCCATACTTTTGCAGATTTGTCAGCGGAAACAGTAAGAACCTGCAATTGATTAATAAGTAATTTAAAGTAGCATGTAAATAGCAACCCTGAACATCGAAAAAGTTAAACATGATCAAATCATTTTCATCCTAACAGGATTAGATTGGTATTTACTCTAAGTTATTATACTTGCAAAAAAATAATATATTCTGTCACCATTGTAATCTATTGTATCATTTGTATGTTTATACTGACTAAGCTCCTTTTTATTCTTGACTAGCTCTGCACCTCTCCCCAAAGGAAAAAAGAAAAACAATTTTTTTAACTAATAGCATGTTTGGAATTACATTGCAGAAACCACATTGAAGTACATTCGACTCAGAAGCTACATAAATTATGTAGCATGGGAATGAATACGCATATGTGGTTCTCAAACGCGATACCAAACAAACACTAATAGCATGTTTGCATTGTCATCTCATTGCTTTGGATGCGCATCATTCTGAACACTAGCAATAGTTACTTCTACGCCAATTCACCTATTGGACGTGAATTCTTGTAAAGACGTGACCTTTGGACGCTGAACCAAACACAGGCTAAGTCAACTTGAAAGAATAAGATTCAAACCAAGCAGGAGCTAACCTGTTTGCTGTCAGGACTCCAACTAACAGCATATATGCTGCCCTTGTGACCATCCTCGATGGACAACTCACCAAGCTTGTTCCCTGTCTTTCCATCATATATAATACCCTTTCTATCTGAGCTAACAGTAATGAATTTGCTCCCATCAGGAGAAAATCTAACACAGTTGACAAAATTCGTATGGTCCCTGCAGATACAGAATGTCTTCTATGAGATACAGAATGTCTTCTATGACAACCTGAATAAAGAAATGGAAACCTACTCAACCCAAAACATTTCTTTCATGCTAAAACTTGACCCTATTTTTAAAAGCAAAAAATTGACAATTGACTATGCCGTGATATGATACTCTTGAATCTTGATCATACATTATATTAACTACAACAAAGTTATCTTTGTCCAGACCATGCAAAAACTGTTGAATCTTCATCATGTCTATTTATAAAACCTCTTGATATTCCAATTCCCCGGTAAAAGACATGCATTCACTTCTTGTGCACCTTTACCAACATAAGAGAGATAACTCTTACAGACCGTGCCTTCATAAGAAATGAATATATACACTACTCACTTAAAAAGAAGACAAGGGAAAACAAAAAATGAAAAAGAAAGGAGAAGCTCGTAGATAATTTGAAGAAGCATTTATCCGCACCACAGTGACAAATATGCAACCCCAGATAGTAAACTTACCTGATGGACATATTGAACTTGAACGGTGGACCATCATAAAAATTCGCCAAAAAATCTTCTCCACATGTAACAATGCGGAATGGCCTAGTTGTTTTAAATGCACAACTTAAAACTCGGCGTGAATGGCCATCAAAATCTCCAACAGTGGAACCTGAATCCCACCTTAAAATCCAAAATATATTGAAGATGAAAAAAAGGGTCAGGCAGTCAGGTGTTGAAAAGATGGAAGCACATTTACACATATTAGTCCATTTTTCTAATCTAATTCTGGGAACATGCTAACTCAAGTTCAAGCATTATGATTTGATTTCGTTATATACATTATGAATTGAGCCATAACTGGAAAAAAATGGTATCGACAAATTCAAACAAATTAATATCATTTCAGTAAGGAAATTACATGGCTACATCCATCCAAATCATACAGAGGTCATAAGAAATAAAATTTAAATACTTAGATGCCACGGTGTCATTGACATTGTAATCAGAGTATCAATTGAATTACTACTTTCTTGAATTATTTTATTAAAAGAAACTCTACACTATTTACATGGTCTCATCTCTTGAGAACTACACAATATTAGTTTGAATAGCTCAACTGGCCCGGTCACATTACAGACACATTCACATCTAGCAACTAGCAAGTGCTTAATTGCATATGCACGAACGACGCATTGTAAACTGTAAAGTGTGCTTAATAAAACATACTTTTTTTAAAAAAATTAATCCTTTATTTTTTGTTTGTCTACTTATATTCTTTTTTTTAAATTTATTTCTTGACATGACACTCGACCATACACCTCAATTATTTCATTTCCTATAAAATTATAAGATTTTACGGAAATCTCTTTTATATTAGAAGATTTTTATTTTAGTCTGTATTTATTTGAGCAATATCAGACATATTGGTTATTATTTTTTGTTGATTCTTATAACAAGAGTAAAAACTTTACTCTATCTCAATTCACAACCAATTAGAAATAATGATGGTAGGCATGATTTTTAATGAAATTAATGATAATTTATAGTAAAAATAACAGTGAAAAATCTTGCAAGTATAGAAAATTTTCTCAAAATATATGTAAGCATGTTTTTTTATAAAAAAATATACATGAATATTAGAGTTAAATGATGGACATTCTAAATTAATTTTATATTTTCATTCAATTATAATTGATATGAATGTTATGATTTTTAAAATATTTATCGTAAAAGTTACTAAATTTATCATATTATATGATTTATGATTAAATAATAAAGTAAAAAATAACTTTTTTTTATCTAAATATTGTATATTTTTTAATTAACAGCTATGGCCAATAATGTTAAGATCTATGCTCCACCAAACAAAAAATCTAGGTATTAAAATTTGAGTGTGACAGGCTTGGAAGAATTCGTGTTATTAATTAAATAAAAGGAATTGAAAATTTGTTAGAACAATAGAAAAGTGCAATAAAAAGTAGAGTTAGTTACATAAATGCGCGAACGAAGGACTTGCCCTTGCCGTCCCCACAGGCGACGATCCTCATCCCATCGAATGACCACTGCAGGTCGTCGATCCGACCGGAGAGGACCCGAAACTCGTTCTTGAGAACGAACTCGTTGTGGGTCCCCCATATGCGGACGGTGCCAGACACGTCAGCAGAGGCGATCCACTCGCCGTTGGGGGAGTAGCGCGCCACCGTGACTGGGTAGGCGTGCTCGCAGTACACCCACACCTGCAGCGGGTTGTCGAGGTTGCGTATAATGACCGATCGGCCCGTGCAGTAGAGAATGTTGTTCGTTTTGGCGTCGCCGGAGATAAGGATGCCGCGACCGCGCTCCGTGGAGGGTGCGCACGCGTAGGTCTCCGAGAGTGTCGCCATTGTCGAATTGGGATTTGCTCTGTGACCATTTCTTTTTGTGGTTTGTTATAGAGTGAGAGAGAGTGTGAATATCCGGGAATGGAGGGGGCCGCGTTTTGAACAAGCTCGCCATTCACATCATATTTCCTGTTTTTCTTCCATACGTACATTGGAAACAAATTTAATTATAACTAATTCATTATTAACGAGAAATGTAATTTCTAGAATAATTCATTCAATTAGTTATATAACAAGCAAGGGGATATAGCTCATGTTGAGTAGATGTTTAATTCCTACATGAATCAACAAAAGTTGTATAACAACATTTTTTTCCATATCTTTCTCATGTTCATGATTCAATATATTATACATCTCATCTCATAATATATAAATTATTGTACCTGTATCTCATTATTAATTATCTAAAAATAACCAGTGAAGTACTCTTACAAAAACTAGTGAAGTGGTTACAAAAAAATAAGAATTAAATGGAAATTTGCATTGAGTTTAATTATTATATACTATTGTATTGATAAGTAATATTCAAATTTATTAATAATTTTATAACTTAAAATTGTAATATTTTAATAAAAAAAGAAATAAAACTACACAAAAATAAAGAGATTGAAAAATAATATTTCTACTCTCAGAAATTATAAGTAAACTCTTAAAAAATAATTAATTATAAGTAAAAAAAACACAGTTAAAGAAGAGAAAAGAAAGGAAGTATAGAGTACGTTAATTAAAGAAAGAGGAAAAATAAAAGTCTTATTATTCAAACTATGTACAATAATTTATAAATAATTGGAGTGCCCAACAGAAGAATAATCGATTGTAAAAAAACATAAGAAATATCCAAAGGATATATAATTCACAATTAACCTAAAAAAACTTAATTATACAGTTAATCCCTTAATTATAATTAAAAGTTTAACTAAATTCCTCAATTATTAAAAAAATTAATCAAATGTTCTAATTATAAAACAACCACATCCTTATCAATGCAACCAATATAAAACAAGTTTTTTCACATGAATTTTGAATTGTCAATACCATCGATGTCAAACAATAAGTTTTTAACAATCTATGTAAAAATGATATATTTGTTGAAATTTATGGTTGACGTAAATAGAGATTTACATTGGTTGCCAATAGAACATATTTAGAAATAGTTTAAATTGGTTGTTAATCCATCAATGTAAAATGTCATTCTTGTTAAACATTTATGTTAGTTCCAAATATAATCAATTTAGAAACACAACTTTACGTGGCTGACATAAAAATGTTTATTTACAAAATTTTCGTCAATCAAATAACATATATGACAAAAATGACATAATTGTAGTGTTTTAAATAATTAATTAAATGATTTGATTGAACTTTTTAATAATTGATAGATTCAATTAAACTTTTAGTTATAATTAATAGACCAATTGTATCATTAGGAATAAAAAATTTGAGCAAGCTTGCGTAGATAAAAATGTAACATTATTTGAGTATCACGCATAGTTGTTATTTTTTCATCTTAAGTATCTTTCATAAAAAAAATTACTGGAAATGATAATGATATGAAGTAATTCTCGTAGGAAGTGATAACTAATCTACAATATTTCATGGTGACACTTTTAGTCATAATTATTTGTAGATAGTCCTTTTTGAGACCTCGACAATCTGTTCTTATGCTTTCAAGATCAATGATTGTCCTCACAAACTAATATGACACTTTTCAGCGTAATTTATTTTCACTCACACACTTTCTGAAAAACTTATTAGAATGTTACACATCCCATAACTACTTAAAGTTAAACATGTTTAACTCTGAAGTTCTTATGTGATAAACTATTGAAAAATAAATGCATCTTATTGGTATAGATATTACCAATTAATTCCTTTAAGTAATCATCAACTGCACAGTTACATACTTACATGATTTCTTGATCCCTCAAATTCTGGTGTGATTTGATCAAAATGTTATGTGTCTATCAGCTTCGGTCTGGTTTGTCCTTGAATCACACTGTACTGAGAAAGATTTGCTCTGATACCATTTATAATATCCCTGTTTGTCAACTTCTCGATGACTCTCACACAACGAATCTTCACTCAACTTTTCATTAGTTAGAACCCTCCATCGATCAGAATCTTCCATAGATAGCCATTTCTAAAACCTCAACAATCTACTTTAACTACTTCATAATCAATGACTATCATCACAAACTAATACGAAACTTTTCAGCACTCAACAATTAAGGGTAATGTTACAATGAGCAGATACGTGATGAACATTAATTTTCTAACAAATTTTTTTTAATACTCAATAACTAATTAGAATTCAAAATTTTATTATTTTATGTATATTTTTCCAAGTTCACTTTAGTGACCTTATGTTAAATGTTAATCTTCGAAGTCATAACAATAGTTTTTGCATTAAAAGTGATATAAACAATGTATTACCAAACTTTTTATAATATTGATAGCAGTGGCGGAGCCAGAAATTTTTTTGAGGGGGGACGAACATAAAAAAAATTATATCATAAATAAAAGTACTTGAAGACAATACAAATCTAATATACAAAAATATGTAAACCGCAAATCACAAAAAGACAAATTGCAAACAGGGTGGGTTGATGAACAAACTGACAAAATTTAGTGAGTCTTAATAAAATAATTCATAATTTAAAATCAAACTCAAAGTAATAATATGGAGATAAGAGATAAAGAAGACACAATCAGTTTTAGCGTGGAAAACCCAATTGGATAAAAAATCACAACGTCCAAATTGGATAATCAATCCAATGGACAACTTCACTATGATAATAAATAAGTACCTTTAAATTCTGATGGAGAGTTAAGAATCAGACTTGTCAAACGCTTTTATATGATCTCATAACAATTTTCTCAATGATGCAAACATAAACTCTCTAAAGCTCTAATATTATTTGGAATGGAATGCATACTATCAACACAAAAATATGTTTCTATTTATATTAATTTAAGCATGCGATTTTAACCAATTTCTGAAATGCAATCCTAAAAATATTTTATCATATTATGCAATGCGATCTTAAATATATTTTATATTATACAATACAATCTTAAAAATATTTTATATTATGCAATACAATCTTAAAAATATTCTATCATATTTTTGAATACAATATTAAAAAATATTCTATACTATATTTGAATGCAATCTTAAAAAATATTTTATCTTATTATGTAATGTAATCTTAAAGATTTCTATTATATTATGTAATGCAATCTCAAAAATATTTTATCCTATTTTTTAATATAATATTTAAAAATATTATATCATTATATTATACAATGCAATATTTTGTTATTGTCAAATTATTTTTTTAATTTTTAATTTTTAATATATATATATAATAAAATTTTAAGAGGGACGGTGGCTCACCCTAACCCCCTGTCTCCGCCCCTGATTGATAGAGTTTAAGATTATTTAAAGTGTAAAAAAAGTATTTTTAAAGTGGAAGCCAAAAAAATTACTTAAAGTGAGAAAAAAGCAAATAAATAAATAAATAATAAGGAACTATTAAATTGTCTATTTACTATCATTTAATTGAATACAAAAATAAATAATTTAATATAAAAACATATCATCTGAAGGGTCGATAAATTTAATACGTAAAAGAAAATTCTAGTTACCGTCTAAAATCAAAATGATGGTTTCCTTTTCTGTTTTTCCCCGGCCGTCACATTTCTATCTCTTTTACTAATCTCATTTAACACTTTTTGTTACATATGTCTGTTGGGGGTAAAAGAGCCAAATTTTGTCGGTTTCCTATATTTATGATTTACGATATTGGTATAGCAGGAAGCAGGATGACCCCTTCGTCTTGTTTTGGTTCAACATCATTCCAGATAGGAGCTAGAGAAAAGTGGAGTTAATGAGTGTTTTTTTTTTTTTTTTTTTTGAGACTGGAGTTAATGACTTATGCATCATATCAATTTCAAATTTCAACCCTTTCCTCAGCTACTATTCCTGCATCCAGCGAAAGGCCTGCACACTTTGTTGACCACTTGGTAGTAAACAACAAAATAGTATTACATAAATTAAATAGTAATATTATTTTATTAGAATATAATCAATATATTGAATAATATATTCGGCTACTAATGTTAATAATATACTTTTATTATTATTTTTATAAAAATATAGTAATACTGAATGTAACTTTTAAAGTTTTTAATATATTTTATAAAAATAATAATAATATATTCATTTAATATTTTAACTGTTTCCATTTAATATTAAAAAAATGTATTAATAATATTAGCATGTCATTGTTTTTATGAAACTAAGATATTTCAAGCATTTTTTTTATGGTTAGGAAGACATATTTACTTAAGTCAAAATTTTCAAACACTTTTTTTTATATAATAGTTACACCGAAATTTAAATCTATAATTTGGTACATTCAACTCAAAAGCCTCACCAGTGCACTGACCCTAATGATTCGATTGATATTTTTTAAGCTGCAAATGTTTCTCTATTCAATTTAGCAAGTCATTTTAAAAAAAACAAATAAAGTTTTATGCATGAATTTTATCTGGAGTTCCACTCATCATGCACTAATTAGGTTAATCGTTGTAGTTTCTGCTATTAGGCCAATATTTATCTATGGGCTGCACCTTGTTTTTCCTTTCACTAACCTTAAAGTGCACCATGTAGGTTAATGCACTAATTAGGCTACCAAGTCATGAAGACAAAATAGAAAAAAAAAACGTTAAAGAAATTTAAAATTTTCAAATATATAATAAACATATAAAAAAGTATATTAAATATGATACATAAATTAATTGTTAAAAATATTTTAAAAAATTCAATATATTAAAATAAATTATTCAAATTTAATTTCCTAATAATTACTTTTTGGGACACTTGATAAAATGATTTTTTATTTAATGTATTATTAAATTTACTACAAATATTTTTTGATGTAATTAAAATAATTATTTATTTTAATATTAAAGATAAATAATTAAAATACAATAATATAAAATATATTATAAATTAATACCGTGTATGATAGAGATTATTACATTAGTATAAGAAAGAGAAGGATTAGAAACACATATTTATTATTAATTATAATTTATTTGGAACAACAAAATAACGAGAGAAATACATTAAGTATGATGTCATAAGGCTAACAAAATTTTATACTTTAATAAATTAAAACCATTAAAAGAATGTGTGGAAGTGTGTGTTTTTATTATTTCTATGGATGAAAAGGTATAAAATACGGTTAAAGTGTGAAAACAGGCAGGGGTTAAGCTGGAAAGAATAAAAAGTGTGAAACAGAACATGCTCAGAGTGCAAATAAGAAACACATCTTGTCTTTGTTGCGTTTACAATGACCCATGACCCTCGTAGCATAGACTTTTCTGTATAACTTTTTTCCCTTCACTGTTATTCTTTTCCGATAACAATAAAGTGGCCTTCATTTTGATCTCCCCGAATTCACTCGTGGCCCCAAAACTTACACAACACCACAGAGAATCTCCACCATTAGACACACTACTAGCACTAGCCCAATATCAACTATAAATACCCTTCTGCCCCTCCCTTTGATGTTCAATATTTGTCCATTTCCCAGTGTGAACGCACACCCCGTGAGAGCAGAAAAGGTAGTCATGAACAGAAGAACATTGCTCCTGAAACTACTCACGCTGGTGGCTCTTTTAGGATGCTCATCAGCTTCAGATCATTTGGTTAATGTATCCAAGTTGGAGATGTTCGTGGATGAGCTTCCTCACATGCCCAGAATCCTTGGCTATCATCTTTCAAATGGCGTCCCAAAATCTAAGTCTTTCAAGATTGGCATGTTCAAGAAGAAATGGGTATGTACGTTTTTTTTTTTTTTCCCAATTAATATTAAAATATTGAATTTTATATTTCTCTACCTTTGTCTTTACTCTTTGGTGCCATGCCAAGTTCTTTCTTTGCTGGTTTCGATGACTGATAGGAAGAGACTAACGTGGTTCTTCATTTAAAAGTCCTTTGAATACTAAAAATAGTCCTTAGGCCCGTGCATAGCATAATTCTAGATCATTTTCCTTTTTACTTGATAGCGAATGGTAATCAAAGATAATTCTTTGCCGTCATGTGGGTTGGGTGATTCACAAGTTTTGGGATTATAAATTTGGTTTTTTTTTTAATTAAATTGTTAATCATTGAAAATCAAAGTGGATTTAAATAAATGATTTATCTAGTTCAATGGTTAGCTAATTCAAGTTTTTTTGCAATTCTTTGCACATTTTATTAATAAATCTACATATAGTATATATATATTCGTTTTCCCAAATTAGATTTAAGATAATACTGATATTCCGACAGTGATACTTAAATTAAATAGTTACTGAAATCTGTCTGAAACATAGTTACTAAAATTACAATGATGTTGAAGTGGTTAGACATTCTCCACACAAATTACAGGACAATCTATTTAACAATAAATTGTGTTTAATTTTTGATTGTGAAAATTCTAGTCTAACAGGACGAGGGATACCTGTTGGAGGCAAGAAAATTTACAATCATGCTTACATGGGTTGCTCCTTGACCGGATCCCATGGCATGAGTTTGATGATGAAACTGAAGTTATTGTATTGTTCACAAAAGAAATATCGTTCACCCTCCCTTGTTACATTTCAACAGTCAACACAACTATTTTTCACTTTTGATATTTGATCTACCTTCAATTTTCTCACACATTCGGAACTTTCTCATATTCCACCTTTCTACCTAATTCTTTCTGAAACTAAACCTCATTACTCACAAAAAAAGCCATTTCCAAATTCCAACGACATGAACATGAGTTGCCGCTTACCAAATACCATGGCATAATTGATTATTATGTGCCTCTGATTTTTGAAATGTCCTTTTGTAATAAATTTTGCTGGGCCCAAATTTAGTTTTTCTTTTTTATTTTAATGGTCCAAATTGTAATCCGATTATGAAAAAAAATTGTTAGAAATTTAATATTATTTTTCTGGTTTCATCTAATAAAACAAGGATTTTGAGGATAATATGAAAATTTAAATTACCGATTACTATGCTCATGTTGGCAAAACATTTTAGTTATTTTTTTATCAGATTATTTAGTAAACAAGTTTCTCATAGTTTCTAATATTTTTTGAAATAATTTTAAAATGTTATTTGAAATAATATATTTTAAAAAACTCTAGTTTTAATTTCTAACTTTTTTTTTCTTTTATTTTTATCATTGATATTTTTTTCCTTGTTACATTTTTTTACATAAATTATGATATTGTTTTTTATGTTAATTTATACTTTTTAGTTATTTCAACAACTAATTTTATCAAATATTTCTAATTTAATGACTTAGTTTTGCAGATTTCAATTAACAATTAAATTTTCAGTCTGTAACTAGTTTTTCAGTTAGTTTGCTTTAACATAACCTATATTTTGATTTTGTAGATATAACATTACTTGTTTTCTGCTTTTGTAGATATAACGTTACTTGTTTTCAAATGGCTTTTTCTGTTTTTCATAAATGGTATTTTTCACAAGTTTCCGGGCTCAGACAAAATTTTCCTCCCAATAATTTCTCATCTCTAGGACAATAATATTTGATATTTAACCAAAGGGTATCCAAAATCCCGTTTGGTCATTGGTGATGATCCCCTCCCAGGAAGATTCCTTGGTTGTCAAAGCTAACTTGGTAGACAGATAGTTATAATTAGATAAAATAATTTGTGGTTCAAGTATTTAGTAATCCTCGAATTAAATTTGTGTTTAACTTTCTAACATGACATTGACCCTTTTTCAGTAAGATTGAGGTGCCGTCTTCTTCTAAACATTTTTTTGGGTCATAAAACCACTAAATACCATACTCTTATTGTGCCATTCCTGTCGAAAAGTTAAAAAAACTTTTTTAATTCTAATTCTATATGCTATATTAGATTGACGTTTATTCATTTACTTTAACGGACCACAGTTTTGAAGATTAGCCATTAGATTATTTGGTTTGCCGGACCTTTAAAGTGCCAATCACACTGGCCATGACATTGATAATTCAATATCCACTTTGAGTATTGTCAGTCTTAAGTATTGTACTTTACATGCAAAAATATTCTACAGATCAGTTTGGCTTCAGTTGCCACTTGCCCTGTCTAACATGTCATTGGTCATTGGTGTACTACTATCTAGCTTTAGGATTGGGGTGTCATATCCTTTTAACCATTTATTTATATCAAGAAACATAAAGATTTTGTAAAATATCATTCTGCGTGTGCCATTCGTGTCCAAAAGTTAAAAGCTTAAAGCTTTCTAGATTTTTCTAATTGACGTTAATTCATTGACTTTAATGGACCAGAGGCACTGAAGATTAGTCATTAGATAATTATGCAAACAATCGGGTCCCGGATCTTTGAAAGTGCCATCCACTCTGGCTATGACTTTGATAACTCGGTATCCACTATGAGTAATGTCTTCTTGTTCACACCATTGTCACTTAATTAGTATTATACTTAAAACAAACTCAACATTAGGGAAAACAGAAAAAATCTAATATAAACACTTGAAAACATATTTTATTATACGATAAAAAATGACTTAGTTTGGAAAATATGGACTATTATATGAGTCACAATCTTGGGGACTTGGAATTGAACGTTTAGCATCTTCATTCATAACATGATGTCATTGTTTGACGAACATAATATTTCTCTTTCACAATTAAATGAATTTATAGCTATAAAATCCACAAACCGCTAACATGTTGCCTCAATTGAAAAAAACTCTTTTCCTTTTGCAGAAATTCCACAAGGATATGCCTCCAACAACAGTGTACGCTTTTGGAACAAGCAAGCACACAGCAACAGTTCCTGGTCCAACGATCGAGGCCCTCTATGGCGTTGACACCCACGTGAGGTGGCAAAATCACCTCCCTCCAAAACACATACTTCCCTGGGACCCAACAATCCCCACCGCAATGACCAACTCAACACGTGGAATCCCCACAGTGGTCCACCTTCACGGTGGAATCCACGCGCCAGAGAGCGACGGAAACGCCAACGCATGGTTCACATCCAAATTCAACCAAAGAGGACCCACATGGACCAAAAAAACATATCACTACCCGAACGATCAACAACCGGGGAACCTATGGTACCATGACCATGCCATGGGGTTGACCCGAGTCAACCTTCTAGCTGGCTTACTTGGTGCCTACATCATTCGCCACCCTGAGATCGAGGACCCGCTAGGCTTACCCGGCGGTGACGAATTCGATCGAACGCTGATCGTGTTCGATCGTAGCTTCCGCACGGACGGTTCGATCTTCATGAGTTCCATTGGGAACAACCCTAAAATACATCCTCAGTGGCAGCCAGAGTACTTCGGGGACGCCATTATTGTCAACGGCAAAGCGTGGCCGCGTCTCACTGTACGACGTCGTAAGTATCGATTCCGCATAATCAACGCTAGCAACGCAAGGTTCTTTAGATTCTTCTTCACCAACGGCTTGAGATTCACACACGTGGCATCCGATTCGGCTTATATCGAGAAGCCCGTAACGGCCAATGAGACTCTGGTGGGGCCATCTGAGATCACAGACATCGTTGTTGACTTTTCTCAGTCCAATAGTAACGTCGCTATTCTAGCTAACGATGCAAAATATCCTTACCCTTCTGGTGACCCTGTTAACGAGGCTAATGGCAAGGTTATGAAGTTTATCATCATCCCTGATCATGATCAAGAAGTTGACACGTCACGGGTCCCTAAACGGTTGTTGGAATACCCTGTTGTGGATTTATCCAGTGTGACGCACACACGGTATGTTGCTATGTTCGAGTATGCGAGCGACATCGATGAGCCAACCCATTTGTACCTTAATGCGAAACCGTATGAAGCACCGGCTACGGAAACTCCGAAGGTGGGGTCCACAGAGGTGTGGTATGTGATCAACTTGACGGAGGATAATCACCCGCTTCACATTCATTTGGGTTTGTTCAAGGTGTTGGATCAGACGGAGCTGGTGAAACCACATGATGAGTTTACGGAATGTATGACGAAAGTCAACGATGCGGTGAAGTGCCACGTGGACAAGTACGCGCGTGGCAAGAAAGTAGAGGTGCCAGCTCATGAGAAAGGGTGGAAGAATGTGTTCAAGATGATACCTGGGCATGTGACGAAGGTTGCGGTGAGGTTTGCTTACATACACACCAATGCTTCATATGCGTTTGATGCAACCACAGAGCCTGGCTACGTCTATCATTGTCATGTAAGTATATTTACCTTTTCTTATCTAGGTCATAGAATGCTTCTTTTAGTTTTTTAAATCTTATTTCAGTTTTATATTAGCACATGCATAGTGTAGATCGCTCCACTAACGTCAAGTTAGGGTTATATTTATAAAATAAATTAGAACAATTTTTATACTAGTTTATTTAGTTAAAATGTTAAATAATAGTACACGCATCACACGCAGTCATGGAAGAGTGATGGTATATAGCTTTTAAAGGGTGAGTGGTGGTATATAGCTTTTAAAGGGAAATACATTTTTTCTTAGGAAAATTAATGGTGCACTCACATGAATGCACATACAAAGTTTACAATGAGGTTTAAACTATACACATCATGCAAATTATCTAAATTAATTATAATTAATTCCTTACCACTAGATCCACCCAGATCGATGGCCACACCACTTTGAACAATTAATGGTGCGCGCACACACACACATATATTCTAAGACTAGTATGTTTTGGTATGGCTCATCATAACGCACGGCGCATGCCATTTCTGTGTATATATATGTGCAGGTATTGGACCATGAAGACAATGCTATGATGAGACCCTTGAAAATCATCAAGTGATGTTTCTCAACGAAGGCATAGAATGGAACCAAGTGCAGCAACCTAGTTATATTGTTGTTACTCAATGAAGGAGGATATGTGGAGAAAAATAAATAAATGTTATTATATTTAGCTCTGTTATTTTTCAAAACTTCAAATTCTTGATGAAAAATATATAAATTAAAGAAACTAAGCTAATGATGAATTTATAGATTTTAATATTTTTTAGTCCTTATAATTTGATTTTTTTTTCATCATTGTAAAATTATTATTATTTTCTTCAATTATGTTTATTTTATTTTATTTTGTCATTTTAGCACTTTACATGTGGGGATCCATTTTTTTATTATCGGTATTGAACGTGATGCGTTTACTTTTGACACTTGACACAAAGTCACATTCATTCAGAAGCTACAAATTATTAGTATCTTCAGATAATCTTCAATGTGATTTTGGTTTGGTGACAGACTGATGTATGATTTATGGGTGTTTGTAAAAATAATTTTAATTAAAATTTATTTTTTGAGTTTAGATTCATATTACATCATCCAAATTGTGTTACAATATTAACTAATATAATTTTAGGTAAATATTCATATTTTGGTCTAGCTTTATAAATTGATTTCGATTTCAAAACTAATTTTAAGTTGATACTTTAAGTAATTTTTTAATACCATATATATAGTGAAATTTATTATTAATTTACTTTTAAAATAAAATCATTCAACATAAATTAATTTATTTTAAAATAAATTTTATAAATTAATTGTCAAATGTTCACTCAAATACACACTTTAAAGTGAGGTGATTTATATTTACTTTTTTTAATCTAAAAATAAATTATTAGTAAAACTTAATATAAAACTTTTTATAACAAAATGCATACAATTTTAATTGTGTGTATAAAAACATTTTATAAAAAAGAAGAAGATCAAATTCATTTTTGGGATTTTGGTATTTCAAATGATTGGGCTTTACCGATAAAGAGAAAAGGATTGGTCTTAGTAGACATTCTTCCAAATGTCTTTTTTTTTTTTTAGTTTGTGTTTTGAATCAGTATTTGTCTCTCTCGACAAAAGAGAGTCTGTAGCTACATATACACCACAAATTGGCATTTGTCTTGTTTTATATTTAATATAATGCCTAAGCATTACACATATTTGTTTAAATATGAAAACAAATAGTTTAAATATTTATACAGAACGTGAAAAGAATTGTGTTCTTAATTTATAGTTAATTACCGATATATATGCTAAAAAAAACAGTACAGTAACATACTTTTTATTAATAAAATTAATCATATAATTTGTCTAATACTCTGTAGAATGTAGTTATATTGAATTGCGTAAAATTGAGGTTATCCATTAAATGGTTAATTATATATTGAGTGTTTACCTTTTAATGTGTATTTCATATTTCTCATTTTGTTTAGCAATACGAATTCCAGATTTTGTTCAAGCACATACAATTGATTATTCATGATAAAATAAAATAATATTAGTTACTTGATCAATCTCATTCAATATTACTACCAGTTTGGTAGGGGGTAAATTTTATTTTGAATCAATGAAATTAAGCACATGCTTAGATTAATGTGTTTTTTTAATTATAAAATTGATAAGTTTCTCTAACAAATATGACATGTTAAATTGTTTATCTCTTCAAATACTTAATTTATTGTCACACCAATTCACAAGAGACTTTTGTTTTATGCTGGAGAAAGAAATCAGAGACTTACGACAACTCTTAGTCATGACTCAACCATCAATACTATATTACCCACTACAATTTTTTTTATCTCGCTAAGATCCACTTAGTGAAAGGAGTTTAGATAGGTTGCATGAACTCCTATATTCAAACTTCATTTTTATTATTGTACACAAAAAATATTAATATATTAAGAATTTCCAATAATATATTCTCTAATGCACTATTTTAAACACAATCATTGTTATTTACTGAAATTTATTGAAAATATTATCTTTTATCCATCTTACTTCTCACTTAATAATTTTTACTTATAATTTTATAGTTTTTAATAATTTTTAACTAATAATAAAAAATATGTTAGTAAAAGTGTATCAACTATCAAGAATATTTTGTTTGGTAAGGAAAATAAAATTGTTAATAGAAGTGTGTAAACTATCAAGAGTATATTATTAACTCTCATTTACCATATTTAGAAGTGTTTCAAACAATTTATTTGAGTTATGTGAAAATAATTTATATTTTTTTAACAGTTTCTAATATGTTTTATGAATAAAGAAATGAATCAAAAAATATATTCAACATACGTTATGAATTATGATTTATCTACATAAATTATTTTTATTAATCTAAAATTAATCAATTTATTTCTAAAAAAGAAAGGAGAAATAAAAAATGTGAATAATAAGATTCTTTGGCGTAGGAAATAAAAATACACAATATATGACATCATACTGATCATCATTCATTCGCGCATGTCAATCGGTATCAGCATTCAGCATCGCTTTTTTCTATTCAACGACTCCGTTCCGTTCTCTTTCTTCTTCCTTGAAACCCTAATCAGCTTCTGCACTTCCTTCTGATTCCACTTTTGGTAATATAAGCCCCTCCTTTTCTTCTCAGATCTGAAACTACTTGTTTTAACTTTTTCTTTCTTCGTATCGAATGATTTTTACGTCTTAAACATGATTGCACGATTCCGAATTCCAATCTATGCTAAATTGTTTGGTTTTTTATGTTTTATTTATTTTTTAATTGTTTACTTTAGTTGGAAATTGAAAATCACTAGGTTCAATTGACGGAACTCATTCTCCTGAAATGCTTTTAGATAGATGTTTAGTTAGGGACATGACTGAATCGTTGAGAAGTGTTGTATGTGTTTCCATGGGTTTCCGGGGTAGTTTCTTTTATGCTGATTCCCCGTGCAAGTGAAGTGGATTTGATTTTCGCCATTTCTGCTTCCAGTATAAGGGGATAGGCATTTATGAAGAAATGGCATGTGATATTGCTATTGTTTTTTTGTCATTTAAATCTTACAAAATCCCCCCCCCCCCCCCCCCCCACCCCACCTAATCATTCCGAAAGTTTATAGAAGCTGAGATGTAATATCTATTGTGAATTTGTGATACAACGGTTTGCGAATTGTAAATTTGTAATGGCTGACCTGCTTTAATCTTTTAAGGAGTTACTACATTTTCCTCTAGTTAGGCGAAATGAATCTGTGTAGTCATAGATAAAAGACTGCCAACTAAAATGAAAGGCAAATTCAAAGATAGAAGAGACTACGAGAGATTCTCACATATTAAGACACATTTTAGTCACAATCACAAATGTACATACCAGTAGTATGTATTATGTAAACACATTTTCTTTCTTCCACCTAGTAGTATATCGTTATGACTGATATTATTGTTAAGAATACAAGAATGGTTAAATGAATAGGCAAAATATAAAGAAGTATTATTTGAATGTTTTGTCCTGTGTTCTATTAACATTGTGTCTGTATGTGCAGCTTCAACCGGGAAGATACTGTAGGCTGTAGGGCCTGGGCCACCTAATGATAAGATATCCAATTTCTACATAAGTTGCCATTGATACTTTTTTAATCAAATGGATTCAGTGCCTGCTGATGTGTCTAAGTCACATTCTATTAATGACCTGGTGACTTCACCTCCTGCTAAAGAGATTGACGGACAAGCTTCTGCTTCTGCAGCCTCCGGGCAAGATAATTCTCCACATGAGGCATCACCTAGGCTATCTCCCACAGGCATATCATCCTGGGCCAAAAACTTGAAAATTTCTCAGCCATTTTCTGGCTCCCAAGACGACTCATCAAGTGGAAATGTTGGGAAATCAACTTTTGCACGCATCACAAGTAATTTTGGATTGAGGTTGTCTCCAAAGTCTCCTGTAGAAGATGACAGTTCCAGTGAAACAGCTGGACAATCTAATTTGTTTGGAACTATTACGAAAGGCCTGGTCGACTCTTCTAAGAATGCAGTGAAAGCTGTGCAGGTTAAGGCACGCCATGTTGTTTCACAGAATAAACGCAGATACCAGGTGTTGTTCTTGTTCAAATTAATATACTTTTCGTGTATTCTTGTAAAGCTGATTTTCACAAAGTCTTGCTCATTTAAAAAGTTTATTGTTTTTTCTACTGGGAACAGTGCTTTAATCCCGTCATAATTGGGTGAAGCTCATCATTGGGAGCCTATTCATAGATACCTTTTGCGATGTAACAATTATTATCTAATGCAGAAGCAAAATTGGGCTAATCAATGTCTTTTTGTTATCTGGCTTTTCTAAACCAGATCTCATAGCTGGTGTTGAAAATATAAAGCCCTGAATTTGCTGACATTGCTTACTCCCTGTTAAAACATGTCATATAGTTTAGTGTTCTGTATGATGAACATTCTAGCCTCTTTGGTTGAAAAAGCTGTTAAAGTTTTACTATGTAATTATTGTTGTGACTGGTGAGTGCATTGAGTTTGATTTTTTGTATTTCTTTGTTTCATTCTGAATTGCATGTTTCCTTCTCAAAGAATCAGGTTGATGCATACTCTTGTCCACTTTTATAGTCCTAAATTTTTTTTTTTCAGGAAGGAGGTTTTGATTTAGATATGACATATATCACTGAAAACATTATTGCAATGGGATTCCCTGCTGGTGACATGAGCTCTGGCTTTTTCGGCTATGTTGAAGTGAGTTAATGAATTCTGTATGTTTATTTTGGTTGCCGTCTTGATCTTAAACACCAGCATTCTTACTATCTATGTATGTAATGCAGGGATTTTACAGAAATCACATGGAAGAAGTGATTAAGTTTTTTGAAACTCACCATAAGGTAATATAAACACACTGACATTTGAAGTTTCAAGTTCTTATGATTATGCCTTTTCTGTAGTTTATTTATTATAATACAAAATCAATAATGTATCGTATGGAATGTTGTTTGTTTCATTTAAAATTGTCTATTCTATAAAATAATGTAATTATTTGATTGATTTCATTGTAATTATTTCCTTTTATTTGCTGTACATAGAAGGCCACTAGAAGCACCAGTGAGGTGAGTAGATTGCATGGTTTTTAGAATAGGGAGAGCAAAAAGGAGAGGGATCTCATGGTGAATTCAAAGATTTGGTCTTTAACCAAGCCAAATGATGTCATGTAATCTATGTAGCCAACCTCACCTAGTGGGATAAGGCATTTGTTGTTATTGTTGTATTAGTAACACATAATTAGGATTAGAATGATTAGTTCAAATATCTTGTAGATCTTGTAATATTCTTGCCCTAATTGTGGGAAACCTCTTGCACAAAATTTCTACACACGCACACACACACACACAATATGATTGGCCTGGGACTGGAAGACTCTCCTAAGCAAGTTTTCAGTCAAATATTTATTCCTTGACACTGTTTCAAGTATCAAATATTCTGTATTATGACTTATGAACACATGCTTCATATATTCTGTCTGTCATTGCATATTTTGTAGTTCGATAACAGTTTTCAATTTTGTGAGAGGTATTGCACAGAACTTGACTTGTATAGTGTTTCTTTTATCAAAGTGCCTCAAGCTTTGAAACTTCTTTGTCCTTATCATTTTCTTGTTTAGTTTTGCATTTGACTTTTTATATTTTTCTCTATATTCAGGATAAATACAAAGTTTATAATCTTTGTTCTGAGCGGTTGTATGATGCATCATTGTTTGAGGGGAAGGTAATTTCTAAATTTTCATTCAAGTCTTGAAGGGAACAAATGTGATATACTTAAGGGTTGTAAATTTTATTTATATGCCATAAGCTTTTAGTCTGTAAATCTGTAATTAATGATTGTCTTAAAAGTTTCTCAAAACATGGGTATATCACTTTAGATTTAACCTTCAATTTGGGATAGTAGTATTAAGGTTGTCTATATTCAATTAACAATTCACTGATACTATCTGCTCCCACTTTCATGATGCTAGACAGCCTAGATTACTTACGTCATGTTGGTTTTTATGCCACATTATATTTTCATGTACTTTGTTTGAACAGCTTCTTTCATTCTTGGATCTGAAATATGCAATTTCTTCATTTAGCTGGCTAGCTTCCCGTTTGATGACCACAATTGCCCACCAATTCAACTGATTATATCATTCTGTCAAAGTGCTTACTCATGGTTGAAAGAAGACATTGAGAATGTTGTGGTTGTACACTGTAAGGCTGGAATGGCAAGGACAGGGTTGATGATTTCTAGTCTTCTAGTATTCTTAAAGGTGAAGAGTTTTTAAGCATTTTCTTGAAAATATTAATGTGCTTGATATTTGCATTTTCTGTCTTGTGCTCAATTTTTTAAACATTTGATGACTAAATGTACTTCAGTTCTTCCCAACTGCTGAGGAATCAATGGATTACTATAATCAGAAAAGATGTGTTGATGGAAAGGGACTTGTTCTGCCTAGTCAGATTGTAAGTTCTCTTTGCAATGTGTCATCACTTTTTTTTTTTTTTCTTTCTGGAAAAGATGTTTTCTTTGTTAGTTCTGGAGTTATTTCTTATGATTTACTGTTTTCTGCAGAGGTATGTCAAATATTTTGAACGAGTCTTGACTTACTTTAATGGTGAAAACCCACCTGCCCGCAGGTATTCACTGTACAAGTGTGACTTTAGTATTTACCTGTCTTAATGTGCATGCTGACATCATATTTTGTACAGGTGCATGCTTAGGGGATTCCGGCTTCACAGATGCCCTTACTGGATTAGGCCCTCTATAACTGTCTCAGATCACAGTGGTATGCTTGCCATTAAAATTTCCCCTACTGCTTATAGTACATGACCATTCTGTTAGTAGATTTATAATGTCGTGTGATTGTTATTCCTTTCTTGATTAGGTTGCTGATATTTTCATTGTTTATGGTATTCTCTTTTTGCCTAGTCAATTAATTTTGTCCTTATTTCTATTGTGGTGTGTTTTATATAATGTTTAGCTATATGATATGCACCTAGATCTTTTAGTATGAACTAAGGGCATATCCTTGTTAGGATTTTCTTCCAAAGCCATTAGCTATGTGATAGGAACTGGATGAGTTTAGAGAAAAATAGAGAAGATGTTATTGGATTTGGGAGTAATTCCCAGCTGTTACAATGTGATTTTCGAGGAATCACAGCCTCCTTACAATATACTTGTTACCCTCCTCTCTACTGCTAATAGTGTATTTATATTCTGCCACTAACTACTAACTGAACTACTAACTAATAGTTAGTTGTAACTAACTCTTAGTTATCCTAACAGATAACCACTAACAGCCAACAGATAACAGCTTTCCTATACTACACATTACCCCACCTCCTACTCCTATCACTATGTTTTAACTTGGGTGTTTCTAGGGGAGAGTCACGCATGAGAGAAGAGCACAGGGAGAACGTCTACCTCTTTTTTGCATGTTCTTTCTTGCTTAAATATGAAAGAATTGTATGATTTACTAGTTATTAGTAGTGATAACTGGATATATATTTTGTATATGACCTGCTTTATTTGTGTCAAGAATTGACTGACAGCTGACCCCTTTGAAAGGGTGGAATGTAAGATTTTAATCTGACGTACTGCCCTATTTGATGTCAACTCTAATAATCCATTTTTAATGTGTAGGTGTGTTGTTCTCAACCAAAAAGCATCCGAGAACCAAGGATCTTTTGGTGCGTGTCATTAATAATATGGCATCGTGTATCAAATATTTGATTGAATTGTTGTTCCAAAGTTATGTCTTTTGTTGCTTTTTTTTCAAGTATGAAGGAATTCTCTGTGACTTGAGCTTTCACAATGCAGCCAGAAGATTTTTGGTTTAGTGCACCAAAGAAGGGAGTGATGGTATTTGCCTTGCCAGGAGAGCCTGGTCTTACAGAGTTGGCTGGGGACTTCAAAATCCATTTTCATGACCGCCAAGGAGATTTTTACTGGTATTAATTAATTTTATTCATCATTGATCAATTCCCTTTGTTGCTGGTCGTATGTTGGACTGAAATATCTTGCTCTTTTCACATAGTTGGTTAAACACAACTATGACAGAAAATAGGAAAGTATTGAACACTGGTGATCTGGATGGCTTTGACAAGGTAAGTTTTTGTAGGAAATGGTTTGGCTTCTGTTGAGTTCAGTGTTTACATGTTTGTCGTTCACAATTGGATCTTGTAATCAACTGTATATTTTTATTGATATGGACTTCTGGCAGAGAAAATTGCCTTCTCCGGGATTTATGGTTGAGGTTGTTCTCGTGGACTATAATGGCACTGTTGTAACTTCTAAAACCGAAACTACTACAAAGAAATTAGATGAGAGTTCAAGTAACAATCCTACCAGTCCCGCCCCAGTGGAAAGGAGCACCCCTGCACAGAATGCAGACAAAGAATCAGATAGTCATGATAAAGATGATGTGTTTTCAGATGGTGAGGCAGAGCAATCTGCTTCTTCAAGAAGCAAGCAAACAAAAGCACCTTCTCAAGCAGTAGAAAAAGTTAAAAATGACACCAGAGTCTCCGAATCAAACAGAGTTTCAAATGAAATTGCAAATTTATCACATGCAACAGAACAAGTTTCCTTGGGAAACAAGAGCTCTACGCCAATTCGTCATTCTAGTGAGCCAAGAACTAACGTTGAAGGAAAAACAGTGTCCAGTCTGGAGGTGCCCAGCAAAGAAAGTGAGTTTAAGGCCATGGCTGCAGATGCTTCTGTTTTTACCTTTGGAGATGATGAAGACTACGAAAGTGATTGAACTACAACAACGATGGGGTATTTTGTTATCTTTTACTTCGATATTTGTACATAAAATTGCTTGCAACTTCCTTCATAACATTATTTTGGTCATCCATTTGTTTGTTTGTTGTAATGATAAATCTGGCTACTTCATTGGCTTAATGCACAAGTTAAAAATAAGAATACGCATAGTTATCTGTATGTATTGGTCCTCCATCCCCCAACTGCCACAGTCTGCATTGGATACACTGATACACAGTCCAATTTAATTTAGAGTCTTCATAAACATATATCTCACTGTCTTACAACTAACCTTGACCTCATTTTTCTTTTTACCACTACGTTTTTTATTATGTTGTATTCATATTTATCATTTTATCTCTTTTACCTTTTCTTTTTTCTCTTTATCTCCTTCCTCCACCCGAAAATGGGGTGGATTCTTATAATTTTTCTTTAATTTAGTATAGAGTAATAACATTTATATAAACAACCTTTTTCACGATTGATTTTGACTCACTACCAATGTAGTGCTTGTATCTCATGAAAGGAAAGTTAAAATGCAAGTTTAAATGTAATTTTGATTTTATTATTTTATTTTATCTGTAATTTTAATTATTTTATTTTTAAAAATTCATAATTTTAGTTTTCTTTTTAAAATGAACATTTCATTCCCTATTTTATGTAATTCATAATTTTTGTTCAATTTTTGATACTTTATTTCTTACATTTTTATTAATTAAATTATTTTTTTGATAATACTTTAAATGAATATGATAGATTTAAAATTTAATTGAACTAAAAAAAATAAAATGTAGATAAAAATGAAAATTGAATTGAAATTACAAATTTTATAACATATAAGAATCAAATGCCTTTATTTAAAAAATAGAAAAATAAATTTATAGAAGTTTTAAAATAGGAAGATAAAAGTTTCCATTTTAAAATTGATCCATCAAAAGTGTGATTTAAGCAAAAGAGAGTAACCAAAATTTTATTAAGTCTTTTGATAATTAAACTTTTTTTTAATGATTTATCAATGTATAACCGATAAATAATAAGTCTAACAAAGATCAACGTGAATAAAAGTCTTAGGTAGTCAGCCATTTTACTGAAATTGCTATAACTTTGTAAAGTTTTTATATATATGTCACTCTTATTTCATTTTAGTTTCTATTAGGAAAATTATATTTATTATCCAATACAAGTTTGTCATGTTATCATTAAACAATTATTGGGACTTAAAAAACAATTTATTAATTTAGTGACCTAAATCGACAATTTTTTTTTATAAGAACTAAACCATAAAATAGGTATACTGTAGGGACTAAATATATTCTTTTAGCCTTTTTTCCCCCTTCAGTTATACCCTTTCTCTTTTGTCTAATTTTTAATTGATTTACACATTTATCGTAAAAGTAAAATGAACAACAACTTAATTATATACAATTGGAATAGAAATAAAAAAAATTATAATAGAAAATGACTATTTTATTACATTTCTTAGTTCTTGTATTAAAATATTAAGACACTTAAGATTTAAGAAGAAAGTACATCAAAGAGTACCTAAAACATTTACCATGGGAAGAGTGGACTGAGATTCTCTTATGCAGACTATGTGAATAAGCTTCTACGTACAAAAACGCCTGTAAAAAAAAAAAACGCATAAGAAGATAAAATATCTTGAGTTTCTTTCCTAAACTAAAATTAACTTACGCACTTAAATTTTATAGAATATCTTTGATTTATTAGCTTCTACAAGAACTGAAGTGCATACATTAGTTTATTAAGAAGAAGACCACCTTATTCTCCTGATGGCACTAGGAATAAGTGGTGCGAATATGCCAAACGCAATAGCTAGGTATGCTGCAGCAAGGGAACGGTTACCGGTTGGTACAAGGCTAACAATGGATCCGGAGTAGTTGGCTGATATGCAAAATAACAATAAAGTCAACGGATACTGCAAAGGGAGGCCATTTGTTAGCCAAGCTATCATATGAAAAGAGGTATAAAATCCTACGCTGTTGCCCAGTATAAAGAACCAAAATGATACTTCCGATTGGGTACCCATTATCGATTTTCCAGCACTGTGTCCATTATTGTTATCCTGCCACACTCCGCCAGGGGGACTAAGCACAGCCTGATACGTTGCTGTTGTCATAAGTGCAGCCACGGTTAACAGGATATTACGGGCATCCTTCACAGTATCCCTATTGGGTTTGTATCCGAATAACTCATTTATTTCTTCGATTCGTGGCCAGTGGCGTAGATCTGATTGTTCTGTAGAATGGGTGTTTGTTGGAGGATCAACTTGATTATCACCAATGATCTCTACTTCCAAAGGTGCCATATTGTTCGATGTATCATTTCCTCTCTCAGCTCCTGCTCTCTGCAGGATTGTGTGAATTTCTAAATCACCACCTTCGCTTTCCATTAGCATCAGAACATCAAGAGGACTCATTCCTCTCCTGTTCAACGAATTTACCAACATCACTTTTTTTGTCATCTCATCATCAACTAACAACAAATGAACTACCTGCATCAATGCAGTCCAAATTTAATTAATTAATTAATCATACACAATTAATAATTAAATAAAAACGTCTTCCAGCTAACACATTCTAGATTAATTATATATACAATTTCATGAATGATTCTATGATCTAGATTTGATTTTCTTATTCTCCATAAAATATTTTTTCTCATAAGGTATCATTTCTCTCTCCATAATTTTAAGAGGATAAAACTTATTATTTGTTAAGTAAAATGCATGTCATATCACACATCTGAGTTAATCTCTCCGGAAAATATTATAACATTAAATTTGTTAATTATTTGTACTGTCATTTTAAAATTATCATTTTATTTTCTTTCTATCATCTTATTTGTTTATCATTAATATTTGATGAGAGAATAATTAAGTAAAGATATATAGAGAAAAAAAATAATTGATACATTAAAAATTAGACAAAAATTCTTATAAAAAGGGATAGACAATTTTTTTAAAAAAGTCTTATAATGAAAAATTGGAATAATAATTTTCAGTTATGTTGAAAATAGTGATGCATATGCACATATGGTAAAATTCTTAAATGGAAAGTCATGCACCATGCATGGTTCTATTGGTTAGAAACTACTACTTATCACCGGTATATACTTGAAAAACATAATTACTTAATTCATTAATACTAATAAAATGGTTAGATGGATTAATATGTTATAAATTTTAATTTTATTTCAAGAAAACTTATAATATTGAATGGTTTAAGAGTTTTTTTTTCCAAATTGAAACAGTGAATATATCTTATTGTTAGTATCTTAATAAAAATATAATTTATTTATGGAGAAATAAGTATATACAACGATAATAGAGTTCACATTAATTAGAGATTAATAAAAAAATAAATTTAACAATAAATTAATCATATTTTTTTTATAATTAGAATTAAGAAAATATTATTATCTTTTATTTCTTATATATAGAATCGGAATCGGAAGTAGTATAAAAGTCATATAAAGAAAGAACAAATTGTTAAAGAAGTAAGAAATACATGCCTCAAACTGTTTCCTCGAGGCGGCTACATGCAAGACAGTATTTCCTTGGTTGTCTTTGTCATTTAACACTCCCTCCTTCTTGAATTCCTTGACATGTTCCACCAACAATTTCAATGCATCAAACTGGTTGTTTTTCACTGCAATATGAAGCGGAGTGTCCCCTCTGGTCGTTTTGGTTTCAACGGTGAGTGGACTTGTGGAAAGTAACGCCTTCATAACATCAATTTTTCCTTTGACTGCTGCACAGTGAAGAGCAAGCCTTCCCTCCTTACCTTGAATGGCACACAAATTCTGGTTCAGTTTCAAGAGCTCATGCACGACTTGAACATGGCCACAAGCAGAGGCAAGGTGCAAGGGAGTGAAGCCATCCTGGTTGAGTTCATAGGCAAATTCTTTCTTCAGCTTTAACATTTCTTGGACGAAAGAAAGGTGGCCACGCATTGAGGCTATGTGTAAAGGTGTTTCAGCCCCAACCAAAGCAACCGTATCTAGCAACAACATGTCTTCCTTCATCAAACTGCAAAGATACTCAACATTTCCTGTGGCCGCGGCTTTAACCAACCTCGGGTCCATCTCGTTACAAATTAGTGATCAATTGCAAAGTTTACAATACTTCCGGACCAAGTTGTGGGAAGCAGAACTATTACTCTTAAAAATTATCATAATATTGGCAACGACTCCATTGTATATAAAAGTCCTTCGTGATGGTTACTGTATATAGAAATGCTACATTTTCCACTCCTCAAAATGAAAATGAAAATTATGATTTTAAGGAGCGGATTAATTATCTGGCAACGACTCTATTTCAAGTATTCAATCTGCTCGTCCCCTTCTTAAAAATTTTCATTTTCATTTTCATTTTGACAGATAATTAAATTAATTGAACCCTCCTTTTCATTGTGCGTGTCATAATGTGAACGAGCGGATTGAATACTGGAAATAGATATTAGATCAATCAAGATTACGTAAGTGCCCCAGAAAAAGACAAGTGGCTGTTTTCAATTTCACTTGGACGCTTGGTGTGTGGGCCTTTCCCGTTCCATTTTTTTTAATTCCTCCACCATTAAAATTAATAGATGCTAATTTTAGAATAATAATTTAGACACTTTAGACTTTGAATATCAACTGTATCTGAATTATTATTGTTTTAAAATTATAAAATGAAGAATTTCATCTCTACACTATATTTTTAAAAATAAGTACTACAAATTATTTAAACGATAAATATTTAACAATAATTTATATTTTTTAATCAATTTAATATAAATTGAATTTAATATGAAGAATATCATAAGTTTTAAATTATGAAGTAAATTCAATTATATAAGAAAAGATGAACGTTTTAATATTTATATTATATTAACGATTTTTTATTTTTTGAATTTTATATTATCATAATTTAGAAACCGATATTCGAATCGTAGCTATTTTCTAGTTTTTAATTGACTCGGCCATCGATTTACCAATCGGTGGCTATTTTAAAAGTTTTCAGCATTCAGTCGCTAAGTTACAGTTTAATAGCATCTTAGCAACAGGAAATTATCGGTCGCAAATAAAATAAAATATTTAGTGAATGACATGTATCCGATCAAACACATTGATCTCTCAACTCGTCGAAAATTCCAAATTATAATTTTTATGGCTGTCACTAAATTGGTCGCTATAATTGCATTGTGAATGGTTGATTCGGTCGCTAAATTTGGTGGTCTATTTGCGACTTTTCTATTATTGTCAAATATCATATCAAAATATAATTTTATTATTTCAAATTAATATATAAATTAAAAAAAAATTAACCTAATGGCATCAAGGTTAAGGTTCTATTTGAAAGAGCTTAAATGCAACTTATTTAGAGTTTGTTTTATTGAGAAAAGTTAACAATACAGTCTTTAACCCATTCTTTTAAATATATTTTTTATTAATGGCTAAAATTTGTTGAAAATCATGATTTTTATGGTCTTACCTCTCATTTAATGACTCTTCACTGAGTTTATAGTTTTCAAAAAATTTTAACCAATGAAAGAATATATTAAGAGATATATTAGAAGATGTATTACTAACACTCTTAGTGTATCACATGAGCACTTGTACATATGATACATAAGCTAGATTCTGCTATTTCGATAAGCTCTCCTCAATAGCTTATATCAAAATAGGTTAACCCTTCTTTTCTTTCGATTAGAAAATTAACGTATACATAAGTCCTCTTATTCAATAAGACCTTCACTAGTAAGTTATTATCTACCTTATATTATTAATAAGTCCTCTTATTCAATAAGACCTTCACTAGTAAGTTATTTATCTACCTTAAATTATTAACCCTCCACGTTTGTCACCATCGATTACAATCACTGTTTATCATTGACATTTCTTGAACATTTTTTATATCATTAATAAATTACTTAATTAATGAACAAGTAGTTCGGATTTTTAGAATGATTCAAAAGTTGAAATTAAAAATTGAAATATAGCAAACGATTAAAATTTTGGGGAAAATTAATGGGAAAACCTTTTAGGATTAGGGTTTGTACATTAAATTTCTATTGGATTAATTGTCTTATCTAGTATTCTACTAGATTCTGTTTGAATGTAAATTAGCCATAAGGTAATCTTTATTATCTTCCAGAATAGGAAGATGTATCTAATTGAATTAACTTTTATTTTCGTGATAGTTATATACAAATAAACTCCTTAATTTTTTTGTTAATTCATTGGTTGTTAAATGATTAAACTTATTTTTGTGATTTAAAGCCTAATCTCTTCCCTATGATTTTAACTATAAGCAAGATTTACCTTTCAATTATTTCCTAAACGCATGAAATTGTGAAAAATGATTGTCAATCGCATTGCATAGATAACATCAATAAGAAAAGAATTAAAAAAACATGACTCAAATGAACACTTTGCCTTTACAAAAAAAAAAAAACAAACTCAAATGAACACAAAGACAATTCAAATAAAATCCAATGGTTATCAAAAGGACTATGTCCCAATCCTAGAAAAGTAAGGTCAACTCACATGTAAGCATGTTAAAACTCAAAAGGGGAAAACAAAGGAGAATATCAAACATTCAAATCCGAAAAGAATTGTAAGAGAAGAAGACTCAATTCTCTCGATCCTAAGCCCTCACGATAAAACAAGGTTTGTAACTCCTAAACCTAACCTAAAATATCCATCATATTCAAAACTCTTAGGCTAATAAGGGTAATTACAATTAAAACACAAAAACTGATCACAAAATAGCCATGATTAAGGGAAAAGGGGCATGCAGTAGAATGTTTCAAAGACTGCCTACGAAGTCATGAACGCTATATTGTCCACTCTCTGGATGCCATAAACAAATTGCTTGACAGGTAACAAGGTGTTCATCACTATCAGGCTAAAATGCATCAAACGCTTCCAGTTTGATCCGATGACAACTTTGAGACTTAATCATGCTTCCATTGAACGTCAACTTACGCAATCCCTGGAATGCTAGCTAGTTCCTAAAATCAAAACAAACCTCAAACTGTAGCCAGTTCAAGAAACGAAAACAAACTTATATTATATGTTTTCTTTATTTTTTGACAATTTTTTTTCTCTTCTTAAAATACAAGAACAATGATGATATTTTTATCTTTTTAATTTTATGAAATTAAAAAATATTTCCATAAAACAAAAAGTAATTATTAGTACTTAGTATAGAATTATAATCAAACCTAAAACAATTTGTCTTCACAAAATATATCCATAAAAAATACTTTTTATACAATCTTAAAAATACCTTTTTATAATGATGACAAAAATAAAAAACATAAATTAAGATATCCTAAAGATAAAATTAGCAGTAGATAAATCAATTTATAGGATGACAGATAGTAAAAAAAAACCAAATGATTAAAGTTAAAATATTAAGAATGGCAATATACTTTTATGTAATTTTAAAAAATATATTATTAGAATTAAGAATACTTTTATGCAATTTTAATCTTGTTTCGTTCTTATTGAGAACAATTGGTATTCCATTTTGACCGATAATTAAATTGACCTCTCCTTTTATCATTTTATATGTAGAGAAGTATAATAAATATTATATTTTATGTCTAGTTCTCTCCTCCATTCTATCATTTATCACATTTTAATTTTAAATTTATCTCCCTTTTTTCTCTTTCTTTTTCTTAGTTGTATATTTTGTTTTACAATTTGTTTTACTCTTTTCATATGTAAGTACGTAACTGGGTAAGAGGAACCTAAACAAGCGTTCCATGGATATTATTTGCGTATTACATAAGTTTTCTTCTTCTTCTTCTTCTTTTTGTCAAAATAAGTAAGCTTGTTTTTTCATATGGACGCTTGGTGTAGCGGACCTTGTGTTCGAATTTTCGTGTGGATGCTTAGTCAGTGGACTGTGACTTATATAGCATTATTGGTTGACTATTAGAAACTTGTGTGTTGGACGTCAATATATAAAAATTAAAAAGCGAAAGAAGTTTATACATAAAAAAACAAATTAAAAATTTTCATTTTTATTATTTGATTTTTTATCTAATTTTTTTAGTAAATAAATTAATTTATAACATGATAATTATTAAAAAACAAAGCAAAATGAATGAAGTAAAAAAAATCAAGAATGACTTGATGACTGTCATGGCTTGATGCCACATGCTTTTTTCAATGCTCTTTGTTGTTTTGTTAAGAGAATGGGTACTAGAGCTGCATATTCTCTTGCTGCTTTGGCATTTAGGAGTGTTAACGGTTTGAGTTTATTTGCAATATAATCGATCCAATTATACTAAATTGAGTTAAAAAAAGTCTAGATAAAATTCAACAACTTAATATAGACCCGATTATATTTAGATTGAGCAATAGGTTACAAATTTTTAACATGTGATTCAATCCAATCCGACCTTATAATAATAAAAAAATGCTAATATTATTAATAAGAACATAATAAAGATTAAGTTGTAAGTTTGGTTCCCTAATTTTTCAAATTCATAATTTTGATCTCTTTAATTTTTAGTTATAATATTTAGTCCCCTAATTTTATAAACTAACGATTTTGGTCTCCTTATTAACAAATAATTTTGATTAATAGAATTATTAAGTTAATTATAAATTAATTATAAATTTTAATAAAAAATATTAACTCTAATTCTCCATACCATTGTGTTTCTATTCTTATCTGTAAACACATTTTCCACTTCCTCCGTGATTCATATTATTTTATTAAAGTTTTTGAATGATTAATAGTTTTATTTAATTTATAATTAATTTAGTAACTCTGTTAATTATAATTATTAGTTAATGATATATTAGGGAACAAAAATTTTCAATTTATAAAATTAGGGGACCAAATATTACAATTAAAAATTAAAGGGATAAAAAATTATAAATTTAAAAAATTAGAAGAACCAAAATTATAAATTAATCTATAATAAATTATAAAAATGAAAATAATAAAAATCTAAAATATCTTTTTGTAACAAATTTATATATTTTATTTAATTATATTGTACATTTTTAAAAAAGTTATTTTGAAAAATCTATGATAAAATTTATAATTTTTAAATTTTATAACTTGATCTAATCCCAATCATAATCGGATTAGATTGTGTTTGACTCCAAAATTAATTCAAGATTTTTTGATTGAATTGATGATGAATTCTCTCATATCCGACTCGACCCAAAGCAAAACATGTACACACTCCTAATTTGATAAAATGAAAAGTAATGGCTAACAGAGAAGGGACCCCTTTCCAATTGGTCCCAATCGTCTTCGATGATGTACTTTCTTTTCCCGCAAGATGTTTCATAAAGCCTGATCTTTACATTAAAAAAATGACAACATATATACTTTATGTAATTAAAAAAAATTATTTTTATTAAAAGGTACAGAATCTTGTTAAGAAAAAGTACAGAATCAAAAAGACATTTCTTTCCAAAAATAATAATCTAAAAGCATACAATACAAATACAATGTTTTTATTTATTTATTTCCCACATCTCTCCTCCTTCCAAGAGTTTGAAGCACGGTCGAGTACCACAGACGGATCCAAAAGTCAGTCAAGGGGCTGAAAAATTAATAATAAATATTAACCAAAATTTAAACTACAATATATTAACAAATTAAATATATCATACATTTTATTTAAGTCATGCACGTCATTTTCTTATATCAACTTCTTCTATACTAGGAACTTACTCTTGGAGAGCATGAGATTGAGGAAATTCAACTTCATTAATTAGTTTTTAGATCTGTCTTCCCTTGTCTCTTAAAATATGTGTAAAGAGTAAATTTTTCTATAGTGCTCTCTATAATCAATCACAAAAAAAAAAAAAAACTTAAAACAAATCTAAATTAAACATCATATACATTCTTTTAAAATGAGCCGTGAATAAAAATCGAGTGTGTAACAATTGAGGAAGTAACAGTACCTGGAGAAGAAAATCAATTGGTAAAAAGAAAAATTGAAAAATAATAAAAGTTAATAATATATTTTTTAAAGTATATCTAATATTTACGTTATAAATTGTTTGAATATACTAAAAAATAATGATATATTTTAAAAGTTAATAATATCTTTTTTTAAAGTATATCTAATATTTAATTTAAAAAAAGAAAGATTGACTACGACAAAATCTGGGTACATATCTTTAAAAAATATATTATATATAATTAAAAATTTATAATTGATATTAATCTAATTATATTTTAGTGTATATATGTTAATTGCATTTGAAAAGGAGGGGGTTAAAGCCCATGCTTGCCTCCCGTACATCCGTCTCTAGGTATTAAGTTGTGAGAGATTAATCCTTTCATTAGACTTAATTTTCGTTGGTGACATACAAATACAATAACACTATAAATATATAGAGCACGCATGTCTACAAAATTTTCACTGTGTTTCGTTATGTTCTTATTCGGAAAAAAGCGGTATGCCATTTTGACTGAGAATGAAATTGACAGTTCTAACAACAACAACAAAAAAAATGGCATCTCCTTTTATCATTTTGTATGCAAGCATATAAGTTTTCTTTAGTATGACGTATGTATATAATCAGTGAGTGGAACGTGGATAAGAGATTGAATACGGATAGCTACTCAAGGGTTTGATTTCATCTGGAATTTGGTGTTTATATTCGATTTCTTGTGTGGGCGCTAAGTTGTTGACAGTTAAAATTTCAAAAGTCTTCTTATAAGACTTTTCAATAGTGATTTATTTCACAAAAAGTCTTATTATTATTATGTGTTTGGGAAAAAAAACTACATTATTGAAAAGGAACGCTTTATTGTTTTTTCATCAAATTAAAAGTAGTTATATTTAATTTTATGAAATAAATCATATTTTATTTTTACTAAACAATATTTTAAATATTTTTTTCTGGTTCCGTTCCTGTATAAAAATTATAATAGAAAATAACTATTTTATTACATTTCTTAGTTCTTGTATTAAAATATTAAGACACTTAAGATTCAAGAAGAAAGTACATCGAAGAGTACCTAAAACATTTCCCGTGGGAAGAGTGGACTGAGATTCTCTTTTGCAGACTGTGAATAAACATCTACAAAAACACCTGTAAAAAAAAAACACACATAAGAAGATAAAATATCTCGAGTTTCTTTCCTAAACTAAAATTAACTTACGCACTTAAATTTTATAGAATATCTTTGATTTATTAGCTTCTACAAGAACTGAAGTGCATACATTAGTTTATTAAGAAGAAGACCACCTTATTCTCCTGATGACACTAGGAATAAATGGTGCCAAATAGCCAAACGCAATAGCTATGCCTGTTGCAACATAGAAGCGGTCGGTTGGAGCAAGGCTAGCAATGGATCCGGAGTAGTTGAATGATATGGAAAATAACAATAAATGCAACGGATACTGCAAAGGGAAGCCTAATGTTAGCCAAGCTATGATATGAAGAGAGGTATAAAATCCAACGCTGTTGCCAAATATAAAGAGCCAAAATGCTCCTTCCGATTTGGTAGCCATTATCGATTTTCCAGCATGTCCATTATTGTCATCCTGCCACACTCCGCCAGGGGGACTAAGCACAGCCTGATACGTTGCTGTTGCCATAAGTGCAGCCACGGTTAACAGGATATTACGGACATCCTTCACAGTATCCCTATTGGGTTTGTATCCGAATAACTCATTTATTTCTTCCAGTCGTGGCCAGTAGCGTAGATCTGATTGTTCTGTAGAATGGGTGTTTGTTGGAGGATCAACTTGATTATCACCAATGATCTCCATTTCCAAAGGTGCCATATTGTTCGATGTATCATTTCCTCTCTCAGCTCCTGCTCTCTGCAGGATTGTGTGAATTTCTAAATCACCACCTTCGCTTTCCATTAGCATCAGAACATCAAGAGGACTCATTCCTCTCCCGTTCAACGAATTTACCAACACCACTTTTTTTGTCATCTCATCATCAACTAACAACAAATGAACTACCTGCATCAATGCAGTCCAAATTTAATTAATTAACTAATCATACACAATTAATAATTAAATAAAAACGTCTTCCAACTAACACATTCTAGATTAATTATATATACAATTTCATGAATGATTCTATGATCTAAATTTGATTTTCTTATTCTCCATAAAATATTTTTTCTCAGGTATCATTTCTCTCTCCATAATTTTGAGAGGATAAAACCTATTGTTTGTTAAGTAAAATGCATGTCATATCACACATATGAGTTAATCTCTCCGGAAAATATTATAACATTAGATTTGTTAATTATTTGTACTGTCATTTTAAAACTATCATTGTATTTTCTTTCTATCATCTTATTTGTTTATCATTAATACTTGAAGAGAGAATAATTAAGTAAGGATATGTAGAGAAAAAAAATTAATACATTAAAAATTAGACAAAAATTCTTATAAAAAGGGATAGACAATTTTTTAAAAAAAAATCTTATAATGAATAATTGGAATAATAATTTTCAGGTATGTTGAAAATAGTGATGCATATGCACACATGCTAAAATTCCTTAAATGGAAAGTCATGCACCATGCATGGTTCTATTGGTTAGAAACTACTACTTATCACCATTATATACTTGAAAGACATAATTATTTAATTTATTAATACTAATATAAGTGATTAGATTAATTAATGTCATAAATTTTAATGTTATATCAAGACAATTCATGACGTCGGATGGTTTAAGAGTTTTCATTTCCAAATTGGACTAATAAATATATCTTATTTTGTTAATAAATTAATAAAAATACAAGTTATTTATGGAGAAATAAGTGTATATATCGATAATAGACTTCATTATTAATTAGAGATGAATAAAAAAATAAATTTAACAATAAATTAATCATATTTTTTTTATAATTAGAATTAAGAAAATTTTATTATCTTTTATTTATTATGTATAGAATGGGGAGTAGTATAAAAGTCATATAAAGAAAGAACAAATTGTTAAAGAAGTAAGTAAGAAATACATGCCTCATACTGTTTCCTCGAGGCGGCTACATGTAAGACAGTATTTCCTTGGTTGTCTTTGTCATTTAACACTCCCTCCTT
>CM023950.1:37646970-37668183 GCA_013407115.1 Glycine latifolia | reverse complement strand
AGAAAATTAGTTATCTAACTAACTTTCAAACTTTGAATTATCCTTAACAGGAAAAAAGTGGTATTCCATTTTGACTGAGAATGAAATTGACAGTTCTAACTTCTAACAACAACAACAACAAAAAAATGGCATTTCCTTTTATCATTTTGTGTGCAAGCATATAAGTTTTCTTTAGTATGACGTATGTATATAATCAGTGAGTGGCACGTGGACAAGCGATTGAATACGGATAGCTACTCAAGGGGTTGATTTCATCGGGAATTTGGTGTTTATATTTGATTTCTTGTGTGGACGCTAAGTTATTGAGATTCTAAAATATCATTTTAGCACAAAAAGTCTTAAAATTTCAAAAGTCTTCACAAATATTATTATTATGTGTTTGGAAAAAAAAACTACATTATTGAAAATAAACGCTTTATTATTTTTTCATCAAAAGTAGTTATATTTAATTTTATGAAATAAATCATATTTTAATTTTACTAAACTATATTTTAAATATATTTTTCTCTGGTTCCGTTCCTGTATAAAATGAATCGGAAGGAGTAGATGAATGGATGATGCACGAAGCATAACTGTGTATTAATTTGGTGTCTTTCATAATTTTTATATGACTATTGCATGTATGTAGTTAAAGTCAATTTTTAAGAAAAAACTGATAGTCGTGGTTGTCCCCCCTTTCTTTTCCTTTGATGACATAGTCCACACACGAACACAAATCGAGATTGTTTCCGAGGACAAGCGTCAAACGATTGTTACAGTGTACTAGAGTCGATTGTTTAAAATTTTGATTTTGATATAAGCTTCTGGTTTTGTGTTCTCTGTTTTGCTTGTTACTGCTTTATTTTGTATTTTTAAATTGTCAATATTCGATCCGCTGACAACATTTCCAGGATTCAGAAAATTCAATATTAGACGTGCCAAATTCCATGTGCTCTGGCACCTTCTCTTAAATTCATCACCATTGTTTAGGAAAAATATATAATGAATCATAAGAACAGAAGCTACTAAATCATGAAATGGTTAACCTTTCGGCTTTAGGAGTGTAATTTTTCTTCCCCTTTTGATAATAAAACTTGGATGTGATGAGCGATAAGCTTTATACACCCAGCATTAATCTAATACACCATTCAAAAACAGTGCACTTCCGTTTATGCCCCTGTTTATAAGGCTTTTTTAGTGTTTCTTTTTGCTTGTTTTTCGAATTGTGTCTTCTCCGCCGCCGCACTCTGGTTCAGCTTCATCTTTCTCCGACGTCGTCGGTAGCGATTTGTGGTGGTTTTGGTCGCGTGGGTTTGGTGGTTTTGGTCGTCGTGGTCGCCGCTGCCCTCGGTCCGCCGTGACAGTGGTAAGTTCTCGATTTATCAGGGAGAGGATCACACAGATTGGAGGATCTGTATACATTATACGGATCACTCAATCCGTATGAGGTTTACGGATTGCAGGATCCGTAAACCTCATACGGATTGACTGATCCGTATAAGCCTTACGGATTCACCAATCCGTATACCTTATACGGATCCTCCAATCCGTATAAATGTCATTTTTTTAAAAATGCTTGAATATGTAATGAATGCGAAAATAATTTGTCTATTATTGGTTATTGTACATATTTTAGACCTTACGATTATATGAATTAACGATGTATTAAATTTTATGGAGCTATATGATGGTATGATAGTAACTTGCTTTGGTGCTTGATGTGGTTAGTCATTTATGAAGCATGTTAATAGTGATATAGATGTAGTTTTTAATTTGATCAACAGTGGTGTGGTGGCTATATAGTGGTGTCTAAAATGGTTACTCTTGATAGGGATAAATTGGGTGGATATAGGCAATTTTGGAAGTTTTGGAATGTGAATTTGGGTTTGGGTAATAATTTAACAATGAAGTGTAGAAATAATGTACCTTTAGAATAAATCTAAGTCCCAAATGTATTGATTGACGAAATTTGACCAATTTGAGAGATGAAACAAAGTTGACATGATGTGCGTGTGTGTGTTCATTTAGTAAGTAGCAATTAGTAAACATGATGTTGGGATGAGGACACGCTATGCCAATGCCATGTGACCCACATTTTATTTATAAATTACAAGCACATCATTTTCGTCATGATGAACATCATATATTGTCAATGCCTCAAATTTCATTATGGATTGCTTGAAGTGTGACACAATTAACGTAATGGTACCACAGATTATGGTTAGGACACTAAACATGCGTCGGGCATTGGCACGAGATGTAGAGGCAGAAGCTGAACGTCGTAGGCCTACGGCATCTGCCAGAAGACGACGGGCAGGGGCAGCTATTGATGACGATCCTGTGGCTCCGGACCC
This sequence comes from Glycine latifolia, assembly GCA_013407115.1. Taxonomy (NCBI): domain Eukaryota; kingdom Viridiplantae; phylum Streptophyta; class Magnoliopsida; order Fabales; family Fabaceae; genus Glycine; species Glycine latifolia. The sequence continues at coordinate 37,665,850 of CM023950.1, read as the reverse complement.
ACATGTAGTTGATGAGGATCGTGTGGCTCCGGACCAACATGTGGAGGCTGACATTCGGGACATGGATGAGGTAGATGACCAGGTAGTGAGTTTTCCAGGTGGGCCGGAGGACAGTTCAGTACTGATTGAGTACGCTGAACATGTGGCTCGTAGAGTGTGGGAAGGACAGGTAGTAATATATTTAATTACATTGAAAGAGTGTCTTAATTTTGCATTTATCGTGGTATTGATTTGTTAATCTTTTTTGCAGGAACGCCCTGAGTTGAAATTGGCGTCCCATGGAAGAAAAGTTCACAAATTTGGGACGCCTGCACCAGAGATTGCAGGGTTAGTTGCTGGTACGGGGTTAGCCCCTCTGATCTCATGCTCAGTCGAGACCGGAGATAGGGGGTTGCTCTCGGCTTTTGTGGAAAGATGGCATTCAGAGACCAGCAGCTTCCATTTGCCGGTAGGGGAGTTGAGCATAACGCTGGACGATGTTGCTGCCCTGTTGCACCTTCCCATCGTAGGGGTTTTTCTGTCATTCGAGTTCATTGATGTTGGACAGGCAGTAGTGATGCTGGTTGAACTACTTGAGGTGTCTGCAGAAGAAGCTGGTGCCGAGACAGAGCAATGCCATGGGGCATATGTACGACTTTCTTGGCTGCGAGATGTTTATGCTGCGAAGTGTCAAGCAAGGAGGTGGATTCCAGCAGCCAGGGTGTACTTGCTCCATTTGGTCGGGTGCACGCTGTTTGCCAACAAGAGTGCCACACATATCAGTGTGGTATTCTTGGAGGCATTTCGCGACTTGGAGCAGGCAGGAGGATATGCTTGGGGTGCGGCTGCATTGGTACACATGTATGCCAATCTTAACTATGCATGCCAGCACCACGGCAAACATCTTGCCGGTTATGTCACACTTTTACAGGTATTGCTTTTAACTGTAGTCATTGTTATCCTCTTCATAAATATACTGTCCAGCCTTTAACCATAACAAGGTTACGTTGTTTATTCATTTGCAGTGTTGGATTTATGAACATTTTCCAACAATTGGAAATGTGTCCCCAGCTAACGACTACTAGGAGAGGCAACCACGGGCGTGTAGATGGAAGGTGGCTAAGGCCTTACCTGTCATCACATATCGCAGGCGGTTGGACAGATTGATCATGGATGATGTGTGTTGGTCTCCATACGGCGATCACCGTCTACATAGAGCTTTCGACACTATTTCCCTGTTTTCTGGCCATCTCCGATGTAGACCGCAAGTTGTCAGGCATTTGCCAGGGAGGGTGCTGAGGCAATTTGGCTTTGTCCAAATGATTCCGCGTGATCAGTCTACTGAGGAACCATGCATAGAAGACATTGATGAGAGATGGATGCAGTTTTCGCAGCATCTAGCATCTATCACAGAGGATGTTTCTTATGCTAGTCAGTCGGAGGTTGGGTATTTAGAGTGGTTCTTCCGCGTGTCTCATCCATTTTTGACTCCCCCAAGACTGGTGAGGTTAGACACCCTCCGACTGATCGTCATTTAGTTCCATCCCCTCCACATGTGCACACTGATCACCCAGCACCAGTTCCACCAGCCTATTCAGGACCATCTGAAGCAGACCACGAGCCTCGACATGCAGTGGTAGTAAACTAGTGTAACTGGAGTAAATTCATATTCACTGATTTTGTTGACCATGTTCATAATGGTTCTTCGAAATGTTGTTGTGTTTGTTGCAGGGTACTTGCCAAAGGATATCAGAAGGGTTACAACGTATGCTAGACCTGCGTATGGTTACTCCTGGCACTGATGCGTACGCCGAGGTAGAGCGGCTGCTACAATTAGCTCGTTGTGTCACAGACGATGCAATTGTATACATGCGGCCTAGACAAAGGAGACAGAGGCATCACACACATGATGGTGGAGAAGGCGATATATGATTTTTGTCATAGAATTTTGTGTTTATTAGGTTATATGAGTTACCATTTTGAATCTTAATCCTTTGACCATGAATGATTTACACCTATTATGTTATACCTTATTTGCAATGAAAGTTGTTATGCTATATATTACATGTTCACGATATTGTTGATCGTCATTTAATTGTCACTACTAGAGTGAGAAGTATATCTTGCATAGAGTTACAATTATCTAAAGAACATCATATTGAACTTCTTGGTTGCCCAGGAAATTGGTTATGCTAACCTATAGGCTCTTGCTTCCTACACAAGCCGTAAAGATTCTCCGTAAAGGTTCTTACAGATTCGTAATCCGTAAACCTTACGGATTCGCAAGCCGTATTCGTAAAGGTTCTTACGGATTCGTAATCTGTAAACCTCTTACGGATTCACAATCCGTATTCGTAAAGGTTCTTACGGATTCGTAATCCGTAAACCTCTTACGGATTCGCAATCCATATTTGTAAAGGTTCTTAACAATTCATAATCCGTAAACCTATTACGGAATCGTAATCCGAATGAACCTTACGGATTCATATGTAAAAATATGCATTGAAATTTGTAATGTCATATATAGTAATATTATTTAGTTTTTAACATAAATGGTGTAGTAGCTCAGTTGGTTTGAGCACTGTGCTTGTAACCGGAAGGTCACAAGTTCGATACCCATCAAGCGGTGTTATCATTTACCTCAACAAAATGGTTACCATACACATGACCAATACATAGAATGCGATGAACACGTGGATCTCTGGGTGGTTCGCTTCTCATAGGGAAAAAGGTCATACTTTGTTGGAGAGATAGCGAAATGAGAATTATGTTATACCTTGACGCAATAACGTATCCCAAATCAGTAATATCCATCCACTTATCAACAGTTACCTATGGGTCACAAACAATTAAGTAAACATAAGTAAATCTACAAGATCTGAAAGTAGTAACATAAGTATTATGTTTTACATGTGACAACAAGTAGCGATCGTTTCAAATGCTCAAATCTAGCTGACCCACCAAACAAAACTATATATTCATTAGACCATTCTGCAAGTTCTTTAAGCAAATGATTGCGAACCAAAGACCAATACTCTTCACCATATCCTAGTAAGGCAGCAATTACCCGAAATCCACAATTACCATCAGCTTTAACATCAATAATGTCTACAATGTAATCATGCATACATGTATCAAATTGATGCAGCAAAGGCATCCTCCTTTTTGTATGAGTGTCATGGTCCGATGATGAAGTATACTGTTTTGGTGTGGGACAACTATTTTGCATAGAATGTAATTCATCAACATACTCCCAGTAAGATGGATCCCGCTTGGTTGATCTTACGTTTTGTGGGACTTGTTTCTTTTGAGCACCTTTTGTTTTTACCTTCTCAGGCGGTGGAAACATTGAATTTTGGTCAGGAAATGCAAGTTCATTCAGTTTTGTCTTTAAAGTCACTTTGCCACATAAGTCAAGCTTTTCAAATCGCGAATAAATGGCATCCATCTCTCTGGTTATGTTGACCTCGCAGTCATGTAAACCCTGATCCTCAAAACTTAACCTCCGCCAAAATAAATCAACTGTCTCAAGTGGAATGCTCCCAAGTTGAAATTTAGCTAGCTCACATGCACAAGGCAGCCCATATGTAGTTCTCATTACACATCCACAACGACTTTTGCTTTTACTTGCATAATGGACTCGCTCATACTCCTCAGCAATTTCATTTAACGCATACCTTGAGACCATGCCAAGAAGTCTTTTGTACAATGTAACTTTAAACACATGACCCACCACGTGTGTGCTTCTCTCCAAAGATGCATTTATCTCAGTATGTTGCAAGGTCAACATGTTGTTCATTGCATCCCAGACACTACAAAGATCTCCAAGGCTATTTTGCAATAGTCTCTTTAAGGTCCAATGGGCCGACTCTACCCTGCAGTTTATGATTCAAGTAAGCAACAATCCCCGAATTCGAGGTTATTTTAAAATCAATATTTAAAATTTGAATGAATTTCTGACCTGTTAGTTGTTGTATTACCCAAATGCATGACTTGATTTGTCCATGCTGTTACAAATTTTTCTTTGTGTGGATTCAACCATGTGTCTTTGACGTAATCAACAAACGCTGGCCATGGCGAACATGCAACTTCAAACTTTGTAACACGATCATCATACTCACTCTCCGTATCACAATCCACAACACTCCCCTAGGCTTCCATGACATAGTCCCATGCGTTACTCTGTCGGACATATGTTTTACATTTTGCCTTCACATTCTTGTCAATGTGGAACCGACACAGTAAATTGGTTGAATTAGGGAATACAATTTTTACTGCGTTCATCAAAGCTAAATCTCTATCAGTCACAATTACCTTTGGGAAAAATTGACTTTTCATAAAAATGCCTCTAAATCGTTCTAAGGCCCAAGCAACATTGTTTACACGTTCGGCTTCTAAATAAGCAAAAGCAGCTGAAAATGTCATCCCAGTAGGAGTCACACCAACAAAATCAAGTAATGGAAGTCTGTACCTGTTTGTTTTGTATGTACTGTCTATCAGGAATACAACATTATATGCATTGCTCAACTTCACTGCATCCGGATGTGTCCAAAATAAGTCACATATGATATTTTCATCCTTCACTCTATGCCAATGAATATACATGTCGCGTTCAAGCAATTTCATTAAGTGTTGCAATTCAGTATTACCTTCCCTAATATGCGTACGGTATGTATATCTTGCATTTATTACTTGCTTCAAAGATGTGGTATTATTGGGGTTGTGTTCCTTCAAGGTTAGAAGAATATTTTTGGGTTTCACCATCGACCTTGTCATATCGGCAATAATAATCTTCTCATCCTCTGTTAGTCGACCAGCATATGGGTGTCCACATAATGACTTTGCCAAAGCATGATTATGAGTGCCACACAATAATTTCACCAACCACCCTTCACCTACTGGGACTGGTTTGGCTCGTAGCTTAAACGGACAATTACATTTTCTAGTGCTAGTCACTGTAGGTACGAGATCTTTTTTGAATGCTTTATACTTTCCACTCCTTTCACATCCAATTAAAACAAATGATGTTCTTCCCCTCTTTCCAGTTGATATGTCCGACCTCATTATCACAGCTACAAAACCATTATCATATGCCACAGTTCGAGCCCACTTTAATACATCCTCACGGGAAGAGAAAACCTACAAATATCCGTATGTCACCATTAATAATGCATTTACCAACTTTAACCAAATTCAAAATAATATAAATACCTGAGAAGTATTAAACGCTGCAGAACAATCGACTTCACATATATTATTTTCAACTGCACTATCTTCACCTCCATGATTTTCATCCATAGTCATTTCTTCAGACATAATATTGTCATACATCCAGTCATCGTTGTTCATCTAAACAAATTACAATAAATTTCAATAAGTCACAAAACAAATATATCATAATAATAATTAACAACATCAAAAGGATATTATCAAACAAATGGGATACATTTTTTATCAGCAACATTATTACAAATTCAAAACATATCAAATAAATTCTTCATTACAATATCAAATTAATTCAATATACAATGTCAACCTTGTTATTTTAAAATAATTTTAATCATATTTTATTAAATTTTTCATCATTTTAATTAACTTTTCAATGTAAATCAACAAAATAAAAGTGTTTTTTGGACAACCTATCAAAGTATACAATTCCCATAAATGACTAAAATCTATTTTCAGCAACTTTATTTTTAAAATTTTTATAACAATTCATTTATAATTTAAATCATTTCTGTATAATTTAAATAATTTTTTTATCATTAAAATACTTTTTTTATTATTTAAATAATATTTTTATTATTTATTCATGTTATACGGATTAACGAATCCGTATAATCTATACAGATTTCGTAATCCGTAGAAAAGCTGAAACTTACCTCCACCACCTGCACCGATCGCGACTCCGACTCCGACGACTCCGACGACCCCAGCAAACGTCAAACCGCCACCACCGTTGCACCAGCCAAAGCTTCCACCAACAACCCACTTCAAAACAAAAACCAACAACCCACTTCAAAACAAAAACACACCCAACAAACAACGATTTTTTTGCACCATTTTTGCACCAGCCAAAGCATAAACCAAAAATAACAACAAACAAAAACCAATGCGCACAATTGCAATGTTGTTTTTGCACCAGGCAAGGCTTCCATCAACAATACCAGCAAACCGTTGCACCAGCCAAAAAAGCCATCAGCACTTTAAAAAACAAACAAGGGTATTTTTGCCATTTAAAAAGTTTGAATGGTGTATTAGATTAATGCTGGGTGTATAAAGCTTATCCCATGTGATGATAATAATGAGCTGGTCAACTAGGCCCATGTTACTTCTGTTGATGTCTGTTAGTGAGCCCAGCCCAACAAAAGGGGGAGGGGGAGGGGGGAGGAATGGTGGAAAGAATTCTATTGAACATATGGTTAATCCAAGTATCAAATTAGTGATATATCCGTACGATTTTTTCATGGCGGGATGGGAAAGAAATGCTAATGCTTTAATTAGACTAAAAGTGAAATAGGAAAATAAAAGAAATAAGAAGGAAAAAATAGTCCAAAATTTATATTTTTTGGGCTGGTAAAAATAAGAAATAAAAAATATTTTTATATAATATTGACTCTAATACAAAAGGCATTTTTTTAAAATAAAGTTAAACAAATTCACCCTTAATCATATTTGACGAAAGCATTTGAATTGAGCCAACACTTAACCACATATGTTCACAGTTCAATTTTCAAATTTTTAAAATGTGTTCACAGTTCAATTTTCAAATTTTTAAAATGGGAGTAAGACTATTTTTGACATGTATTTAGCAACATGATTAAATCATTTTGCAAAAGTGGTGTATTTTTTGGGCTGAAGTTTATGTTTGGTGGAACAATTTTTATTTGACTATACTCGAATCTAAAGATTGTTGGCATAAATTGGTGGTGATGGCTCCGCAACAGTGAAGAGATACTAAAGAAGAAACCTTTGCCAGCGATGGTGCTACAAGAAAGAAAAAAACAATATAAAAAAAATGCAATTTTTCCAAGGCGTGTGTAAATACTAACGTTTAGGTTCAATTCATCCCACCAATCTCTATATAATTTGAATGTAATAGGGTATTTTGGCGAATTTTCTTTGTTATACAGTGGGGTCCACATCAAACGTATTGTGAATTGTAGTTTATAAAAAAATATTTTTCTTATTTCTCTTTGTTTCTGTTATTCTCTTGTTTTATAATTTTTTTTTATGTAAATTAATTCTATTTTTAAATTATCTTTCATATCTCATGACCTTTGATGATGAATAATCACATTTCATGATCTTAGTAAAAAATTACATCTGTTCATACTTATACTTTTAATAAATAAACACATAATTAACAAAAAGAAGAATCACATCTTTTATTAATTTTGAAAATCTCTCGCGCTGTCTCTTTTTTTTTAAAAGGAAAATGCCTGACTCAATCTCGTTCTTGATATTTCATTAATAATCTTGATTAATGTTGCATCACGAAATTGAATGAGGGAGCAAAACTTTTTCAGCATAATGAATAAAATGTGCCAAAATTAAATTCACTACATAAGAGGTTGTTGTCATGGGTCCAGCTTGGTGTGTGTGCCGTTAGATTTATGCAATTCTGCCCGCCAACTAAACAAGAACACCGAAAGCACAAAGAATTCCATATAAGCAAATGCAATAGAATAGAGTATACTATTACTACTACTACTTACCATCACAATTTTATAAATATATATATAAAAGACAAGTGTGAAACCCACTCAGCTGAAGAATCAATCTCTCCCTTTCACCTTTCTCCATAGCCTACCACTTTTCTGCTTTCATCTACTCTCACTTCTCTTCACACACTGAGACACTCAGAGAAAGAAAAAAACAAGAAAATAAAGGGAGTGATGGGTGTGATACTGAGTGTTTTCTTTTTATAATGAACAAAGAACTACACACCCTCTTCTTCACTGAAGAAGAAGAAGATGGCAATTCAGCACCACAATGACCAACTAGAGCATATTGAAAATGTCTCATCTGTCCTTGATGCCCTTTACTGTGACGAAGGAAATTGGGAAGATGAAGAGGAGGAGGAAGAAGAGGAAGATGAAGGTGAAAGTGAAGTGACAACAAACACTGCAACTTGTCTTTTCCCTCTGCTCTTGTTGGAGCAAGACTTGTTCTGGGAAGATGAGGAACTAAACTCTCTCTTTTCCAAAGAGAAGGTTCAACATGAAGAAGCCTATGGCTATAACAATCTGAAGAGTGATGATGATGATAATAACAACAATAATAATAGTAATAATAATGTGCATTTGGACTCTTGTCTCTCTCAGCCTCGTCGTGAGGCAGTGGAATGGATGCTGAAAGTCAATGCTCACTATGGATTCTCTGCTCTCACTGCAACGCTGGCCGTTACTTATCTGGATAGGTTCCTTCTAAGCTTCCATTTTCAAAGTAAGAAGCCATGGATGATCCAGCTTGTGGCTGTCACTTGCATTTCTTTGGCTGCAAAAGTTGAAGAAACTCAAGTGCCTCTTCTCTTGGACCTTCAAGTAGGTTCATCATCGCAAAACTTTGTTCATTCAAGTGGTTTTTTTTTTTGTTCATTCATCTTAGATAGATATCCTATATCTTATAATGATGATGTTGTGTTTTCAGGTGCAAGACACAAAGTATTTGTTTGAGGCAAAGACTATTCAGAGAATGGAGCTTCTGGTGCTGTCCACACTCAAATGGAAGATGCACCCCGTGACACCACTCTCGTTTCTAGATCACATTATAAGAAGGCTAGGATTGAAAACTCATCTTCACTGGGAGTTTCTCAGGCGCTGTGAGCATCTTCTTCTGTCTGTGCTTTTAGGTAAGCATATTTAAGAATAATGACTATAGCCCTCACTATTTCAGATATCATTGTTGAGTTGACTAAAGACTTCTAACTTTTTTTCCATCAGTACAAAGAATGAATGAGGATGTTGTGTTGTTTTTATTTTCTTATCGTTTTGGTATGTGTGTTCTGTTGTGTCTAGATTCAAGATTTGTTGGTTGTCTTCCTTCTGTGTTGGCCACTGCAACAATGCTGCATGTTATAGACCAGATTGAACACAGTGGTGGGATGGAATACAAAACTCAGCTTCTGAGTGTTCTCAAAATTAGCAAGGTTAGTGTATAGATCAAGATGTCAAAGTACTATTTGTTTATTTAACATTATTAGTTCATGTACATGATTGTGAACATGAGTTACATGACCATGAACAGCATGTTAATTAGATTAAGATTAAATAAAATGCTGACTATGTCATTAATGCACATGATAAGCACATTATTTGATCCTAGTTTATTGGTGTGCAATTTTAACAGGAGAAAGTAGATAAATGTTATAATACAATTCTCCAACTCTCAAAGGCCAATAAATATGGTCATAACAACAACAACAACAACACTAGCAAGCGCAAGTATGAGCAAATCCCAAGCAGCCCAAGTGGCGTAATTGATGCTGCATTTTGCTCTGATGGTTCCAACGATTCGTGGACAGTGGGGTCATCATCGTTATATTCATCACCAGAGCCTCTCTTCAAGAAGAGCAGAACCCAAGGACAACAAATGAATTTGTCACCACTTAACCGGTTCATTGTCGGAATTGTTGGCACCTCTCCTTAATTAATTAATACCCCTTTCACAAACCAAAAAAAAAGTCATAATATTTATTTACTGTGGTAATTAATCTTTCCATGCACGTTGCTGAACTATAGTGCCTTCCCCTCTCTATGGTATCTCTTCATTTCCAACAATGTGCCACATTCATTTAACATCTCTTGAAGAGGCAAGGTGGTGGTTCAGGAATGAGTGGTCTATCTCTGAGGGAGGAGGAGGACAAAGTTGGCAATGAAGAATTGAAGACTATCATCAGCGAGCACTCTATAGTATGTTTCAGGCACTCTTTTTTTTCCGTTCAATGGGTCTCATATAGACCATACCAAATTTGGACATATTTATATCATATTTTCTATAATAAATTGGGAACAATTTTGTTCATTTGTATATGCTCTTATTCACTTCCCTGTGTTGCGTGCTTGAATTTTTGTTGTTGGAGGGGGGGTACTGTGACAGAGATGAGAGTCGCAAGTGGTCCACCGTAAGCTTTTTTTACCATATGTTTTCTTATGATGTGGTTTTATAAGGAAAAAAAAACTAGTGAGACATAACAAAATAAGAAGGGTTTTTGTACACATTAAGAAGAGAAGGATTTGTTTGCATGTGAAGGGAGTAGTAGTTTGTCGGCCAGTGGGGTTTTGGTCATAGGGGAGGGGGGCGGATTTCTTGATTGGGGGATTTTGACCTCCTATCAAGGGCCAAAAACTTGGTCTTATAATATTGAACTCACCCTAATACTACTACTCTATAACCTAACCCCAGACCCACTGAAAGCAACACCAAACTATTCATTAGCTTAGCCCTATAGCTACAAGAGCACTTCGAGAAGGGCGTCAACAAGAGCATGGTCTGTGTGTAGGGCCCTCTAGTTAATTATACATGTATTTTGTAGCACATATAGTTGCCTTTGCATGTCATTATTTGTTAGATAATTAGAGTAAGATAGCATTAATTAAGCATATGGTACATTAGAACCTTTTATTTGGAAACTTGAAAAGATGTGCACTATTAATTGCATACTCTTCCTTTTGCACAATCTTAGAGGCATGTAAGGACGAACATGCTAGCATAATTTATTTTGGTTTGTATGACTTATACTCTCTGGTCAGCTCCTCTACATCTCTGCCAATCCAATCCAACAACCGTAACGCTATAGTTTATTTTCTCCTAAAAATTAAGAATATTTTTAATTTATTGAAACAAAGACTAATTTTATTTACAATGAAAATTAAATATGATTAAAATTAAACATGATTTTCTTGTTAAATACATGGTTAACACTCATAAATACAAAAGAGTCTTATGTCAATATCGCAATAAGACAATAACATAATTTAGACGGTAACGTTATTTTAGTTCAATGATTATATTAAATTCTCAAACGCGATAACCACTTTAAAATACTTTGCCATTGTAGTTATCAAACTATAGATGGCGGTATTCAAGCCCGTTCTCTCTCTTTTCATGTCTGAGTAATATGCTGCGAATTTTACAGTTTCAGAGTCATGTATTTAAAATATTGAAATTTTATTCTAATATTTCATTTTGAATTGAATAACCAATCTAGTTGTCCTCAGCAATAAATAAGTTGTCAGAATGCTCCCAAGTTTTCTATATGTTAATTTCTTTCTGATGTGATCGATGTAAATAGACAGCATATCTTGTAATCTCTGTGATGTATTATTTGATAACAGTCTGCATGTATATAAGGTTACAAACCTCACTTCGAATTAGTTTTTCTGTTCCTAGCTGTTATTAGTTGGCACGCTTTATCTGTTCAATTATCAAGTCTAATTGCACCATAATTATGCATTTGCAGTCAATAGTAGGAGACAATTGATTAATCGTGTCTATTTTAGCACTAATATGACAAAACGATAACATATCGAAGAACATGGGGAAACACTTTTACAACTAATTCAAAGTAGTGGGATGCACAGCATTAACTTTTCAATACTTATGCACCCTTTGCTTTGTTAGTCGTTAGTTGGATTAGACTAACTATGATTAAGTGCACACTCTTTTTACAGAAACAAGAAAGGTGGCATACCCCATGTGGATAACATTCCGTAGACCTTCCCTTTCTCTAAGTTGCGTGGATATTTTTTTTTTCTTCTTACCCCTTTTTCTTTTATGAATGCAAAGATTCATGATGATCATTCTAGTGGATTCACTATAGTGCATGCTTCACCTTTTGGTTGTTCTCTTTGCTTCATTTTTATATTTTATTTTTATTTTTATCTTTGTTCTCGTGTGAAAACAAAAATAAAGTTCATTCTGCTTTTTTCACGTGTGTGACGCAAATAATTTCTATAAAGATAGTGTAAGTAAAAAAAAACTTGGTATATGAGCATGATGTAATAAGAATGGCACATATGTAATGGTTTAGTATTTTAGAACAGTTTTTCTTGGAGGAATTTAAAGGCATAAGAGGGCCATATTTGTTTGTCTCCATGAAATGGAGTATGAGTAGTAAACAAGAATAGTAGTAAGTAGAATTAGAATTGTTTTGGTTTTGTTGGTGATTTTGACAAAACACCCACTAATTGTAAATTATGATAGGATGCATAAAGGTAGGGGATTTTATTATGGGAGACAAAATCTGATTTTGTTGGAAGATTGCCTCTGGTTCTATTAATATTTTTTTAAACTTAAAGTTTGGTAGATTAAAGATAGTACTAGATGGATGCTAGCGATCATGACTTCATGGAGTCAGAGGGAGAAAAACTCAAGAGGGGAAAATGTTTTTCCAAAAGGAAACAGCCTTACTCCTATGAACCAAAGGTTATGAGATCAGTAATGTATGCCCCCACACCAATAATTGTAGAATAATATGATGATATGATGCCTTGGGGCTTAGCTTGGTGATTTTGAACTTTCTCTTTTGACCTAGTCTCATCCTGTGTTTGCCATTGTTTAATAAATTCAATTAAAAATGAATACAAATTTGGGCTAAAACCCCTCAATGTAATTTTCCTCTGGCTTTTCTTGCTTACAGCTGTAAAGTCTAAAAGAACAATAAAAAGAGGACCATATATGCTAGTGGACCCCACAAAGTTTTTTTTCTAGAGTACATGGAAACACTGCTTAGGCTGCACAATAAAACATACTCTTCAATCTTTTGATAATATAGCCGCTTCATAGCAACAGCCAGCCGTATATACTTGTGGAAAAGTCAAGCTGGTGACCATTCTTACTGTAAATCATCCCAAAATGCTACAAATAATCTAACTCTAACCATTAATAATTTCTCTTCTCCCACTAATAATGACACTGCTATTTGTTAGAAGCAAGAAAAGCGAAAATATCATAAAAGCAAATAATGGTGATTAACTTGTTTACTAGTAGTACTTCTTAAAGAATACTACTATATAATAATGGAATGAACATACAATTCATCTCACTGTTTCACTACATGTCTAATAAAATATTCATTTCTAGTTGGCAAAAAATATAATGTTAAGATTTCACCCCCAAAAAATGTAATGCTAGATTACATTCTAGCACATGACATGCATGATTCCACAAAATGATTTGACTACATTTCATCGTGAATTCCTCTTAACGTATTTTCATCATGGATTACTATAGTTTAGTTTTTTCACTAAAAAATATGATATCAAAATCTGCGTTTTCACCCAAAGCAGATGAAACAGGGAAGAATTTGACTGTTCCACGACAAAGACTATTAGGGCAGGCAGAACTAATCCACTCTATAATAAGGTAATATGTCGCATCATTGTGCTATAATTTTGTCAATTATATGTTAAATTAACAAAAAAGAATGAAGTCAACAATTGATACAAGTAAATTCTTCAACGATTTGAAGTTTTGAAATTCATTTATTTACTTGCCACACAATTGAAATTCCTTACCAAACTTGTTGCCAGTAATAATTTCCTGTACATAATTCTTAAAGTCATTGTAATTGCTTTATAAATAATAAATAATTCATCACAGGTTAGATAGTTACCAGGTTTTAACATCAGGGTAAGGGGAAGAAAGAAAAAAAACCTGTGAACAAAAGTTCTTAGTCATCGAGTACGTGGCATGGATGATCTTAGTCGAAGTTATTTTGGTTTAACTAGCAACTTGAGTTTAACTTAATATGAAAATGTATTAAATACTTAAAAAAAGAATTTTATATTTTATAATAAATTTATTCACTTTGAGCATGATTGTATTCCTTGAAATATAATCAAAAGTGGTTGTTTATATGAATTTTAAGAAAATTAGTGTAAAAATTAACAATCATACATATTATATTGAGAAAAAATTATTTACTAAGAAAAAGTAAGTTTTTATGGTATGTTTTCAACGGTTAGTTAATAGTGAGAGGAGGTCAAATATGGCATTTTATTCTATCTGAAAAGCAGAAAGGAATTCTGATTCTTTCAATAAGACAACATGATCTTTTCAAGTTGATGTAAAGCTGCTTCTAGCACAGACAAATTTACACCCAACTACGTTCTAAATTCTAAACCAATGTGTTGATGTTTGCTTCTCAAACTCTCAAGGAACTATCCAAGATTCATATATGGTCCCAAATACCAAAGGATTCCAAGCAGTTGATGCATCACTATTCTGAATGGCCCCAATGGATCAGAAATGGAGGCCCCGAAACCTCTGTCAACTAGCATTTCCACACCTAATGCGTGAACCAAATTATTATGATAACGTTCCCTTTTTAATTGTTTCAGTTAATGTTTACTACCAGCAATCGGCATCCAATGTGCTAGGAAACGATCCTATTCTAACTGGCCACCATCATCCCAAGCAGAGACAAAAATGCCAACACTAGAAACATAATCAGATTTGGCCATGTTATCCTGAAGCTGTGTACGAGTAAAATTCATTATGCCACACATATATAAATGTGTAAAACATTATGTACATTTATATTTGTTATATTAAATTGAACGCCATTTCAGAATTTGCACCACATTGTGGTCCAAAGTGCACACATTTTAAGTTAAGCTTTGATAGCATTTGAAATTCAGAACTAGGATGGGGGAAATCTTTGGCTTTTCTAAATTCCTGAAAACTACAAGCTTCCTAATTTTAATTTTTTTTTTCAATAGTATTTTTAAAATCTTCCAAGTTTTGTAACCGGAATAGGTCTGAGCAACAACGAGATGGTGCCAATATCCCTCTAGGAAGTTGATAAACATGACATTGATGAGCTGGAATACGCTAATAAATAAGGGCCATTACTCAGTCTCAAACATTAAATGAACTGAGCACAAGTTCTTTTATGAGTGTTTGGTTTCATTACCTACTTAGAATAACCAAGTCCAGAAGATCAATAAATTGAGGAAAGCCTTTGAGGTTGCTAGTTTACAACCTCATAGTAGGCGGCCTAAAACAATCTTCTTGGGGCCTTAACGGAGTACCCCACCATATAGATGTCATGTCTTATATGGAAAATAACACGTTTATAAGGGAGAAGTAGACAAAGTAGCATTGAATGCCTAAAACAAAAAGGCAGAGAACAGTGATGCGTTTAGGTGTGGTCCAATGCAAAGACACAACACAAGGGTGGCTAGCTAGCTTGCTAAGGGCATGTTTGGAAATAAGGTGGAGAAGTAAGTTTGAGGTAAAAGTACTTTTGCAAAAGAATCAGGACCTTAATTTTGCTTTCATTTTATTTTTGTCCGTCGGATTGCATTGGAATGTGTGTCACAACAATTTCAATGGCAAAAACAAACATGCACTTAATGTCTATCCCCTCTCTTGTAACAAGGCAAATTTTATTGTTAAGCAAGGAGGAGATGGATCCCCTTTAAGGCCTCTTGGGTTCCTTTACAAAGTCAGAAGAAAAGGACAAGTGAAGCTTTTGATGGATTTTAGCCTTAAGGGGCCAGCTATGAACCCCAGCACGGCTTGTGTCCCAAATCTGTGAAACTTGGCTGCCTTGCTGCAAGCATGTCTGGCTCATCAGACAAAGATTTGGGTATCTTGTGACAGGCAAGAGTGACCCTAGCACCATCACAACTTCACAAGTTAAGTTTTCAAAAGCCTCAAAACACTATCTAACAGTTAAGGCACGCTAGTTGACAAGTGAATGGTGATAAATGATGAACACCCTCAAATATGACCTTATATGAGGTAATCATCACCTTAAGTGTTTGTTCGGGGTACAAAACACTGTTGGTATAATGCGACAAGTAGAGGACACCAACAAATACACCAAAACAAAAACATGCAGCATGTGTATGTATGTAGATCATGAAAAGTCAAATCCTACGGTAGTAATAATATGTCACGCAGCAAAGTATCTTCAACAGAGAAAGTTTGTTTCTATTCCATTTCTTACAAATGAGAGAAATAATATATCCAACAGCACGTACGACAGATCAATCAATTAACTCTTGTTTTGTATGTGTAAGTTGGAATACAATCGTGTGTTTTGGAAATTTAATTTTTGATGAAGTGCAATTTCCTTGTTTGAACTATGTTGTTGTATTTGAATATATAAGGCAACCAAGAATATAGTAATTAATCATATTTTGTGTTTGTGCATAGACTTTTTTTGTTTAAAATTAGTCTTCTTAGTGTGTGTTTGGACACATGTTACAACTGTCTAAAATCACGTCACATTAGTAAAATAACAGAGAAGTTAGTGCGTATTTGAATTAGCATCCGTGATTTGTATCTGATCATATTTTCACATCAAGATACACAAGAACAACTAAAAGTTGCTTTTGTGATCCACCTCTGAGTTTGAGTTATGTGGATGCGAATCTAAACACGCTAAGAATTGATATTTTCTCTGTAAATGTAGAAACCACGTCAAACATTCATTCAAATGTGTAACGAAACACACTGTTAGTCTTTTTATTTTCTATCCGTGTAATACTTAAAATCAGATATTTGTATGATCAAAATTAGGAGAATGTGGATGAGTTCAGATATGGTCCAGTAAGTTATGAGCCATTGCTTGAGGCTTGTGGCTTCATATTCTATCGCCTGCAGGTCGTGTAGCTCGACCCACATGGCACAACTCGTCACAGAAAGATAGAACCCGTGACTCTTTCCATGGTACATTTTTAGCTGTTGTGCATCATGTATGTCGGTAGAAATCCAAAACTCCAAAAGTGAAATAATTGGGGAAATGGGTGAACCAAGTAAAACATAAAGAATTTTATTTATGTTCAATTTTTTCCTTCATTCTTGGAATGTCAAGATTTCAAGATCGGATAATGATGACACCAAAAGTGCAAGATAGGAACGGACAAGCTAATTCTGAATAGTTGGTAGAGCTAGCAGTCCTGATTCACAGCCAGAAATGAATTACCAAAAAAAAAACATAACAGTGTTATTTCACATCCCCTCCCCCTCCTCCAAAAAAAAAACTCTATATAAACTTGACATGCTATCTAACTGTTCATTTCAAATTTATCCATCTAGACAAAGATTGAGCAAGATATGAAATAGACAAAGTGTAATAGTAAATGCAGATCACAAAAGGAGTTATATTGAGTACTACATCTTTCAATGCCGATGACAAAAGGAGCTATATTGAGTGCTTCATCTTTTCCTGACAGTTTTGTGCATTTTGTTTGCTACCAATCTACCATACTGGCAGGATCAACCTTAATTGTGAGGCTTTTCTTGCATTATTATGCTAGCTCTTGAATAAGATATGACAGTGATCGAGGGATTTAGAGAGTGCAAATTGATTGATTTGAATTACACATTGGTAGCCGTGGAAGTGGAATCTTGCAACAATAAAGTATCATAGTGAACATAATGTGGCCATGCACCAATTACAGCGGCATTTGTTCAATCAAGCAGATTCCTGATGTACACCCATATATGCGAGTTAATCATCAATGCATAGTAGCCTTTGCTATCAACTAACTGAGACCCAAGCCAACCATTGTTAACAACAAACTGAAACCAAAACATGCAATTGTTTGTCTAGTACCTTTAATTTTTTATTCTAAGTAATTAAAATATGATCTAACTGCTATGTGAAAAGGATCTATATACATGGTTCTTTTATTTTATTTTTAAGTGACTTATTGAATTGAAGTTCTTGTGCATGGTTATAAGTGTACACATAAGCCACTAAAGTTAACAAACATTATTGATACTATCTTTTTTCAATAACGAGTTCCTACCTAGCGGACAAAAGACCAAATTCAGAGTTTTAATGTAATATCGTTGAATCTCAATAAGTGTTAATGCTGAGTGCAAATTATATATATACACATTATTTTCCTTTCCAAAATGACTCTTTGATGTGCTCATGCATTTTACTAATAAGTGTGAACATAAGCCACAAATTGTTGCACAACATTTAAACTATCTTGCTCCATAATGACACCACTATGCCAATTTATCAGTTCCATCTTAGTAGACAAAAGAGAACCAAATTCAATGTAATGCTAAGTTTGTTGCATCTCTCTTGCTTTGCAATGCATAAACTACTGATGATCCACAGCATCGTTTCCTGCAGCAATTTCAACATACTGTGTCGGCTATTGATCTACTGAATGGAAAAATTAAACACTTTTGATAGAATTCAAAACAGATAGAGAGTATCCAGTTATCACATGATCATGGCTGCGAGTAATAACAACCCCACCTTGATCTTCAATCCATCAACTTTCAAGTACATGGTGCTCTATGATGGACTAACTATTGAAAAAAGCCCAAAACAAAAGTTGCAATTCTGTACTAGGAAATAAGAATAAGTGTACACATGAGCCACTAAAGTTAACAAACACTACTAATCTTGCTCCATAAAGACACACCATTGTGCCAACTTATTCCGTTGCATTTCTCTTGAAGTGCTAATGCTACGTGCAAATTATCTATATATACATTATTTTCCATTTCAAAATGATTTCTTGAAGTGCTTATGCATGTTTTTAATAAGTGTAAACGTAAGCCACAAAAGTTGATGCACAACATTGAAACTATCTTGCTCCATAAGGACACCACACCACTACGCCAATTTATCAGTTCCAGCCTAGCAGACAAAAGAGAACCAAATTCAAGTATTGCAAAGATTGATGCATCCCTCTGCAAATGCAAAAACTACTTTGAAACAGCACTGTTTCCTGCAGCAATTTCAACACAGTATTGGCTATTGATTCACTGAAAAGAAGAATTCAACTCTTTTGACAGAATTAAAAAATAGAACATACCCTTCCAGCTTCCCCCCCCCCCCCCCCCCCCCCCCCACCTGTAATAAAAAAAATAAAAATACAAAAAATAGACATACAGATCCGAAGAGCGTCGTGTA
>CM023950.1:37632513-37646870 GCA_013407115.1 Glycine latifolia | reverse complement strand
CCCCCCCCCCCCCCCCCCCCCCCAAAACACACACAAAGAAAAAATATGTAAATCCAAGTTATCCATCCCAAGCTCACACGTACCCTAATTTTTAATCAGAATGCACCGTATTGGTGATCCCTCAGCACCAGCCAACCTAAGAGGTAAGCAATGGACTGAATATAATCCAGCTGGAACATCATCAAGCTTCAAGCCTTCCACGAGAATGATCTCCTGAATCATTTGCAGTAGTTAGTTCAGGTCACATTGATTTTATCTCTTACCCAAGCAACAAATGAAGCATACTCAATCTGGTTTATACAAGGAAATCTGAAGACACGACTACCAATCTCATACCTACTAATTGGCAATTATCTTCCAAACTAAAAAGTTAAATATTTTATCAGAAGAACAGACACCAAATCGAATCATAAATTGGGATTGATGTGGAGACAATAAGTAAGTTAACACTTTAAAGGGAACTTTTTCTTACCCTGTCTTTTAGAAAAACAAGGTGAGATGGAATCAAGTAATCATAAGAAGCAACAGATAGGTAATCAATTCCTGCATTGCACCACAGAATTTAAATGTCAGGTAATCAATGTCACACATCCAGATCATTAGTTTTCCTACACAGGAGCTCAAAATTATCCTGTGCTATCTTCATCAAGAAAGGAAATAGGTATAGCTATTCAACTCACTAACAAGCAAAAAAAAAAAAGCCTAAACATTCATCTTCATCTATTTATTTTGCATGACATGTATGAAAAAAATATGGAGTCAGTCAAACAAAATAATTTAAGGGGAAGCAGGCTACAAGTGCAAAATTAGACCCAGCCATTGGACTTGGAACACCTGACAGGAAAAATGCCCATGGGAAACTGCAGCCAATATAGCAAAACAACTTATACCTACCTACAAGTTTGATATCCGTGTTATCCACTAGCCATTTAGCTCCATCAACTGTGAATCCAATATAGCTTGTGTCCCATTCCTTCTGAAACATAAGCCGCCTAATAATTTAACAAATTTTAGTTCAACATTTGGTTTCAAATGCTATAAAGTTCAAAATTGTGAAAACGATACCATAGCTTAGACATTAATGTCAAAATCTAAAGATCAAGCATATATGCATATAATCAAAATCTATGCAAACAGCAGCTATAACAACTTGTTGATCACTATTAATATTTCTTTTGCTTAACACCCTCACCTGCTTTAATAGTCTATTTTCAAGGAGAATATAGCCATTGACACAAGCAGAATGAATAAAAATATAAATAGCTGCACTCATGCCTCACGCAAGCAGCAATGAAAATGAAGGAAATAGAGACAACAGATAGTTGACAAAGCATTAAAAAAAGCTAGTACTAAAATACTGAGGAAGTGTATAAAACAATAAGTTCCCTCACACGGAAATTTAATGTTACATGAACTTCAAAAACATATTTGAGGCAAACACAAATGTCCAAGAATGCCACTAGTTATATTTCCAAGCTGTTTCTTTAATTAAATAAAAAAAAATACATTATTTGTGTTTTCTTTTCTTCCATCCAAATATACCATGGCAGATCAACTGGGCCAGATGATCACAGCTTAAAAGAAAGACCTGCCTTCATCCCAGATTTTCCAAGCTGTTTCTTCAAATTTTGCGAGCCCTGGCACAACGGTAAAGTTGTGCCTTGATGACTTGTTATTAATGGGTTCGAATCTGGAAACAGTCTCTTTGCAAGGATAAGACTGCGTATAATATATCTCTCCTACCTTCGCATAGCAAGTAGCCTCTGGGCAGTGGGATACATAGTTTTTTTGTTTTTTAAGTCCCAGAGTTCACAAAACGTTGTAATACTAGCTCAACTTGTAGACGTTACCTGTCGGTATTTAACGTTCGGAAGAGAACACGTATAACACCCCTTGGAATATTCAACGAATTCATAGCTTGAGCTGAAAAGGGACAACACATTTTCATAATAGAAGTACAAAATTAATTTCAAAACCAGAAAGTTGCCTACGGCATACTATCCTCGTACACCAAATGAAAAAAAAAATGTATACCAGTTATATTACTATCTCTTGGAACATCAACTAATAGAGCAGGTCCTGCACACAGAACAAAAAATCAGGCATTTAAATGGAAATTATGCAATGGTAGTATCATTATTACATGTGTTCCGACCTCAAGTCTACTATATCCTTAGGTTTTATCCTAATAATATCCGTTTTTTGCTCATGAGTTTATCTTTAAGAGGTGTTTTGGTGGATAAAAGAAAGCGTTTATAAACTATCCATAACTTGGGTTCCTAAGCACGGCAACAATATGATGCTAAGATATTGACGAAAAGAGAAAGGAATAAGAAAAGAAGAGTGACCGTTGAGGATGTCCAAGTCGAGCGTGTCGACATCGAAGCCGGCGTCGAAGTAGTGGTCGAACACGTGGCCGGGGGCATCGACATGCGTGCCGGTGTGTGTTGGGAGTTTCATTTCGGAGTTGTTGGCGATGGAACCGTTCTTCATGCTCTTGGGAAGCCACAGGAACTGCCCAATGCCGTTATTCGATTCCCATTCCGGCATCTCGGGTTGGTACCGGTGACTGATGTCGAATATTCGCCCATTGCCGTACACTTCCCGCCGAGGCGGGACGAGGTTGTCGTTGCCCTTCGCCGCCGAGATCGCCGCCGCGAGGGCGCACGCAAGCACTGACAACAATGCTCCACGTTTCATCGTCAGATTTCGTCTCAATGTGGATACAATCAATCACACCGTCACCAACAGAATAGCATCAGTCCGTATAGTCCATTCCTCGTTATCGTTACCATGAACGAGATATTTTCGTCCACACATTGATTTGGACACGTAAGAGGTTTTACATTGATTAATTATAAATTATTATCCTTTTATAAGACTTAATCTATAAAAATTCTTGCATTAATTATTTTTAAATTAAAAATACTTCTAATATAAAAAAGAGAAAAAAAATATTAATAATTAGAAGAATAAAAATATTAATTATAATAATAATTTCAAACAATTATAAATTTATTATTATCAATTAAATATAACAAATTAAATAGTTGAATCTTATATATAAAAGAATGAACTATATTATTTTTAAATTAACTATTGTAGAAAAATAGTTATATTTAAATTATATAGTCTTTTATGATTAGAAAAGACTGTGATAAGAATATTTTATGAGATATTTTCTAATTTTTAGTCATTTTCTACTTTGCTTAAATGTTTTTTGGAAAATACCTTTTATAAATAAAGAGGAATATATTTCATTTTTTATTTGATTTTGTGAGATAATTATTATATATATAAGGTAAAAAAAAATTAAGTAAGAGATAGAAATAGTTATAAATAATATTAATTATTTAATATATTAAATAATGAAAATATTTCATCAAATATTTTTTAGTTACTTTATATTTTTTTCTTATTTCGATTTTTTTACAGATATTTCTATATGTTTTAAAAGTATATATCACGTCAATTTTTATGTATATTTTTTTATACATAATTTTTTATGTATATAAATGAGACATTAAACAATTATATATTAATATAAGATTTTGTATATATAATTCATATGATAAAAAAATCTAATCCAATAGTAAATTTGAGATAAAGTTTATAGAAAATTATTAAATGGCATAATAATTCAATGATTTAATTATTTCAACAATACTCTTGAACACTAGTCAACATTCTTAGAAAATAATTTCTTTTATTTTTAAGAATTTTAAATAGCGTGTTTAACCTGACACGTCTTTTTTGGGAAATTAGAAGTTGCTACTGCCATACGATTCTCGTTCAACCACATAACTTTCTCATTTTATAAAGTAAATGTATTTTTTTATACATTTACAATGTAAATGTTGACTCTTATATTAAATTAACTTCTTTGCTTAATTATTTATCAATACAAATAATTTTCATTCCCTCTTGAAACACACTTTCAGTTTTAGGGAGGACAATCATTGAGCCGGATGGCTTGCAAAATCTGGGACGAAGGCGGGTCTTTCTTTTAAGCTGTGGTCATCGGGCCCAGTTGATCTGCCATGTTTGGATGGAAGAAAAGAAGACATAGATAATGTATTTTCTTTTATTTAATTAAAAAAATGGAGAAAATGGTTTACTTGTAGAGACAACAATTTAAAATTTTCTTTTATTTCATTTTCCAATCAATTCAAATTTTAATTTTTTTCCTCCCATTTTCTTACCTTCAATCCAAACGGAGGGTAAGTTCTTGCTGATGCGCTTGGAGTTCACTTTCTAAATAGATAGCTTCCTGCTCTCGTCTATTCTTTTTCCATGTATAAAAAAAAATTATAGATTTCATATAGATTTTTATTTACACACGCTCAATTATATTGAGCGAGATCCTTACTAGTATTTCATTATTTTTCAAAGAAAAATAGATGTAATTATTGAGACGTACAAGCATGCGTATTCAGAATTGCACAAGTACTTGCCTAGGTAAATATTAAAAACACAAGTTAACACCGCTGGACCCCCTAGTCCGCAACTGAAGTTTAATCACAATAACTCAGTACTTTCCAACCCAAGGACGTAAAATAAGAGTAATTTCAACGTACTACTATCAGCTTAGCTTGCAACGTGCAATTGAAAACCAGGTTTGACCCCATCATCGATCATCTGATCAGAATACATCGAATTGGTGATGCCTCAGAGTGGACCAACCTAAGAGGCAAGCAATTCAGTGAATATATTCCTGCTGGGACATCATCAAGCTTTAGGCCTTCCACAAGAATGATTTCCTGATGCGTTTGAAATTTGTCAGTGCATTGCTTATGCTAGCTCTTATCCAAGTCACACATGATGCAATTTTTTAGTTTTCTTTCAAACAACGAAACCAAAAGACACATCCTAACAACCTCTTCTCTTTACCCATCTGCATGTTCTACTCACTTAAACTACAACTATCTTTCCAAATAAACTAAACAAAAGGTAAGAGCCTCTCAGATAGAATGCTATCTCACCACAATTCTGGATTAGTTCATCAACAGCTGAGCCCAAACAAGTGTATTAAAGCCAAACATTAAGATAAATCAACTGAAGAAGCGTTATGAATGAACGAAAAGGGTAAGATCAGCAATGGAAACTAAAGGTTCTCTGCTGATAAACCTGACCATCTATAAAATTCTATTAAGAATAATGAACAGGGGAAATTAGTGATAGGATTAAGTGATACTTAAGTTTCATAAAGTTTATAAATTATTGAGAAGTCGGTGGTCAGAGTGTCAGACATAAAATGTACATTAATTTGAGAAGCACAAATACAAAAGCAATCAAAACAAATAGCTATTTTCCCTGAACAAGACATCAAATGATACAGAAGACAAATAAATTGAAATTGCCATCATTTGCTGGAAACACTAGTGAGATTCATTGCCAAAAAAGAATACCAAAATCGGAGGTTAGACATCACCATTACCAATACAAGTACAAAAGTTTAAGACGGGAGAACAATCCTGGATTTAAGGCACTAACAAACATATTTAGGGTATAGAAGATCTTAGTTGTAGTTTTCAGTTTTTTCAACACAAGATAGTGAGTGGGAATGAGTAGCTTGTTACTAATAAGGAGTAACAAGAGACAGAATTTCTTACCTTGCTTTCCAGAAAAACAAGATGAGATGGAAGGGAGTGATCATAAGCAGCAACAGATAAGTAATCAACTCCTGCAATAGAAATTGAATTAGTGCAATAACAACTTTAACAAGAAAAAAAAAAGTATGACTACAATAAATTGGAACAGCAAAAGAATTCCACTGAAGTTGCTCCCTTGTACAAGATATTAAAATTGAATTAAAATATGAAGTGGGTATGCCAAGTTGCTATTTTTATATCCTGAAATAAGAGAACAAAGAGAGAATGAAGCAAAAAATGCCCTATGATTATCACATTTAACCCTAATTTTTAATTATTTTAATGTTCATTGCCTAAATTTAATAACTCAAACACACACACTAGAGATATAGTAAGTAAAGACAAAAGTAAGATCAAGATATAAGGAACCAGTCATGAGTCGAACAAGAGACAGGAAATGCTTTTGGGAGGGAAGAAGCAACCCATATCTTAAAAAATCATCTATATCTTACCTACAAGTTTGATGTCAGTGTTCTCTGCCAGCCATTTTGCACCATCCTCCTTGAATCCAACGTAGCTTGTGTCAAATTCTTTCTTAAACATGAGTCGCCTAATATTTGAACAGAGATTTAGCTCACATATAGCATCTAATAAACAACTAAATATCAGTATATTGTTAAGCAAAATGTTGAAATTGCAAGCTAAAATTATATTATGATTTATGAATCATTAAGGTTATAATTACATGATCAAATCAAACATACTTAAGGGTATGTTTGGATACAGGGAAAGGGAGGAAAAGGGAAGGCACTATAAACCTTTTTATTTAAATTATTTTCATTCAAAACCTTCCCACCCTTGCATTTCCTCCATATAAAGGTTGGTAAATGGTGTTTACCAAGGTCCAATAAGTGGACAACTACTTAAAATCTCGTATTTTTTCTTCTAAACTTATATCTTATAATTTTATTTTCTCCCATAAAGTTCACTCATTAGAATCATAGATCTTTTTTTCTTCATCTTCCTCTGTCTTTCTATTTTGATTTTGTTTAATTCTAATTTAAAATTCATTATTGACTAACAAAAATTCTTTTAACATAAATAGATTTTAACTCATTTTCACTTTTCAGTTTTCCAAATTATCATTAAGAATCAATGACTCAATATGTATCATTGGTAAAAGTATAAACTCCACCAGCGTCCAGCGGCCACCCCCTCTCCATTCTCTAATAACCTATTCATCACAAGACCATACACATAAAAAATGAAGGAAACTACAATTACCTGTGTGCAGGTTAACAGATTCAGATCAACAGCCACCCTACAATGACTATAATATGCAACCCAAAATTGAATCTGAACGTAAAAAGGTAACAAAAGACTGAAAAAGTATAAGAATGCAAAGCAATTTGTAGAAAATAAAAATGTTGCTAACAATTTCAAAACTATAAGAGATAAGACTTAACTTCAGAAACAACAAGTTATTTCCTTTTAGAAACTTATTTTTCATACATATAAAAATAATTATGCGTTAACACTGCAAGTAACTGTTTGATCTTATTTTGTGTTCAATTCATAGATATAGATCTCAAGATAAATATTGTAATAATCTAAAAAAATAATGCTGTACAAAACACATTTCATGTATATGCAAGAACTATGAAGCTGCGTCAGAGAAGCACTGAAGAAACTTTAATAAATTCACTCTATTTTTCTGGTAGACAAACAGGAAGAAAATCTTCCTACAGCAGTCACGATACATGTAACTTATACAACATACCTGTCAGTGTTTAAAGTTCTGAAAAGCACACGGCTTACACCTCTAGGGATATTCAGGGACTTCATAACCTCAGCTAGAACAAGAAAAATTAGCAATGTTTCAATTAAACAAAACAAATGATAACAGGGGTTAAGCCTGCATTTTGCATAACAGATAGTCAATATAAAACAGTCTGAATATGGGAAAGCAAAGCATCCACCCAACTTCAAGCTTGAGAATGGCACTACTAAGACAAATACAATTTTCTAACATATTTACTGTGAAGGAAGATCTAGCATTTACACGCATAAGAAATTGTGAATTAATCGGAAAATAATAAAAGCAGACTAATATATATATATATATATATATATATATATTTCAATACATAGTATGGAGCAGTTCAAAAACAGGTATACATACCAGTAATGTTTTTATCCCGTGGAACATCAACCAAAAGTGCAAGGCCTATGAACAGAACAAATAGTGTATCAGTTGTCGGCATCTAAAATAATTCGTTATCAACAAAAAACAGTATTTCAAAAATGAAACAAAACGACATCAAACACCGCCACCAATATGAACGAAAATGATTAATTTAAGTAAATAAATTACGAACCCTACTATTAACTATCTAATTTTGTTAATCTGGAATTGAATTGAAGAAAGAGACAAATGATAGAAGTTGCAGAGAGAGTAGTGTTATGTTACCATTGAGGAGCGTTAGGTCGAGTGAGTCAACGTCGAAGCCAGCGTCGTAGTAATTGTCGTAAAAGTGACCGGGCGCGTCGACATGGGTGCCGGTGTGAACACCGAGCTTCATGTTAGAGCTGTTAGCGAGCGATCCATTCTTCATGCTCTTATCGAGCCACAGGAAATGTTGCCCGAGCCCCTCCGTCGACTCCCACACCGGCATCTCGGGGACATACCTGTGAGTGATGTCGAAGATTCGCCCCTCCTCGTATACTTCTCGCCGCGGAGGAACCAGAACACCGTCGCCCACGCCCACGCCGCTGAGGGAGCACTCACCGGTTTCCGTGCCGGGGATGGAAGGATACGCGGCGGAGGTGTCGGCGACGGCGAAGGAGTGCGCGCCAATTGCGCAGAGGAAGGCAAAGAGTGATAGGGAGTTCATCGTTGACTGAGAAAGATGAATGGAAACACCTTCTCTTCCCCATCCCCATCCCCATCCATCTCTTAAAAAATATTCATTTTGGTCTGAAAATTTGAGGCGGTGGCATATTGTTTCTAGAAAGGATTAAAAAAATTAATATTGTGTAAAAAAAATATATGACTGATTGATTCTGTTATTAAATTTAATATAAATTGATTTTTAAATTTTACAAATTGATTCCTCAGTCGAAATGGATATTTATTCAAAAATTAAATAATGGTAATTGCCTAATGGGTAGGAGTTAGGTGAAAATCAAGTGATCTTTTATTTTTATTCTCATTTTACCCGTTTGCCTAGTTTTCTAATGTAAAAAATGTTAATTGAAGATTAAATTAATTAATTAAACTTTTAAATATTTCAAAAAGGGGTGTGATAAAGAAAAAATTATTATTATTTTATACCAAGCAAAATAAGTTAAACTTTATAATTTTAAATAACTTATTTTTAAAATTTAAGTTTAATTTATTTATATAATTAGTTAAATTCAAACTTTTTTTCTGTCACAATCAAATGTCAACTCGACTGACTTTTTTTTACAACTTTATAATTTTAAATTATCAAATTTAAAATTTTACCATGTCAAAACTATTTTATATTTATATTCCCAGGTTATATTGAGAACTCAAAGTCGTATAGATTTTATTTGATGATTATTTTTAATTTTTTCCTGATGTTCTCACATATTCTTACAATTCTATATCTATCTATATATATTAAATTAGTTTTTGTTGTTAAACGGTTTAGTTATATTAAAATACAAGAGGGTATAGCATATTAGATTATTAGCATATGCATATATAATATATTTGTTAGGAGAATAAAGTCTACCAGTCATGAGTCGAACAAGAGACAGAGGTAATGCTTTCGGGAGGGAATTAGAAACAACCCAAATCTTAAAAAGTCATCTATATATTATATATTACCTACAGGTTTCATGCCAGTGTGCTCTACCAGCCATTTTGCACCATCTTCCTTCAATCCCACATAGCTTGTGTCAAATTCTTTCTTAAACATGTGACTCGATCGCCTAACATTTCAACAAAGATTTAGCTCGTATATAGGGATCTAATAAACAACTAAATATCAGTAATCTTTGGGCAAAATGTTCAAAATTGCAAGCTAAAATTATTTTATGATTTATGAATCATTAAGGTTAAAATTACATTATCAAACCTTTTAATTTAAATTATTTTCAATCAAATTAATCGCATTTCCTCCATATAAAGGTTGGTAAATGGTGTTTACCAAGGTCCAATAACCGGACAACTACTTAAAATCTCGTATTTTTTTTCTTCTAATTTTATATTTTATAATTTTATTTTCTCCCATAAAGTTCACTCTTAGAATTACAGATCGTTTTTTCTTCATCTTTCTCTATGTCTGTCTATTTTAATTTTATTTTGTTTTAATTCTAATTTAAAGATCATATTGACTAACAAAAATTATCTTAACATAAACAGCTATAGACTGGTTTTCACTTAATTTTCAGTTTACCAAATTATCATTAAGAATCAATGAAATCATTATGTATCATTTGTAATTAGCCAATTAATCTCGTTCTAAGTATAAACTCCCCCAACGGCCCTCTCCAGTATTATCTAATAACCTATTCATCACAATTAAATTGCGCAGATGAATGCAAAGAGTGATAGAGAGTTACATGGTTGATTGACTGAGATGAATGAAATAGCGTGTAGTCGTGTTCTATGTGTCTCGTTCTTCTGTTCTCTGACCCCATGCCTTGACAAAATGTTTTACTCTAGTTTTTTTATTTTTACAACAACGACAAAATTTGAACGTTAGGAGATAGGTGAAAATCAGCACCTCCTTTTATTTTTATTCTCGTATTGAGGGATCTTGTGTTGTTTTTGATGTACATCTCTCTAATTGATTATGTAGTTCCAAAAAAATTTAATCAATGAAAGAGAGTATCAGAATAAATGTGTTTGAAACATTCTTTTTTGGGGTAGATTTGTTTTACATCAAGTTTATACAATAAATTTTCAACCTTTTTAATAGGTTGGTGTTGGTCATCAATATTTTTTGACCCGCATTCTTTTTATTTCGCTCTAATAACTTATCAATGTCCCCGTTAATATTATTTACCAGCATAAACAAAATTTGTTTCAAGAGGATGGAACAATTGGAACAGAATTAAGGATGGTAAAATATATTCATATCAAACACAAAATAAGGCTACTTAAATATGTTATATTTTATGATATAAAATTTGACAATATCATTATATTTAAATATTACCTTCGCATAGCTATAAATATTTGAAAAATGAGATACTTACATATCATTATGTATAATAAATATAAGGTTAAATTTCATCCTTATGTAATTTTTAATATGTGATTCTTATTTTCTTATTTTTAAATTCGCAGGAAGTGAAATTGTGAATGTCACGTGGAGTAGTGATGCCACAAAGTGTTTAAAATTCTAAAAATATTATAAAAAAGGTAGAGATGAGACAATAACACAATTATCTTTCTTTCACTTTCACCACATAAATCAAAAAACCATTTTTTTAATTATATTGTAAATTGTAACATTTTTTATTTTTGACTGATTCTCATACGAATTTTTTAAAATGTGTTATCTTCGTTCACACACTTCTTAAAAAACATCTCATAATTATTTCAATCCAAATATGTTTAATTGTGAAATTTTTATGTAATAAATTATCAAAAAATATGTACATTTTTTTATATAAGTATTATTTTTTATACCTACACATCATCTAAATCTTTCTTTTCAATGTGATTCATCCAAGTGTTATATAAACAATATATTATGCTCCTTCCATCCCCAAGAATTATTCTCCTAAGTTTGTTTCACACGTCAAGAAAAACTAATAAATATATGAAAGAGTAATAGTTTTACACATAACTAACCTTATTAAGTAGATGAAAGAAAATAGTATTAATATTAAATTAAAAAACTAAAGTAATATTTATTAGGAGTATTGGTAAAAAAAAATAATTAATGTTACATTAAATAATCAAATGTGACACTTATTTTGGATTTTTTTTTTCAAATACAATATTTATGTTGAGACAAAAAATGGTACATAAATTAGTACATGAGTTAATTATTTTATAAAATATTTTTAAAAGTATAAAGCACTTTTTTCACACTAGTTCAAATGAGTTTTATGTCATCATTGAAGTGTTACATCATTCATTCAATAGACACAGAGGCTAAAATTGCATAAATTTAAAAAGTTAGGAATCAAAATTAAATTACAATTTAACCTAAATATTAATATAAATAGTACATTAAATATAATATATTAAATGCTACATGTATATAAATATTACATTAAATGCTACGTTAAATATATAAAAATCTTAATTATATTTTATATTAAATGCATCATATACTACATTAAATATACTCTCTCTTTACTAATTGTTGTCATAGGTTTTTTTAGCACAGACAAAAAAAAGTTAATATTCCCTTTGTTCATTCTTATAAGATATTACGTATTATTTTGAATTAGTTAATCTATAATTATTATAAAAACCATAATTTTATTTATTGTTATATTTCTTAAAAATATTTTTATCCCACATTATTGTAAATAACAATAATATTTAAAATTATGAAATTAATTATCAATCAAAACTTAATCACACATGAATTCTGGATCCCTCTTCAAGTGTATTCGGAAGTCCCTAAAAAACAACTTTTTGAAAAGCTCATAAATTTTCAAAATATATCCATGAATTTCTCATTTATAAAGAGGGACAATTTCTTCCAAAACACTAAAAACAAGTGAGCAAAACTGGAAACAAAACCAAATCAAAATCAGCACCACCTTTTAAGCTTTTTCTTTCCTTACGCAGCGCTGCCACCTACAGCCACAAAAAGGGGCATCATCTTCATCAAAATGCACCGTCGGAGAGGAGGGAGGAGAAGAGAGGGAGTGGGAATATTGATGGAAAAAGAGAAAGAGGAGAGATTGTTTGTTTTGTTGAGTTTAATCTGTGAATGGGATCTTTAATAACAAGAAAGATCGATTGTATTGGTAATGAATTCGTTATTGGTTTGGACAGTTACGTGGACTTGTTTCTGTTGCAATTTCATTTTTCTTCAAAGAATGACCACAAATAAGACATGGGTATTTTAGAGAAAAATTTTTTATTAAAACAAAAGGTTTGGTGGTTATTAATTTATAGGAAAAAAATGAGAAAGTGCATGTGCAGTTAAAGTAAAACTAAGAGGGTGTTAAAGATAATTTGATACTCCCCTAATTAATTATAAGACATAATTGATCAGTTTGTATGAAATTTATAGAATGAAAATTAATTTTTACATATTTGTATAAAGATTACGTTATTAACATTAAATAGAAAGAGATATGTTTGTTATTAAATTTGTAAAAATAATTTTCTGTCATATATATAATAAATTTGACTAAATGCAATAATATTAATAAATGTTACCAAAAAAATAATATATTATTACTGTTAATTAATTTTTGAAATGTGTACGTGCAAAATAATTTTATTTTTACATACGTCGAATGATGGATTATTTTAAGATAATTTTTTCTTTACATTTATTAATTTAACAATAAAGAATCATTTAATAAATTCTTGAATTCTAAAATTTTAGCAAAAATTATTAAAAAAATAATGTTAAACTAAAACTTTTGTCTCTAATAAATTAATTTCACACCAATTTGGTCAAGAATGATTATTCCAATGCAAGAATACAATGCAACATGAGAATTAAGAAACGACTAATGTTAAAAATGGTAGGATATTGCGACAAATTTACAATTTGAAATTTGAAAAATAAATTATATACTGTGCAAAATTCACATATTGAAAATGACCACAAATTATGTATATATAATAAAATAATTTATTTATTTAAAGGTTAAAATATTTTTTTAGGCATCTTAATCTCAAACTTAGTGTGGACAATTTATTTTGTAGGAAATTATGTATAATATAAATTACACAAATTTTAATTTTGACTATAAATGATATAAAAGATTGAGCAAGATGTTTATTTTATTTACATTTTATCAATATTTTATTTTATTTTACTGATGATTTTAAATTATGTATAATATAAGTTACACAAATTTTAATATTGATTATAAATGATATAAAAGATGTTTATGTTATCTATATTGTTGTTAAATAACATTTTTAAAGAATTGAATATTAAAAAAACAGTCAACAAGGGACAGTAAAAAAGAAACTTAAGTTGCGGCGGAGGAGGATTTGGCATCATTGCCAGCGAAGGGATGAGCAGCTCTTCTGGGCATACAAGCTGGTGGGACAGATCCCAGTCTTGGATGTCGCCAGCAGCGGAGGGAAAATGTGAGGGACGTTCGGGTAGAGGAGGCAGATTCTCTCCGGAAAAATCACCTTCAGGCAGTTCACCATAATCCACAAGAACAATTGCCCAATCCTCCAAATTGCATTGCGAGACGTCCTGGTCGTCTCTGAGTACAGTGCTGCCATGGGAGAGATTGATTTCACTGCATGCACTTGGAATGTGTCCACTCTTTAAAATTCTTTCTTTTACTGAAGCTATCGTTTCAAAGGCGTCCACCCTGAGAAAATATCTGTTTTCTTGGTCGTATGAGAAGTGAGAGATTCATGTTTTTTTAGAAATCAATCACTGTAACAGTAATATTATATAGTTATAATTATTATTTATTTGGTAATATCGTTATAAAAAAATAGCAACGGTGGCATACTTGAACCGTGGCATATGAATATTCGTTTTTGCCATTTTCAGTTGTCTGACAATGAAACTTTTGTTAGGATAAACATTTAAATAGATAGTTAGTTACGTAGTTTGA
>CM023950.1:37562031-37632503 GCA_013407115.1 Glycine latifolia | reverse complement strand
GAGTTTCCGCCCCAGTAAATTTGTGTATTTGTGTTTGTGTGAGTGCACCAGTGTGTGTGAGACAGAAAGTGGGCCTGTGAGATATCAGTTTATCAAATCCCTGATATCAACTTTGACTGTACTGCCACAATTTACTTGAATGTCACGCCAGCGAAACTAAATATCAGACTGTCACGCGATATAATTCGCTGGTCAGTCCAACGAAATACGTGTTGGACACGTTGCAATGAGGGAGTAATTCGCTAGGGAGTCCAGCGAATTAGGTGGACACGTGGCAAAGGCAGTAATTCGCTGGGGAGCCCAGCGAATTACGTGGCATGGGGGAAAAAAATTCAAAACTTCAAACGGTCATAACTTTTGATTGGGATGTCCGATTGAGGCATATGATATGTTAAAACGATCGTAATTGAGAGAAGATACCGTTGGCAAGTCCCCAAAGAAGATTTGGCCAAAATTTTTTCCCAAAAGAGGCCTCTAAGTGCCTCAAAATTACGATTTAAGATTTAATCACCCAAAAAAATTATTTTTCTCTGCTTTTTTAATTATTTAATTACATTATTTAATGTTATTTTTTATTTTTTCAATTACTTCTCTGAATTAAGATCGTTTTGACATATCGTACGCCTCAATCAGACATTTCTACCAAAAGTTATGACTGTTTGAAGTCTATTGCCACATAATTTGCTGGGCTTTCCAAAAACTTCAAACAGTCATAACTTTTGATAAAAATGTCTGATGGAGGCGTAGGATATGTCAAAATGATCTTAATTCAGATAAGTAATTGAAAAAATAAAAAATAACATTAAATAATGTAATTAAATAATTAAAAAAGCAGAGAAAAATAATTTTTTTGAGTGATTAAATCTTAAATCGTAATATTGAGACACTTAGAGGCCTCTTTCGGGAAAAAAATTTGGTTAAGTCCCCAAAGGGGACTTATTAACGGCATCTCCTCTCAATTACGATCGTTTTGACATATCATACACCTCAATCAGACATCCCAGTCAAAAGTTATGACCATTTGAAGTTTTGAGTTTTTTTCCCCATGCCACGTAATTCGCTGGGCTCCCTAGCGAATTACTGCCTGTCTGCCACGTGTCCACCTAATTCGCTAGGCTCCCTAGCGAATTACTCCCTCATTGCCACGTGTCCACCACGTATTTCGCTGGACTGACCATCAATTATGTCGCGTGGCAGTCTGGTATTTAGTTTCGCTGGCATGACATTCAGGTAAATAATATTTTTTTTTGTGGCAGTACGGTCAAAGTCTCTCTGGCAATTCGCGAAAATAGGGGTAAAATGGTAATTGGACATTAAAATAACTAATTGCACCCATTTTTTAATAAGTGCACTTTAATATTCCCAAATTAAAACTTGCTAATTACACACATTTTTTATAAGTGTACTCTAATATTTTCAAATTAAGACTTGCTAATTACACCCTTTCTGATAAGTAAAATAATAATTAAATTATATAAAGTAAAATAAGCTAAACGTAATATTTGGTATTAATATAAATGAAGTATCAAGTAGTTTGGTATTAATATAAATATAATATTTTTTACTGAAAAATAATCAAATAACTACTAACACGTCAAGAAAATATAATGAGGATCATAGAATAAACTATAAAATTAAAATTTTTAACATGTGCAAAATAAATATCTTATATTTATTTTCCCATGTTATATTGATAACTCAAAGCCATTAGCCATGTGGTTTAAATAGAGGAATTATAATTTTGTTTATATGAACTTAGAAGTAATTTTGATGGGTACATTTAAACAGCATTGATATATATATATATATATATATAAGAAATCATTGTATATATAAATAAATGAGAATGATTCATGAGAAGTCTCAACAACACATTTTTTATGTAAATATATTTTTATGATTGGTTTATTTTTTTTATTGATGAAAAAATCATTAAATAAAACATGATATTTATAAATTTTTTATAATTTTTAAGAAATTTCAAACAATAAGAGAAAGAGAGTTCAAAAGAGTAATCAGAGAATATGTGATTAACATTTTTATAAATAAATAATATTACCGTATAAAATAAATTTAAATTTCCAAACCCTTTACAACAACAACAGCTTAAACAAATTAAAACAAAATTAAATGACTTTTATCATATAATGGTGGTTGAGGAAACAAAGTATATGCATACTGCAACTACCCTAAACCATTTGAGTATTTTACACAGAATTTTTTTTTTGTTTTTCTTAGTATTTTTTTTTCTAAACATTCTTATAACAAATTATCACTTGTTTTGGCACTTTTGCACACATGAATTCACCATGTTAGTTGCAATATCACAAGTAGTATATGATACATAAATTAAGTAACAAACATGTAAAAATACAACTAACTCAATTATAAAAAATAATTATAAAACTTTAAAAGTATATTATTGTTGTATGAAAATGAATACCAATGTTGATGTCAATGGACTTGGTCAAATCATAACCAGCAGTATATTTTTTCATACAATACATATATAGAAGGCAACTGTCATGAGGTAATAATAGATGTGTTCATTCTAGTTTACAGAGAGGTCAACACAACTGAGTTGAACAGACACATAATTTTGTTGAATTTGATCGAGTGGATAATTGTAATCAATTTGTGAAAAACCCACCATAATCATTATCTTAATTACAACTCTAATTATTTTCATATTGTTTTTCCATAACTTCTATCCAATCTATCTTAATATTTGGTTATGATGTTAAATTCTTGTAGTGATGTTTGAAGAAGAAGCATCTCCCATCTCTACAATTTGTAGGCAAAAAATTAGGGATAATATATTCGTACCATACACAAAATAATGTTTATTAAATACATGTTTGAATGTACTATCCTTAATTTAAATATTTGGTCCTTATATGTTAATCCTTATATATTTCAAAATTCATAATTTTAAATTTTTTATTTTAAAATTGAGATATTTAATTTTTTAATTTTTTAGTTTTACAAAATTCACAATTTTAATATTTTCATAAAATTCAAAATATTAATCAGTAAAATATTCACTTAATGTGATGTAACTTCAGTTACTTAATACAGAATTATTTGTTTGATATTCACGTTATAATCAATATTAATTTCTTAACCATCAATATTTTTCCAAATTAAAACCTCTCAGAGATCTACAACATTTAAAAATTGGTTAATGGGTAAAAATACATGTGTTTAATGTGCTGTCCAAGAAAGTTTTGCAGAAGGACCAAAATCCCATACATGTATTTTCTCCCATTCTCATTACCTTTCCCTCCTTCCATTTTTTCTTCCGCAGAGCAGCATTTGTCGCCTCCCATTTCATTATTTCAACATGTACTTTGTTTCTTTTTATTATTACTAATATCAGACATTGTACCTGAAGCATGGCCTTCCCCCAT
Source organism: Glycine latifolia (assembly GCA_013407115.1). Classification (NCBI taxonomy): domain Eukaryota; kingdom Viridiplantae; phylum Streptophyta; class Magnoliopsida; order Fabales; family Fabaceae; genus Glycine; species Glycine latifolia. The sequence continues at coordinate 37,629,093 of CM023950.1, read as the reverse complement.
AAAAATATCACCAACCACTCACTCACACACCCATCACTCCAAACCGACGACCATTGCACAAACTAACACCTAAAAAATTAACAACTAAACAACCCATCTTTTAGTGAGAAACCATACCACCAAATCCAACATGCAAAACCTCAATTTCCTCTGCCTAATCATCATTTCCATCTCTCTGATCCACTACAACAGCATCCTAGTCCAAGCCCTGACCTCACCCTCGGACATTGCAGCACTTAAAGCCTTCAAGGCCTCAATAAAACCCTCCTCCATCACACCATGGTCATGCCTCGCCTCATGGAACTTCACAACCGATCCATGCTCACTCCCTCGCCGCACCTCCTTCATTTGCGGCCTCACCTGCACCCAGGACTCCACAAGAATAAACCAAATCACTCTTGACCCAGCAGGGTACTCAGGCACACTCACCCCACTAATCTCTCAACTCACACAACTCACCACACTAGACCTTGCTGAAAACAACTTGTTCGGCCCAATCCCCTCTTCAATCTCTTCACTCTCCAACCTCCAAACCTTAACCCTCCGATCCAATTCCTTCTCGGGCACAATCCCTTCCTCCATAACCACCTTCAAATCACTCCAATCTCTCGACCTCGCACACAATTCCCTCTCCGGGTATCTCCCGAACTCAATGAACTCCCTCACAACACTCCGCAGACTCGATCTCAGCTTCAACAAACTAACCGGTTCAATCCCGAAGCTCCCACCCAACTTGCTCGAACTCGCGATCAAGGCCAATTCTCTATCTGGGCCTCTCCAAAAACAAAGCTTTGAAGGGATGAAGCAATTGGAAGTGGTGGAGCTCAGCGAGAACGCGCTCACCGGTACCGTCGAGTCGTGGTTCTTCCTTTTGCCGTCGCTGCAGCAAGTGAACTTGGCCAACAACACCTTCACGGGGGTGCAGATCTCGAGGCCACTCGCGGCGCGTGAGGGAAGCAGCAACAGCAACCTCGTCGCGCTCAACCTCGGGTTTAACAGAATCCGAGGCTACGCGCCCGCGAATCTCGGCGCGTATCCCGCGCTGTCGTTCCTGTCGATTCGCTACAACGCGCTGCGTGGCGCAATCCCGCTGGAGTACGGGCAGATCAAGTCCATGAAGAGGCTGTTCCTCGACGGCAACTTTTTCGTCGGACAGCCGCCGGCGGGGCTAGTGGAGGCCGGCACGGCGGTTTCCGGCAGCTTGGGGAACAATTGTCTGCAGGCGTGTCCAGGGTCGTCGCAGCTGTGCTCGCCCGCACAGAAACCTAGCTCTGTTTGCAAGCAAGCCTACCGTGGTAGACCAACACCGTAATCTGTTGTCGGTTAAAATTAAAAAGAAAAATAAATTATAAATAGTAGATACTAGATAGATTTCTATTCTTATTTTTTAAAAAGGTTCTTTGTATGTAGAAGTGCGTTACTATCTGAATAAAAGATGATGTCTGTGTAAAGTGTAAATTATAATGAATGGTGTTTATATTCGTTCTTGCGATGATGACGTTGATATTTTGAATATTTAAATAATTTAAATTACAGCTATACCTCACAATCTCACACAAGTCACAACACATGTGCGTGCGTGCTACTATACTATTGATTTGCTTTTAATGCTTTAAATACGAAGTCCGTTCTGGGTCCGGTTACCGTCCACGATAAGAGGTTCATATCTGTTTTCGAGTTCAAGGAAGTCCCCACTTGGAGATGTGTAATGATAAAGCAAAAACAAAAGAATAAATAATAGGTAAATGTTAATAAGTGCTTTTGGGTTGAATAAGAAATTAAAAAATATTTTTATTTACTAAGAGGTACAAAATTATATTATTGACTTTTTTTATGTTTTTTATAATTTTTATCATAAATATTTTTTAAATAGTATTTTAATAACTGATTAACAATATCTAATTTTTTTATATGTAAACATTAATTCAAGGAAAATTATATTTAATTCAAATTTAATTTGCGGTAAACATGGTTAAACATTATATGTAACTTTTGGTTTAACTAATAAATATTTTTTCTTCGTTGGAGAGGTTACAAAATATAAAGCTTATCTGTTAGGATGTGTTTGTTTTGTATGTGTATAAGAAATTTTTTGTATTCACATCTTTGCTCAATTTTAATTCAATTTTTTTCTTATATTTTTCTCTTTCCTTTTTGGTTAAAATATTTCTCTCTAAATTACACCTTGTCTTGATTTAGTTGCGAGAAAGAAAGTATTAATCAAGAGCAAACCTTGATGAATCTCATACTTTTATTTTATTATTTTAATTTAAATATTTTTTTCTCTTTCACACAATCAAACACACCCTTTTAAGTTTTAAGAGAGCACGAGAGTATCTAAAGGTGCGGTAGGTTCCTGCGACAAAGTAAACCCGTAAGCCTGACACGCTCCATGATTAGCCAAAAGTGGAGACAACGACCGTACGGTCCCCAAAAAAAAATATTTACCTAAATGTTACTCGGGGTGGTCATTTCAACAAAATACGTGGTGAAGACGTGACAATCAGGAAATAATTCACTATGGAATCCAATAAATTAGGTGGACACGTAATAGACAGACAGTAATTCACTAGGGAGTCCAGCGAATTATGTGGCATGAGTTCAAAATTTCAAACGGTCATAATTTTTTACTGAAATGTTCAATTGAGACAAAATCGGTGGCCAAAGGCTCGAAATTCAATCTTCTAGTCCTAAGCAAATTCCCAAAGGAGATTTAGTCAAAAAAAATTCAAAAAAAACCCTCTAAGTGCCTCAAAATTAGGATTTAAGATTCAATCTGTCAAAAATTTCCTTTTTATTTACTTTTTTAATTATTTAATTAGTTAATTTAACATTATTTTTTTATTTTTTCAATTAATTCTTTGAATTACGATCATTTTGACATATCATACACCTCCATGAGACATTTCTTCTAAAAGTTATGACTATTTGAAATCCATTACCACATAATTCAATGGGCTTTCAAGTTACTAACGTGTTATTTGGATAAATTTTTTTTTTATTTGGGGCACAGTGGTCAATGTCTCCCAAAAGTGTGCAATGGAGTTGGCCTCTATGCCAAAAGGCGATATGGAAAGAGCCCAATTTCGATGGTAATAGTCCAAAACAGCTTCTAACAAATTAAAATAAGTTTATATTTATCTAATAAATATAATATCATAGAGAAGTAATAATTAATTCATTTCAAGGAATGATATATTTAAATGGCTGTTTAATATCACAGAAAATAATTGTTATTTCTTCTGTGTAAAATTTAGGAGGAGGATTGACGCTCTTATTCAAAACTGAGAAAACTTTATTTCCCAATCATAAAAAAAAATCAAGAAAACTTCTAAATTTAAAAAACATTTACAAATATACTTTCATACTTTTTTAATGACAAGAAAATTAGACATGCCAACAAGGCGGGAGCAGGTATTGTATTCTCCATCCTCACCCCCGCCTTTAAAACTCATCTTCGCCCCCATCCCCATTCCTCGTTGGGTTTTAAAAAATAATAGTGTGACTTTTTTTTTTGAAAAAATCAGACAAAAAGGTTAATTAGGTAACAAAAAAAATTAATAACAAACTCATATTCAAAATATAGGATCATAATTTAAAAATTACAAAACAAAATCAATCAATTTAATTAAAATCATTATGGACCTACATATTTAATTTCTCTCCAAATACAATATCATTTAAATGTATATTGCCCAAAATTAAGTAGTAGATCATATGGTTAAGTATCACATTCTTCAAATTAAATAACATTTTTTGGCAACACCTAAGAGTGTATACATCTTTCATACAAAATGAAGTGAACACGAGCAGCTGCTGTAGCTACATTGTGGTCAGCATATTCAAATTTTATTTCTAATTAGCAATTATGCTCAAAACAATCTCTCATACCTTCCTTCTAATTAGAAGCAGTTTGACCTTGAACAGCACCAAACATATTATAAATAATATTTTACAAATGGCTAAAATAAAATAAGCATTCAACACTTTCTGACGTATATGTAACTCTTTCATTAAGGGATTCATAATTATATAAGAAACATAGGAAGGCTGTCATACAATCCAAGTAATAAAGAGCACCGAATGTGTATGTGACCAACCAGCTCTGGTTTGGTTCTTTAACTTCCTTTAATTGTTCAAGGCCATAACCAGCAACTATGAGGTTAAGCTTCAAGGGAAATCACTCAAAACTGCTGAATAAGCTGTCCATAATATCTTCAGTTCCAAGTATTGATCATTCTTGATTCCATCTAGTCATTGATCTTACCCAGAACGAAAGAAAGACATGTTTACAAGACCACCCACCCCCCGAAAAAATTGGACTTTTTTAGAAGGTTAAATTCAAACTTGTTAACTAAAAAAATTGGAACAAAACGCAGAAAATCAACTTCATGTAAAACCCAATTACATTAAATATGATTGTAATTATTAATAGTACGTGCATAATTCGGAATATGAAGTTGGCAGTCAATTATATATAGCCCTCATATTTTGACAAGCTGTGAAATTTGACAATTAATTAATAACCAAAAATGAAAAAAAAAAACTAATGAAAACTGAAACGGAAAACATAGAAGAGGGGAAAAACATGGAATTTTCATAAACATACACAAAGCATAACAAAAAGACAACAAGCAAGTTACAAGTTACAACTTACAAGGCAAATGCTACATATACAGATAGCACAACAAGAGAAGGATTTGCAATGAACTCTTACTTAGAGAAGAGAAAAGAACCTGAATTCAAGAAATTGAAAACTCAATTTGGCAAAGGTACAGAGAAAATTGCAGTTGCAGTTTTTAAAAGTGAGCAGTGAGCAGCCCCTATTGATATTTTAAGTTAGCATAACAATATCATATATTAATATTAATAATAAATACAAACCACAATTGAAAGAAAAAGTGTAATATATCAAAATTAACTATCAATTGAAATTTAATGTATTTATCCCAATGAAAAACGTTGCAAGACTCTTTCCTATCAATTCCACCAACAAAAACTTGAAATTGAAACATAGCAATAAACAAACACATGCATAAGAGAGCTGCAAGCTTCAACACTACCATAAGTAATTATCGAATGTTGCCTTCGTTGCCTATGCAAACAAACACATGAACCTTGTTCTGCAAGCACAAGGAAAAAAAGAAGAAAAAAGAAATACAAACACATCAATGATGTTCTTCAATCTTCATTCACAAATCTACAAGTCCTCATTCCTAAAAGCCCCCCACATCCAAATAACACAAAACACAAACCCCAAAACAAAGTTTGAAAATGAACACTTGATTTGAATCTCAAGGACTTGGACAAAGAATGAAATGCAAGTCTCATGAGTCATGACCCAAATCATTGTAGATTTGTAGTATGGAAAACAAACGATGAAACCAACAATGACCCACAACAACAACATCACACAAGCACCAATCACAAGCCATTATGACGGGATCTGAGCAAACATCATTCAAATTTAGAAGAATTCACAAATGGGTTTCTATTGAATAGCAAGTTGCATATGTAAATGAAGGAAAAAATTGAAGGGGAGACAGAACCATAGAATAACAACGTTGGATTGAAGAAACTAACCTCGTATCTGTGTGAGTTTCGTGCGTACGATTTGGGGGAAAATAGGTGAAGAGTGCAGAGAAAATGAAGAGAGAGAGATTGGTGGGACAAGATTCGACAAGGAGCGCACAGCAGTGTGGAGGAGCTTGATGGAGCGGGCTTGGTCGGCAGCGAGGGAGGCTATGGAGAAGGTGTCGTCGTCGACGAAGACAGCTTTGGTGAGAAGAAACTTCTGGAGAGAGTCAAGAGTGAGAAGTGAGGGTTAGAATGTGAGGATTAGGATTTTGGTTTTTCTCCTTTTATATATATAAGGGTATATTTGTAATTCACTAATTCAGTTAATGGCGGAGTGGGGACGGGGCAGATATCTCTGACACCAAACTCGTCCCCGCTTTCGAATTTACGTTGCGAGAAAAATTCGAATCCGATAAATTTAGTTTTTTTTCATTAAAATCAGGTTGAGTTTGGACGGGTACCCACGGGTTCGGATCACATTGTTATGCCTAAAGAAAATTAAGGATATATTCTCAACAATTGTGAATTTTTCAAGATTTCATTATAGTGATTATAAATATAATATTATATGTATGAAGGTGGAATGTTTGCCAACATAGGCAACATGAGTATAACATAGGGATAGCAGAAATAAGGATGTTAAAGTGTATGTGTGGTTATATGAATATGGATAATATAAGAAATAAATATATTCGACGCAAGGTATTAGTGACACCAGTATGTGAAAAGATTAGATAGTATAGATTGAAATGGTTTGGGTATATTATGAGATGACCATTGGATGCTCCCGTAAGAACAATAGTTTGTTACCAAAAACTCGAAACAAAGAGAAGTAGAGGTCGATTGAAACTTACTTAGAAAAATGTAGTTACACAAGACATAATAGAGTAATATATAAATTGGCGAACAGTATGTTTTAAGACGAAGTGGAAAAAAGGTTATAAATTTGGTGAAGGGTTAAACCCATTATTTATTCTATGTTCCAATCTTTCATTTGTTTTAGTTATTTTCCTTTTCGTTTCTTTCTTCTTTTTTTCATCCCTATTTTATTTTAGCTTATTTTTTCTTTCTTTTGTTTTATTTTTACTTTTTCTCCTCTCTCTTTCTCTTTTTTATTGTCTTATTTTCAATCTATCATTAGGTTCATATACCACTGATCTCAATTAACTTGAGTTAAAGTTGCTGTTTGTAACATTTTCAAAAATATATTTAAATTATAATAATCTTAAAAAGATATTTTTAGATTATAATTAAATTATAATAATAAGAATTAGAAAGAATAAGGGAAAAATTTTATAGGTACTACGTAAAATTCTTAGAGGATAAGGCCTGAGCTGATGACCAAATCTTTAAGAAAAATCTTTTTGGGGGTCCAAGTGTCATCAGGAGAACAAACCATCCAAAATTCAGCCTTCAGCAGCTTCCACATAATAGCATGCCTTAATGAAAGGGATAATTGCAATGATTAGTTTAGATAAAAATCTCCCAAAAATAGTTACTTGGTAACTAAACTAAAGCATAACCCGGTAACAATTCAATTAATTCCTTTGAAATCCGTTTCTTCAATTTACTCATATGTATCCAAATCCGGTCACGAACCACATAATCGTACTCAGTGAAGAGGATAGTACCGAAGACTATGTTTAAATGAGGGGTTGCGAACTTTGTAAATAAATAAAGCTGTTTGAAGCACTATGATGTTGGAATATAAAATAGAGTCAGTATGAGTATGATGATGTAAAATAAAAGGGGCATGTAATATGATATATGTATATATCTAGTTCCTTTTATTTTAATTTCTTTTGTTTCTATCTCAATTTCTATTTTTAATTAGAATAAAATAAAAGTAAAGTAAAATAAATAATCAATTAAATAAATAAATAAATAAAATAATTTAGGATGTTACACTGTTGATGTTGTTGATGTGCGAAAATTTTATTTTTCTTAGTTGATTTTTTATTTTTTTAAGGATTAATCTCATAATTTACAATTGTGGAAATATCTTGTTAAAAAACCAAAATTAATTTTTAATGTCCTGCAACATGTGCGTGATAGTTTCAATTACAATTATGCAATACTAATCCAACCACTTAGTGTTCTTATTATTTTTCTTTTGGTTAATTAGTTTCAATATTTAAACTATATTTGGTTGGTAAGAAAATAATCACGAACCTAATTAAGTGAATGAATGATTGAAAGGATATGTTTGTGTATTGAATTGCAAACAAATACAGTCAGTGTTGAATGCACAAGTTAATCTTTTAATGGATATATACGTTTGAACTAAACGGTAATCATATCACAAGACCAAAGATATGCTCTAAGTGTTCCGTGAAGAGAAGTCACTGATTGATTAATGATTGATTTTGGCTAAGAAGGAGATTACAAATAAAACTGATAGAAACCATATTTTTCCGAATTATTTTTAACATAAATTAAGTAGTATGTTTTTTTAAGAGAATTAAGTAGTATGTTATTATCCTTTAAAAAAAAAAGTAGTATGTTATTAGATATAGTATAAATTATCATGCTAAAGGCACATTCAAATTAAATATAATCCATTCTTATATTAAAATATATAACTATAAATATAAATAGTCAATAACTCCATATTAAAAGATAATTATGAAACTATTAAAAGGTATTTAATTTTAATTTTTATATATGATTATTTCATAATATATAATAAAAAAGATTAAATATAATTGTGGTCCTCTAACTGTTAACTCATTTTAATTTCAATTTTTCAAAAATAACTTTATTGTATTTAATCTTTAAATTTTTAAAAAATCTTCTTTTAAGTCCCTTATATAACCATTTAAAAGTACCCTATAAAATTACTCTAATCAACATCCAACTTACCCACATTTTATTTGATATGGAATTTGATTTTTAATTAAAAACAGTTAATTATTTTGTCTTCAGAGTATTGTGGTGCAGTAAAAAAAAGTTACGCATTTTCCTTATTAACCTGACTAGAAAAAATATGACATGGATGCTACATTAGATTAAAATTTGTTTCTCGATCTTTCTCTCTTTCTCCTGCCACTGTGCCACAGCGATTTCGTCCTCCGAAGGTGAAAATGTGAAATGCCACTGCGAATTGTCAATTTCCGGATGAAAAAGAATTTTGCTAGATAACCTTTGTTGGGTTGAAACCCTAAGCGATAAGCGAACATCAATTTCTTATTTGCTTGCATTACGTTGGTAACAGCTGTATGATTTGCTAAAATATTAAGTGTAGCCATCGCTGTTGTGAGTGTTGTCACGTAGACAAAGTGAAAAGCAGCCATATATAAAGGGAATAAATTGCTAACCTCTGAATATTAATGTGTAAGTTAACATCATTCACATTTTGTTTTAGACTAGATAGCTGACAACCCTCTCCCCCCTTCCTTAGTTATAAAAAATTAAAATATTTTACATGAATATTTTTTCAATCAATAAACTTATTTTTTTCAAAATAAAGAGATCACTGAAATGAATGCTCAATCCATTTAACATTAACTTCATATTAAAGAAAAAAAAGCTGAAGATCAAAAGTATTCAATTTAAGTTGTATTTAAATAAAAATAATAGATATTTTGGTGTAATTTTATTTTTTATTTAAATATTTTGATTTTTTTTCATGGATTTAAAAATACTGCACAAATTTACAGACTAATATATAAACATTCGGAAAGGAAAAAGCAAAGGCCCGTTTGCGGTGTTAACAAAAAAAAGAAGAAGGAGGCCTGTTTAGGGTTTACTTTTGTTTTCACTTTTAATTAATTAATTTATGAGATTGTTACTTTGTTTTTAAAGATTTGTATAATAAACAATGAAAACAACTTTTTTTAGAAATTTCTAAAGCAGAAGATAAATTAAAATTAAAATAACAGTCTTATATAAAAACAGAAAATAAAAAGGAGGCAAATAAATAAAAAGCTTAAGACGCTGCATGGAAACACTGATAAGTGATACTCCTCCATATCCCTCTCTATTTGGCGCCGCAGCTTTTAGGGTCGTTGAGATCACTCACTCCTCAAAGAGCAACACGCACACTCTGTTATTAGCCGTTAAGGAACACTATCTATCTCTAATATCAATCGAGAGAGTGACACAAAACCCTAACCGAAACGACACCGTTGGATCTGTTCCGCCTCTCAGATTTTGCTGCAATGGGCAAGAAAAAGTTAACGCCTTTCCTCTTCCCTTTTTTTCCACTTCCCTAACTTTGAACGCCAGTTTCTAATCCTTGTTCTCACGTGTCCAGGTTAGATTCAAAGTCCGATGGCAAGTTCGAAAAGAAGGTCCAATTTTATTCCAGTAAGTTCCCGGATCAATTTCTAAAATGCTTTTCCCTATTTTTTAATTTTTAATTTTAATTAATTCATACAATTTAATAAGTTTACTGAGAAAATGCCATTGCTGAGGCGCTAGGCTTATGTTAGGTATTATATCTGTTTTATTTGCGTGTGTATGATTGTGAAGTCTTACTGTGATTGGTGGCTTGCTGCGTGTTATGTGTCAATCTTGTTTAAATTTTAACTCCTTCTAATAATACCTTTTGTTATTGCAGAGGTGAAAGATGTTGTTACGTCCTTGAGTGCCCAAAAGTCTATTACTAAGGTTAGAGAACGCTATTACTCTTCTTAAGGTGGATTCATTGAGCTGTGGAAAGACTTCACTTGGTTTGTAATAGGTTTAATTTAATGGCTGAATAAACTGTATTATGCCGGGTATTACAAATCATTGATTTAAAATGTTATATTGTTCATGGACGTGTAGAAGACTTCTCAGCTATTTTAGATAGGGACAGACTGGACATTCTGTCATATGTTGAATACTCTTGCTACAAGTAATTGCTGATGAAATGTTGTGTACATTGTTAATGCATTGGAGATATAAGGTTAGTCCAATGGTTGGGAAAGGGAGAAGGGAGGGGGGAGAGGTCGCAGGTTCTAACCCCCCCTCCTCCCAATTGACATTTCTAACATAACTAACAAACTAATATTTGCCAATAAAAAATTAAAAACACAGTTGATTCATTGACATATGACTTGGATACCTGTTTAATATTGATTTACAGGACACTCTGCAGATTTAAGACTAATGGAAATTTTAAAATAGAATAATATTATATATATATTTTTTTTCCTTTTGAAAGGAAGACTTTCATGTTCCAATGTTATATAGTAAACTTTTGAACTATCTTCAACTGATGGTTTATCTTTTATGGATTTTACCAGTTATCTTAAATATTTCTAGATGAATCTTTATTGAAGACGTCCTGAAGATTGATTGCTGTGTTGTTGCACTGACTGAATCGCGTTGCATTTTAGAGATATATGCTTCACTAGTTTTATCACTTTTATGTGTCCGTGTTATTGATTTTCTGAAAATGTTGTCTACTGTCAGAAAAAGAAAAATAGCAAACAACAAAGGCGGCAGAAGAAATTGAAGGCATATAATCTATCTTCACTTATAGAGTCTCTTCCTGAGGTGAAGGCATCAAAGAAACCAGGTTGTGAGAATGACAGCAAACTTAAGTGTAAATCCAGGCAGATGTTAGTGTGAGTGTTTCCCATCATTATTCAATATTGCATTGCCAACTTATCATTTGATATGTAAGATTGTATTTGTAACCTATTGTCCTTGTTCATCAGATTGACTGAAAGAGATCGAATTTCTGCTGTTCTCGATGATCCTAACTTTCAAGCGGATCCCCTGTCTGCCATTCATCAATATATACAGAACAAACATCCAGTAGTAGAGGAACAACCCAAGAAAAAAGTGAACAAAAATGGATCCAAGAAGAAGAAGAAATCAAAGGCCTCAACTGGACTACAATCTATGGAAATGTAGTGTCTTTGTGTGGCTGCTATAAATGATCTGTTTTTTTTTTTTCAAGGTCTTTCCGTAATTTTATTGCTTCCTCTGTAAAATCGAATTATGAATGCAAAAATCAACGGTTATGGTAATTGGTCACTATTTTGATAGCAGTATTTATTGAATAGGTGACTGACTTCTGCTGAGCATAGCAACTCAATGTAGTTATTAGGAACACATGAAACTTCCCACATATATAAACAATTTTTAATGAACATTGAAGGGTTCCTAAAAAGAAGAGAAAAGATAGTTCAAGTTAGGATTGTGACATTAGTTTGACAATCAAGGCATCTAATGTTTTAAATTCATTTTTTGCCACTACCTAGTATAAGAATGTCTGTTCAAATAGGAAGGCCATCCGTAGTTGAAAGTTAATCATGTTGTGTATTTCAAATAGTCTTTTTTCTATCTATAATTTATTTGAATTTAATATTCTTTTTTCTTATCCTAAAGAATGTTAGTTATATTTCTTTAGAATCTTTTTTTTCTTTGGATCACGTCATGCTTCCTGGTTGGAAATGTTCAATTGCGAATCAATTCAAGACCTGGATAGAGTCCTTGGCCGGATGCGGCTAAGTACCTTGAATGTACCTGAGCGGAACGGAAGAATTCACTAGAGAATTTATGTTTATGTGGGTTGGGGATATGATATATGTCAATAAAATGAAGGCACCCTTACTATTTGTTAGTCAGCAACCTAGTAACGTTAGTGGCATTTGGGAGATCCTGTATCTTGACGAAAACAAATTATAGCACTATGTGAGTCAAATCAGGGTCTTAATAAGAACGTAATAACATCCTCAATAATGGTTAAATGTGATATAATGGGTCATTTGAGTGGACTTCATTTCGAACTTCAAGTTATTGTATTTTGCATTCCCACTATTGCATCCATTCTAAAAAGTCCATTTTGAAATGCAAATTTGTATTCCGAAATGTAAATTTACATTTCATTCAAAATACAATGGTAGGTGCCTGATTCAATAACGGAAGTATAGAAAATAAATGCCTCGAGCTTATAAGATACTGCATCTGGGCAGTTGCTTCCTAAACCTTGAAAATTGCTTCCTGCACCAATTCGGAGTGTTTTTTTTCTTTACCTTTCAGATTGGCCAATCCAGAAAGTGAAAAAGGTGCTGGAAGCAACTGCCCAGCATCTGTCATTGCTGTCCACCACAACAAGTCCATTGGTGTAGCTAACGTAATATCTCAAGAGGCCTAATCTGCATTCAGAAGTTAGTGGTATAGCTGATTGCCAAGCTTGTGTTTAAATAAGTTGTGATCTTGAACTTGTAACAATTGAGCCATTTAACTCTATCTGCTCAAAAAACTATTGGTACGGGAAGGCAAAAGACTTATTATTACCTTGCTTTGTCCTCCTACATCCTAGATAGTAAAGCTAACGTCTCTGTATTATATACTCTGCGCATTAAAATCTGATCATTACGAAAGAAACACATTATAATAGCTCTGCATTAAACCCTCATTTTTAGGTTGAGTCATGATATTGACAATAACAGTTGTGCCCCCAAACAAACAGACTACTGGCTGCAGGATCATTAGTTGTAAAGAGTTGTTATTCTCGTGTAGCAGGATATTCTTCCGTGCCAATTTTACTTGTGTGAGTAATGCAGTATGCTGATTGCAAACTCTTCACGATATTAAGTGAAAACCCTCCTTAATTCTCAACTTATGCTATGAGGACAACATAATTCACAAAACTAAAGTTTGACATGGATGAAGGCAACAGGGAAAGCAGAGGCCATACCATATTTAACACGTAGTTATTTTGATTTTTCAAGCTTCATTGCTAATTCTTTTCATCAAAACATATATTACATAAAAGAATGATAAAATTTTATCTCCGAAAGTGAAATATCTGAGCTTCAGAATTTACAACAAACACAAGGAGTCGGAATATGTGATCAGTTCTTTGAGGCTGACTGGAAGATAAAAACAGCCGTCAAGACACCCACAAGTGCTGTTACTGCAAGGGCAACCGTAGGCAGTGGACTTGTGAGTCCAAAGTTCTGCAAAATCAAAGTAAAGGAATACTGTTATTCTTTTGCAGCGGATCCTTAATAATCTCTATAGAATGTTGGGGGGGGAGGGGGGGGATAGGCGTAAGGAGCATCAGAACTCCATAAAGCTTAGAATTAGTTAAGGTTTCAGTGTGTTGCATTCACTTTTAAGCTCAAAACTTGAAATGATTCTACTTAGTTTTGAAATGCATCAGAAAGTTATGTGAACCCGTATGCTTGATTTTGAACTTAATAGTTTAAAAGATCATGAACAGTTACTCAGATTAAGCTATTACCATGAGGACAATAATAATGAAAAAAAGCACTTAAGCTTATTTTACCAGTGGATGCCATAAGCTCAATGAAGTAAAGGAGAGAGAAAGACTAACTTATTAGTGTATTACAGTTAGAATATCAAAGTAAACTTCAGACAGGTAGAGGGTTATAAAAAAAGGAGGCGAAAGCCAATTAATCATTTGATGAAAATGATAAATTGTATCATGACTCAAAGTTGTAGACAAGTGTTTGCCGTCTAAGTCATGCCTGAAGTAAGAATCCACTAGTTACTATATAGTGTATACTGTATCATACCTCTAGGAGTCCCTTCCCAGTAGCAATTTCAACAGTGATGGCTACTGCAAACCCAACCATGGCTAGCCGGCCTAGCCACACATCCAAACTGTTCCCTTCCTGGGTACTTTGTTCACATCTTATTGAAACATGCATTGCTTTGCATGCAGCTTTTCTTCCATGATTTCTTTGAATCACTAGAGAGAGACAATTCAAACAATTCTTTAGTTCCACCCCCTTCCCCAACCATTCAAGAAAAAACATCATAAACGTTATAGTCTAATGGATAAAGCTACAAATCCCAACTGTAAATACTTTAACAGATTGACTTTTAGGATTATATCAAGAACTGACGAGGAGATAGTGGTGAAACAAAATAAAAAGTGACTATCCACAAATAATGCGGCGATATTGCAAGTTTATGTGAAAAAATTAGCGGCAATATTTTCAGATACCACTTGTCATTCATGCTACCATTTTTAGTTGCTTCAAATTAGCTAGTTCACAGGCTTAACTTGTGTGATCCTTCGATCGAAAATAGACACAAAATAGAAAGAAGTTTTTTCCTAGATAGAATAACCAGATTTTGCTATAGAATGAAACAAAGCTGTGACTCACTAGCTTATTTTGCAATTGATTCAATTGTGGCTAAAATTAAGTCTAGGATCTAAAAGATGTAATAAACATTAACAAAGGAAGCTGTGGCCTATAGTAATCTCCAGCTGCAAAATTCTAAGTCTACTCTACAAAAAGTTCCAGTTCACGAGTTCTACTTTATTTCGAATCCTAACTAACATGCGATTTTTTTTCTTTTTCTTTTAATTAACATGGTAGAGAAATTAAGAAGAACCCAAGATCGCTAAATTATCCGAGCATTCAATTTTGAAGTTGAAGGTAGTAATTATTGTGAATGGAATGCAGTGACACTGGCATAATGATAAGGAGTAACCACAGCACAGGAACTAGAAGTCTTACACAGTGGGGAACCGGCGATGAATGATGGTCGAGTTGGAACCAAATTCCGATGAGGAAAGTGAGCGGTGGGAGAGCATTTTGGTGCAGTGAAAACACGAGCATCTGCAACACAGTTCAACTGAGAGTTAGAAATTGAACCTGAGATTGTTTCTTTCTTTTAAATGAAAGAGTTAACATAGAGAGAGAGGTTACCGCGAAAAGAGATTGAAAGAGAAGCAGAGGGTTGAACAAGTGCCATGGTGGTGCCTTGCAATTATCTCGATTGTGCGGTTCCTACGAATTTTGCAGTTTTTAATGTTTATCTCTTGCTTTTGTTCAAGCGGTGTCAGTGGCTCAAACTTGTTCCACCATAACCATTCCTTAAGTCCCACGTGGCCTCTGTTATGATTTTCTTTTTGTTTTTTTATCTACAAGAATTAAATAATATACCGACATTTATAATATTTACACATATTTATAAAGAAAATGTATTTTTTATATATTTCCAAATATTTAAAAGTAATTTGATGATAAGAATATAAATAACACATTTCATTTTTTTTATTTAAGTAAATATATTATGTGTGTATATGTGTATTTCTTATTTCTAAATGAGAAATTAAAAAGAGACAGTTTTTTTAGAGGTAACGATCACAGCAAAATATTTTCAAGAACAAGAGGTTAAAAAAAGATGTAGAGATTAAATTATATTTAATCCTAAAAGATATTTCCTTATTGTCAAAAAGTACATTAAAATATAAACATTTTAAACTTTAATTTTTACTTTGTTTAAAATTTTGCTCTAAAGTTTATGCATTCTAATTTATAAACATGGATACATATTATAACTTTTACCAATTTTATACTTTGCCTTTTAAACCTTTAACTTTTAAATTTATAAATTATTTATATTTAAATTCATTATAAGTTAATAAATTCACTTTTTTTCTTAAAAAAATAAAAATTAATAAGCCAAATTATTTAAACTTATTTATTAAAATAAACGATTATTTTAATAAAATAAATAACTTTCTATTTTTTTAATATGACTGTCTAAACTATTTCAAGTTAAATAAAAATTAAGATTTCAATTTATTTTAAGAAGTAAATTTTATTTACTTCATAAAAAATACTTTTATTTATTTAAACAAACTTACAATTGTCACATATCAATGCTCAAAGGCACACAGAACATGACAAAAACGTAGTATTTAAAGTAAAGAAAAATGAATGTTTAGAGTGTTGGTAAATTTATTTTTGAAAGATAAAAATTCAAAATTTTATCTCTAAAAATGATAAAGTGCGACAAATTCATCTATATATTAACTTTCATCTATTATTGATAATTGAAAGAGTCGTTGTGATACATTTAATGATGAATTTGTTAATCTTCTACATATTTATAGACAAATTTGTTAGCACTCTACCCAAAATATAATTTAATTTTCACCTTCTCCCTTTTTTAATAATTGCAAGCATAAAATTATACTAAACATTTAAAAATTAGGAAAATAAACATAAATTAAAATAAACATAATATTGATTAATAAACATATTTTGTTTGTTTATCTGAAATTTTTATTGTAATAACATTATGTAATAACAAAATCAAGTTGAGTCTCATTTTCTTTTGTAATGATTAACTTAATGATTGTGCATTTTTGTTTGAATATCATATTTTGAGTAAGATATTGTCACATTTTAAATTTCAAAGCAAAAATATGAGATAATACTTTACTCAAAATATGAAACTCAAACAAATTAAAATACACAATTATTTAATTAATCCTTACAACAAAATGATACTTAAGTTGATTTTGTTATTACCTAATGTTATCATAGTAGAAATTTTAGAGTAACAAATATATTATGCTTATTATTACGTATATTCTAACTTATGATAGCTTTCCTTTTTTTAGTACTTATTGTAATGTTATATTTGTAATGATTAAAAAAAGGGAGAATATGAATATTAAATTATATTTTAAATAGATCGCTGATAAATTTGTGTTAAATATGTAGAACTTTGACAAATTCATCTATGAATGTGTCACATAAACTCTTTTATTAACTTCAACATATTAAAGTTAAAAAGTTAATAGATAAATAAATTTGTCATATTTTATTACTTTAAAAAACAAAAATTTGAATTTCTATCTCTGCAACACAAAACAAAAATAACTATTTATTCAAAAAATTATTCACATTGCCCTTGTTACTTTTTTAAACTAGAAATAAGACTAGAATAAAATTGGACTCAATGTTATTCCTACTATGAAAGTAAATCGACCCATCCTCCTGTTGTTATCTCATTTTGCCAAGTAGCAGTAGAACGCTCAGTTGTGTTGTTGCGCGAATGGCTACGTTTTCAATTGGGACACACTTGTCCATGTTCGAGCATTTGCATAATTCTAGACTTCCACTTCATGGCCTTTGCACCGTTGAATCTTCACCCTTCTTTGGCTCCTCTTCTTGCAGAACCAGATTCGCAGGTTCCATCCCCACGTTGCTCCGTCACAATGTATTGGCACGTGCCGAAGATAAGGCCAGAGACCCTACACCTTCTTCCTTTCAGCCTCAACAAAGTTCTCAGCAACAGTTTCAGGTTCTTCTTCTGTATGACCCATTAACTGAGTTCTAAGAATACCCTTTTAATCATTTTGGTCTGCTTATATTTGTGAATTTGGATATTGGATGTTGGGATGCATAATCTGGGTCAAGGGTACCTCACTTATACATGAAAGATCCAAATTTTGCGGAAAATTGATTGAATATTTGAATTAAAAAATAGTGGTCGAATGAGCTTTAGTAAGAACATAAAATTGTAAAATCAAAGGGTTGATTTTGTTGATTCAGTCAGTTAGTTGTGCATCATGGAAAAGTGCACATTAGTATGTTACAAGGTTATAGAAGCTTCTTCTGATATGTTAATGTTCACACTGCTCTTCACTTTGAAAATGGTATCAGAACTTAACTCCAGAATCTGGGAGTTGTGATCCCCTATGTTCACTCGATGAAACAAGCTCACAAGAGTTTGAAGACTGCTACCAGCCCAAGACTGATTTCCTCAAAGCTGTTGCAATATTAGCAGCAGCTGCAACTGGGGCAGTAGCAATTAATCATTCTTGGGTAGCCACTAATCAGGTACTTCAATGTCCTCTATCCTGATTTCAATGCTGCACATTTCGCAATGAAGTACGTGTATTAGGGAAAATGTCTCTGAATATGCATATTCTAATAGTTATTTGTTTTCTTTGATATTGGACTGTAGGATCTTGCTATGGCATTGCTATTTGTAATAGGATATGCAGGCATCATATTTGAAGAATCTCTAGCCTTCAATAAAAGTGGAGTGGGACTGTTGATGGCTGTAAGCTTATGGGTGATACGGAGTATTGGGGTAAATGTCTATCTTTATGTGTGTTGACTTTTGAGATTAATCAGAATTTAATGTGTCCTTTGTTATGCTTTTGAGATTTAGGTTGCAGTTGCTGTTTGTCTGATAATGTGCAGGACACAGCACACTGTGAATGCACTTGATGCATCTACTCCCATATATGCATATTTGTAAATTTCAAATGGAAAAGAGATGCTTAAGTATCTGGTACCATATACTCATATATGCACTTTTTTTTTCTTAGTGTTTGTTTACTTGTTTTGCAAAAGATAAGGAGGAGCTAATAAGGACAATTTCTATGTATCTGGTACCAGTACGATTATGTTCAAATGTATGGCCCTTCCACATCCAGCCTTTAAGTTGAAGCACAATTTCAAGTGTGAACCAAAGGATCTTTCTATTTTCAACATTGGGTTTGATTTCAAATCTGTAAAAGAACTTTTGGTCTTGTATATGCTACTACCTGCATTTGGAATAAATCAACTTTCTTTTGTTGAACCATACACAAGTCTCTGAAAAAATTATAACACTTAGAGGGATTTCTGGACCTAAGAAATGTAAGTTGATTTGATTCAAAAACTACACAACAGTTTACCTTGAAGATTACATTTTTTATTTGGGGATTAAATTTTTTTTCTAACAATTGGTAAAGTTGTGTCTTTGTGATTTGTTGGTCATGAGTTTGAATCCAGAAACAGCCTCTTTACATATGCAAGAGTAAGGCTGCGTACAATATTCTTCCCCTTTACCTGCGCATAGCGTGGAGCCTCTGCGCAATGGGGTAAGTAGTTTTTTTTTTTTTAATTGGTAGCCACAGATGCACAGAATATGATGTAGAAAAGTGTAATTTCTACTGATATAATGGCAAATAGGTTGCTCCTGACCCTATAGTTGCTGTTTCCTTAGTGTCAGCATCTCCGAATACAACCACTTAATAAATGATAGTTTGCCTACTGATCTGTTAGTTACAGGATCAACATCAACAACACCTTTAACTCAAGCTAATTGGGGTCGGTCGTAGATGAACCCAATGATAGATACGAGGAAGTTGAAAAAAAAAAGGAAAGGGAAGGGGAAGGGAAAGGGGGAATAAGATAAAAGAAAAGAAGGGGGAAAGAAGGAGGCCTCAATTATTTATATTGGTTGGCCTCAATTATATCCCCAGTGTCTTTTCTCTTGTTGAACTTCAACATGTCCATTCACTGGTCAGTTTATTTATATTTTTACATTTTGAAGTCATTTATCTCCCTTTCTTTATTTTAATTGGATTTTCCACTGCTATTTGCTTTTTATTTGTATTGATTGTCTATAGGCTCCATCAACTGATATAGCTGTTTCAGAGCTTACACATGCATCTGCGGAAGTCAGTGAAATAGTGTTTTTCTTGCTTGGTGCAATGACCATTGTTGAGATTGTTGATGCTCATCAAGGATTTAAGCTGGTTACTGACAATATAACAACCCGAAACCCACGCCTTCTCCTCTGGGTGGTAAGTGCTTTCACTGCTTTGTGTCTGCATTGTCAATGCTACTAGAAATGCTTCCTAGCACATTTTTGCAAATTGAGAGTTCTTGGAAATTTGAGTTACATTAGTTGTTGAATGTTACTGTTAAATTTGGATGATGCACACAGCAGAAGGGCTCATATTCAAGAGCTCCTACTCACAAAATGACATTGTACCAGTTAAGCTGCACAATAACAACATTTTTTCAATTTTTGATATTTAAAATGTTGGTATTTTAAAAGACATTACAAACAGAAGGGCAGACAAGACTTGGTGCATGTTTGCTTCTCGATTGTTTTTGCAAAATAATTGTTTTTTTAAAACTCTCTCAGAAAGTTGATAAAAAAATCAATTATTCTTTAAAATAAGATGAACCAGACATGCACCAAATTCCACCGCCAGCCCCAAACCTAAATTCTAATCTTCTGTACTTTGCATCTCTAATTATTTTCTATCTCAATAATGGGAGGTGACGAATTAATGTTAAATTTGCAGATTGGAATTGTTACATTTTTTCTCAGTTCAGTTCTAGACAACCTGACATCCACCATAGTTATGGTTTCTCTGTTGCGGAAATTAGTGCCTCCATCAGAGTACCGAAAGTATGTGTCTGTTATGTTGTTAACTTCCAATGTAATGTTTAACCCATGTGATGAAGTATTAAATATGACCATATTTTTTTTCCTTCTAAAATAACACAATAGTGATAGACCAGGGACATTCATGCATTGCCTAAGGTTTCAAGTATTACACTTCTAAAGCTTGAAAGCTCTGCTGCTCCTTCCTGGAGCAAATGAGCAATTTTATACTGCAACACTCTTGGCTTTTTTCATTGTCTTAAAAATTCTTAATTATCATTTGGGAGATCTTGACAAATTTTCCTCCAGAAATTATTTTTTAGTCATTTTGCTCTATCAGTTCCTGCTAGTGCTTATAATTCAGAAATATGAAATGGTGTTCGCCTTATCATATAAATTTTTAATCTGTATTAGTGAATTTCAGAATTTTTTTTTGAGGGCATAAGAATTCAGAAATTCAGAGGAGTGGGTGAATCTTCTAAGTTCGCATTTTCTAGTATTCTCCAAGTATTTTGAGGTTTGGCTACAGCTTATCAAATCCTCAGGCAGTTGATTTGGATTCTGTTGACAGGATTCTTGGAGCTGTTGTTGTAATAGCAGCAAATGCTGGGGGTGCATGGACTCCTATTGGTGATGTTACAACTACTATGCTGTGGATACAGGGGCAAATATCTACAGTGCAAACAATGAAGGTTATCTGTTGGTTGGAAATTTGTTCCTGTGTGATTTGTTTGTTTGAATTGCCCTAAATTAAGATTTCTCCTTTGTGAAAGTCTCTCTGTTAAACTGATCTTTGATGCATGAAGATTGAAGAACACTTGGATTCAACTCAGTGCAATGCAGAATGAACAAGTATCCATAATTGCGTTTTCTTTACTTATAGGATTTGTTTGTACCTTCAGCCGTTTCTCTAGCTGTTCCACTGGCTCTAATGTCCCTGACTAGGTACTCTTCTTCCACTGCAAAAGTCAGCCACAGGCTGATTTGAATAGTGAGATTAGCTCAACATATTACAATTCAGATGATGTTAGTTTTTCTTCTTCTGTTCAGTGAAGTTAATGGGAAGGGACAAAATATTCCCAATGTCTTGGCATCGGAACAGATTGCTCCTCGAGGACAGCTTGTTTTCTCTGTGGGTTTAGGGGCTTTGATTTTTGTTCCAGTATTCAAGGCTCTTACAGGGTTGCCTCCATACATGGGGATGCTGCTTGGACTCGGGGTGCTTTGGATCCTCACAGATGCTATCCATTACGGTGAATCTGAAAGGCAGAAGCTAAAAGTACCCCAGGCTCTCTCAAGGATAGACACCCAAGGAGTACTATTCTTTCTGGGAATTCTATTATCCGTTAGCAGGTAATAGAGAAACATGTTTTAATTTTTCTGCTGTGGTAAGCTTCAGACAACAACCAAGTGTTCATGCATTTAAATTGATAAAAAAATGTCAACAAATATGTCATTGTCCCTTTGTGTAGAAGAGCACTTACTATGACTTAATCAATTAAGGTCCTGTTTGGATAAACTTTTTCATAATGAAGAAGAAAAATGAAATAAGCTTCTACCATAGGCTAATTTGTTGAAGCTCTCTTATATGGCTTTTCCCAAAGCTAAAAGCTAATTTAAACTTACGTATAAGCTAATTTTAGCGTATGGAAAAAGCTTATTTCGTTTTTCCTTCTTAATTGCTTCTTCTATAACTATTTATGAAAAATATTATACAAACACGACTTTGATACCCCAAAAGTATAGTCCTTCTGGAAAGATGATATATTACCGGACTTACCTTTTCTTTTGCATGAACTGTGATTACATTATGGCATATCTTTAAATTTCCAAATTATTCATGTTAACTGGTTTTATTTGATCAATTTTAACCATCATATTGGCAGCCTGGAGGCAGCTGGGATTCTTCGGGAAATAGCAAACTACCTTGATGCACATGTGCCAAGTAGTGAACTGATTGCCAGTACTATTGGACTCATATCTGCAGTAATAGACAATGTTCCATTGGTTGCTGCCACAATGGGAATGTATGATGTCACTTCTTTCCCTCAGGATTCTGAGTTCTGGCAATTGATTGCATTTTGTGCTGGTACTGGTGGATCCATGTTAATTATTGGCTCAGCTGCTGGAGTTGCATTCATGGGGATGGAAAAGGTGGACTTCTTTTGGTACTTACGAAAGGTATTTCCTACTCTACCCATAAGACTTATTGACATCATAAAAATGTTTGTAAGTAATTCATGACAGAATTCATTTGTCTCCTTTTTGCAGATTAGTGGCTTTGCTTTTGCAGGTTATGCTGCCGGTATCGTTGCCTATTTAGCTCTCCATAAACTCAACATCTCCCTACCAACTCTAGCAGAAGTTCCTTTCCTTTCTGGTTCATAAATCAAGAATCCAGACTTCATTTAATTCGATTTTCATGGCATCAAAATCACATTGTTTTAAAATTATGTATACAAGTCAACTCGTGGTGTAAGTCTTAAGAGTGTGTTTGGATAGGGTTCTATCCACGTTGAGTGGAAAAATTACACATTCCAATGCACAAACGGAAAAGCTATGTGATTTGTGCATTGAATTTAACGTGGGTTCAGTTGGATGCAACTGCAACCTATACACACCCTTAAAGGTCGTGATTTTGCTAGACAAGAAGTTATATATAGGGAGCATATATCAAATAATATAAGAGAATAGTTAATCTTGACTAATTTTAATTATTTATGTAACTATGTAAGGTTGAATGGTTATATTAGTTTTTTTTTAAAACTTTCATGCTCTTGAGCATCATATATATATATATATATAAAATATATATCATATGAGATCATCAATTGCAATTAGATTAAAATATTTTAAATTTAAATTACAATTTTATTTAATCATACAATTTCTAAAATATTTATCAAATAGGAAATTAAATATCTTAAATATTTTATGTTTTTTATTGAAAAAAATTAATTTATATCAAGATGTCACCATAACAACTCTGATCTAACGTATCTAGAGGACTTAAGCAAATTTTAAAATGAGGCCTTTTTTTAGTATAATAATTTTTTTTGAACTTTTTTTTATTGAAAATTTATTTTTTGAGCTTTTAAAGATGCAAAGTTATTTATTAAAATCAATTTCCTTTAATATTTTTTTCAATCGATATTAAATCTAATTTATTCAATTTTTCTTGAGACATTATTAATCTTAAATAAGCTTTAATTAATTTTAGTTTTGAAAATTTTCTTTTTCTCGAAGCAACACTTACTAGAATTGTTAACATTATTTTATAAGCAATAAAAACATTCAAAAAAAAATCAATTATTTTTATATAATTAAGTATGTCAATTGGTATATCATTTTCTACTTGTATAATTCCTCTTATAATTTTTAGTTCTCTAAATAAATCTAATTCATCAATGTCTAAATACTATGTTTTAATGAATGTTTAAGGTTAAGACAATATTATTTTAAATTATTACCATCCAAAGACTTCAACTTCGTAATGCTAAATAAAAAATCGAAAATATTTTTCATATATTTTAAATTGTTCAAATCAATGTCTTAATGCGATAATTGTTTGATATGTTATATAAGAAGCAATCAATTTTAAATGATTTTTTAGGAGATTTTACAACTTCATTATCAATATTCTCATCAAATTATTTTTTTTACGAATAACACGTTTTTTACGAAATTTAAGTTCTATATTCATTTTAGTAACAATTTCTTTAGCAAAAATTATAGAATTTTCAATCCATCTTCTCCATATTTTTCAAAAAATGAAATAAAATCTTTCAATTGTTATATAGCAACATCCATACCCATATATTTTGATTATAACATTTTACTAATAAAATTTGCAGCAAATAATATGTCATACCAAATAGTCATACTTAATAAAAACTCAAATTTTAAGCTCATACATTAATTTTTATTTTAAAATCATCATTAATTTTACTTAATTTTAATAAAACATATCTTATTTGTGTAGTTTGAAATCTTAAAGCTTTTATATTTTTAATATGATTTTTTTATTGTGTTTCTGACAATGATTTAAGAGTTAGGCTAGATATATGATTTTACGGTTAAATAAAACTTTAATTTAAATTTAAAATATTTTAATCTTAATTATTTTAATCTAATAATTAAGATTAATTATTTTCATATGATACACCATCTATAATATATATATATATATATACCTCGAGTCAAAGTGCCCTGAAATATTTACATCACGAGGATTCAACATTTGAATTATATAAGTCAGTAAATTTCATATTTCATTGACACATAATTGTATTTTTATATAAATATTATATTTATTTTATGAGGACAAGTCTTGGTTACTGGTTAGGTCACGTTTTTATGCTTACCCCATACTAGTGAGAAGGAGAGGAAAGACAGATATTTTGAGTATTTTAAAATAAAATAAAATAATACATGGACCAATAATAGAGAGTCCTGCATATACACAAAACACTAACATCTGCACGGTATGTCATAAATTAGTAGTGTTATGCATTATTGAAGTTTTTTTAATATTTTTTTCATTTTTTTAGTAATTTTACAAAAAAAAAATTTATTATTTTTTAATATTATGTAAATTTTAAAGATTTTTTATAATAATTAATTTTTTATATTGAAAATTTATTCACTTCTTTTATTAAGAAATCTAATAAATATTAGATTTTAAACTCAAAATTTTTATTTAAGATTTTGTATTAAAAAATACTTTAATAGATTATAGAGTCAGAAAATTTTTCTTTTCTATAATTATTGATGCCTAATAATTCAGTATAATATAAACTAAGAGATTTGTCGCGTTCGAAAATGTTGGGAGCACGAAAAATAATAATAAAAAAGGCCAGAATGGGTGAAGATGGAGAAGCTTAATAAACAGGTGTAATTCTTCTCTGCCCTCAAGTGCGCGTGGTGTATTGTTCAACCCATTTAAAAAAGATAGAGCGAAATAGCGAATAGGTTGTAGTAGGTGTTTTTAACCCCCACGCGCGACACGAGCGAGGCAGAATAATAAACAATGAAACAGTTGTGCCTTGTCAGCCGTGGTCTTGTTGCAGCAGCAGGGATCGCATCACAATAGGGATGATGATGATGAGGATCCAGAGGTTCTTGGCGACACTCGCCATAACTGTCTCCATACTCTTCGGAAATGGAAACCCCGTTCAGTGCTTCGACGGCGGTAGCCACCAAAAACAACATCACAGTTTGTGTGAAGAGCTCATTGTCCCCTCCGGTTACCCCTGCTCCGAGTATACGGTACTGTCTTTCACTCCATAATCCAATCTCCTCTCTTTTCATCCACTCCGCATCACAGTTCAACTATTCCTCATTTCATATATCATTTACCGTTGCTTTCTGTTTCTCTTTACAGTTAATCTCAAAATTGAATAACGTACTCCTTTGTTTTGTTTTGTTTCAGATTCAAACCAATGATGGTTTCTTGTTAGGTCTACAGCGTGTGTCTTCTTCTTTTTCTCTTCGGCCTCGGACCGATGGAGAACGAGGCCCTCCGGTTCTGCTTCTTCATGGATTATTCATGGTCACCTCCTCATTTTACTCTTCCCATTCATCAGAATGCAATAAGTGTGTTAACTACACTACAATATATTGCTTGCGTCAATCACATCCCACTTTTTCGTTTTCAATCGAACGCGTTCCGTTTCCTATTTTAACTCAATTGGCTTTGACTTGAGGATTTCACCGTCTATTATAAGTTTCCACTGTATTTGATGTATAGGAAGTTTACAAATGTTGTTGTAGCTACAGTCCACTGTCTTATTTGCACGGTTTTTGGGCTGTGTTTGGGAATTGGGATAGTGTCAAAGCTTTTCTCCTTTATACCAAACTCGAAACGAATAAAACCTCAATTTCATCTCAAAGTATTACTCTCTCCTACATGGTCTTTTTAAGGTAAAAAAGAAAATTATGTAAGTACTCAAGTAGTTCCTCGATTACTAGAACTCATGCTGAGTAGTCCTCCAAATATTAAAAACCCCCTTCAAATTGGCCCCCGAATGCTAGTTAAATATACCAATTTAGGAACTAGATTGATCAATATTCAATACTTGAGGGATTACTTATATTATTACCTTAAGGACTACTTAGTAGAGAGGGTAATGCTTGGAGGACCAAATTAGAGGTTTATTCAACTCGATACATTTTTATCATGTTTAAAACCTTTGACTTTTTTAGGGGAATGAAAGTTCTTTAATTATTGTAAGTGTGAAATTCGTTTTTAAGTTTCAAACCGTTTGATTGAATCTCAACCATGATTTGTTGATGCCGTTTGATGCGATCAGGCAGGTGATGCATGGTTTCTAAATACTCCGGACCAATCACTTGGCTTCATACTTGCAGATCATGGTTTTGATGTTTGGGTAGGAAACGTGCGTGGAACACGCTGGAGCCATGGGCATATATCTTTATTAGAGAAGAAAAAGGTGGTTAGCTTTATCCTTCTGTGTTGTAAAATTTATTGAGTGCCTGTCAGTTGTTTGTGTAGTTATTATTGTTTTATTATTTTCAACAAATGAGGCGCTTCTTTTGTCTCTAAGAGTCACTAGGGATGTGTTTGATAAAACAGAAAATTTAGTATTGGAAGTTCCGTAGTTGGTACTGAAATTTTTAGTTACAAAATCAACAGTTAAATTGAAACTTTTCATTTAGTTAGCGCCTTATTATCTTTGGTTAAACAGTTGGAGTCCAAGTTTGTAATACATTTCACCATATCTGTGATGTGAGTCATGTGACTAATTGAGCTTTGGTTCCTTTGTAGCAATTTTGGGATTGGAGTTGGCAGGAATTAGCCCTGTATGATGTTGCGGAAATGATCCATTACATTAATTCAGTAACAAACTCAAAGATATTTATAGTTGGGCATTCACAGGTATTTATAATTCTTGACATTGTCCTTTTCACGTGCTATTTGGTGGTTGCTGTGGCATACATTTTATGTTTCCCATCCTCCATAGGGGACAATTATATCTTTGGCTGCCTTCACTCAACCGGAGATAGTAGAAAAGGTTGAGGCTGCAGCTCTTCTATCTCCAATATCATACTTGGATCATGTCAGTGCACCTCTTGTACTTAGAATGGTTAAGATGCACATTGATGAGGTATTTCTTACTTTGTTCTATTAATTTTCACAATTAAAGTGGATCCTTGATATGAGAAGTGATTACTGGTTTTGTTCAGATGATTCTTACCATGGGCATTCATCAACTAAACTTCAAAAGGTTTTTATATTTCAATTTTCCTTCTGTCCTGTTTTTATCTTTTCTTTTGCTTATGTTCTTCAATGTTGTTTTAGTTTGGCAAATGTACTATATATTTTTCTTATTTACACCTTTCAGCGAATGGGGGGCCAGTCTCTTGGTTTCCTTATGTGATACCCGCCTAAGTTGCAACGACATGCTTTCATCCATAACAGGTGCATGTCTTTCAGACTGGCTCAGTCTATGTGTCTTCTGTCGTTTCCGAAGTATATGATTCTGAATTCACATGCTAGGCTTTGAATGTTCATACTGAATTCAGCTGTTTGTTGAGAACGTTATTGTCTTCTCCAATTTTGAGAACTCCAGTCTATTGAGTTTTTGAGAGTGCTAAACTGTCCTATCCAAATCATGGAGTTCTCTATTGCTATTGTCCATGGGAGGATTAAATTGATGATGGATTTATTTTTTTGTTCTCTGTTTGATGTGCTGCTGTAAGTTTGTCCAGTTATCCATTAGTAGGGCTGAGGCATCTCATGTCTTTGGTGCATAAATAGATGAGTGTGCATGACATGTGGAGACAATTCTTCTCTGTTTGCATCTTGAAAGGATTTCTATCTTTTTTCCTCCCCTTCCCCATTAAAGTGTTAGTACTCAGTTAAGATATAAGTTGATTTTTCGCAGCAACCATGAAACTTCCTGTTATGCGCGCAAGTGCCAGGAACTTAGGATTTAAAACATGTCTGAGTTTGTCAGTGAATTAAACTTGGCACAAATAAAGGATTGCAAATTTCTGAATTTGTAAATGTTGTCTGCCCACTCAATTTAAATTGATGGATCATTGAGTTGGGTGTTATGTGAAATCTGTATCCTCTAGAGCATGAAGGGGTGAGGCGGTGAGTCCTCCCTGTTAGGACAGAAGGGAAGTAACAAATAGTTACGGACAGTTTGTTAGAGGGGATCTGTCTGTTAAATAGTGGGAATGAGGATGGAAGGATTCTTTCTGAGCATAAGGAAATTTGTATCAAAGGGGAAACTCTTTGTGGAAGGGAATCCCTTGGAAGACAATTCTTTCTGCTATTTTCATGCCGTTCAACAAATTTTTTTGTTTCTATCAGTTTCTCATTTCACTTTCCTGCTTCAAAATACTTTAAATTAGTATTTAATATTTTGTTTTGTTGGCAAGGGACGTGTTCTGCCCATGAGTCAGAGTGTGCAAGTTTACAACTGTATCTGATTTTACTAATAACAAAATTATCAGTATGCAAATTAAAACATCAAATTATTATCATGCATGCACTTATATCTTTCATTATGCCATTATTATCCGTTATTGAGATGCTCCATTGTCATGTCCTGGGGAAAGGAAAAGTTATCAAAGATAGTAGAGTAAAATGTCCCAATTGTCTTTAGTGTTTTGTTTTATCAACTTCCTGTGTTACTACTCCGAGATGCAAGTGATCTACGGTGGAAATAAATCTATTCCTGGAATAAAGCTTAAGAAATATTTGAAAGGAAAAAGCATGGGTGACATTTATGGTGTGGGTTATGTGGATGTGGATGGTCAGTTGTTTAGTTTTTTTTTTTTTTTTTTTTATGTTAAAAACAAGAAATTTGTATGATATATGTGGAGTAGATATTCGCGATTTCATGGAATGGAATTCCTTTTATGCAAGGGACCAGAGTTTGGCATTCCCTTCATTTTAGGTGCTTACGGAAGAGAGAGTAACTATAAATATGTGAAGTAAACAAAAAACAGAAACTATCCTTCCCTTGAAAATAACTATTGCCATTGCTGTTAGTTCACTGACATTACCTGAAACTCAATGTGCTGATCAAACTGTTCAGATCTGCTTACATTGATGGCCTTGGCAGAGGATATTCCCTCTTTAAGAGCTTAAAGATGTAATCTGCTAACAGATTCAGTGATTAACTATTTCAATGACTCATTTTGACCAATTAAATGTGAAGTTGCTCCTTTGGCTCATCCCACAAGTTTCAATAGTTTTGTTCTGTTTGTTTCTTTTTTGATAAATGCTTCTACTCAAGACACTTTGATGAAGTTACAGGGAAGAATTGTTGCTTCAATGAGTCACGTGTGGAGTTTTATCTTGAACAAGAACCTCATCCATCATCGTCTAAAAACTTGAACCACCTTTTCCAGAGTATGCTTCATTATCTTTCATTTGGGTAGCCCTTAATGACACTTTCTCTGTGACAGTCCCACTAGTAACCATAATTTTATGTTGTTGCTCTTATGAATACTACTACTTGTTATCATCAAATATTTTCCTCAGATCATCTCTGATATTGGTCATAACATTTGCATGATGTTTTAACGTTTAGCAGCTAAACTGGCCTCAGTAGGGATAAGAGAAGAAATATTGGAAAATAAATCTGAAAGCTGAAGACAATGTTCTGTTGTATCTACATTAGCCAGGGGAAATAAATTTGATAATTTTTCTAAATGTCAACCTTAATTCTTGTTTGTTTATTTTTGTGGTTGATAATATTGTTAACCTCTTAATTTAGTGCTTGGCAGCATGCATCAAAATAATGCATGTTACTCATATATGTTTCCAAGAGTAGGATGATTTCCTCAAATGGGCTAGTATTATTTTCAATCTTGCAAGTAGATTAGCTAAAGCAAGTTCTGCTGTATTTTCTTCCTTTTTTGGTAATGCTTATTTCGTTACCAGCATGGGATATATGGTTATGATGTTTATGACATGCTTTATCTTGTCAAAGACCACACATCTGTACAAAGATTAGTACTAGCTAGCAACTGCCATAGGGCCATCACTTCTTGCCTGGCGGTGAACCAACAGATGGGTGCACTGAAATTCTTTTTATTTATCTAATATTTGATTTATTAAGGTATCGGATAACCCATGCAACCGATCCTACTTAGTGGGAAAAAGGTTTAGTGGATATTATTAAATACCTGATAGTTTTCAAGAGCTCGTCTTTTAATTTGAACTTCTGTGTTATTCACCCTGACTTTTACATTTATTATGATGGTCTAGAAATCAATATTCATGTGCCGTTATTATTCTTAATATTTCTGTCTCTGATGACTTCGTTTGTTCACCAGTGATCCGCAAAGGTACCTACTCCAAGTATGATTATGGAAAGCTAAAAAATCTTATAGAGTACGGCAAGTTCAATCCACCAAAGTTCGATCTTAGTCGCATACCCAAATCATTGCCTCTGTGGATGGCTTATGGTGGAAATGATGCTCTGGCAGATATAACTGACTTCCAGCACACACTCAAGGAATTGCCATCCACACCTGAAGTGATTTATCTTGAAAACTATGGTCATGTAGACTTCATTTTAAGCTTGCAAGCAAAACAAGATCTTTATGACCCTATGATTAGTTTTTTCAAGTCATCTGGAAAATTTAGTAGTATGTGATGTTTGCTTCCTTCTGGTATGATGGATGTAATACACTGTAATGGTCTACGGGTCTATCTATTACTGCACTTACTGTAAAGTTAAAATATTAATATTCATTCTGTGGAGTCCACCTTGATTTTCTGTATGTATATATGATGACAGATATATAAAGATTGGCGTTGCATGGCCTGTTTCTGTAATCTGTAAATAACATCACCCGATTGGTTAAAAGCTAAACAACATCATTATGACAAAAGTTGAGACCACTAAATGTGCTTATAAATCATATTATGCTGATTAGTTACTCAAGCATAATTTTTTTATTTGATCACATTTTTATGAGTATGCAAATACAGTATATATTCTGATCCAATCATGCTTGACAATTTATCATTCATCGCCACTGTCGCATGTTCTGCAAAATAAACAACCACTCGAGTATATCGAATGATGTTTTATGACTAAGCTTATGTTTTTATTTTTAAAGTTGATCTAACGTGAAAGAGAAAAACTGTTGGAAACCTGAAAAGAGAGAAAGTGTTGGCTTGGCATTGAAGATTTTAAAAACGAAAACGTAAACTACTAATGTTCGACGTCCATAGCTAAACATCACTGCTGGTTCTGAAAAATTAACCAACAACAATGCCTAATTAACTAATTTTCTTAATAACCGAATTTTACTTTTTCTATCTCATTATAATTTTTGTATTATGTTATTCAACAGAGACCAAGAAAACCAAATAAATATATAAAAGAAAATATTAATTTTATAAAATTAAGTTATTTAACTTATCATCATTAATTTATTTTTTGTCTTTGTAAACCACGTGTTAATATTATAAGGGATTTAGAAAAATGTAATTATTGTTTTATTTAAAAAATAAAACAAATTATTTTGGAATATTTTTTTTTCTTCTTACACAAAATTATTATGGGATGGAAAAATATTATATTTAATATTAATCCCTTCCTTCATATATATATATAAGACCCAATTATCTAATTTATCAAGATTAAAAAGTGATTAATTTAGTTGATAATAATAAAATATGTCTTAAATTTATATTTTTTCAAAATTATTTTTTTCATTAATACTTCTCTCTCATTTATATTTTCTCTTCTTTTAATAAGAAATATTTTATTCTAAAATTAATTAATGCATGAAACATTATATACTAGGTCTTATAAAAAAATAACAAACATCATTTTCAGTTTGGATCTTATAAATAATAGGAATGGAGAGTAATATTTTAACACTTGTATCACATAAGATAAAAATTTATTTTTATATAGTTTCAGTTTTTTATAAAGAAATATTTTAAATACATAAATTATCTTTAAATATATATATTATTAATTTTGGATTTAAATTGTGAAAATATTTTTTTAACTAGTGAAACTTTTTTACAGAAAATATTGAAATCCAATAAATTTTTTGACGGAAATCCAATATTTAGAGATAGAGATAAAAGAAAATAAATTAAAAATTATATGCAAGTAAGAAAAGTTGTTTGAGATAGTTGAGAGAGATAGTATTTTTTTGGTTACTTTTTTTTTAGGAAAACCAAAAGAATATATTATATATTAATACGTTGGGTATGGCACAAGCAGTGGCCAATTCACCGATTAAAACAGAAAATATATGAGATGCTATGCATCATGAAAGATGATAACTAACGGGAAAAAACTCACTGGAATTTTACAGTAGGAAAAATATGTACAATTCTACTAACGGGAAAGAACCCCAACCCGATATAACGTGCCTAAACATGTTATAGCCTATGATGCACGGACACCGACATGCGACATATAACACGACACGACACGATATTCTGACACGTAAATTCTAAAAAATACTAACACATTAGGACACATTTTGATATTAAATAATATTTTTAATATATATATATATATATATAATATAATTTATATTTAATACATATAACAGCCTAAAATAAGTCATATAATCATTCAATTATTCAAATTTCATAACATAAATATAAAGCAAAAATAATAAAACATCCATAAAGTGTTACTAACAATTTCAATTAATTTCATCTTCATCTCGAAGAATCATAACCTCTATCTCTGGCTCATCAAATGAAAGACTGACAACTTGAAAATCTCCAACATCATCAAGTGAATCAAATGTATCTCCAGTAATGTCCCACATTTGATTTGCTCCTTGTTCATAACTTGGACTCTTTCTTGATAAGAGTCGAAGGTTGTTATGCACATAAGCCAAGTCTTCAGCACGTTTTGGAATGATCTTATTCCTCTTCATGGAATGTACAAAAGAATAAGTCCTCCAAAAGAATGGGTTCTGAAGTTTTAATTTTTTTTAAAAAAATATAATCTTTTAAAAATTATAATTTTAAAAAAAAAAAAAAACGTGTCAAAAAACGTGTCGAAAAAGTTGACTTCGTGTCGGACTTGGTCAAACTCGTGTGTCCCCCTGATCAACGTGTCCTAAAAAGTCAACTGCGTGTCGGAACATGTCAGTGTCCAACATGTGTTCAACACTCATTTTAAACAAAAAGTGAAGTGTCGGTGCATCATAGATTATAGCCAAAGAGCATTCAATGTGAAAACATAACAGTATAAATATAAGAGTATAAAAGATCAAATTAAGCAATAAATGCTTCCAGATTCCACGCCACTATGCCAGCATCGCGGTCCAATAGAATCCTTTTATAAATTTTAAATTAAGATCTTACACTAATTTTTTAAAAGAATTTATAATATTACGTAAAATCTCTCAAAATTTATTACATATTACTTTTTTTAAGTGATAGATTTTATTTTAAAATTTAGTGAAAAAAATTATTTTTGTATAAAAATTATATATATTTTCAGGATTCTTCTACATTAAAGTATTCTTCATGTTAAATATTTACTCATCTTATTGAGAAATCTAATAAATATCAGATCTTGAATTTGAGATCTTAGATCTGATACTAAAAATATTTTTAAGAGATTACGTATAAGATGCACTTATGAGAAAAAAGAAAATAATGAGAATATTTAATTGAGAACAATGAGAGTGAGAGTTTTATTCTAAAGGTTATATATTTTATTTTATAATATATAAATAAATTGATTTAAGAAGTTAAGGAAATTGAAATTAATTTTTTTCGTCAAATGAATAATTAATTATAATTTAATTGAAAACACTGAGAATGTAAAGTTTTTTAAATGGTTGTTTAATCATTGTCATAGTAGTATAATAAATACTTTTAAAAGTTATATTTAGAGTAATTTTTAACTGATTAACAATATTAAAATATTTACATTAACACTTTAATAAAAATAAGTTCAATTAATTAAAAATATTTATTTTAATATAAAACACCTAAAATATGTAAGGTTGTTTCTAATTAGTTAACAGTGAAAAATTTTATATTAATAAAATGTATCAAAATTAAACCATTAATTAAAAAAATATTTATTATTGAAATGATGAAAAACAACCTAAGATATGCTTTATAAAATAATAATAAAAACCTGATTTAACTTAAAGAAAATTACGTTTGAAAATTATCTTATATTTAAAAATGAAAACTTAATTTTATTATATGAAAATAATTTCTTAAGAAAATAAAAATGATTTAAAAAAAAAGTCAGATAGTACGTACAATTGTACAAATATTTAACAAGAGTGTGCAATTGGTTTTCATGACTAAAAAATTGTGATATTCTCATTACCGCATTACTGTGTCAAAAAAATATATATTAAAAAAACATTTTCATATTTGTTATGTATTTGAAAACTAGATTTTAAAACTTGTATAAAATGATAGAGTAAATAGTTATACTATATATATTACCAAGATAAAATATTTTTATATTGTCATTTAATATTAATTTATTATGTATAATAAATTTATTATTTTTATAATAATTATTTTAAAATTTATATTAATACTAAATTTTAATTGATTAATAA
Source organism: Glycine latifolia (assembly GCA_013407115.1). NCBI lineage: Eukaryota > Viridiplantae > Streptophyta > Magnoliopsida > Fabales > Fabaceae > Glycine > Glycine latifolia. The sequence continues at coordinate 37,594,053 of CM023950.1, read as the reverse complement.
TATAATTTTTTTATGTAATATAAATTAATATCAAAATCATATACTACTTTCATATATTTAAAATTCTGTATTGATAAAAGAAATCTACCTCGACTGATTGAGCTGTGAGTTGTTATTTTAAAGGTTATGTTATGTTTGTTGAGAGAAAATATTTTAGTTAATTTTTGTATTTTTATTAGTAAAAAAAGTTATTTGACTGTTGATAAATATTTTTTCAGTAATTTTTAATATTTTTGAAATACTATTTAAAGTAATATATTTAAAAATGTTAGTTTATAATTTTTTTATAATTTCTTTCATTTTTATCCTTAATATATTTATTTATTTTTCTCATTATTATTTTAAAATAAATCATAATTTAATCTTTTTTGTTGTTTTATATTTTTTAGTTACCTAATTTTGTCACACTCTTGTAATTTAATAATATATGTTCACTTTTCAAATTTCGCCTATGTGTGTTTGCATGCATGGCTTGTCCCAAGCTAGGATAAAGGAGGATGGTTGACATCAAAAGTTGCAAACCGACCATAAAAAATCAGTTATTTTTATGTGATGAATATTTATGATATTTCGTTGGGTGTACCTTTATAGCAACGCGTTGCATCGGGCCCCGGGTGTATCGAAAAATAAGCTAGGATCTTTGCCACAAGGCAAAGCGCTACATTGATCCCGAGATGTAGTGATAAGTGAGCTAGGGTCTATGCCGAAAGGCAATGCGCCTGGTCTTCACTTGGATTTGGTGACAAAAAGGCAAGGGTCCCAACACGCAGATGCGAGCGTGGCAGGCAACACCGTCTAGGGGTTTAGGATGAAATTGGGAAGCTGGAACATAAGAACATTAACGGGTAAATTGAGGGAGTTAACAAATATTTTTGCCAGAACGAAAATGAATATTGTTTGATTGCAAGAAACTAAGTGGGTTGGAGAAAAGGCCAAGGAAGTAGAGAGCACCGGTTTCAAGTTGTGGTATACAGGTACAACCAAGAGTCGCAATGAGGTTGAAATTATGATCGATAGAAGTTTCAGAGATAAAGTCGTTGATGTCAAAAAGAAAGGCGACATGATTATGATGATTAAACTTGTAGTGGAGGATCTAATTTTAAATATCCTTAGTGTATATGCACCCTAATTTGGACTACTATCAGATGAAAAGAATCAATTTTGGGAACGAATTCAAACAACAAATAGAGTATTGACTGTAAGGTCTACCCTGGAGAATGTGTGACGACACAACATAAGTTAGTAGTTCTAGAGGTTAGATTCAACAAAGTTCTTAATTTGAGGAAGAAGGCTTAAAACCCAAGGATAAGATGGTGGAAGCTAAAGGAGGAGAAACAAATAGAGTTTAAGATAAACATGTTGCGTGAAAGACTATGGGAGTTTATTGGAGAAACTAATGAAATATGCAATAAGATGACTATGTGTGTTCAAAATGTGGGAATGAGGGTGCTAGGTGAAAGCAAAGGAAACAAAGTTCTTACAAAGGAAACATGATGGTGGAATGGAGAGCTGCAAAAGACTATTAAACAGAAGAATGAACGCTTTAGATATTTGCATAAAGGTCCCAATGATGAGAATTTGCAAAAGTTTAGAGTAGCGAGAAAAAATGCAAAGAAAGCAGTGCGGGAAGTTAGAAGTAAAGTGTTTGGTGATTCGTATAAAAATCTTAGGAGCAAGGATAAGGAGAAATGTATTTACAAACTTGCAAAAATGAAGGATAAGAAGAGTAAATACCTCACCCAAGTTAGATGTATCAATGATGAAAATTAAATTTTTTTGGTAAGGGATGAAAATGTAAGTGAAAGATGACTAAACTACTTTAACAAACTTTTTAATGGGAATGGCGACAAGAGTGAGGTGGATTTGGAGGATGTTTTTGATTATATGAATAGAAGATTTGTGCACAGAATTAATACACATGAAGTTAAGGAGACTTTAAAGAGTATGAAGAATAATAAAGCTGAGACCTGATGACGTCCCTATTGAAGTGTGGAAAGGCTTGAGAGATGTGGCAATAAAATGGTTGACCAATCTTTTTAATAGGATTCTTCAAACAAATAAGATGTCTGATGCTTGAGTTCAAACTATAGAGATATTAAGCTCATGAGCCATACTATGAAGTTGTGGGAGAGAGTTATCGAATATCGCCTAAGGAGGGAGGCCAAGATTTCCGTAAATCAATTTGGATTTATATCAGAAAGATGTACCATGAAAGCTATTTTCTTGATAGACAATTAATGAAAAGATATAGAGAAAAGAAGAAAGACTTACATATGGTGTTCATAGATCTTGAGAAAGCATATGATAGAGTCCCAAGAGAAGTTTTATGGTGGACTTTTGAGAAGAAAAAGGTAGCATTAAAGTATGTTAATGCAATCAAGGATATATATGATGGGGCTACCACATGTGTGAAATCTTGTAATGGAACATCAAGGTATTTCCCTATCACGATAGGTGTTCACCAAGGTTCATCTCATAGTCCTTATCTTTTTCTCTTAGTGATGAATGGACTAACGAAAGATATTCAAGAGGAAGTGTCGTGGTGTATGTTTTTTGCAGATGATATCATACTTATTGATGAGACCAAAGATGGTGTTAATAAGAAATTGAAATTGTAGAGAAACACTTTGGAGTTTAAAGGATTCACGATAAGCAAGAGTAAGACGGAGTATATGAAGTGTGAGTTTTCGCGTGTAAGAGGTGGTGATCAAAACATATTGCATCTACTTGATCAAGAGGTACCTAAGAAAGATGTTTTTAGATACTTGGGATCAATGTTGCAAAAAGGTGGTGAGATTGATGAGGATGTAAATCATAAAATTATAGCAGGGTGATTGAAATGACAGAGTGCATCGAGATTTTTGTGTGATCGCAAAATTTCCCTTAAGCTAAAAGAAAAATTCTATAGAACAGCTGTAAGACTGACAATGCTATATGGAGCGGAATGCTGGTCAGCACATAGGCAACATGGGCATAAAATAGGGGTAGCAAAAATGAGGATGTTAAGGTGGATGTGTGGATATATGAAGATAGATAAGATAAGAAATGAAGATATTCGACGAAAGATATCAGTGGTACTTATATGTGAAAAGATGAGGGACATAGATTGAGATGGTTTGGACACTTATGAGATAACCATTGGATGCTCCAGTAAGAACAAAAGTTTGTTACCAAAAGCTCGACACAAAGAGAGGTAGAAGTCGACCGAAACTTACCTAGGGAAAAATAGTTAAACAAGATCTAATGGAGTGAGATATAGATTGGTGGACAGTATGTCTTAGGACGGAGTGGAGAAAAACTATAAGTTTGGTAGATGGTTAAACTCATTAGCAGTTCTTTGTTTCAGTCGTTCTCTTGTTTTAGTTCTTTTTCTCTTCTTTTCTCTCTTCTTCTTTTCACTCTTCTTTTATTTTAGTTTATTTTTTTTCTCTTTTGTCTTATTTCCACTTTTTTCTTCCCATCTTACTTTCTCTTTCTGTCTCATTTCAAATTTATCATTAAATTCATCTATCACCGACTTTAATTAACTTGTGTTGAAGGTACCGTTGATGTTGGTGTTGTCAGTGTATATGTTCACTGTTTAGCTACAAGCCTTTTACGCACGTGCAGACTTGTAGTTGCAATGTTTCTTATTAGTAGTTAGTTTTTTTTAAGGTTATTATTAGTTAGAGCATCTTTAGTGCTAGATCTTGAGCAAAGATCTTGAGCTCAAGATCTGATCTTCACTAGATCTCTCAATAAAGGAGGTGAAGAGATCTCCAACATGGAGGATGAGTTATTGTAGAAGAACACTTAAGATCTGCATATAATTCAAAATAGAATAAATTCTTTACCTCTTTCTCTCTCCCTAAGATCTCAAAATAAGATCTACCACTAAAGAAAAATTAGAGAGATCTTAAGAGATCTTCAATCCTATGTGTTTTTATGAAAACTATCAAAAAGTAGTTTAAGATCTCAATTTAAGATCTATCACTAAATATACGTTATTACCTATTTTATATCTTTATATATATTTTGATTCGGGGGCCTGTGTTTAAAATGTATATACATATATTTGGTGCCAAAAAACAAATTGGGGACAATGGCTCTGCCCGCTACTTAGAAGGGTCCGTTATCGGTGTAAAACTATTTTAAATTGCACGACCCTTTTTCTTTTTAAAAGCTCTAAACTAAATTATAAATAAAAAAATTAAAGGCCTATTTGCAAAGTTGACCTTATTATATATGTGCGTGTCTCATGAGGAATAAAATAAAGTAAGTTTGATTAATAAAAAAAAGTAGCTTTAAGAATTTAACAAAAGAAACATAAGGCAGGCATGGCATGATGATTGTGTGGCACATAAATTAATCATTCTTTCTTTATTAAAAAAATACACTCGTTGTATAAAATTATAAACTATTTACTCGTAGCACCTTATTTAATATGAGTGCTATTGCAATACATTCCATTCCAAGAAAAGAAAAAAAGCATTGAAGGAAGAAAGAAATGGGATCTGAAGCTCCCTTTCACGTCCTCATGGTGTCCTATCCAGGACAAGGACACGTAAATCCTCTTCTTAGACTAGCTAAGTGCCTTGCTGCAAAGGGTTTATTTGTAACCTTCACCACCACAGAGACCGCTGGTAAAGACATGCGAAAAGCTAACAACATCACTGACAAATCAGTGACTCCAATTGGTGACGGTTTTCTCAAGTTCGATTTCTTTGAAGATGGCATGGCAGATGACGATGATGGTCCCAAGAACAAAAGTTTCAGTGACCACTCTGCACAGCTTGAGCTTTTTGGGAAGCAATATGTTTCCCAAATGATCAAGAAGCATGCTGAAGAACACCACCCATTTTCATGCATTATTAACAACCCTTTTTTTCCATGGGTTTGTGATGTAGCTGCTGAACATGGTATTCCTTCTGCCATGCTTTGGATTCAATCTAGTGCTGTGTTCACCGCTTACTATAGCTACTTCCACAAATTGGTAAGTTTCCCTTCAGATTCAGATCCTTATATTGATGTTCAATTGCCTTCTGTAGTCCTTAAATACAATGAAATCCCAGACTTTCTGCATCCTTTTACTCCATATCCATTTCTTGGGACACTCATATTGGAACAGTTTAAGAACTTGTCCAAGCCTTTCTGTGTGTTGGTGGATAGTTTTGAGGAACTAGAACATGATTACATCAACTATCTTTCAAAGTTTTTGGCCATAAAACCTGTCGGTCCTTTGTTCAAGACCAATCCAACATACACAAGTGATATCCGTGGTGATTTTATGAAGAGTGATGGTTGCATAGAGTGGCTTAACTCAAGGGCTCCAGCATCTGTGGTGTATATATCTTTTGGGTCTATAGTGTACGTGCCTCAAGAACAGGTAACTGAATTAGCACATGGACTATTGAACTCGCATGTCTCGTTTTTGTGGGTGTTAAAGCCACCTCCTAAAAGATTTGGTTTTCCACCTCATGTTATGCCAGAAGGGTTCATTGAAGGGACCGGAGATAAAGGAAAAGTGGTGCAGTGGAGTCCACAAGAGCAAGTGTTGGCTCATCCTTCGGTGGCATGTTTTGTGACACATTGTGGTTGGAACTCTTCCGTGGAAGCACTTACTTTGGGAGTGCCTATGTTGACATTTCCAGCATGGGGTGACCAAGTGACGAATGCAAAGTTTTTGGTGGATGTATTTGGAGTGGGGATTAAACTGGGTTTTGGACATGCTGAAAAGAAAGTGGTGAGCAGAGAAGAGGTGAAAAAGTGCTTATTGGAAGCAATGCAAGGGCCAAAAGCAGAGGAATTGAAGCAAAACGCGTTCAAGTGGAAGAAGGCTGCAGAGGCCGCGGTGGCTGTCGGTGGTGGATCATCTGCCAGAAATCTCGATGCATTTGTGGAAGAAATTAAAAAACATGGATCTAGTGGGGTCAACGAGAGATTAGTGCATGTGTAGTACATTTATTTCGTCCGTTCACGATTCATTAAGGAATGCACTACCTAAATAAAATTTATTCATACATACTCTTCCAACTAAGAAGATTATCGTAGTGATTAAATGTGTGTGTGGATATAATTGATTTTGGATTAATGTATTCTTTTGTAAAATTGGTTGCAATTAATATTGATCGAGTTAAATGATGTGATTTTTGTTTGGATAACTGAAAATTAGAAAAGTTGTTTTTGCATAAAATGTTGTTTTGATAATTTTAATAAAAATATAATTTTGAATGAAAAAGGAGGTAAAGAAAAAATACATTTATCAAAAGTTTAAAATTGATTCTAGTTAAACAAAACTTAGCCCTAGTTGCATCATATTAAATTTGAGTCAAATTTAATTTGACTGAAATTAATAAAAGTGATTCGACGTGAGACCACCATGAATTACATTATCAGCGTTGCAATTTTTACCAAGTTTTTTCTACGCGAATTGTACGAATAAACAAGTGTTAAAAATATGTAGACGATTGAGTTATCCTTTTTGTTTATATATATAAATATATATATTGAGTTATGCTCCCACGTCCTGATCTCTACAACCAATTACATATTGAATTTGAGTCAAATTTAATTTGACTAGAATAAAAGTGATTCCCCGCGAGGCCACCATGAATTAAATGTTTTCTAATCTACGTAGGAGTATCATTTAGTATTTAATTTATTTTAGATCAATGTGGTGGAATTGATTATGATAATAAAATTGAATTTGAAGTAACGTTATTTGTGCTACTGTAACAAAAATAACGCTATTTGTATTTAAATAATAGATATTAATTAGAAAAGTGATTTTGTAGAAAATATTGTTTAGATACTTTTAATTAAAATTAATCTTGGATATATATAATTAATAAAATGGATTTTAATATATATTATAATTAAATATTTATATATTAATAAATTAAAAATAAACATGCAGCAATAAGTATATATTTTGATATAATTATTTTTTTACCGCAATTTTGATATAATTAATGACAATATAGTAATATGTATCTTTTGAAAAATGAAATGAAAGCCAGTTTTTTTAATTTCATAAAAATAACATTTTATTTAAAATTAATTAATCTATTTTTATCCTATAAATTACACCACGTTAATTTATCATTGCACTCAAAGATAGTATAAATAAGAAAACACCCTGATAGTTGAGTTAAAAAAATACTTTTCATAAATTTCCCTTGTTTCAAAATAATACATTTGTTGTTAAATAATAAAAGTTTTCATATGATAAATTAAAATAATTGAAAATTTCAATAATCAATTTAATTTTTTAAAATAATCATTATATAAAGAACTGTCTACTAAAAAATTTAAATAATTATATAAAGAATGAGTTTTTATTTTAATCCTTAAAAATGTATAACACAATATTGGGCGGTTATCTTTTTAGTATTTTTTTAAATAAAAGAAACAGTTTTATGATTTATGATGGATTTATATATATAATTTTTTTATGTAAAATAAATATTTTTATATTTTTTAAGAAACAAATCATATTTACTTCTTAAAAAAAACGTTTATATAAAAATATATATTTTATTAAATTATTATTTTTAGTTTAAAACAAATTGGCCTCATATTAGTCCCTAAATAAAAATTCAAACAAGTTTTTAAAGGTGTGAATTAAATAATATTATTAACATTATTTAATAATTAAAATAATAATTAATAATTAAATTTAAAGTTTTACATAAAATAACTAAATTTTTTCATGAAAATATTATTATTTATTTAAATGTATAAACTAATCTAAAAGAAATCCTAAAAAAATCTAAAAGAAGATATTTGAAAATCACAATCTTATTGAACTTCCTGCCACAAACGTGCAATCAAATAACCCAAGAGACGTATTCGATTTCTCCATTCGAAAGTCTCCAAGGTAGACTGACGACAATTGGTGTAAAATTTTCTTATAATTTAAAATTTTTTTGTGCCGGAAATAAAATATAATTAGATCCCACGCGGAAAAATTACAGGAGAAGAATCTGGCAAAAGAGGCAAGGAAATAAAGGCAGGAATAACATAATTTTTTTTTTGAAAAGGCTCATTCATGGCAAGGCCAAATTTGGATAAGCCATCAGCCACTTGATTAGCTCCACGGTGGACATGTGCCCACGAAAAATATCCACCAGCTTGCCCAATCACATGAATCCTCTCAACCATCATTGATTTAGAGAATATACATCATTGCACAATTGTTATCATTAGTCAGAGTACGCTTGTGCCTCTTTAACAGCTTTCCACCTCCAGATAATATCTTTATTTATTTAATATTTACTCATTTTATTTAGTTAATTATGATAATTTTGAATTAAGATAAATGTTAACATATGTGGTTTGGTACAATGGTACATCGATCTAAAAAATCTCCCGTTCCTGAAGAAATGAGGCAAAAAATAATCTAAAAAATATCCCGATCTAAAAACATTATTTCTTTAACTTAATGAAAAACGTTTTTAAAGACAAAATTGTGAAGACTTTGTGATTTTGAGTGTCACAATCTCGACTATTCTAATAATGTGACGATGATGTAGCTTCATCAGGTGGAAATATTGACATTAAAATTAAAGGATGTCTTTGGTTACACACATGACATATCCACAAAGTCCTATGACCCTTGTTCTATAATTATGTCATCACAGAATCATAGTAACCACAAAACTAGGAATTAAAAATAATAACCACAAAACTGTTTTGGAAGAAGGCGATAAATATAATGATCATAAAACTCCAAACCAGCCGAATCTTAATCTCCAATACCGACAACAAGATACCAAAGCTGTATCTAGTCCTGGTCCAACCATCAAGTAGACTTTGTCCCAAGAATTTCATCCACGAAGCATTGGATATTCCGCTCCGACGAGCCACCGTGAGCCACCGCTTCTCTCGCCGCCCGTTTCAGCTCCGACGCGTTTCTCTTAAAGTCCTCCGCCGCGAAAATCCGCTCAAAAGCCCTTTCCACTTCCTCCGTCGCAACGAACCCATCACCCTCCTGCGCCAGCCGAATCCCCAAACGAAACACATCCGAAATCAGTTTCGCATTGGTGGGTTGGTCGGTCCATTGCGGCCAAGCAATCATGGGGGTGCCCGCAGTGATAGCTTCCAGCATCGAATTCCAACCACAGTGCGTTAAGAAACACGCCACCGAAGGGTGACTCAGCACCTTCGTTTGCGGGCACCACGGCACCACCATGCCATGCTCTTTGGTCTCTTCAACAAACCCTTCTGGAAGTGGAAGCGCTTCTTCTCCATCTCGACGCTTAATCACCCAAAGAAAAGCTTTTTCACTGTTCCTAAGAGCCCTCGCTATGCTCTCCAATTGTTTAGCGGTAAGCACAATAATGCTCCCAAAGGAAACGTAGATAACCGAAGAAGGAGGTTGCTGGTTGAGCCACTCCATGCACGAGTCCTGTGGCTTCCACATTTCGATTCCCACGTCTTCTTCGTTGTTTTCGTCTTGGCCGAGTAACGATGGAGGGACTAGTGGGCCCACCGTTGTTATGGGGCATAACTCAGCCATGGAGTCTATTACCTCTTTCTCCAGCTCGTGGAACGAGTTCGCGAGTACCCACTTTAGCTTCTGCATGTGTTGGAACATCGAAGACAGCACCTTGGGCATGCTTCCATGGGGGTTTGATGGGAGAACGAAAGAAGGAAGGTCTTGGGGTTGTAGTAAGGGAAGACCTGGTAACTCGACATTTATTGAAGGGTCCTCCAGAGTGGGGAATGTGTTAAGGTTGTTGTAGAAACGGTAGTATATGGCGTAGAGAGCACAGGGTTGGATCCAGAGACATGCGCATGGGATGTTGAAGTTGGCGGCTACATCTGCAACCCATGGGACAAAGGGGTTGTTGATGATGCAAACGAGTTTTTTGGAACCGTTGAGGAAGTGGTCTTTGATGATGTTGGAGAGGCTGATGGGACCAAATTTTCCGATGAGTTCCATGTATTGGTCGGGGGTGATGGTCTTCTTGTCTTGGCCGGTTCCGAAGCCGTCGGAGAAGAATAGCACTTGGATTCCGTTGGTGATGACTGAAGTGGGGACGGTGGCGGTGGCGGTGGCGGCGGAGGACTTGAAGACGCGGTGATAAACTAATTCGGTGGTGGCGAGGGTGACGTGGAGGCCTCTGGTTAGTAGTTTTTTGCCTAGCCTAAGCAAAGGGTTGATGTGACCTTGGGCTGAAAATGCCACCAATAGAACGTGAAGCTCTTCTTCGTTTCTGTCCTCTGAAGCCATGGATATTGATTTCGCAATCAAACTTATAAATAAAAAACAGTGAGAGAGGGAAAAGAGACATTTATGGAGAGGAGATGATAATGGTCTGCTTATATAATATTCTCTACCTACTCTGTCATGGAAATAAATTAATTTTTATACTTATTAAGAAATTAGTTAATTTTATTAAATTATATTAATTTTTAAAATAAAATAAGTTAATACTACCGTCTCTGTGAATGGCATCGGCCTGAAGTGGGTAAGAGGGTACACAATTTCTTAACTTCAAGTGCATAGTATGAAGAGGGTAAACGCGATGAGGTCAATTAAGAGTCAATCCGAGGGTTCAAGCCCTATTAAATAAAAACATCGCTGAGATAATCTTTGTTAAATAAAATAAAATAAGTTAACTTTTGATTATTTTTTAGACATAAAACAATAAATTTTTATTATTTAAAATAATTTTATATTATTATTTTGATTTAATAACTTTTAAGATTATTTTATAACAATCAACAAACTTATTAATATCATAAATGCCGATTTATGATAAAATGATTATTTTATATTTTCAGTAGATAATTTTTTTTCTATATATAATAATCATGCACAACAACATATCAGGGAGTTTTAAGCGCATCTGATCAGGGTAAGGTTCTTATTTTTAATTTATTTTAACAAAAAATAACAATTAATATTAATATTAGTTGTTAAAAAAAATTAATTGCAAGAATTATAGTTTGAAGAAATTATACAGGAATAAAATTTTAACTAATCCCACCGTGTATGGCGGTGAAAGAGTGATATTGGTTAAAATAAGAAAAAAAATATACTTCAGAGAGAAAAAAATATAAATATAATTGATGATGTGATTTTATAACTATTCGGATGTAAGAAAAACATGTCATGGATCAATTTTATGACACTTTATAATTGATTTTGAGTTAAAATAATTTAAAATATCTTCTATTAAACTTTTAAAACCAAAGTTAGTGTCAAATATGCAGAATGGAGAAGTGAGTGTGTGAGGAGAAAATCATCTCGTATTCAAATGTTATCTTTTGTAGTTTAAGATGTCATTTAGGACTGGGACTATCTATTATTATTTGAATGTTAGTCTTCTATGATGTCCTAATCCTTTGGGATTGAGACTACTTTTTAGTATTTGAATGTTACCTTTCTATGACCTTCCAGAATGGAACCCTTCACAACTATGTTTGACAACTTGAGAATATTAGTAATTGGTTCTGATTCTTGATTAGCATTTTTGTGCAGCACCATAGTATTCATGAGTGGCCGGGACATCCCTTTTTGTGCACAACCTAGAGAAAGACAGAAAAATAAGAAACAAGGCAAAGCATTGGAGTTTCCCAACCATTACTGTTAGCCCCTAATTGCTTCAAGAAATTTTAAGAGGTTTGGAGGTATCTTATGATTTTGTTTGTTGGGTATAAAGTCACATGATGCGATTCTATTTATAGTGTGAAAACTTGATTTGACCTTTATTTAAAAAAGGATTTGATATCCTTGTTATAGGCTACAATTTATAATATAGGTGCAATTACGATTGAGATTACAATAAAATTTAAAATTAATTAGAATATGATTGATTATTTTATTTCTTTTTCACACTTTTAGAGAAGACAAAAACTTTAATTTGTTGATATGTTAGCCAAAATGGAAGTTGTGGTAGCCATGAACACTTTAGTCATCCTTCATTATCCATATTTGGCCTTGCTTTTGGATTGCAGGCCTTCTTGTTTTTTTAGCAAAAGGGGAAGATCCCCAAGAGAATATTAAAAGCCTTTAGAAAAAGGTTTTCAAATCTATGTTTGTTTCTCCTTAACCAAGTTTTTTTCCTTTTCTTTTTTTATCTTTTGTATAAAAAATTAACATCAATTAACTTTATAATTAAAAATCATTATTGTACTTTATCATTTTATAATAGTTATTGATTAAAAATCTACCATTTATATTGTAATTAATTTTAGATTTTGTTATATATGCATTTTATTTTATCACTTCTTTAACCATTGATTTTATAATAGTGACCATCCTTTATTCTTTTAATTATATAAAATACAACTATGGTGATCATATATTTGTCAGAAGCATATTTTTCCTTAAAATTTATCAAATTTAAATACTGTATAAACATTGAGAAACTGAAAATTTTATTCTAAAAAATATGTCACTTAATTAGGGGACGATCCCCCCTCCCAAAAAAAGACATTTTTTGGTTACATAATATATATCCAACTGTGGTGATCTTATGCTTGCCAGAGCTTCTTTTTTTTTCTTAAAAGTTATCGAATTTAAATATTGAGTAAACTTTGAGAACTTCATTCTTACAAATAAGTGCACTTAATAATCCACAATGTGAAATTTGTTCTAGTTCGAAGAATATCACAAAAGATTAAGTCTTATACTTTTTTGATAATTTTGACTCATATATTTATCAATCATTTTGTGATATGAGTTTTCAAAGTAACTAATAAAAGATGAAAGCCTCACGCACATGAGTTTAAGTCACATAGGCTTGATGTAGTGTAAATCCATCAAATTCCTCACTACGAAAGCTTATCATAAAATCTCTGATTTTAAGTTGATAGTTATCCATAAATCTTTATTTTTAAGGTGACAGATTTAAATTAGGCTTGATTTTGTGTTTATGTCTTTATCCCCAATATTTTCTTTTTCTCCCCTATAAATACCCTTATGACCATGTTTTAGGCATATCGAGAATTTTCTCATTTATTTCTCTTCTTTTGTTTTCTTTCTTTGTTCTTGGATTTGAGTTTTCGCTCTTGAGTAGTAGCTAATTCCCAACCTCTCCACAACCTTTGGCACTTTGACTAATTGGAAGACGTATGACACTTCTTTATCTCTCTCCTTTCCTTGGCTTTGAGTAAACCTTCAACACGCAAGCCGATGAATTTGAGTTTCAGGGGAAACAAGAAGGAAGAAAATGCATTATTCATTCCATTGCTGAAAGGTGGATAACCCATTTTATTTTGTCTAGTGTCCTTTTATGGAAGTTATAACCACATAGTTTGTTCTTTTCACTTCTATACTAATTCCATGCAACTTCACTACATTCATCCTTCTAAAACCTTACCCAATTAGCCATTGGTCCCCATTTCAGTTTGTATGCAATTTTGGAGTGCACGTATGAAAATGAAACAATATCTCCAAATTACTATTAATTAATTTTGGATTTTTAAGAGGGAGAAAAAAATATCAACGTGCATCTCATTTTGGAATGAATTATAATAAAAAGAAGAAAAGTATATAAAAAATAGGGAAAAAGGTAATATATATGATATCGATAAATAACATAACAAAAAGGAGAGATAAGAAGAAAATATGATGGGAAAAAGATAAAAGAGAAATTGATTATTTATTTATAATAAATTGGTTTTAAATAAGAGGAAAAAATTATACATAAACTTTTATAATGTTATTAAATCACAAATCACCTTGTGTGATAAGTTTGATAACTTACAATTAACTACCTTAAATGTTATAGCAATGCTGATTTTGTAAATAAATGACAACGTGAACTTTTTTTATAATATTAGTATATAGTCATTGAATTCTTTAAATAAAAGGTTTTATGGTTGGTTCATATAATATTATAACACATATGATTATTAGTACTAAGTAGTGTTTTTGGGTAGGAAATATGTTTTCGTTGCTTTAAATTATATATAAAAAAACAACACAACATAATTATGTTTTTGTTGTATATAATATTCTTTTCCAAAAAAATAGCGCAACGGAAAAAAATTATTGTGTTAATTTTTTCACAAAAAAAATTTAACATATCAAAAGTTACATTATGGATTGAGCTTTCCTGAAATGGAAAAGAGTACAAAAAGCAAAATATGGATCCGCATAATTCATAATTGGCGAATGGCGAATCCATATGTTTTTTTTTACGTTAAAATATATTTTACGAAATAATTTAAAATAATGACGTAGATAGGTCTTGAACCTATAACCTTAGCGTTATTAATACATTGTTCCAACCAACTGAGTTAATAGACCAATTATGTTTAAAAATAATTAATATTTAATTTATTAAACATGCAAATTTATGTATAGATAAATTCGCATGTTTAATAAATTAAACTATAAATTAATTATTAGATCAAAATTAATTATTACAAAATTTATTATATAAAATTATATGTGTATTAAATATACATTAAAAATTTTAGTGTTATATATATCAACATTAATTATTTTTAAACATGATTGGCCTATTAGCTCTTGATTGGAGCAGCGTATTAATAACACTAAGGTCGCAGGTTCGTGACTTGTCTAGGTCATTATTTTAAATTATTTCATAAAGTCTATTTTAATGTAAAAAAAATACAGATTGGGCCCAATCCACAAAAGAAAAAAAACTTACGGATTGGCCCAATTCGTAAAAAAAAACTCATACGGATTGTCGAATCCATAAGGTTCTTACGAATTCTCCAATCCGTATGAATTATGCAGATCCATATGAAGCAAAACGCGTAAAATAGCGAAGGATATTTTTGGAATTCCACTGTTATGAAAATGGTGTATTAGAAAAATGAATGGTCTGGGAAGCATAAGCCCTCTAAACAAATATCCTACTAGCCCATTTGAATAAGACTTAAAGCTACTAGCCCATTATGTATTGGGTCGTCGGAACATGCCCATTAGGTGTAGGACAGAAGAATAATACTCTTACTCGTGTTGTCACATTTGTTCTATCACTTGTTTATGGTCATTTTGGAATTCTTTATTTTCCAATTCTCCGTGGAAATTGCTCACCTAAGTCCGACATAAATGTTTTTATATTTCCTTATTATAACTGTTTTGCTTCGTAGGAGAATAGAAACTCATACATTAAACAATTGAAACAAGAACTTTATCCTGACATGAGATTAAGTTTCTTATATTATTCAATAAATTTATCTCATTATATAAAATTAAACAATAATATAAGAATATAGTTAATGATTTTTATGTTTCGTATATTTTAAATTAATGAAAGAATTTTTGAATTTTTTTATATAATAAGAAAAATTAATCTAATAATAAATATTGTAATAAACCATTTAATAAAAATATATTTTATTGTGCAATAGTAATTGTAAGGCAAATGCTAACAAAGGTATTAGTTATACCAGTTCCAGAAATAAAATAGAGAAGTTTTATTGAAAATTATAATATTTATTATATGTAAAAACTAATATACTAAATAAATTATTTTTTAATTAGAAACATTTATAGAGTGTATTTAACAATTCTCAATAAGTAACTTAAGACATTTATTAGTAAGAGTCTAATTATAATTAGACCGATGTAAATTGAGGCCTCCTTATATTTTTTGTGTGGGTCATATGTATTATCTATGAGAAGTAATACGAACTACATGTGTGATAAAGTTCTCACTTATTTAATGTAATTGTATATTTAAAATTAAACTCAAGATTATTAATTAAATTATAATAATTTAATGCTAATTAATTCACACACTTGGTGGTTGAGATCTCCTTATTATATTTTTTTTGTAACATGTAATATTTTTTTTGGTAACAAGACCTCCTCATTATATAATAAAAGGATTAAACAAAATTTTGTAGAATAAATTAAAATATATTGGAGTAATTTTGATATCAAATCATGAAAAAGGGGCTAAATCCTGCTAATGTATTTTTGTAAAAATAACTTAGTTGTATTTTGTAATTTTCTTTCACTTTTTTTAAAACTATATTTGTTTCTCACTCCTATCATGATTGGTTATCAATAATTTGCAATAGTGTTTATAGAAAAACTTCGGTGAACAATAGCATATTAGCATTGTCGACGTTGAGTAATTTTGCATGGAACGCTGGATGCAAAACTAGAAGTTGAGTAGTTTACCTTTCGAAAAGACATCAAACTTGGCATTAGTGTTTCTGCCAAAGATGTGAAGCGACTAATAAAATTGCATATAATATTAAACAAATGTTACACTGCACTATTATTAGCAACAAGTTTAGTGGAATTATTACATGCACCTAGGTAGATGATTTTTGTCTAACACTCTAATTTCATATGCACTCTGCCATCTCTTAATAACAATACTTCTGAAACTATCTTACAAGTTAAAAAATGAGAATAACAATAGTAGTCTAATGCAAGGAATTGGTACTTTATGGCAGGTTGTTGGAGATTTTGCTACTGTCCTTGACCTGGACTAGGACCAGAGTGTTTCATCCCTCCAAGATTTTGAAGATTTTTAAGTCTGTGCCCAACACCAGGGCTTGGACCAGAGCTCTTCAATGTTCTGAATACTCCATATTTCACCTCTCTAATAATACTAATACCATGCTTACTTGGTGAAGAACGTGAAGAGCTAAACAGTGGCCGTGCTTCTGAAACAGAAAGAGAAGAAGCGAACAAGGAAGCAAGAAGAACAAGAGTGAGCAAAGAGACAGACTTGAGTCTTGTGTCCATGTTGAATGAAGCTGGTCAAGGTTTATTTGGTGCTATAATATGATATACTTCAAGTTTTGATTTGTATAGCTGAAGTGGCAAAATGGAAGGTCCTATTTATAGGGAAAGAATGTTTGCTATGACTTCACTATTTAAAACCATGTGACACTAAAGATATAGTGAGGTGCCGATAGATCTACTTCAATCATACGTACCTCTACCAAGGAAACCCACAAGGTCGGTTCATTTGAATAGTATAATTGCTTAAAGGGATGATAGTGTAAAAAAAAAAAAAAAGTTTGGCGAGTTGAAAATGATGTCTTTGATCAGAACTCAAATTAATTCGTAACATCTCATGCAGCCTGCAGATGGGATTGAAATTCCTACCATAGAATTCTAATAAAGAACTCAATTCTATTTATATACATCATGATATTTCATTTGACCTTGGAAGAGTCGAATATACTAAGATTTTAAAAAAGGGCATGAGATGGCTCATGGCTCTGAACCTAACTTCAGAAAAGGCTGGTAAGTGTCCTTAGTGATAAAACCGGCCAATTGAATTAACTTTGGACGTCAAGGTTACTGGATAGGATAAGTTTTGCAATTAGCTTTTAATCCATTAGTATGATGTGTGTGGAAATAGTTTGATTCAGAGTGATAGTTTTCTTTTTTTGTTTAATTTTTAACATTGTCGTTCATTAATATAAAAAATATACGGTTAACTAATTAAAAATTATTCTGGATATGGCTTTTAAACTAATTATTACAAAAATCAACAATGTTAAGTTGTTAACATATATGAAATCTATATATGATTACATGATAATATAAAGATAAGTGTATTTGAATTAATTCCTATTCTTTTATACAAAATATACTTTCTTTAGCTAAAAATTTTACTTTGAAATCTATATATAATATACTTTGGAAATCAAACTATCAAAGCATAATTAAGGTTCAAGCGTAATTAAGGTTCAATGGAAATTGAGTTTAGTATACGGAGTTACCCTCAACATGACAAATCAATGTTTGAATTCTAGCTATAAAAGATGCTCATATTTAATGTTCAATAATGTCTCAACAAAATTAAAGGAAGGAAACTTGTGAGAGATAAAAAATAACGTGTTAATTTCTATAAACAATTTGGGAGTGATGGGGAACATTATATATATGCATGTTCATTTTATCACGCAAACGAGCCACTATATTTAGTTACAAATTTAGGCTTACGGTTCTAATTTTTTAAACCAAGGTTGTGAGCTCGAAAAGACAGTGACAACCACAGAGTCCATATGAGAGGAAAAAGGTGGGCAGCAAATGGTTAAATTCATTTAGTTCATGCAAGTAACCCAATTGACCTCAAACTCAAAGCAAGAAGCCATCGGTCTAGGTGTTCTGTATCACTGTATGTAAGTGACTCACGACAGATAACTGCTTTGAATGATTTAATTTCCAATTAAAAATCACTCCATATTGTTAGTATTGCTATTGTTTTCGTGGCAGAACACTCCCAACAAGACCTCATGTATGCAATAAGTCAAATCATTTTCAAGTTGGTGTTTGGCCATAAAAATATTTACATATGTATTTGCCAATTGTGAACACTCCGGTGCATAGGGATTTTTTCCATCCAAGTCAATATTTTCGGAATTTAATCATTCTACAGCAATCTATTTATATTTGGTAATTTAGTAATTAAGTTCCATCATAAAAAGAATTTAGTGATTGTGGGAATTAAAGCTAAAGGAATTGTAGAATGTTGAAAGTTGAAACTGGTGAATTGGTGTGAAACGAGGTTCATTTTTCTCCTACACTTTAAGAAAGTGTTCCAACTTCTAAACGAATAATTGTCAATCGAATCTTTTGTAGATACAGACGGTGGAGCATTTTCGTAATGAAACTGGAAACATCACAGATCAACTCACCAAAAATTTGGTGGCGACTTGTTGTTGATGTTCATTACACCTGGTACTCCTAAAACCCTATAAACCACGCAATCTAAGAAGGTCAAGCAAATATTTCTGACAAGGAAGAAGATATCTATACATTTGAGTTTTGAGAGAGCCTCGATGACAGTGATCAATGCATTTGTTTTAAATTAGAGAATTAATTCTCATATATTTTCTAAGGAAAAATATACAGTTTAATTAAATATATTATTTAAACTAACTTTTTTAGGTAATTATATAAATTAACTTAAAAATATATTTTAATCTCATTTAATAATTTAAAATTCATTCCATCAAATCAAAATTATAAATTTCTAAACCAAACGAAAGTATATGCCAAAAGCCTTTGATGGCCACTTTCATAAGCTAAAGTGTCGACAGGGCACGACTGCAGAACAGTTTCTTTCACAAAGTTTCAATTCAAAAAAGGAACATATACTGTTGTCAAATAGTCAAAGAGGTTGTGGTACGCAATTTACGACATTAACCAAACAAAAATTTGTGATATTTTAATGTTTTAAGAAAAAAAATATTATACTGTTTATAACTGCTCTAAAACTAGACAGATGCCAATATTTGGTCATATTTTTTTCCTCCAAATAGCAATGCTGCCCTGTCAACATTTACTTTTGTTTGGAAATTGATGTTGGGATTTCCTTGCAGGTCTAGTTTTAACTTTTAATTTAGCAATACTACTGTCTTAGAAAAAGCCTTTAAAAAGTGACTTTATCTTCTTCTTTTTAATTGTGACACCTACGTCTATATTATCATTATTTTGAGGTATGCATATTCAACAAGGGGCAGAGAAATAAGCTTTGGAGCATCCTGTGAAACTAGGATCGGAACACCAATTAAGGGAGATCCTAAGTAAAAGTTAAGACTATCCTCTGTATAAGGAATTCAAGAAGGGTTAGTATGGGAAGTCTAAGTCTTTTTAATTAGTCTTACATCCCACATAACCTCATTCTTTAAAATGGTAGATTAACCTGCAAGAACTTAGCTAATGAAAAATGTATAAACAAAGACGTATTAGACCTATCACTTGACCACACAAAGTTAACTAGTACTCTTCCATAAACCCTGAATCTCATCTTACTGGGTTTTGAAGCGTGTACGTGTCACTTGTGTGTATAAGTAAATCAACAATGAACAGGATTTAGAGCTGCAAAGTGCAGAGTTACCAAACTTGAGATATTTAGATTCTAAATATGGCTCTCCTCAGTGCACTATCCCCAAGCTACTAAACCTCAAAAAGGAAAGAGAGTGATGGCAATTGGAATTTACCAGTTTTGACATCTTTCCACGCAAAAGCAACCGTTTGAAGCTGAACTTTGATTAAAATATTCTCATACATTCAATCTATTCTTTGCTACTCAATGTCACGATTTCCACTTATACAAACATCAGGGTCAGACATCAGATGAATATAACTAGAACCTAGTTTGAACTCAAAGAAATTCTGGTTGATTACTAAATCAGGTAAATGGCCATTCCTTCTTATCAATCCTTTCCAAATTAAGTGACTCTCACTATTTACGACAGTCGCCACAGTCTTAAGTAATTGCTTCCAAGTTTCATTCATCACTGAAGTTTAAAGTAAGGCCATTCGTTGACTTTCAACAGCAAAACCAAAACAGAATATTCTGTCGTAAATGAATTGGAATTGAGAGAAAAACTTAGCAGTATATTAAAAAAACAAACCAAATTGGATCCAACGGGGATTAGTTAACCGAGAATATCTTGCAAATAAAAAATAAAAAATTGTCCGTCCTACCCATGTGTTCCTCTAGAGTGTAGGAACCAAGATGAATTATGTCAAGTCTTGACACAAATTTACCCAAAAAAGGCAAAAAAAAAACACAGTACTTAATATATAAACACTAGATTCTGTCTTTTAAAATAAATTTAAAGAGAGATTTGTTCACATAACGAGACTTCGATGGAATATATGGTGTGCCAAAGTACTTGCACATTTCCCGTTCTGTCTTTCTACTTCGATTTAAGCAATACTTTAAGAGACTCTACCTTAGTTTGTTCCTCAAAAGATTTTAAAAATATTAATCTGGTATATGAAATCTTAGGAATGACATTATTTAGGCTGAATAAACATCAACATTAAGTATATGTTGATGTCAAAAAACTAATCAATCAACGATCAAATTGATCAAATAATCTTTGGAAGATTACGCATACATTAATGACAAAAACAAGTTGTTTCTCTCTGGATGGGATTAGCATTTGAGGACTAAATTAATGTTCCAAAAATCTTTCAAGGATCAAGAAGGTTTTGTCATGAAACCAATTCAAGAAAGAAACATCTAAGCTAGTCTTGGCCCTTGAGATTTAGAAAGGTAGCAAAAGACATGTATCAAGAATCTTGTTTATGTAACGTGAGGAAGAAGTAAATATTACCTTTTTCGGTTGAAAATATTACACGATGCACTGGCATTGAAGTCTTTGGCTGAACCACACATTCTTAGCTAGCTGGTTAAATTTGATACGCTCTAATAGATTGTCAACTACATTCAATCTGATGTTGAGAGCCTTAGATATAATATGCTCAAAACCCTCACATCTGCAGTAAGGCAACTGGCCAAACTAAGCTAGAAATCAGAAAAATTCACTTGCATGATATTCAAAAGGCAAAGATAACAGTTTGAGTTCCAATGTCATTTTCAAAGCCAAACATTTTCATTCCTTTGGCCTTGGCAATTTGCATGCCTTCCTACTTAGAAACTATAAAAAGTTATCAAACTTAGTAAACCATAATATCCTTGGATGATCCAAAATAATAAGCAGTGGCCCTCCTCTTTACATCTGATCTGATGGATATAAGAGTGAAGTCTTTCATTGTTAGTGCTCTTCTTCTAGTTTTGTTCCTTCATCTTCGGTTGCTTCCTGGGATTGCAGCTCGACCACTTGAGGTAAGGAAGTTAGATAGCACTAGCCAGAGAATGTGGGCAATGCTTCATTCAGGGCCAAGCTCTTGTGGGAAAGGCCATTAATCTGAGGCTGGGGAGGCCCCAATTCCAGGACAGCTTAAACAATCTGTTCCAAGCCCTGGCGTTGGACACTAATTAACACATGATACTGATCCTCAAGTCATTTTGTTCTATCACTAGCTAGGAGTAATTATCATTAATAACATGTAACTGAATAGTAGAATGCTATCTCTTTTGTTTGATAAAACTCATGTGAATGTTATCAGAATATCAGAGTTGACTGGCTCATTAGAAAAGCACAGCTTAGACAAGGAATCCATACTATATGTCTATATCATAATATTAATATCATTAAATATATTATAGCTCCGCTTTGGTTTTACATCGCTTCAATTATAGGTGTTACTTGGATTTATGAACATGTTGATACTTGATCAAACTTTCGTATATTAGGAGCATATACTACGGGAGTCATTCTTTTGATTGAAAACAAGGGTGAGTTGGACTAAGGTCGGGGTGAATTTATCATTATTTTTAAGGTAAAAGTAACTTATAAGATACTCAAATTAGTTTATAACTTATTATCTTTTTTTCTTTCTTATACCTCACTAATTCATTTCAAATCTTGTTTTTTTTTACCTTTTTTTAATAAAAAAATTATACATTTTTTTGTCTATTTTATTATTCTCAAAAGCACACAATAATTAACTCATTAATTGTCATTATTAGTGCATGCATTACCTCTTAATTAACACATTCTTTTACTTGCATCACAAGTTCATTCTTTGAAGTTGTATTAAAAAATTATTTGAAGCGTTGAAAAAAAGATAAAAAGATTCTTAGAACATCTTTAGTGGTAGATCTTAAATTAAGATCTTAGACCACTTTTTGATAATTTCCATAGAACCACATAGGATTGAAGATCTCTTAAGATCTTTCTAATTTTTCTTTAGTGGTAGATCTTATTTTGAGATCTTAGGGAGAGAGAAATATGTAAAGAATTTATCCTTTTTTGAATTATGTGCAGATCTTGAGGGTTCTTCTACAAGAACCCATCCTCCATGTTGGAGATCTCTTCATCTCCTTTATTGGGAGATCTAGTGAAGATCAGATCTTGAGCTCAAGATCTTTGCTCAAGATCTTAGCCAAGTGCCAAAATATAGGGTACATATACAAATTGATATTATTATGGTTGCATTTGTATTTGCATGATTATATCCGAACCAACTCACATGATGACATAATATATACTATCCTTGACGAACATCCAGATTACAAATATTGCCGATAATATCAGCAACGTAAATCAAAACTTGGAAGAGAGATTTACTGACATAAAGGAGATTCACAATAATATAGCTAATTTATTGCAGAAACTAGATAACATTTTTTTTTCGTTGTTATTAGGAAATTTATAATTCTATTTTACATAATGTCAAACTATTCATTTTAATTAATTATTACGTTGTTTATTTTATATTTTAATTATAAATAATCTTTTAAAAAAATATTATTAAAAAATATTTAAATCATAAAAATATTTTTAAATAATATAAATTATTAATTAAATTATATTTTTATATAGTAAAAAAATAATTTTAAACAATATAAAATTTTATTAAAAAAGGATTTTAAATAATAAAAATCAATGATCAGATCTTTACCATTCCTAAATGATGCAAAATTAAAATATTTTTTACTTTTTAAATGATAAGTTGTTAGAAATAAATTAAGAGAAAATAATTTAAGCGCTAACATTGTGAAATAACTGTACATTGTTATTAAATCATAAATTATTATAAATATTATGATTTTTTTATAATAATTATCTTAAAAGTCATACTAATAAATTAATGATGATATTTGATTAATTGATAATATAAAAGAAATTCGGGGACAGGGAATAACTATTAATTAAACTTATAAATTAGTGTGTGTGATCAAATAATTAAATGTTTTTTATATCATTTTATATTTATCTGCTAATCTTATCCGCCAGTAAGATAATTTTTCATATTTTAAAAATATCTCACAAAATTAATATTAGCATTAGCATGTTTTTCATGCATTGCGTAAACATTTTTAAATTAAAATTAAATGTATACATATAAATAAATTAAAGATTCTAAAAAAAATTCTATTGTATTAAATATGAATAACTTAAAGAGATGATATTTCTGAAATTGAGAAGAAAATTATAAAAAACAATTATTGAAATTGAGATATGTCATATTTTATTGATATGATACGTTGAAATTCAAAATTTAAATTAGAATGGATTAAGATTACGATAAATTTAAATTTTAGTTTGTTTACAAAAGAAAAATATTTTAAATTTTATATATTATATCAAGATTTAAAAATCAGGCCCATTTCTTGTCCCAAAAAAATGACCCATTTTAGTGAATTAGTACTTTTCATTCTATAACACCCTCCTCTAAGTGCATTACGAATTGGATAATTCGTAATCTACTTGGAGTGTGCCAAAGCAAATAATGAGGTGTTTTAAGTAATATCCTCCTCCAGGTTGTAGCCTCGTTTTTCTTAGGGCCTGTTTGTACGCCCATCACACCGTAGAATTAGTTGTTAGTTTTCTGGGACTTCTTTAGCCTTATAATAAATTAATTTAATTTAAATTTCTTTTTTACAGAAATTTAAATTAAATTTCAGAAACAATTTTAAAGGAATTAAAAATTAAATTAAATGCTTAATTCAACCACTATTTAGTTGGGTTGGAATATTGTAATGCATACATTCATCCGTTATGGAATGAGTTAAGTTAAATAGATGAGTAAATTTTATATTTTAATAACGAAGAGTATAATTTACTCTAAGCATTGTCTTTAAATAAAAAGTTATTTTTGTGTGTTAAATTTTAACTATTTTATTTAGCAAAATATTGCGACCTTAAAATTCACAAATTATGACTTATTTGTTGCAGGACTTAATGTCCATTTCTTCCTCTCAACGTATTAGAGAGTATGTTTAGGGGCTTAAGTTAACCCCTCAATCTAAAAAAAAGTAATTTTACTTTGTTAATTAAGTAGTTATTTTTTATTCACTTTTAAAATATCACATCTAAATATAACTTATCTCAAAGAAATATTCATTTAAAAACATTTTTTAATAAATATTAATAAAATTGAAACCAAACTACAGATGCTTACGCTCCAAGCAATACCCACCACCAGCTTAGCAAAGTTTCAAAAACACTCGTCTCAGTCACATTTGCTAGAATGATTGACGCCCTGGGTCCTCGTTTTCTCATTCCATAAGTAAAAAAAAAAAAAAAAACCCTTTTACTAACAAACATGTCATAATCTATCGCTAGCCTCTCCAAACTTTAAACAATTTCAAAGTCACTCAGAATCTGGTACCATTTTTTTTTCTTTTTTTTGCTGAGTTTCATAATCTGGTACCATAATCATGGGAGTTGTTAGCAACTTAGCATTATACCGTCTCTTTTTTTTTTTTGCATTGGTTTTATCGCAGAAGTCAGCATATTATTTTTTCCACCTTTACGGACAAAACTTGACCAAATAATATTGGGTATCTAAATTATATACGAGTCGTATATACATCAATTATGCAACCATAAAACTTTATAATAAAAGTTTTGGAACTCTCATCACTATAAAGAAATAAATATAATTAGGAGAATAAAATAGGCTTTGTAAGGCTTTTTTTATCATTAAGTTTTGTTAGTTTTAGTCATGGAATTCAAAGAAAAAAGAATATCAGTATGTATTCAGAACTGTACCAAAACAGGTCACTTTTTTTATATAAATTGGTGATGATTTGAGTCAAACTTAGAAGACAATTTAGAGAGACAAATAAGCCCAAGTATTACTTAAAAAACAATTTATGAGCTACAATTTCTGTAGTTATCAAACCAGTTAATTGGGGTCTGATTAATTAATAATCACTTTCTTATTTTTTAAAATATTTTATTAAGTTTGAAGAAATAATTCCAATGTATTGTAGTCTTTCTTAAGTTAGTTTTGCTGTTTTAAAGAATTTATAATAAATTATTATGATGACTAGTTCGAATTTATCACTATTTTTATGTTATTTTCTAGATATTAATATAGTACTTCTTATTTGTTTTGAAGAAGTGAATGATCATTACTTTGTGATTATCGTAGTGGTGACTGGGGAGTGTGTAGCCCGTCATGTTGTGTGGAGTAGTGGGCCCGCAATCGATGCACAAAATATCATGAACTCAATGTAGTGGCCCACAAGGAGGATCATTGCGTCATTGCCGATAAGTGTGTTGACAAAGTTCCGTTTTGCTTTATTGCCTCAAATTTTTTTTTAAAAGGGAAATATTATCAGCTAATGTACTTAATAGCCAATGCACATAAACGGATAAAAAAATAACTAATGCACATAAACATTAGTTTCATACTACCTTTAGTATTATGTTTGTTTTATGAATAATTTTATTGAAAAATAAACTCATTAGATAATTCCATACGACGATAACAATGAAGTGACCCCACAATCAGATAAACACTCTTTTGTTAGTATTTTCTACTTTCTTAAAAAATACTTCACCTAATGATAAACTGCGACAGGAATTATTAACTAGCACAATTATTTTGGAAAGTTGGCAAAAGCGTCTAAACACGTTAACAAATGTCAAATAGATAAGGATTTATCAAGGGACGTATCACGTATGCATGACGCAAGGAAGCTACATGGGTGTTCAGGTCATTTGTGAATTTAAAGTGATCTGAATCGTTTGCATTTAGTCGTTTATGTATTTGGGTTAAAATTAAAATGATCCAATCAAAATTGATCATGTATGAATTAGGTCACATATTTAAATTTATAGATCTGTTGACTCGTTGATTCAATCCGTAAACCTGTAATAATAATATAAATTTTATTATTTATATATATATATTAAAAATTGAAAATTAAAAAATTATTTCTCCCCATAGTGATACAAATGGTGACAACAAATATGCGGTTAAAGTTTAATAAATATTGAAAAAGTTGTGGAATTAACTACCTTTTGCTTGTTGTTATTTTCCTTGATCCTCATCATAAATGTGTGTATATTCAATTTTGTTTAATCGTATGTATGGTGTTGAGAAAAGCATGGATATGATGAAAAAATTGAAATACTTTATTCAGAAACTGATTCAACAATGTGTACTAGAACATTTTATTTCTCATTCTAGTAGCAATTTAGCTAATTCTAGTACAGTGGCTTCAAACATGATCTCACAACATAATGATGACAAAGGTGATAACGATGATGATTGGGGTGATGAATTTAGAATGAAAATCAAGAAAAAACAGGGTGAGGTGCAAAAAAATGAGTTTTAAATAGGTATTTGGAGGATGATGTTAAAGATGACCACCCTGAGTGTGACATTTTGAATTGTTGGAAATTGAAAGCATCCAAATATTCTATTCTTTCCTGTATGGCTAGAAATATATTGGTCATTCATGTATCTACTGTATCATTTGAGTCTGCATTTAGTACAGGGGGTAAGATTCTGTATTCATTTCGTAGTTCATTGAGTTCTACTACTATTGAAACTCTCATTTGTGCCCAAAATTGGTTTAGATCTACTAAACAAAATGTTAATGACTTACAAGTTGAAATAAATGAAGTTGAAAAAGATTGAATCAGATGTGTAATCCCTTATTTCATTTTTTATATTTGTATAAAATATCAATTAATTTTTGTGCTAACGGGGTTGTGCTTAAATTTTTAGAGTTGTTTGGTTTGGCTTTAAATACTGCTAATATTGGGTCTCCAAGTGTTGAAACTGCAAGTGTTGAAACTTCTTAATGTGTTACTTTCAGGTATATTGTTATTTGTTTCACATTTTTTTCATATTTTATTTACCGTGTTTATAATATTAATGAATCATATTTTGTTCATTTGTTTATTTTAGCAAATCTAGTTACAACAAATTTGGTTATAGCAAAGCTTAGTTTGTAAAAAATAGTTGTGATTCATATTATTATAGTAAATTTTGTTCAATAATATTTTGTTTTAATTTATATTATAAGACTATTTTAAAATATTATGTCGATGGTATTAAATGAATCAATTTTACTACTTTCATACATTTGATGATATTGTGTTAATTATATTGGATATTTGAAAGAATCACGATATAAAATAGTGGTTCTAGGAAAAAAACTTAAATGAGTAACTCGTTGAACCGAACCGATCATGAACAAGTTGGGTTTCAATTTTCTTTTCTTCTGAAAATTGAACCGAATTGATCAAATTTAATTGGATTGAATCCTAAATTTGACCAAAATCGATTCAAACCGACCCATGAACACTCTTACTGCCTATCAAGCAAAATATAAGAAACAAAAACATTACTCTAAAATAGGAGTAAAAGTTTCGGAAGTAGAGGATTAATACATCTTTGTTTTTATATATAAGATTTAATTATTAATTTATTAAAATTATAAAAATAATTAATTTAATTGATAGTAATAAATATATCTTAAATTTATAATTTTTTAAAAATATTTTTATCATTAATATTTTTCTCTTTTTTAATAATTTGTCAATGTATTTTTTCTTTCTTTTAATAAGAAATATTTCTATTCTAAAAATAAATAATATAAAAGTATTATAAACCAAGTATTATAAAAAATACCATTTCAAACTTAAATTTTAAAAGTATAAATAGAGGGAGTATAAACAAATTTCTTATAAAAAGAAATAATGTTTGGACTTTGGATACTCAATATGTTAAGTGAGAAAAATATATTAAAACTATTAAGATCAGAAAGAGAGATAAAGAAGAAATGATGGATATTATTTAGGTATTAAAAATAATGAGTGTCAAATATCATTATTCTTTGTTTAAAAAAAAAGAATCAAATAAGTTATAATTAACAAAAGTATTTCCATCTTCTTAACCGTATATTTACTAGCATATTTAAATTAAATTTTTTACTTTATTTTTAAAATATATTATTCCATGTATTTTTTTTGCTAAACTCAATACATTCAATATTAAATATAAATTAATTGACATGGATCATAATTATATATAAAATAATAATTAAACTCTATTTTGTCATAAAAAATAGTTATATGAAATGTATAATAATTATAGATATTTTTATGTTTAATATAAATTAATATAACTGTCGATTAAAGATCAAGGTGTGAGAATAACGACAAAACAATTTGGTAAGTGGTAATAATTAATAGACACTAGTTGGTTGGAAATGAAACTGCAGCTATAAGAGATGACATGTGGAGTAGTTAATATTCATCAAATAATTGTTTATTATATGAATGTTTATATATAAGTTGTTTTTATAATTTGAAAAGAAAAATGTTAAACTGATTTCATATAAGTAATAAGTTATTTTCGTAAACTATCTTGAAATATATTAAAAATAAGTTAGGACATATCATTAACTATTTTAATAAATACTATTAAACACTTATATGCATGCTTGCATTTATATATTTAGTCTAAATAAGTTATAAATGGACTAAAATATAATTTCGATAAATTATTTATATTTTAAGTTTTAATTTGATCCTGAATTTTATTTTTTTTTATTTTAATCATTTGTGATATATTTGTAAAAAAAAAGTTTTTTTCGTCCGTTTTTTTACACCAACAGCACCAATTTTGAATAACATCACATCTCTATAGTTTATGATGTGTTATTAAATTGATCAAAATTAGTGTAATAAATTAAGATCAAATTAGTATTTTGTCCTTTAATTTAATATTTAGGTTCAATTTATTTTTTAATTTTTTTATTCAATTTGAACCTCTAATTTTTAAAGATGATTCGATTTGATATTATTAAATTTTTTTTGTTTAATTTGATTTTAATTTTTAAAATTGATTCATCTTTTTTAAAAAATATATATATTTTGTGACCATTTAAACTACTTATTATCAATTTTGAATAGCCATAAAGTGACATTTCTTACAATTTAGACTAAATAACAAGTTAAATCAATTAAAAAATTAGAAGATTAAATTAAAATAAAATAAAAATAAATTAAATTGAACCTAATAATAAATTAAAAAATCAAAATACTTATTTAACCATAAATTAATAAATGGACCAATTTGATCTGATAATTTTTTTAAAATAAATTAAAGTAAAAAAAATTAAAACTTACCCTATATTTGTTTCTCCATTAACTTCCGCGCAGCAGAAATTTTGCAATGAAAAATGTATTTTTTTTTTCACTCAACACGATTTTAACACATTTCCACTCTTAAGCGATCAATTTTTTATTCTAGTCTTATATAGACTTTTATTGAACAATGTGTATCATGAATATAACTCCATAAAGTAATATTGAAAATTTTCACAATATATAAGTTCTTTTAAAAAATTGTTTATATTTAAATTTTCATAGTAAGTCATGGATTAAATATAAACTTCATTTAATTAATTGTTTTAAATTAAAAAAATGCGAACTGTAACCGCACACTATAAATAAAATAAAACAAAAAATATAAGCTATTTTTCCTAAAGTCACAAACTGAGAGAGAAAAAATTTCCTGCTAAATTATATTGTATGATGGCCATCTAGCATCAGAGATAATGCTCCTTTTAACTTTAGATGAACGATATAAATAACATGTTAAATTAATTTTTTTTCTTTTAATTTATTATTTAAGTTTAATTTAATATTTAGTTTTAATTTAATTATATAATTTTAAAATCGATTCAATTGGATTATTTATTTATTTTGTTTAATTTAGACATTTAATTTTTAAAATTGGTTATTTTTAAAATTATATATTTTATGAGAATTTAAAATTATTTAGTGATAATTTTGAATTTTTACAAAATATAATTTATATCATTTAAATTAAAAGATCAAATTGAATCAATTTAAAAAATTAAAAATTAAAATAAATTTAAAAAATAAATTAGAGAAACAATAATTAATTTAATCTGAATAATAATATCTTGATTTGATTCTAGGTTCACTAATAAATGTTTTTTGAGGTTATATTTATTTATATTATATTCAACCAAGTAACTTTATTTTGCACTTCATTTATTTATACAAACATAAAATCAATCAAACCAGCTGATAAATGCGTAAATATTTAAAATAAATAAATAAATTATGAATACGTAGAAGGAAAGCAGCTGATCAAAAAGTAGCTTGAGAAACATACCTGGATCTTAATCCTTAAATAGAATTGTGACCATTGGATGGCACTACGCTGTACACACTGTGATGAATCTAAGGTAGAGATGCTGTAGAAGAGTACATATTAACGTATCCGATAAAAACTACCGCAATTCACCTACC
Source organism: Glycine latifolia (assembly GCA_013407115.1). Classification (NCBI taxonomy): domain Eukaryota; kingdom Viridiplantae; phylum Streptophyta; class Magnoliopsida; order Fabales; family Fabaceae; genus Glycine; species Glycine latifolia. Next base: position 37,563,207 of record CM023950.1, on the reverse strand, counting down.
GCCGAAGGGTCCACACTCCATGGTGATTGCTGAGTTGTTGGCTACGGCACCTTTATATATACGCATCTTCTAATAATAACTTATCAACTGAAGCCACTCCTTTTAGCAAGTCAACTACACTTTTGTCTTCGTTCCATTACCTAGTTCTCAATTCTGTTCACCCTTTGCCTCTGAAAGAAAGAAATGGGTAGTCTTGAAGCGGAAAGAACAACAGTAGGATTGGCAGCAAGAGACCCTTCAGGGATTCTCTCCCCATACACCTACAATCTAAGGTCATCTCAAATTCTATCAATTTTAGTTTAATAATAATTAGTGTTTCTAATTTTATCCTTTATATATAAAACATGCAGAAACACAGGCCCTGATGATGTTTACATTAAAGTTCACTACTGTGGAATTTGCCATTCTGATCTCCACCAGATTAAAAATGATCTTGGCATGTCCAACTATCCCATGGTCCCAGGGTACTTTTTCGTTAATCATTATTATTCTCTTCATTAATGTTGTTACCACTCACCAATATTGAATATTGATGATTGTTTTGTTGTTCCAGACATGAAGTGGTTGGTGAGGTACTGGAGGTGGGATCAAACGTTAGCAGGTTCAGAGTGGGAGAGTTGGTGGGAGTTGGACTCCTCGTAGGTTGCTGCAAAAACTGCCAGCCATGTCAACAAGACATTGAGAATTACTGCAGCAAGAAGATCTGGTCTTACAATGATGTTTATGTCGATGGAAAACCCACACAGGGTGGCTTTGCTGAAACCATGATCGTTGAGCAAAAGTAAATTAAATCAATTCTTTCTAATTATTGCACTTTTCCCTGCATATTTTTTTACCATTAGGAATTGAAATATTATTAGTTTATCATAACTCACGCACATGCTAAACCAACTGGGCCAGATCCTTCTCCCTTTCCATTACATGTTTAATTATTAAAAAAAAATCTTGTGAGGGTATTTTAATTAATTTGATTGTGTATATTTGGGGTGTCAGGTTTGTGGTGAAGATTCCAGAGGGTTTGGCGCCAGAGCAAGTGGCACCATTACTGTGTGCGGGTGTGACGGTGTACAGTCCACTGGTACACTTCGGGCTGAAAGAGAGTGGGCTAAGAGGTGGAATATTGGGGCTTGGAGGAGTGGGACACATGGGGGTGAAGATAGCAAAGGCACTGGGTCA
>CM023950.1:37525180-37557031 GCA_013407115.1 Glycine latifolia | reverse complement strand
AAAAAAAACATGATTGATGGGGTATTATTTTTTTTCCAAATATTAAGTCAATTTAGATGTTTAATTTTATTTCTGATCACATTTTACTTCTGTAATGGGAAGGTAACCATGTTGCATGTTTAATTTTGTCTTGCAATGTTAAAGTGTTTGAGAATTATATTATAATACATTAATAAATTAATATTATCTATAAGTCAAAATAAATATTATAATAATATAGATGCCTTTTATTATAATTATTACAGCTTTTTATTTAAAATTACTTTTTTATTTCAGTAAAATTTATTTTAAAAATATTTATTACCATATCATAAAATAGAGAATCTACCTAAATTTAATTACATGAAATGCTATATATATAACAAACAAACGAAAAAGCACTTCGTTTGATTATTTCTTTGTTTTTTTTTTTTTCACTCTTAGACATTTTCTAATTTTTAATTTTGCATCAGACCACAAGTTCACAGCCTCTATCCTGCAGGTTCAACGAAGTCTCTGCCTTGTCTGGTTCATATCAATGACAGTGCTGTAAAAGCTGACTTTTCGCGTCGCACGCATAGCCTTGTTCCCATCGCTGCAAAATTTTGATTTTTGAATGTCCCTCCTAGTATATTGTAGAGTAATTGTATTGTAGGGGAACGTTGGTTGGAAATAATGACGCCGACGCAGAAGACGTGTCACTTAAGTCAATACTCAATATTCCATACCAATGGCTGTCGAGATTTTTCTTTATTTTAAAGAAGTCGCCCGTAGAAATGAACAATATTCAGTATTCTCATGACAAACTGAAAAAAAGAAAATTGAATTGCAATGTCAAAATCGTTAATTCACATGTCACGTATTACCATAAAAATTCACGTCACATTCTGAATGGGAAACGTGGGACTCACTATTCCATATGACATTTGGAATGTGGAATTTGAGCGGAGTCCACTTTTTTAATATAAAAAAAAGTTGCTTGACAATAAAAAAGTAAAAATCATCACATGATTTGATAATTTCGATATGACATCACATTTTAAGCTGTGTTCAATTTTTTTTTGAGAAGATAGAAATAACTTGTTAGTTTGGAACAAGAGTGGTAGAGTTTAATTTGCATATGATGGACTCTATCATGACAACTTTTGTCTCCTAATATTAAATGTATCATTTTGCTCTTAATTATTTTTTTGAAGTATCAAGCAACTTTTTAGGATAATATAATATTTTAATTAGTTCATTCAATTATCTCCACGACTCCAGTTCATTTATCACATAGTTACGTTGTTAATTTAAAGATTGACTTAAGTATTAAAGTACTTTTATAAGTACCTCTTACCTTCATCCACGCCAAAGAACCCAACTGCTCAGAGAAGCAATATTTAGTCGGATAAAATATAAAACGAGCACATATCATACATACAATAAGCCCCCTCCCCTGGCTTTGATTAGCTCCTCGTGGACTCTTACTGGTACCTGGCTTGAGTGGATTCTAATGACACCCAAATAAGCTAACAATGACTCTGTTAAGTGACGAGGGTAAATGTAGAGGCAACGACATTTCATTTGGAGAGTAATTATATCTGACCTCATGAAAGAATATGTCAATAGAAATTGTTCTTTGTCGGGAGGAAAGCTACCAGATTGACCAAGAAAAATCATTACAATTGAGTATATTCATTTGAACAAATATTCTATCTAATAACTGTAAAAAATACAATGACTACCCTGACTCGCTACAGTCCAACTTCGATTGGTGGTAGTAGTAGTATTAGAAGGCCTAAAATGAGGCATTGCTGGGCCATTGCATTCTTCAAACAAACAATCAAACATTCATTAAAGCCTTCTCATGTGGCAGTTCTCTGAATACTCCTATAACCTCAACAAGGACACCGATAGGTCAAAAGTTCTAGCTGGAATGATCATATTTGTCGACTGAAGTACATGTTCATAAAGTATCTAGAAGGATTGAAACCACTTAAAATCACTGCAAATCAGAAATTGGGGTCAGATACAATATTAGCCCATCATGGAAAAAAGAAATGGTAGGCACATTCAATACTTACAAATTGGAGAAAGGACAATTACGATTCCAATTGGGTACAGGAAAAAGGTGGTCCTCTCCAAAAAAGGCAGAACTACAGCCAGAAATCTTAATCAAATTAATTCAACGATTTTCACAGCTCCCATAAATTCAAAACAAAAAATTGTAATTTCACAGTTATACGTACTCAGGAAACAAGTTTACGAAAAACAATTTAATGTACATTTATTCACTATGTTGACCATCACATCCAACAGACCCACATCATACGAAAGGAACTTTATAGAGTAAAAAACACAGAAAGGGTGTTTGCTGCAAATATTCAAGAAACACAATAACTGACACTTCTATTGTTCTACAGTATAATTGGCAACAATTAAAACAGATTCACTGCAAATATTCAAGAAAGCACAAGAAGTGACTTTTCCAGACAAATACAGCCGTATACCCAAGGAAACTACACTAAAAATATATATTATGAACTGATCTAAATGAGAAGGGATTAACTTAGACCAATATAATAACTTTGTATAAAAAGTGCTTTTCATTGATCCATTTATTGAATTGTAACTACCACCTCTGATCTTTATATAAAAACCTTTTGGGAAGTTTGTCTTCATTTTTACTAGACTCCCTCCAAGGTGTTTACTGTATTGATTTTTTTTAACAAAAAATCCCTTAAGTGGACATGCGTTAATTAAATAGGTAGAATAGATTAAGAAAACGGAATCCTAATGGTTTTAAGGGTAATTATGGAAAAACTATACAACTTGTCGACAAATTTAATACCATTAACTACATACTTTAATTCTTGTGAAGCGGTTAAAAGGATCCTATACATATAGGACCAGAGGTAGTACATGTTACCATGATTATTCATGATAAATCTTATAAAAAATGAATTGTAATAAGATAATTAAGTGATTCTTATTTTCATATATTTTAAATGTATATATTACATTAATTTTGATGTAAGTGAATAAGATATCAAGTAAGTCTAAAATTTTGGATTAATCTAATGATGAGTTTTGGGATAAAATTATCTATAAAAAGCTATTGAACAGTGTAAGAGTGGGTGTAACTTATACTGGTGTAAGATGATCATAATGAGAGAGATAGAGGGAGTTACCATCATAACCTAAGAAATTTAGATAATGATAGTATGAAGCGCCGACCATGAACAGCAGATTTGACAGCAATACTGGAATGAAACCATGAGCCACCAATAGAGGAGATAGAAAATAATGGATCACTGCCAAAGAACCAGACATCAGCACCACTCTAATGCAAGATATTGTAGCTTCCTATAGCATAACAGAGTCCATACTAACCAAAGAGTCAGAAATTACCATAGAGCAAAACAAACAATGGGAAGAAAGAGTTGCAGTGCACATCAAATGCATACATCCTTCCATGAAAAAAATAAATATATAATCAGCTATTGGAAAATAATCAACAAAATTCTAAGACAAAGGTGCTCAGTTCAATTCCATTCTTATCAATTGATCAAACATTTTAAAGAAGCATTTTAAAATATTAGGAAATGTTCTCAAAATTGAAGCAAACAACTAAATTAACACAAGTGAGACTGGAAAGAAAATTCTTGAACTTACCATTCAACACGCTGTTCAACCACATAACTATTTGGAGCCTCTTCCCGAAGATAAGAATTTGTCAGGAACCTGTAGATTAAAAGGGTAAAAAATATGCACCAGTGTTGGTATCAAGATCAAGTGATTCAAAGAAAAGGATGCAATATTTACTACAAGAATAGCCTTACCAACAAAATGTTGCCAGAAATACACCAGTCAATATAAAGTGGAAAAGCAACACTGAGAAGATAACAAGAAGTGTATGTGCAGTACTATGGTCATACCTGAAAAATAAAGGGAAAATACAGCAATACAAAAAGTTAGTAGAGGCCAAGAGGAAAAAACTATAAGCTATATATATAATGAATCATCCAATCACACTAAAACCTTGGTTCATGATTCATGATTTAAAAAAATTCATACATACTGAAGTCTAAAGCAATAGCCTGTTTCTATAAGGGAAGTTTTCAAAAATGATCATCCTTCAGCTAAATAGATGAAATACAAGGGTTTACATGATTTACATTAGTGATTCATTGCATTTGCATATTCATTCTGTTTTACAAAAGTGAAGTGAATTTTAGCTGGACGTCTACGAAGAACCACCGCCATCAAAACACCACAATCAAAATGTAAGAAAAACTTACGCCGCACAATAAGCCAAAGTTGCAACAGCCAAAAGAAGACTGCAGATCACAACAAATGCAGGATCATCACGTGCCCATTGATTCTTGGTTTCTAATATCAAATAAGAACAAGAAGAAAATCAATTAAACAATTTTTTGAAATCACTAAATTAAATTTCCTAATTTGATAAAGCAAAGGCATTAATTATATAACTAAACCTACATTTTTTTACCATGAAAAATTGGGATCATTATGTATCACTAAATTAAGTTGATTTGGAAATTGCAAGCCTAATAATAAGCCAAAGTTCTTCATGGCTGATCCTAAAAACCAGCTCATTAGAAAAATATTTAACTGCCATGTTTAAAGGCACCATTACTTGAAAGAAAGGTGAACCGTGAAATTATTAAAATTTATCCCATCACTGGAATACAGACTTACAAATATGCTTAAATGCATGCATAAAATTTAAAAAGAGATTCATGTAATGGGAATATAATAGTTTGATTAGACTTATATCAGTCAATGAATAAGCATGCTCGTAACTTTTTCTGTTTGATTAGAAACATTGCCAGCCCAAGTAAGTGAAATCAGGCAGGCTAAAAGGAATTTTAGCATAAGATCAATGAAGGATATCATCAGCAATTCAGTATCATCATCAGTCATAGTTGTCAACTCAAACGTTAGCTTGTAAATCATAAGAGTTTACAGTTCTAGGTAAGGGAATCAAGTAGACATTTCAAACTCGTTTCTTGGTAGACTTGACTGGACTATTTCAGATTTACTTAAACTCACATAGAATCATGAATTACATACCGAGTTCATGATCCTGATATAAGATGAAAATCATGTCCCCAAATTACCCAAAATAATGACAGTATCTTGAACTCCCCCCTCCAAAGCATCGTTTTCACATCAAGGAAAACAAAAAACACAGGCTCTCCTCCCACAAGCAAACACTTACCTTTGTGACCTAACAAGTCACACTATCAAAGTATTTCTGCAATTCATTCATGAACCATTGAACCCAGAAAATCATTTTTGAATATTGAAAATCATCATCAATCAAGCAATCTATTTTAAGTATTATGGACCCACCACAACTTGTGATAGTTAAGGAGTTTCTCACATTCCATTTCTTTTAAAAAAATATAGGTCTATTTGTGTTGTGTTTCAAAGTCCATTGATAGACCACAGGTAACCCAAGTCAATACAAGGAAAAAGAGAGGAAGAAAGTTGGGGCAACAAGAGAGTAATCTGGAAAATGGTAAGGGCAATGAAGGAATGGCAGCTAATGGGACAATGAGGGATTCTCAGTTAGGGGAAAGCATGATGGGTATAATAACAGAATGGACAGGTGGCAACCTTTGGTTGGAGAGAAGGATTGTAGCATGATTAGAGAGAGAAAGGGGAATATGGGGTTGGGGGGGGTGGGGGGGGGGGGGGTTTGGCAAAAGGAGGTTTGGAATGCTTCTGCTTTAGAGAAAGGCTGCTAGCTGCAGACCTGGGGTGTTCGTTAATTGCAGCTTCTTTTGTAGTGTTTCTTTATTTGTTAATAGACATTGGTTTATGATTCTAAGGTTGCTTAGTTCAGATCAGTGAGTTTTAATACAATTTGTTTAGTCCAGATTGGTCCCTTTTTAGTTTCTTTCCTCTTCATTTTTCCCCTCCTTCTTTTCTTTTATCTTATTTTTCTTTTCTTTTGTCTTTTTTCTCCTTTGTTTTTTTTTCTCAACTTTTTCACATCTATCATTGGGTTCATTTACCACCAATCCCAATTAATTTGGATTAAAGGTGCTGTTGATGTTGATGTTGTTGATATATTTGAAAATTATTCTTAGTGCTTCTGTGCTTGTTAATCCCTATCATGCATTCTATTTGTACTTTCAATCCAGCTTCAATTCACATTCTGTATGTGTTCTGTTATGTGTTTTTTAGATATAACCATTAGTAATTTCCCACCATTCCGTTATGCTTGCTATACTGAGATGATAAATAGGAACTTGAGCATTATGTTGCCTGCATTCTATTCTATTTTCCACTGTTATGTTTGGATTGGGTTTGGCCAAACCCGTGACCCAACCCATTCAAATTTGAACGGATTGGTTTGAGTCGGTTTTTCAAGGGAAAAATTAAAACCCAATCCGTTTGTAAACGGGTTGGATTGGGTTGGGTCAACAGGTCAAAGTATTTAAATTTGTCTGGTATTTTTTAAATCTAATATTTTTTATAAGCTGAATTTTTTATTAAATGGAATATTGAATACATTACTTTTAACTGTTGCATGTAGCCAAAATAGTGGAAGAAAAGATCAAGGAAGGAATCGCATTGTTGTCATCATCATCACATAGGCTAACATACTATGTTAAAGATGGTTTAAAAATTGAAATATAATAAACAAACACCACACCCATGAAGCCTATAAAATCCCAAAACTAAAACTATTAAATCATAATTTGGAAATTCCAATGTTCAAATAGTCAAATGAGTAGTCCAACTGAAATTTCAACTAAATCTAAAATAGTTTGAATCCTAATTTTCTTGAGAGTGAAATTGTGATTTGTGAGAACTGAGTGAGAAAAGAAGAGAGGAGAGTGGACACGGTCTCACTCACTCTTAGTTAAATTATTAATTGATTTTTTTAATTTAAAAATATATATTATATATAATAATAAAAAATCAATACAAATTAACGGGTCAATAGGTCCAAATAGTAAATCTCGTGACCCAACCCAAAGTTCAACGGATTGGATTGGTTTGGTTTGGGTCTGACCCAAACACAAAAAATACCCAACCCAAATTGTTTGGGTTAGTTAGGGTCAATTTGTGGGTAACCCGTACCCATGAACACTCCCTATCACAAACTTTGCACTCTTCCTCGTCACTGTGATAATGTTTTTCAAATATTTTTATATTATGTCTACAAGTCAAGTTTATGGACACTCCACAAGTTTTCATAGACTCTCAGATTTGACAACCTATTACTAAATGCAGTTTCAACCCTGAAATGCATATAAGATACTTAGATAAACAACAACTGCCAATTCTCCTATCACATTCATGTAATTAGCCTAATATATTTATTGCAGATAAAGGCTAGCTAAGAATTAAGATACATAGCCTAGTAAAACAGAAGCTCCGTAAACATTGCTGAACCAATCACTGATAAAAAATGTGTACCAACAAATCAGAATATCAAAGATATTAATGAGTCATAGACTTACGTTTGTGATATTTAGTATGCTGATAGCTGCATCCGTTGTACAGTTCCATATCAAGAACACCAAAAAAATCCATCAGAGAAAAAGATACTACAAAATTGTAAATACACACAAAACAGAAGAGTTGAGCACAAACTCAACCAAGAACTTATGTCCATATGTGCAGTGGTGCAATTCAAATGTCCAACAAAAGAGGACTCACATTGCTACTGCGTTAGATAAAATTAACAAAACACAACTTTTCATTGCTAAGTGGCAACAGGGGAAGGAGAGACAGAATATGATTTAATTTACATATACTTACACAACTTTCGGTGACGTACATAGATGAAGCATTTGCCAAAAAGTATATTCAATATCCATTTGTTGCCACTACAACGAATAATAAATGAATCAGCACAGATTGAACATTAACGAGAGACAGACTCTTCAAATCAGAAAAATACGATCCAACCTATTCAATTTTGAACCGAAACATTAAGAAATTGAGGCTAATCTAACAATTTGGCTTACACGCCAGGTAATTTTAGCAACGGCATTTACGATACAGAATGAAAGGGAGAGATAAAAGCGCGAATTGGATCTTAGAGTGGTGTGAGAAGTAAATCTAGGAAATCGTGAAATGAAAGGAAGAGATCGGAAGGAACCTTGATGATTTTGCGGAGGTAGGGAAGCAGCATGGAATTGTTAGGTCGAGAGGAAGAGGAGGAGGAAGAAGAACGTCCTTTGGAAGCTGTGGGTAACATCTTCGCTTCGGTCACTCCTTCTCTTTATCTCTTCTTCTGCAAACGATCCACACGATTCTACTATTCTTTCTCTTGCTGTGTGTGATGTGTTGTCGAGTGCGATCTCTCTCTCTCTCTCTCCGGTAGCTGCCTCGAACTCTCTCTCAGATGCGAGATGGACAGGGACTGAAAAGTAAAACGCACACCAGCAACCTGGGCCGATTGCAATTTTGAATTGGACTCCAATCACCGTCTGACCCACTCTGGTTTACTAGGGGGGCAAAGCCTTCAAACATCACCATAGAAATAGATTCATTGGTGTAATTTTTTTTTACTTTGTTATAAGATTATTGATTTTATAATAATTATTTTAAATTACACCAAAAAAACAATATTTAATTGAAAATTACAATGCATCAAATAAAATTATCAGTAAATCAAGTCATAAATGTACGATATAATAATATATTTTTTATTATGTTATATTTATCTCTATCTACCACATCATTTATTATATCTCATTTATTTTATCATTTTTTCTTCTTTCTTAATTGTATAATTTATTATTTTAGTTGTTGTACATTTGTACAAATATTATTTTAGTTCTTATTTTAGATGGCTAAAATAAGTTTAGCTTTCCTATCTTAACCTAACCTATTATAGTCCACAACTTTCATAATGTTTGCAAACTAGCTCAATTTAAATTTGTTCAATGAAATATTTGACTTACACTTTAAATTTTATTATTTTTAGATCGATTTTAGCTTATCCAAGTAAATATCACATAATTTGATATTTCATCAAATATAAACTTTATTTTAGAAGCTTAAATTGAATTTGGATTTATTGGTTTTGATTCATTATAATTCTTAATTGACTTTGCTCAAAATTGTGTGATAAAATATATGACTTAGGCTTTAAATTTTGAACATGAATTAAGTTTTAACCTTTAGTGTTAACTCACAAAAACTTATAAAATTAGGTTTGGGATTAACTTTAAATGCTCAACTAAAATCTTATTTTTGTCCAATTGTGGTTTGTTATTGGCCTAACCTAAATCCACCTTTCGAATGGTGTAGACTGTAGTTCACATATTCCCAAACATTAAATGAAGAATTTTGCATTGTTAGTCTTGGATGAACGTTTAATTGTGTTCCAACGATTTTCCAAAACACACACTAGATCTATTTTGCCATTGAATGTGTTTTTGCATGCTAGCACAATTATTTGATGCAATACCAAATACACATTTCTCATATGTTTGGTTGTAGGTCTCTACGTCAATAATTATGTCTCTCTTAAAGCTTTACTTTGTAGCTTTCATGTTTTTTTTTTATCATTGGGATGTAGTTTTTGGTGTCATCAACATGTGTAATATATCAGCACACAGATTGTTAAACTTCAATGACGCACGTCTGAAAAGATTGAAGCCAAACTTACGCTAAGTCTTATTAATCTAGCCATTGAATTGTACAACAATATCATAATGATTGTAATATATCAAATTTTAGATAAATTCTCTAGATGTGACATTTTTTATATATCAAAGTGATGTTATCATTCACTGACTTTGAAAGTATTTACATACTCATGGATAAGAGCTTCCACCTGGTGAGGTGAATCTTGAATCGACACGTGATCACGAAAGGAGAAAGCTAGATTGGCAAGGCATTGGCTATCCTGTTACCCTGCCTCCTTACAGAGGAAACATTAAAAATTGCTGTCATGGGTTAGCTTTCTACAGTCAAACATGATCCCATCATAATCGGAGTGAAACTGAGACACTTTTGTTTTTTCAGGGGCCAACAATAGATGTCACAATTTTAAATAATTTAAATATTTATCAATGTATTTTTGATGAATATTATAAATAGTATATATTATTCATCAAAGAAAAATAATATGAAAATTTTAATTAATTTTTAAAGTAAAAAATACGTTGTATAATTTTCATCGAGATTTTTAAATTCAACAATTAAATTAATAAAATATAGCATTTGTAAATATTTATTAAAAATATAAATTTCTCAAATTTCACAACCCAGTCAACCTTTAATTGATTATAAATTATAATATGTCTATAAAATTTATTAAGAAATAGTACTAAAAAATATTTTTTATATAATTTAATAAATAACGTATCTGTTGAACATTAAAAAAAAGCATCTACAAATATTAAAAATGAGAAAAAAATTATATACTGAAAAGTGTAAAAAGTTTGAGAAGTATTTCAATCCTCTCTTCCATTACTTAGAAAAAGTGACTCATAGGTTTAAATACAAGATACTATCATTATTGGCTAGATAATTAAACATCCAATTCATAATCGCAACTACTCAATTACAAAAGCATAGTTATACCAACGCAGTTATATTCCTTGAGCTGAGTGGAGCATGCACAAAAGAGTTAAGTCGATTTTCTATTTTTTTTTTTATGCATTTGGGTCATCCAGGACTTGAACCAAAGACCTCTCTTATAAAGTAAATCATCACACTTATATCCAATCAATTGGGAGAGAATCAATATATTTCATTTGGGGAGAGTTTCATCCTTCTTGAACACAACATACAATTATTAGTTATACTATACTCTTTAAGTGTGCTTGTTCCCCTTTTTTTCTTTGCCACGACAAGTCCTTAAAAATAACTTCGATGAGACAAAAAAGAAAGACATTAAGAGAATCTTATACACTTTAAGATTTTTTCCAAACCCACTTCCAGCATTTTGAGTCAAGAGATAAATAAATAGACACATCTCATTGCATTGACCAGATGTGTTTGTAGTGATTGAGGGGATAAAAGACCAAATAGTGAATTATCTTTCAGTCAATCACTCTAATCTTTTTATCATAAACTTGTCGACTTTTGATATAATTATCTTAAAGTAATTAAAATAATAACTTATGATCGGATGAAATATAAATTTATTTCACACAATACAAATATGATTAAACTTTTAATAATCTTTGGATAAAAGTTATATTTTCTCAACTATTTTAATTATTAATATCATATCGTATAACATGTTCTTTATTTTTTTGGTAAATAGTAATTTTCGTTCCTGAATGTGTAGAACATTGACAAATTAGTTCCTGGAAGATGAAAATTCAAATTTTAGTCTCAAAAAATGAAAAAAGTGCAACAAATCCATATATTTATTAAATTTCATCCTTCACTATTAACGAAAGAGTGCAAATAACACATTCATGGACGAATTTGTAGGTGCACTACACATACACATTTAGAGACAAAAATGACTATTTATCAAAAATATAATATAATTTTCATATTTTCCCTATTTTTAATCTTGCAAGCACAATAATACAATAAATATTTAAAATAATAGGAAAACAAACATAAATTAGAGTAAAAGTAATAATAAATATAATATCGATTAATTATTTATCTTATTTTATTTATAAAAAAAAATAAAAGAAAAAAGGATTTGAATGACACGAAACTGAGAAATGCAAATGCCCCTAATTCAAGAAGCAGGCATTCGGATTTTGTGATTGGGAGAGAAACCGACCGAGTTGTGCTATTGCGAATGCCGCTGTCCCGTGCAATTCTAAGGTTCTGAAGAGCAAGGGTTTAGAATTAGGGTCTTAAACCGACTCAACCAACTTTGTGGGTAAAATTAGGGATTCAGGTCTAAGGTGAAAATTAGGGTTTTGGCAAGTCCCCAAAATGTCGACGGGCAAACCCAGAGACGGTGAGTTTCAGATGGTCCCGGCGCCGGGAACCTCAAAGCCGCCCCTTCCGCCGGCAGCAGCAACTAATGCGATAGTGGAATATACTCCGGTCTCTCTCAAAGAGGACGAGGAGGACCTAGAAATCAAGCTCCGACGGATTATCGACAATGTTCCCGTCCGTGTTAGCAATACTTCTGGTAGTTCCGCCGGTTCAGGCTCCGGCGACTTCCACCAGGTATAACCGCCCTTTTCTTTCTTTATTTATTTAAAATTGAAAAATACCTCTTGTGCCTGAGTTAGCTCTGAAATAAGGTGCAGGTTTGATAATGCTGTGCAAAAACTGTTAGGTAGTTGTTACCAAGAAGAAAAATGATCATTATCAGGGTAGTACTCGTTTTCCATTATGGGTGCTAGTAGGTTTTGTTCGAAATTTCATTTTGAGGACCCATTAATATAAACAGTAATCACAAAGGGACATTAGTTGTGGATATTATAGGTGTTGCCTGCTTATCAATTATTTGCATTCATACGAAATAACAAAAGCAATATGAACTATGAAGTGATACCTCAAATGCAACTGTGGTTTGGCTCTTAGATGTTAGATCACTGATTCACTGCAGTGGTGATCAGGAACGTAATGGTGGCAACGACGGGGATATATTGTTGAAATATGAAAAATCATCGTGTAAGAGAGAGGTTTGGAAAGACACTGTGTATGAGTGGAATTGTGGAAGTTCTATGAGTCGAATGTGAGGCGTCTTGTTGGTTAATAAGTGCTGGGGTGGGATGAGTAGGGTTCAAAGTATTTGAAGTAAATTTGGCCTCAGGACTAAAGAATCTCAAAGAAAATTGTGCTTGAGTTTTTAACCATACACTACTCCTATTTGGGGATTAAACTTAGAAAAACTACAGTTTATAAAGTGTGATATAAAAGGTTCGAGGAGTAGTTGGATGTGAACTGGTTGGCAAAATCATCATGCTCCAATGTTGCAAAGGCTAATGGCTCATTGATGAGTTATTGATTTACCCACTGTAGCTAATAAGTTGATTCTGAATGTTGGTCTCTAGCATAAACTTATCGGAAGTCAGAACATTGGACAATCAAGGGTATCAACTATGCTCTATTTTTTTTAAGCAGCATTCTTAGTCTCATTAGTGGTAAGGCATCCTTTTTTGCACTTGAGAGACATTCTTAATCTCAACTGTCCTGAATTATATTATAAGCATTATGGTCTATTCATGGAATATCTTGTTATTTGTGTGATTTGTAACAAGTAATAACCTAGATATGCATACTGAAGTGCTTACCTTCCCACTTGTGTTTATCCACCGCATGATGGCCCAGTTTTGATTAGCTTCTAGCTCGAGGGAACTTTTCAATTGTAAAACATGCTGTTTAGATTTTTCTTAGACAAATATGCCTAGCTCTGTTAAGTTTACCAGTGCTTTATGGAAGAGTGAGATGATGACGCTTTTAAAAGAGTTATGCACAAATTGATTTTAACATATGTGAGGATTTTGATTCATTTTATTTTCTTCTCCCTTGTTAAGAAGTTTATTTAAATTGGCATGATATCTGGGTTATTTGCATTTTTCTTTTATGTGTCAATAATTGGTAGGGTGATGGATATTGTTCTGAGTGTTTTTCTTATATGCTTCAAATTCGGGTTCCAACAGTATAGGCAAATGAGACGCAAGGAGCAAGATCGTCTTGCCAGGATGGAAGTCGACTACCAGAAAAGGAAAGAGGTGGCAGAATTTAATTTGAGAAGAGAGGAAAGACTAAAAGCGGCTGAGGAACGGACAGCAAAGAAGCGAGCAAAACGTCAAAAGAAGAAGCAAAGGAAAAAGGAGAAAAAGACCAAATTAAATGCTGGAGAACAGCAGCAAAAGAAAGAAGATTCCTCAAGTGATGGAGACTCTGATAATGATGAGGAGGCAGCACCTTGAAACCAGCTTTGGTTGTGCCCAAACTTTTAAAATTTGATTCAAGTAGGTGGGGATATCTGGGTTAGATAAAACACAGGCCTCTGTGTTTCAATTATTTGTATCCCATATGTGATTTCTGAGGTACTGTGTTCGAAAGTGATGCTATATATCGTTTCAAGCAAAAAAATTTGATGAAGTTAGAGAACAAATGTTACAAGCCTTTTATTTAAAAGATTATATCTTGCAACTCATTGTGTGTAGTGATGTAGTATAAAAGTGAATGATAACAAACGAAACGTTACACAAATCAGCTTAGCCAGTTTGGAAGAGTAAAATGTCCCGATTAATTCATTTTTAAGTATCAATGAAGGTTTAGCATTTTTTTAAAATTAATTTTGCTACAAGGAGAACTAATTTTACAAAAAATGAAAATCTTTAACTTCTTGACAAAATGATTTGAACCCTAAAAATAATTAATTATAGGTGTAAAATTTATTGATCATATTTGTTTTTATATTTTAAAAGTAATTTTATTTTACCATTTAAATTAAATTAACTTTTAAACTTATTTTAAAATATTTTAATCACATCTTTTTAAAATTAATCTTTATCTTGTTTTTGTTTTTAAAAATTATCTTCCTGCAAAATGTGTAGCTGACTAATAACTATATATGGAGAATAAATATCAAGTCAATTGCTTAAAGAAAAAATCAAGTCAGTCTTCAAAATTATATAGTTTGAATATTTTAGATTTTAAATCTCTAAAATCATTTTAGCCTCTTTACATTTTTTTTTATTTTACACTAAAAAATAATTTAAGTGTACATTGTCTTGTAAACTCATGAACTAGGAAGTTTTTTTCTTATAAAATTTTAGGGACCAAGATGTTTAATATACAATCTTTAGGAAGTTATAATTTATCCAATTGTTAGGATCTCTGTCTTGGTAGTTGGTATCTTTACGCCTACCGGGGTCAAATACGAAATTGTGGAGATTCTTTTCAAACTTAACAATGTGTAATATTTTTTTAATAGTATTTTAATAAACCATTTTCGTTTTTTTTTTCATTATTTCTCCTACTTAATTCTTTAGCCTATGTTTGGGTAAGAGAGATGAAAGCATAATTTAAAAATCAAATTGATAAATGATTCAATTAAAGTATTAAATTACTGATTTAAATTACTGATTTAATGATCAAATCAGTGAGTGAGTAATTGAATTATATAATTCAATTTTTACTTAAAAAAATTGAGAATTTCATACCCTATCATAAATATAGTATATATATATATATATATATATATATTATGATAAAATTGAACCAAACCACATAAATTAGTGTAACCAGTTACAATTCATGATAAATATGATTTATTATACAAAATAATTTATTTGTGAAATTGTGATAATATGACAATTGATGGGCCGGCCCAGCCCTCGAATAGGGGGTTAGGAGTTGGAACGTATGCCGTTTTGGCGTTTTCCTCTTTCCTCTTGTGCGTGCAGGAGTGACTAGCAAGCAAAAACGAAAGAGCCACCGAAACCGTAATCGCACTGTTAGTAATATCTATTCTATAGTTTGTTACTGACGCTGCACCCACCGCTAAACTAAACTTCCCCAATCACCATGGGAGATTCTAAACATATTTCTGTTCACCGTCTTCTCGGCGAAGGCTTAGGTTCTCTCTCTCTCTCTCTCTCTCTTATTTCGTTCAATCCGCCATGGATCCTTTACTGATAGCTAGAATTTGATTGTGTAATTTGATAGTAAAGAAAATCAGAGTTGATTAATTTTGCATTTGATTGGGTGATGTGTGATAGTTGCTGATGTGGTGCTGTGGAAGAATTGGCGTGGAGCGGTTGCGGTGCTCGTATCTGCCACCGCATTGTGGTACCTCTTCGAGCGAGCCGGTTACAATTTCTTGTCCTTCGTCGCCAATGTAGTGTTGCTTCTTGTCGTTATTCTCTTTTTCTGGGCCAAAGCTGCTAACCTTCTCAATAGGTCCTTCACATCCTCCAAATCATGTTTCATTTCCTAGATTTATGTCTCCACTAGATTCGTATACTTAATGACTAATATTCGAAGTTTTGAACTCTTCATAACTGAATTGAACATTAATGCGTTTTGAAGAAATATAAATTATTGCATGTAGATAGATATGCTCTGTTGACTGTTATAAAAATTTCTGCTCATGAAATTTGAATTAACGGTGAGGAATATGCTCCGAGTCCTGCTAAAGTTTAGAGAGGTGTTTTAGAGTAGTGTTGAATGTGCTTTCTTCACTTGAAGTCGAAATTGATTTGTTTAATGATGCAGACCTCTTCCTCCTGTCCCCGATCTGGAGATCTCGGAGGAAAGTATTGCCAGGGTTGCTGATGCACTGCAAATTTGGATGAATCGGGCTTTGTCCGTTGCACATGACATAGCGATTGAGAGGAATTTGAGGCTTTGCCTCCAGGTATGGGGCTTATATTTTTATCCTCGTCTTATGTTGAGATTGATGAATTTAAGCACTTTGAGTACAGAATTTTATGTTGACACTTGTTTATGTGTACTTGGTGAATCAGGTTGTTGGTGTATTGTGGGTAATATCTTACGTCGGTAGTTTGTTCAACTTTTTGACTTTGATCTATTTTGGTAAGTTCTATGCTTATGTAGCGTTTACATGGTCAGACTATCTTTTGCGAAACTCTCTTGGTTGGCATTCATTTGCTTTGATATTTCAATAACTTTCTGGACAGGTGTTCTTCTTTGCTTGTCTCTTCCTGTGTTGTATGACAAGTACCAGGACCGAGTTGATGACAGGCTGTGTGTGATTTATGGGATTATTCAGACACAGTATAAAAAAATTCACAGTACTGTTTTAAGCAAGATTCCAAAACTCTCGAACAAAGAAAAGAAGGTGCAGTAGGAACATGGTAAGAGCATTCTATTATTTTGCATGTATTTGATGCAAATAGTTACTCAAAAGCATATCTTACTTATGTTTGTAGCCAACTTGTTTATTTAATGATTGAATGTCCATGATTCTACTGTTAATAGCAATGTAACTTATTTTAGTTCTGCCCGTGGAAGAGAGCTTAGATACTACGTACCTATTTGTGTCTCAATAGCTGTCTTCAGAAAACTTTTGGTTTGGCAGCTCTCTACTTAAGACAGAAAACTTTTTCGTGCTGCCCCCTGAAACAAAAAAAAAAAAAAAGCCAATAAAATACCACTTGCATTTATGTTAACACTTCTATTTGCTTGTAAATACGTGATGTTCTCTCATGTTAGCTTTTGGTGAGTTTCCATGTCAATTAAAGTGTCATTATATAGAATTTATATGCTGTGAAGATGAAATAACTAGTTATGGGATAAATGGCGTTGTAATGTATAAAAATGTGTAATTTGGTATTTTCTGGTAGTTATATCATATTTGTGCAAATTCTATTTACTGGTGTTAATACCAAATCGGTTAGATGTTTTTTATATGGAGACACTTTTTTGTATAACTTTTTCAACTAATAATTCTAATAATTTTATTTGAGTTTTATAAGCAATATTAATTTTACCTTCATTCTGTAAAAATCCTTTGAATTGTTCACTTGAAAGTTTTGGTTAATTTATTCCATTTGAAATTCAGGGTGCAAATGGATAAGTGAAGTCTAGTTAGGAGTGTACGATGAAGTGCTTGAGGTTTGAAATTCCTTTATGCTGGGATTCTATTGCTCTGTTGATTGATGGTTAGAAGATGGTGGTATGCTTATTCTTCAGAATCAGGGTTGACCAATAGCTTTGACCTAGGTGCTTATTCACTTATGATTTTCTTATGTACCCCTTGGAAGATGCTTTACATGAACTTTTATCAATGGGTATGTTACCCTAGTTAAACTATATTTGGATAAAAAAGATTATCAGAGAGGGGAAAAATAGAAAAGAAAGGACATGGAGAACTTGAATGTCATTTTGTTTTTTATAGGATGGTAACATGACATGATGGTTTTGGCCACGAAAAATATTTTGGTTGGGTTGGTTATATGATGTATTGCTTAAGTGTTTACTTACCACAATGAGTACTATGATAATCTTTTCTCAAGTGGGAATACAACACTGGAAATAATAATAATAATAATAATAATGGTAACAAATGTCTTGGCATTGCGTCGCCCTTATTCCTAGCCTCAGGTTGGCGTGTGCTTGCTGCCAATGTGATTGCTAATTTATATTTTGTTTATTGACTACATTTGAGTTGGCTACATTACCCATTTTTGAAGTGTGGCTTTTCTTTTCATGTTGTTGCTGTTTTTTTTTCTCCTCACTTTTTGAGTTGGCAATGTTGCGCATGGCGCAATGAGACCAGTAAGACCATGGATCGTTAACTTTTACATTTGTCATATTCGCTTATTGGTCAATATTGCACTCTTCCTCTTTGATGGCCCCCTAAGTAATTCATTTTTAGTAGCTGGAAATATATTATTGAACCACGTTGAAAGGGTAGTGTTCACTTAAGGCTTAAATCAAACAAGGATAAAAGCTTTCTAATGGCTCAAACTAGTGAGTATACATGGAGTAATGCCCAAGTTTTTTTTGTAAGGATCGCACTTGTTCTGTTATTGGATTTTGGAACCTGGCCTGGTTTTGTTGTATGTAGTTGACAACTTCCAAATTAGGACTTTGTCTCAATGCAAAAGAAAAGGAAAGAAAGAAAAATTTCATTATGTTTTCTCTCTTGTTATGCTTGCAACGACTTAACAAGTAATTTTGTACAGCTTATATTGATAATGAATATAATCAAATCTCCAACGTAGTAACTTGTGAGTATTTTGTTTTAGGAACCCGTTAAGTTTAAATGCTATTGTCATTCCTACTTATACTTCCTGGCAGCATGTGTAAACAATTCCGTAGATATGTAGATTTTGCCTATTTCAGCTAATGTTTCTAGACCCAAACAACTTAATTGATTATATTTAATATCACATTTTTGGGAGGTACAGGTACCCAAACCCCTAGTAACAACTTATAATCCACCTTATTTGAGTAACATATTATTACCAATGTTGAATGCAATTCTATCAATTAATATTTTCACACTGGTTTAAAAATTGAAAGAATAGAGTGCTTGGTATTCATCGTTACAAAATGAAGGCCTTTAAGCGCATATATAGAATTTAGTATTTTTTTTAAGGGATTGGATTATATGTGAGCTAATCCTGAACCAGTGATTGTCCAACATAGATGTTTGTTAAATGTGATTACTAGAAAACGTAAAATGAACATTAAAATAATTCACTAACGAATAAAAATGGGTTAAGTGGCCCAAATAGCTTAGGGGAGGACGTTCCTGACGCTAAGCGAGAGAGATCAAGAATATGCTCCTCCTCTATGGAGAGAGGATCAAGGGAAATATAATTTTGACACAAATTTGCACACAGCAAAAGTAGCATGTGACAAAATTTATTGATTTAAAAATTAAAACTCCTCAACCTGCAGGCTAGAGTGATTTTTGAGATAAGGTCATGACTTATGCGAGGTGGTTGATGTCTCAATAATTTTTATTTAATTTTCAAAATCGCACTCAGACTTTCATTTAGACCAACTCGCGATAAAAAAACAGAAATGAATGAATTTCGTAAAATCTAAACAAAACACAATTTCAACAAATCTCATCTTACATAATTTCTTTTAATTTTTTAATCAATAGAGGTTAAAAAGAATGATATCCGTCCATGTTTAGGTTGGTGCAATTCGAGTGGATTTTTTTTCATAATATATATGGCAATGCTCTAAAAAATAATATGCTTACGCAATATAGAAGCAGGAATTAATATATTGTAATCACACTTTACAAAATGATTCTGCATTCTTTAGATCTATTGATCAGTAAAACTATTTTAAAAACAAACGTAGAAATGACAGCATATTAACTAGTGCAAGAGACGATTATCATTCGCTTGATTGAAGGGAGTTACCTTCCTTTATGAAATATAATTTTGAAGAATTAATTTTCAATTGAAAATATCCTTAGTGGCCTCATTTCCCACTGCAACTGATCGCACCAGCATGCTCTCCTTCCATGTGCTGTATACAGTTGATGCACTCTTGGAATCAAATGGAAGCTTCATTGTACGCTGGGCTGGGCAGAATAACTTTTACTGTTTCACTGGCGGATAACACATGTTTAAAGCATGTGGCTTAAGGGTTTGATTCTAAAATCCGTGTGTATGAAAAAAACATTTGTTGCGAAAAAATCAACTTTTTAAATAAATCTGAGTACTTTCAGAAATTTAGTTCCTAACTTTTGATTAAGAGATACCTGAAAATCATTATTTACTCGTATTTGATGGGTTCAAATATTCCAAGTTAACCAATGCACTGTTCCATGTACAAGCATTAAAATTTTATTGTTTGGCAGCATGTGCAGTCAGAGACATATATGTTGAATATCCATGTATATGATCGATATTTTATTGTATTCCATTAACTAGTAAATTATAATATTCTGGTCAATTCACTACAGACCACAGTACATTTTATGATTCGGGCATCATGTGATCAATCCTAAGCGCCTTGTGGTAGCAGTAGATTTGCCCAAGAGCATTTTCTAACAAGACAAGAAAAACAACAGAATAGAAATAGAATACATACTGTTATCCCTCGCATTAAGGAAAAAGACGGAGAAACCTATGCTATTGCGTGTTAGAACATAGAGGAATATCAGATATTCAACATTCACTCCGCCCGAATATTCTAATACCCGAACTCAATAAAAACCAGTATTTCATTCCCTTCAATCCTCTCCACTCCACCTACTCGATCACTAACAATCAACAAACATCATTTTGCTTAGCGATTAACAGATTGTTCGCATTAACATGAAGTTTGAGAAGATCCTGAAGAGGCTGATCGAGCAGACGCTTCCCGATTGGCGCGACAAATTCTTGTGCTACAAAATCCTGAAGAAACAATTGAACGTTATGTGTCTCGAAGATGGCCAAGCTCCACCCCTGTTGGACGCCAACGAACTCAACCACTTCCTTAATCTCTTGCAGCTCGAGATTGACAAGTTCAACGATTTCTTTATTGACAAGGAAGAAGAATATGTCATCAAATGGAGGGTAACTAACTATCCACATACACATTTCTTTCACGTTTTCTTTCATCTTTTCTTGTTTTGGCCTTCTATATCAGCATTGTTTGGATAAACTTCTCAACAAGTGAAAAGAAAAATATGTTGAATGAATTTAACTTCTCTTATATTAAAATTAGCTTTCGGAGAAGCTAAATCGGAGAACTTCTATAAATTAACTTATTTTCTTTTACTATTTGTACTTAATTTATTCAAACAGGACCATAAATATATAATCTGCCGTTTGTGTTGCAGGAGTTGCAAGACAGAGTTGTAGAAGCTGTGAATTCAAATGTAGACCTGATGTCGTTGGGGAGGGAAATAGTAGATATTCATGGGGAGATGGTTTTGTTAGAG
Organism: Glycine latifolia; assembly: GCA_013407115.1. Lineage (NCBI taxonomy): Eukaryota > Viridiplantae > Streptophyta > Magnoliopsida > Fabales > Fabaceae > Glycine > Glycine latifolia. The sequence goes on along the minus strand of CM023950.1, from coordinate 37,535,757 downwards.
AACTACAGTGCTTTCAACTACACAGGCATGTTATGTTCTAAGAGCTCATTTATGCATGAATGCTACTATTGACCAAGTGTATTTTTCTGTCTTTTATTTATTTTAAAGAGAAGTTTCTTTGATGAGTTTAATAGGCATATACTCAGTATGAATGTTTTTTAACTATTGTCTATCAACTAATCAGAATTGGTAAGACTTTTTCACATAGTTTTTATAAAAACATACAAACTTACTATATATAACGATTTGTGATAACTATGAGTTCATGTGTTATTTATTCTTCTTGGATTGAGAAGGGGTTTGATTGATGATGAATGTTTAAGTGCAGGTTTAGTGAAGATAATTAAAAAACACGATAAGAAAACTGGTGCTCTACTTCGCTCACCTTTTATCCAAGCTGTGGTGAAGCAGCCCTTCTATGAAATTGATGTGATTAACAAGCTTGTAAAAGAGTGTGAGGTGATACTAAGCATTCTTTTCACCAATGGCCCGAGCTCATCAATAAGCCAGGATTTTATGCAAAATGGTTTTGGCTCCATGAGTGATAATGAAAATAAAGAGACTGTAATGCAGGTTCCCGAAGAACTTTCTGAAATAAAAAATATGAAGAACATGTATATCGAACTAACTCTAACAGCACTGCATACCTTGGAGCAAATCAGGGGTAGAAGCTCAACTGTAAGCATGTTCCCATCTTCTCCACACAACTAGGATTTGCAATTGCAAGAGAAAAAGAATTGCACTAGAGAGAGCAACCTAGTAGATACTGAGAATAACATGGATCTTCTCGTGTTTTTATATGGTTGATATTAGAGACTAATGCAGGCATCCAAATAGTTACTCGGAATATATCACACATGATGGGTATTGACTCTCAGTCTCATGTTTCCTTGTTGCCCTTTTCTGTGTTGAGATCGTACTTAATAAATTTGAGTGGAGAAACTCGTTTTACTTAGTATATATAGTCATTATAGTGGCTATCTAATAATTTCTAAGTAGGTGGTTGTGGCTTGATTCTTTCCCCTTATCTGTTTTGTAATGTACAAAATGGTTTCTTCAGGCTTTGAGGTGTTATGAACTGGTCAACTATTTTGGTCTAACTTTAGCCCTCAAGATGGTAGCCACTATGAATGTGTTAATAATCTATCCCACTTGTACATTTTCATATGAAATTGTAAGTTAGAAAGAGGTTGGAAAGGAAACGAATGAAGAGTAAACGGGCCCCATATAGTACGAGATGACTCCATTGGCATGTTAAATTGGGCTTGAGTCATAATTTCCCATTTTAATAAAAACTTTGATGAATTTTATAATGATACCTGTAACTGTATAAACTTAAAAAACTTCAAAAAATGAGTCACTTTTATAAATTTAATTAAATTAAACGTCTGCTTAAGCATATATAAGATAAAATAAGCCCAAATAAAGCAAGTAAAAAGTTATGTTTTGGAAGAAGAAAAAGTAATTCAAACTCGACTGACTGATTTATTTTGACTACTTAAATTTAAAACATGAATTTGTCTTGATTAAAAATTGATTTACAGTTTGATTATTTTTCTATATAAATTTTCTCTTTGAATAAATTTTTATTAATTTAGTATTTAATAGATACCTTCATGTTAAAAAGTAAATAAAAATAATAAAATATATTTTTGTATAATAGCAACACCTTAGTATAAGTGATGAAAAAAATATTTCTTTGAAGAATATTTATGATCATGCATTTAAAATGACTCTTAAAAAAATGACTCTTTAACATTGAAATTACCGCCTGTGTTAACAGACTGACATGATTGAAGATAGTTTTTAATAACTAATATGTGTCCTTAAGGCTTCTTAATTCTTAGTCCTGACTTGCAAGTATCGATCAACTTCCTGCACACAAAACCCACTATTATGTGAATCCTGCGCATGAACCAGAACCAAAACCAAAACTGTACGAGATTCTGATGCAAATACAAAATCATGGGCAAAATGTAATTCTAACAAAAAAAATTATGTTTCCTCAGACAAGGACTCCGCATCATACTGTCAAACAAGTTGGCTAGTATTTTGAAAAGAAACAAAAACCCGCAGATTGCATGACAGGTCTAATATACAATTCTTTCAAAGTTGTGTTTTGAAATTTCTCTTACTGACACTAACCGTAGACAAGCTATGAAAGTAAGTGAAAACTCCAATGCCCAAGGATCTTCATTTGCTGAGAAGTCATCATGCTTATTAGCAATATTGCACAGGATCTTTTAAAATTGGAAATACACGATGAGGTCAATTGCCTAGGAAGAGGGCCTCAAAACGCTGTATCAAAAAGCTGAACACAATTAATTAAGCAAATAACCACAAGAAACGAGGGACAATTTTTGGGTGTGTGATTTCATTATACTACTCTCGAGGCACATATTATGCATATTTGGGAAATGGAGTTGCATCTGAAGGTGGTAATGTGACTGATCGCAACAACTCCAGTGAGAAAACAAGCCCAAGGAAATGAGAAAGAATGGTGTTCGCTGAAGCCTGTACAACAAAGACAATAAGTCATTTCTTGATGAGTGGCACCAAGCAGTCAAACATTATTTTTATTTTTGTTTTCATTTTAAATGGAAATATTTTCACAAGGATCAATGATTGCAAAAATGCAGGTGTACTAGAAAAATCTTGAAAACAATAAACAAGGCAACATTACAGAAAGTGTATTAGAAAGTACTACTATTTTCATTATGTGATACTAAACAGATCAACTTGATGGGAAAAAAATATACTAAACACCATCAAAGCCTTCCTATTTCCAGAAGTCATTTACATTATTTCAAAATTGACCACCTCTAAAGTAAGGGGTGCATTTCAGAGGTGAAAGTGTAGAGGAGTTATAATTCATAATTACTGATTGAAAATCCAAGGGGGTAAATTTTTACATATAGCTATTATGAGAGTTCAATTGTTTCTGTTTTCAATCCTATTGTAATGTTAAGCTCCACTAATCCACACTTGACCCCCAAATAACAGTAGTCAAAACTTGTCCCAAATTTCTCATTTATATATTTTTAAAATGAAGAAGAAAGGCAATGGCAGATGCCAGAGAACCAAACAGATAGAATTGTAGTTCAGGTGGCAAAAATACAACTTTATATTGAAGACATACCTGCACCAAAAATACATCCAATGCGAGCACTGGGGTGGTACCGGGAGAAATTCCCTGATAATACGGGTTTGCCGAGGAAGTGAGAGCCTTAGCAACTAACAATCCAACCGTGGCTTGCATCCCAAGAATAGCAGCACCCATCCCCAACAGGTTCAATATTATACCATTTTTCAAGCCGTTCACTACATCTGCACGAGGAGGAGCCTGAAAACACAAGTAAAAGCAAAAGCAAAAGCTAAGCCACCTCATAAAAAACACTAAATAATACACACACAATGATTTCACATCATCTCCCTAAGCAAATTCAATAATTCACACACACCTTGGTAGGGTCATTTGAAGTTTTTCGAAGCTTCTCAGAGAGACGAATATAGCCAAAGGACCAAAACACTGAAATGAAGGCAGCAACTATTCCTCCCGCCGTGGCATAAAATGTGGCCGGCGATGTCACTTTTCCGGTGACGACGACGGAGAATGAGAGTATGACGGCAGCCACGACGGTGCACACTAGCTGACCCCAAAACCCTAAGCTACCCAAACGCTTGAAGTATCTCGCCGTCTTCTCCAATCTCTTCGCCACCTGCACCACAGCAATACAACATATTGGAACCCTAGAAATGCATGCAATTCGAATTCGCAATCGAATAATCCAAAAGCACACAACAGCACCTGCTCAATTTTGGCCTTATCTGATTCGTCGTTGGAGGGAGTGAATGCCGGAGACACTTGCGAAGAAGCGCTTGCGGTGAAGGGAAGCTTCTTCCATGGTTGACGAGCGATGGAGGAACTACAAGAGGAAGATGAACGAGCCAAATTGAGAAGGAGTGAGGGGAAGGAATTCAGGCGGAGAAATGGTTGAGGGAGTCGAGGGGCGGCGACGGCGGAGGCTGACAGAGGAACTGCCGTGAAGCTGCCGGCGCGTGTTGCCGGCAGAAGTAGCGTCTGCATTGCTGGTGTTGTGTTGTGTTGTGTTGTGTTGGGGTGAAAGAAAGAGTAGAGTCTCCGTTCGACTTTTGACGGTCTTTTATTTTTTAGTGCTTCTTCATACACCAGCTGAAACTTCTCCTACACCATTTTTTTTTTCAAAAACCCAAAAATGCCCCTGGTGCTTTGGACAGAAATATGCAAGGTTGGAGTCATTGAGCTTCATTTGAAACACTTCATTTGAAAAGCAGAAGACATCCGTACAGCATTGGAAACATCCGTATAGCTTCATTGCAACAACATTGGTGTTTTTGGGTGGCATTTTATTCCTTTCTGGTGGTTCTGGGTGGTTGCCGGAGTTGCAGAGCCGTCGGCGAAGGGTGCAAAGGTGAGTGGTGGTCGTGGATTTCGTACGGATTCGGTAATCCGTATGAGCTATACGGATTACCTAATCCGTATAGATCAGATGGATTGATCAATCCGTATAACCCATACGGATTAGGTAATCCGTATAGATCATACGGATCCGTATAGCTCATACGGATTGGTCAATCCGTATAACCAATACGGATTACCTAATCCGTATGGTCCATACGGATTACCTAATCCGTATGGTCCATACGGATTGACCAATCCGTATACCTTTGAAATTGCTGAAAAAAAACCTTTTTTAAATGTGGAAATTGTTGTGAACATGTATTTGCATAAGATTGAGTTTATATTGATAAATTAATTGATTAAATGAAGTTAAAAAATTTAATTGTTGTATAAAAATGACAAAAGATAAAATGGAACAATATAAATAAAGACAATTTAAGTATAAGCGTGTGTATATATTTATATGCTATTCCACATGGAGTTTTATTATGTTTAATTGGATTGGTATTTGTTAGGATGGACAACGATGAATGGATTTATGACAGCATAATGTCAGAAGAAGTGAATATGGAGGAAGACCTTGGAGTAGATGATGATGCGTTTGAATTCAATGAAGACAATGGTGTAGACCCGGATGCGAATGAGGATAATGGTTGTTTAATTGATTGTTCTGCAGAGTTTCAAACAAATGAGGTAATTAGTTTTATATGAAAGTATTTAAAGTTGTTATATGACACGGTTTAGCATATGAAATATTAATTATCCATTTGTGTAGGTGTTTGAATCGCGAGATGCGATATTGAAATGGGCTCGTACCGTTGCATTTGAAAATGGTTTTGTAGCGGTCATAATGAGGAGTGATACAAAAACTGGAAAAATGGGAAGATCGTCGTTTGTGTTAATTGGTTGTGAAAGGAGTGAAAAATATAGGGCATGGAAAAAAGGTTTCACACCTTCAACCACTAGTACCAGAAAATGTGAGTGTCCGTTTAAGCTGAGGGGTAAACCAATCCCAGGAGAACAAGGGTGGATGGTGAAGGTAATATGTGGGAATCATAACCATGTTTTGGCTAAGTCATTCTGTGGACACCCATATGCTGGTCGAATAACTGAGGAGGAGAAGATCATTGTTGGTGATATGACAAGGTCCATGGTGAAACCAAGAAATATTCTGTTAACTTTGAAGGAGCACAATGCGGATAATGTAACAAGTTTGAAGCAAATTTACAATGCAAGATATGCATACCGAACGCGTACAAGAGGCAATAATACTGAAATGCAACAGCTAATGAAACTTCTTGAACGTGACATGTATATTCATTGGCATCGAGTGAAGGATGAAAATGTTGTACGTGACTTGTTTTGGGCACATCCAAATGCAGTACAGCTGAGTAATGCATATCATATGGTGTTCCTCATTGACAGTACCTACAAAACAAACAGGTACAGACTTCCTTTGCTTGACATTGTTGGTGTAACACCAACTGGGATGACATTTTCAGCTGCATTTGCCTATTTAGAGGCTGAACGCATCAACAATGTTGTCTGGGCCCTTGAATGCTTTAAAGGGATTTTTTTGAAAACTGAATTCAGCCCACAGGTTATTGTTACTGATAGAGATTCAGCTTTGATGACTGCTGTGAAAACTGTTTTTCCCAATTCAACTAATTTATTGTGTCGGTTTCACATTAACAAAAATGTGAAGGCAAAATGTAAAACTTATGTTAGGCAGAGTCATGCATGGGATCATGTCATGCAAGCATGGGGATGTCTTATTGACTGTGCTACTGAAAAGCAATATGATGAATATCTTATGAAGTTCGATGTTGCATGTGCACCGTGGCCTACGTTTGTTGATTACGTTAAGGACACTTGGTTGATTCCCCACAAAGAAAAGTTTGTCACAGCATGGACAAACAAAGTTATGCATTTTGGGAATACAACAACAAACAGGTAAGTTTCGGCTTGACATTGCTTACATTGACATTTGCATAAGTTTATTGTATTGAAAAATATTTGATGACATGATACACTGTAGGGTGGAGTCTGCACATTCGACCCTAAAGCGCCTACTGCAGAATAGTGTTGGAGACTTGTGCACTGTTTGGGATGCCATGAACAACATGATCACCTTGCAACATACTGAAATCAAGGCATCTTTGGAGCAAAGCACACATGTTGTAGGGCATGCCTTTAAAGTTACTTTGTACAACAGACTTGTTGGCATGGTGTCCAGGGTTGCCTTAAACCATATTGCTTCTGAGTATGAGCGGATTCATTATGCAGGAAAAAACCCAAACCGTTGTGGATGTGTTCTCAGAACAGCTTACGGTTTGCCTTGTGCATGTGAGCTAGCTAAGTTTGTGCTTCAAAGTATTCCAGTGAACACCGTTCATTTTTTTTGGCGGAGATTAAGCTTTGAAAGTCAAGATATGCATGAATTCCAAGTTACCATAACTGAAGAGATTGAAGTCATATGCAACCGTTTTGATAAACTTGGTTTGTGTGGCAAAATGACCCTTAAGAGTAAGCTTAAACAAATTGCGTATCCTGATTTAAATTCCATGTGCCCTCCTCTTGATAAGGTTAAAACTAAAGGTGCTCCAAAGAAGAAGACCACAAAGCATGAAAGGTCAACCAGAAGAGATCCCTCTTACTTTGAGTATGTAGACGAGTTTCATTCAATGCAAAGTAGTTGTTCAACTCCAAAACAGTCCAATGCCTCATCTGATGTTCAGATGCAACAGGGCTTCGTTCCGATGCTAGATCAATTTCATCCATTTATGCAGAAGTTCATCTTGAATGTCACCGATGTCAAAGCAGATGGTAATTGCGGATACCGTGTGATTGCTGCCTTATTAGATTATGGTGAAGAATCTTGGGCTTTGGTTCGTAATCATTTGCTCAGAGAACTTGGAGAGTGGACCGATGGATATATTGCGTTGTTTGGTGGTATACATAGATTTGAAACCTTAAAGCGGTCCCTACTGGTTGATGGATTCTCAAAGGTATACCTGTGTTTTGTTTAATCATTATATCCCTGTAATAATAATGCAACATCCAACATATTTTATTTACTGTTTATTTACAGGTTACTATGGACAAGTGGATGGATATTACAGACATGGGCCATGTAATTGCATCCAGATATAATGTGATTGTCGTATCTCTTTCACTTAAGCAAAGCATGACGTTTTTCCCGCTAAGAAGTCAACCGCCCAGAGATCCCAACGTTCATCGAATTCTGTGTATTGGACATGTTTTTGGTAACCACTTTGTGCAGGTATGACAATATTTTGTTCATTTTATGATTAAATTTTTAAACAGAATAAACGCATGATTGTTTGCTGTTCTTGTGTGGCACAGGTTTCCCTAAAAGACAATTGTCCCTTGCCGTTAACTGCATTCTTGTAGGGTAGTCACCGTACCAGCGAAGCACAAGATTGGCCAAATTACTATATTAGTAGAATGCAAATGTATTACGCTCATACGAATGTGCGCACTGAACATGTAGACTTACAAGATGTGTAGAAAGAACTCAACAAACAATGAATAGCGTGTTTTTTTGCATAACAATATCTAAATATATTTATAAATATGATAACATGTGTGTCCAACATCAGAAAAAATATGAAACTAATACAAGTATTATTTTGTCTAAAAGTAATATATGTGCCTAATGGTCTAGTCAAAGGCGCCTCCGCTGTGTCGGTCGTGGTCGGGTCCCTCGAGTGCAGACGAGGCCGTAGTCCTTGACACTACGAGCTAGGAGCAACATTTGTTGCGTCCTAGAGTATGCCTCGGAGCCCTCTGCAACCATCCCGTCATCTATGAAGGCCTGCAAGCTCTCTGCCAGCCGTTCGCAAACAGACTGCAAGTACAAATGAGAAAAACACAAGCACTAAATGATTAACAGTTGGAAAAAATGATAACACTTGCCATAAATGAATAAGTTTGAGTTTTTTACCACTGCATGCGCTGGCAGGTGCTCATCGAGACTCCCATCTGATGCATGGGGAGGCGCATCTGGTGAACCGGGATGAACATCAACTGAAGGGGGGCGGAACTGGATCAGCAGTGGGCCCAGGTGTAGCCTGTGCACGGGCCTCTACGTACTGTGCCGGAGTCATGAATGGATGTGACACCCGATAGAACCACTGCATATACCCAGGGACACAATGACTTGGATACTGCACCAAGTCACCGATGTCTACAAGGTAATCCGCGTAGTGGTCCCATCTGTCGTCAACCTCGTCTGCGGATGGGACTCCTGACGTAGGCAGGTCCGGAATGTGCTGAATCTGCCCAAACTGCCTAACCACCCTGTCTGGCAGATACCGGACGACATGAGGACCCCATCTAATGAAACCCATAAACAAACTGATGGGCTCAAAATCCCTAAGGGGCCTGTGCTCCGCATAAGGTGTCCAGCAAATATCATCTGCTCTCAACCTGTCTATACGAGCACGGTAGGTCGTCAGCGGTAACGCCTTCGCACTCTTCCAGCGACAGGCACGCGGCTGCGTCTCCTCATATGCATCCTCAGCACTCCCGTTACCCACCGTCGGAAAATGCTCATAGATCCAGCACTACAAAATCAAATGATGAAAGTCAATAACAGTTCTTCGCATAAAACCCACACCAACACACAATTTCTAACAACATTACCTGAAGTATAGTAATATATCCAGCCAGATGCTTCCCGTGGTGTTTTGATGCATAACTCAAATTCTCATACATATGCACCAAAGCACCAGCTCCCCATGCATATCCGGCTGCTTCGTCAATGTCTCTGAAGGGCTCTAAGAACTGAATGCCTATATGCGTCGCACTCTTGTTGGCAAACAAAGTGCAGCCAACAAGATGCAAGAGATACGCCCTGGCTGCTAGTAGCCACTGCCTAGCGCCACACAGTCTGAAATAAAGCTCTCGAAGCCATGACAGTCGCACATATGCCCCGTGGCACTGTGTCGTCTCAGCTTCAGCTTCATCAACTGTAACGTCGAGCAGCTCCACCAGCAAAGTAATAGCGTCTCCGATGTCTACCTGGTCATACGAATGGAAGACGCCGGTGACAGGGATATGCAGGAGGGAGGCAACGTCGTCCAATGTAATACTCATCTCGCCGACAGGGAGATGGAAACTGGAAGTCTCTGCGTGCCATCTCTCGACAAATGCAGATAACAAGCCCCGATCTCCCGTCTCAACAGAGCACCTAATCAGCGGACTAAGGCCTGTAGCTGCCACTAGTCCCTCAATCTCTGGAGCTGGCTTCCCGAATTTAGTTACCTTACGTCCATGGGAAGCCAACTTTAGCTCTGGACGTTCCTGCAATAATTCAATGAACACTTATTTACAATGATTAACATGCAAACATGTTGTCCTAAACTACATCTCGTTGTCTTATAAATACGTCTCCGCTCCAGACTTTAACAGCCACGTGATCCACATAAGCACACAAGACTGAACAGTCTTCTGGGCCTCCTGGAAAACCTTCCGAAGCCACATCATCTGTCACCGGTACATCACTATGTCTATATGGTTCCTCATCTACAGGATCCTGAACTGCAGCGTCCTCGACTGGAGGATCCTCAACAACACTAGCACTAGCTCTCTTTCGACGAGCAGATGCTGTCGGCCTACGCCGCTTATGATCTCTATCAACCGGCCGTTGCATTCCTCCTCTAGTCTTTGCCATAACCTGTTTACATTTGTTTATATATTACATTATCACTTCAAACTAAATCACATGCAAAGTTTTATTCAATTTCTATGAAAAGAATCCCATTTCGGGTTCCACAAGCATGATTCAAAACCAATGTCACCTAGCATGTTGTGGGCTATGAAAAGAATCCCATTTCAGGTTCCACAAGCATCATTCAAAACCAATTCTAGCCTAGCATGTTCATTTCTATCAAAAGAATCACATTCCGCGTTCCACAAGCATGATTCAAAACCAATGTCACCTAGCATGTTGATTTCTATGAAAAGAATCCCATTTCGGGTTCCACAAGCATGGTTCACAACCAATTCTGACCTAGCATATTCATTTCTATCAAAAGAATCCCATTCTGGGTTCCACAAGCATGATTCAAAACCAATGTCACCTAGCATGTTGATTTCTATGAAAAGAATC
>CM023950.1:37418410-37525170 GCA_013407115.1 Glycine latifolia | reverse complement strand
TCATTTCGGGTTCCACAAGCATCATTCAAAACCAATTTCTAGCCTAGCATGTTCATTTCTACCAAAACAATCTCATTTCGGGTTCCACAAGCATATCATTATCCATATTTGGGTATTCAAATGCAAAATACTGTGCCTAATTATTTAAAAAACAGTTTTTTCAGACAAAATTGTCCTGTACGGATCAGTCAATCCGTATGGCTTATACGGATTATCGAATCCGTACGATGCCCCTTCTCCATTAACGGCCCAAAATCAGAACAACTTACCTCACGCCGACGCCGCCACCAACTGCAGACCGTCCCACCACCAAGCAACACTAACCACGCACCAAATGCAGAAGCAAGGATTCAAAACAAGCAACCACCAACAACAATCACCAGCGGAGAAGCGGAAGAGCGGAGGAGGGAAAGGAAAATGAAAAGCTTTTAAATTAAATTGCCAGGGGTATATTCGGAATTGCACTGTAGGGTAAATGGTGTAGAAGAAATTTTGCTGGTGTATGAAGTTGCACTCTTTATTTTTCCGTCTTCTGCTTTCCCACGCTTTCAAACTCGGAATGTTAAAGGCCCAGTTTTCGGTTGGATTTTGCTCCATTTCCTCTCGGCTATTGCTTCCTGCACCTCCTTTACGGCTTCCAGTCCAGAATGTAATAATGTAAAATTATTATTCTGGAATGCACCCTTTTTTGTCTTCCAGAATGACAAATCCAAAAGGTAAAAAACCTTCCATAAAGGGTGCAGGAAAAAACTTCGAGGTGCAGAAAGTAACAGCCTTTCCTCTTTCACATAGAGCCTTCATAACTGAATCATTGATGGGTTTTGTATTAGTATTGACACCCTCACTTTATTTGAAATTTATCTATTTTACTAAAATATCTCCTTACGTTTGACACCCTACAACACAACACAATTTAAACAAGTTTTCGTGTGTCAAAAGCCAGAGGTATTGTGAAAAAAAAAACTAATATAATTGAGGTGTTATTGACAATGTGGCAGGTACCAATAGTAATGCCCGTTTTGTTGTTCTCCGGCCTTCTAATAAGTTCTAACTTCATACCCAATTCTTTCTTTAATTGCTGGAAAAAGACTATTTTAATGAAAAATTGAAGACCAAAACATGACCATAGTGATAAAAGGCAAACTACTCGTTATCATTATTGTTTTATTTATGTTTATGTTACTCGTTTTCATTAACCAACGGCGTTAGATATTTTTTGTACTACTAGTATTTTTTTTTTCTATTCCTGAAGACATGCGGTAATTAAAATGATGGTTTAAAATTACATATAAATAAAATGGACCTCGTCGTGTGTGAGGATGTATTAGTTTACTCTAAATAAATAAATTAATGCTAGGGTTATTTATGATTCTCGGACAATGCCATCAATTTGGTACAAAAATAATAAGAAAACTAGACGTTGTATCTCTTGTGCTATTATTATATTATATTGAACTCTAGATACTCAGCAGTTCAGTGGAGTTTATGATCTGAAGCCTGAAACTATATTCGCCTTGAATATTTCTTTATAATAAATGAATTTCAATGGCTGAAATCATGTCTAGCTCAAAATAAGAGAGGCTGAAATTAGATGATAATCAGGAAGGCGGAGACACACCTCCAAGGAATCACGAGGTCTAATTTTAGACAAAGTATACTTTTGGCATATGGTTTGATCATAAATAGGCAGACATGTGATAAGGCAATAATGTTGTCATTATCGACCATGTTGGGTGACAAATACTTAATGTGGTCACACGTGTCGTAGTTTATTGACCCATCAACGGTTAGTGATGAGAAAACACCAAAAAGAAACAAATGCATCATATCATAACCACTGAAAGAAGGAGCAAGACAACCTGAGGTAAAAAGAAAAGTAAAAGAGAAAAGTGGGATTCAAAGGTGGATATGGCCTGCCATCCCTTTAAACAACTTGGAACATAGATGGATTAAAAAAGCAATCACTTTAGACAACTTTGAGCAAAGCATGGCCGTGTTTTTGGAATTTTACTTCACCACCATCCCTTTCTTGTTTCCTTATGTCACAAGTAAGTGGGGATATTATATACTTTACCATTTCTTTGCATGCACCTTTATAAATCAATTAAAATATAACAAACTTTCATTCATGTTAATATTGTTGATTGTCTAGTGTGACTTTTAGTCTAGACAAGTTCGTGTCAGTTCTTGTTTAATATATCATTTCCTCATTAAAGATCTGTAGTTGTCATTTCTTAAAGTCTAAAATTTTTGTATTACAAGTACATTTTTGTATTACAAGTACATAACTACATATCTGTTACTATTTCTTTCTCTAAGTTTTCACAGGAACTCTTCTGCCGAGATAGAGTTTTGCAATTGGGAAGGAGAAATAATTCTCTTCCTTTTTCTTTTTTTTCCGACTTTTCATTGGATTCATCTACTACTGACCCCAATTAACTTGGATTAAAGATATTGTTGATGTTGATATGTTAATAATTTACTCATTAACCAATCACATATGGGCAAAATATATATTGTAGGTAACGTTTTGCGTGAGTTATAAATAGTCCATAAAGGCATAAACAAAAGTGATTATCTATTACACATTTAATCACTGAGCATCTATTCTATTCTAACAAATCAAAATTCAAGACAAAAGTCTAGCATGTGAATCATAACATGGTCTCGTATATTCACCACAGATATCTCATGCTTGTATCGTATCTCATCATATGCACTCGATTCCAAAGCCATTCTTCTATGACACTTACATTTGCAGCCTACATTTAACTCGATAGAGTTCTTTTTTTTCTATTCTTATTTTGGGCCGTTTCGAGTGATTGTTTGTCTTGTAGATGAAAAGAGGGTCACCACTTTTATCCATATATATTGGTTTCACACACTCCACAAGACAGACAGACGCTTTTCACAAACTGATTCTCTTGGCTTCCACTCTGCAGGGACCATGGCTTCTAGTAGGGTCCTGTTATCAGCAGTTTGGGAAGACCATTCAATTTTTTTGTTTTCTGTTGCATGAGTTTTCCCAATCACACTGAAAGAAACTTTTGCAACATGCATAATAATGTTAGTGAACTAAAATACTTCTCCTACTTCTAACCCATCCCGTGGTATCAGCAATCTGTTCTCCAAGTTCAGCATAGAAAAAATAAATGAAATCAACATCATCAACTTTTTATCGTCATATATTAGAATTTTATAACAGACTTTGTGAAAGGACAACGGTACTTTTCATTTTATAAGTTGGAATCGATAACTATATAAAATAATGTTTAATTAACCATTTTGCAAGTTATCTAATTAGTCCCTACTTGTAATTATTAAGTATACATTTTAAAGTTTCATTCTTAAATATTCTCCCATATATTATAGCTCCAACACATACTTCTTTTCTTGCAAGTTGCAAAATTCCTTAGATGGAGAAACCATTGGTCCCCAAGTCCAGTGATCCTGAAAAGTGAAAAGATATACAACCAGGCCTAACTAGTAGTTCCAGAAATCGTTGTGCGAAACCATTCCCACATTCTCCTCAGATAGTACGCTGCATCTGCATGTAATCTTCTGTCGACTCATTGAAATGCGTCTTGAGAATTTAAGCAATCCAATCAAAGATATTAGTGTGTTCATATGGCATTAATAACCTGAGCAAGTGTCCTCGTTTTGTTTATTTAAAAACATCTTGCTCATAGTCTTGGACTGCGTTCATCTCAGAAAAGCTGAAGTCTCATGTGAAAGTTTTGTCCCTTTATAAAAATTACAAGCATACTCATGAATAAAATATATCATATCTTCAGTCTTTACATATATTAATAACTTCGAATCTGTGTGTTGTGTTAAAATAGCTATGTAACCTCGTGACTCAGATTAAAAAAAGAAGGCTTCGGGATTTGGATTTTATATATGCTTTTCCCTACTGAAAAATAGAATATTTGTTATTTTAACAGTTGGGGTTATGAACTTTTCCCTATTAAAAATCGTGGCCTGCTCAGGAAACAGTTAAGACTTAGACCTACATTCATGATGGACAATAATCTATCACTTTTAAGGTTGGAATTAAGATTATACACGACATGCTTTTTGAAACCTTCAGAGTCCATTATTTAAGAAAATGATGGTGACACGGGCAGTTGCAATGAGTTTAATTGTTATTGAAGTAGAGACATGTGAAGTCACAGGAACACCTTCCCAACTACTGTGCTATAAATGACCCTTAGTTGTATAGTGAATATTGAAATGTGATTGGTGAAATGTTTTTTTCCCTCCATATAGTTTACGCCCGTGACTCCCCCGTTTTGTTATTAAACTGTTCGTACTACGTATCAAATCAAAAGGCACAAGTGTCCAAATGGTGATTAGTGACTTCAGTAGCTAAAGAACATTACAAATTATTTGTGATCGCTAACTACCTTTGTTAATTTGACACCACTTCAGCATCATTGTCCCAATCCTTCAATTATCTTTGACCATGATAGGAACCAAACGTAGGTGTGGTACCGAACCCAATGGAAACGGGGCAATCACAATTCACAAACAGATAAAGGAGTGCCCCCCGCCCCTTCAGGTCCCATGACCTGGATCTCAACTTATTGTCTCATTGCATTTTCATAAGGATTTCCAGAAACTATCTATTGTCATTTTCCGTCCCTATTATCTTTCATATTAAAGAATTTTGCATTTAACATATCTTTGTTAACAATTTAATTAACAAAGGAAAAAAAGGATATTTTAAGTAAAAAATGACTTAAATAGGAATAATTAATGATGGACATCTTGCAGTGAAATAGACATACCCGAAATTCCTTTGCGATTCATTATGCCATGAATTGCATTCTGGTTGTCATTGAATCACATTGAATTACCATAACTGTTGTAACTCTTGTTTGCCAGAAATTTATTTACAGATGAGAGAAAGAACTACCTCCTGCTGTCTTTTTATTTAAGTATCAATGGAATTCCTAAAAATTAGTCTATATAATTCCTACAAGCTGTAAATTCCATGTCAATACAAACTGCATATTTTGTTAATGTTAAACCCGGAGTAAAATATGTACTAGAATCACCTTCCTAGAAATTTCATTTTTTTTCACCCACATCCACGGAATACTAAATTCACGGGGGTGGTGGTGGTGGTGGTGGACTATTCAGATACTCTGCTACAAGTTATGGGGTCCAACTCACTCGGGTGTCTTTTAGCAACAATTAGATTCCTTTCAGTTCTACTTACCAATTATGCGTAAAGAATTTTTTGTTTTTTTTTTCTCCTAAGACTTGACAGAGAGAGAGAGAGAGTAGGCACAGCAGTACCATATAACTCCCTTTTATTATCTTTCCTTCAGTTAGGTTCAATTCACTTCATCTTTATCTGCACAAAGCAGGAGAATTATCTTTTCTTTCTGCTTCCACTTTCTCTCTACAAAACTACAAACTCAATCCAATTCTTCCTTTATTTTCTCAGTACCCTCATTTAATCATTTCTCGTCCTTTCACATACAGCCTGTTTGTCTGCCATACTCTAACACATCCTAGCTACTTCCCAAAAGTTCTTCCACTAATTCTCCAACCCCCCCAAAGCACCAAACTGATCAAAAGATTTGGTGAACAAAACAAACAAGGAGTAGTAGGTAACCATATCCTTTTGTTTCTTCCCCTCTATACTAGCTCTTTTTCTACACCATGAACTTGTAGTTTAGTTCTCAATATGTTGTATTGCCGAAGGGAATCATGAGCCTTAACTCTCATAATCTCCATTTTTGGTGGAGACTCTCATCCTTCCTTCTTCTACTTGTTCAATCTGTTACATCTCAATTTGTTTCATTTACATCTCTTAACTCTGATGGGATTCACTTGCTTAAATTCAAATACTCCATCCTCAGCGACCCGTTATCAGTCTTAGAGAACTGGAACTACGAGGATGCAACACCATGTTCATGGCATGGTGTTGCATGCAGCGAAATTGGAGCCCCTGGCACCCCTGACCTTTTCAGAGTAACTAGCTTGGCCCTTCCCAATAGCCAACTTTTAGGTTCCGTTTCTGAAGACTTAGGCTTGATCCAATACCTTCGCCACATCGATCTCTCCAACAATTTCCTTAATGGCTCTCTACCCAACACTATCTTTAACTCTTCTCAACTTCAAGTACTTTCCCTCTCAAACAATGTTATCTCAGGCAAACTACCTGAGCTAATTGGCAAAATGACAAACCTTAAACTTCTCAACCTCTCTGACAATGCCTTTGCCGGTTTGATCCCAGAAAACCTCTCTACTCTACCAAACTTAACCGTTGTTTCTCTGAAGAGTAACTACTTTTCTGGCAGTGTCCCAACCGGGTTCAACTACGTGGAGATTCTGGATCTGTCATCCAATTTGCTCAACGGATCTTTGCCAAATGAATTCGGTGGCGAAAGCTTGCGCTACTTGAACCTCTCTTACAACAAGATTTCAGGAACAATACCACCAGCATTTGCTAAACAGATTCCTGTAAGCACAACAATGGACCTCTCATTCAACAATCTGACAGGACCAATACCAGGGTCTGAGGCTTTGCTCAACCAGAAGACAGAGTTTCTATCAGGGAATGCTGATCTTTGTGGTAAGCCTCTGAAGATTCTTTGCACTGTTCCCTCTACTATGTCCTCTGCTCCACCCAATGTCACCACATCTTCACCAGCCATTGCAGCCATACCAAAAACAATTGACTCAACCCCTTCAACAAACACATCAGGAACCACCACCAGTTCTCAGAATGCCTCACCAAGTGGCCTAAAACCCGCCACCATAGCAGCAATTGTGGTAGGAGACTTAGCTGGCATGGCCCTTTTGGCCCTCATCATTCTCTTCATCTACCAACAGAGAAAGAAAAGATATCCAAATCCAAAACCAAACACTAATGCTTCTTCTGCCAACAACCCAGAAAAGAAACAAGAAACTGTTTCAAGACAAGATGCAGAAGCGAGAACTGTAACACCTTCACTTCCTTGTTCCTGCTTAAAAATCAAAGAAGAAGAAACTTCAGAAGCAACGAGCTCCGACAGCGACCGCGAGAGCAACACCGCAGTGGACATCATGGCAGAACAAAACGGGAACCTTCCGAGACACGGCACTCTTGTGACCGTGGACGGGGAGACAAATTTGGAGCTTGAGACTTTGCTCAAGGCTTCAGCGTATATTTTGGGAAACAGCCACGCCAGCATTGTTTACAAGGCGGTGCTGGAGGATGGAAGATCCTTTGCTGTTAGAAGGATCGGTGAGTGTGGGGTGGAGAGAAGGAAGGATTTTGAGAACCAAGTTCGTGCCATTGCAAAGCTTCGCCATCCGAATTTGGTTATGGTTCGTGGCTTCTGCTGGGGCCAAGAAGATAAACTCTTAATATGTGACTATGTCCCCAATGGAAGCCTCGCCACCATAGATCACAGTAAGTTCCTCTCCACCGTCAATATCATTCGTATTAATCTCTTAAACACTTTCTTTAGTTGGTTTTAGTATGATTTTCAAATTATAATTAGAGTTAGAGTTTCATCTGCTAAACTTAATACAAATCTTTATTGTATGAATTAGTAAGATGAAACTCTAATTATGGTTAGGAGAAGTGCTAATGACATTCTCTCTCACACTCTCCTCAAATGATGATTTCAAGAAAATTCTAACCAATTATAAAGAGAATCTTTAAATAAAAGTGTCAAAGAGAGTACCGTCTCTTATAATTAGATATTAAAATTAGAATTTCACTTGACAACTTTTGTTGAACTTTGATACAAACTCCTGTAAGTTATCAAGGTGAAACTTTAATTTTGATTAGATTTTTTTTAGAGACTAATTTTGATTAGATAGTAATGCTTAATCATGTGAACTATGTTGTTTGGTATATTTGTTATCGATGGGAGTTTAATTATTATGGTTTAGGAAGAGCAAGTATATCGCCTTTGAACTTGTCCTTGGAGGTGCGGTTGAAGATAGCGAAAGGGGTGGCACGAGGGTTGGCTTTCATTCATGAGAAGAAACACGTGCATGGCAACGTTAAACCCAGCAACATCTTGTTAAACTCGGAAATGGAACCCATCATAAGCGATTTTGGGCTGGACCGGCTACTCTTGAATGACGTAACCCACAGAGCAAACGGTTCAGCAAGACAATTAATGGGGAACCAAAGAAACCAACAAGACCTGCCATTCGGTTCTAGCCCCTTCGTAACAATGGGACCATCCACTAGCGGTGTGGGTCAAATAATGCACTATCAAGCACCAGAGTCACTTCAAAACATCAAACCCAATAACAAGTGGGACGTGTACTCTTTTGGCGTGGTCTTGCTGGAGCTTCTAACTGGGAGGGTTTTCTCGGACCGGGAGTTGGACCAGTGGCACGAACCGGGTTCGGTGGAAGATGAAAAAAACCGGGTCTTGAGGATAGCTGACGTGGCAATGAGGTCTGAAATAGAAGGGAGAGAGAATGTGGTATTGGCGTGGTTCAAGTTGGGGCTTAGCTGTGTTTCTCATGTCCCACAAAAGAGACCGTCCATGAAAGAGGCTCTACAAATCTTAGACAAAATCCCTGGTGCTGCTCCAGTCCATTAATTCTTCTCCATAATGATGTGTTTCATATTCACACCCCGTTTTTTAGATCAAGGTGCTTAACCTTTTGTTGACTTCAATTAGGCATCAAGAGAAGAAACGATTAGAGACAAAAAAAGTGTTTGTTTATCCAAGGTAACAATGATTGTAACTTTGACCACTGAATCGAATCCTTGTCTGATCTTATATAATTAAGGTGCATTTTGGTCATGCACATGGGCATGCATGGCCGGTCTTGCTGACTATTAAGCTTGCGCAAGAAGTGATTCATGCATGTTTAGTCGTACATGTGAATTATGGGGGACTAGTGCTTCTGATTTATACTGCACAAAATCTTGGACATGGAGGATCTCAATGTCGTTGATATAATAGTGTGCACTCTTTCATTGTCAAAAAAATTAAGGTGTTTTGCTGTCACAGTTCATCTTCGACAAATTAGTCAAATTTAAATTTCTATAGAAATATTCGCTTATTTTTAAAACATTTTCTTAGAGAAATTGATAGTGATGAATATTCTTTTTTATAAAATAAAATGGACTAAACACATGCTTCATGGCACACCAGTGGAGCACGTGCTTGCTGGTTTTAATTTATATAATTAATATAACTCCAATGCACGTGGTTTCCTGCTCGAAGATAAGAAAAATAAGCAGTGTCAGGACGTTGTTGATGATGGGTTCGCATAGATAACGAGTATCTATTGATGGGTTTTGTTTCTTGGTGAATCTTAAAATGATTTAGCTGTATTTTTCAGACGATGACCAGCTCTCATCAGCTGCCTTAATATAATATTTAGTAATTCGTTCATGTTAATTTTTTTTTCTTTTATTCCATCTGAAAATATGATAATAAGGAAATTGTTCAGGTTTAAATCCTACACGATTAGTAATTGACCTAAGATGAGAAAAACAAAAGGTGACAACGTCTCAATGACTCAATGTTGTTGTTAATGACAAAAATCGGAGTATATTTTATTAAATTCAAAATTTATTATTCATGTGGATATAATGTTAATTTTCTATTAATAATTAGTTTATTTTATCTTTTCTTTTTAACAATTTAATACTTACAAAAAAAATATTCACAGTGTTTGAAGTTGTAATAATCGACTAATTTATGTGTACTTCACTAATTATGAAATATATGATCTAAACATTTTCAACAATACTATTTATAGTGAACCTGATAATTAAATATTTCCATTTCTCACGATTATATAAGAGTTTTCAAAATCGAACCAAAGTTGTTTTAAATCTCCAAATCGATTTAAAAAAGTTGAAGACTATTATAAAATTGAAAACAAAAAAATGCATTTGAAATTTTGATTTGGTTCAATTTTTATTGTTAAAATCAAACCAAATCTTAATATATATACATTGATTTCTTTTTTTTTAAGCAATTTATATTGATTTCTAGTTATATGAATATTATTTTAAACTTTTAATAATCGCAATGTGCCAATGTGTGATCCTAGGGTGATAGATATTGTTGTTATATTAAATTATGAATTTATAACATTGACGATATATAACTAATTGATTATAAATAATCTGTAATATACTTTTTTTTAAAAGTGGTTTTTAGTGATTTTTTTATACAAAAGAGAAAAGCGAAAACCCAAAAACAACAAAAAAATATCTACTAAACATCACTCCTTGACTATTAGCCAAGAGATTATTCATCTATTTTAAAAGAGGCTTACCGGTGTTATAAAACTCGGCCCGATTATTGATCTAATCGAAGTAATGAGTTACTATGGTCTAACTGAATCAGTAATCTAACCGATGGACCAATAATTAGTCTAATTTAACCTAGTTTATATTAAAATATTCAAAATTATATTATATATGCATATATAACTAACATTATTTAATTAAGAAAAATTTATTCATAATTCCATACTCAAAAATTCAAAATAAGAATTAAAGTATTAAAATTGATAATACAAATAAAATGTATTAATAATAAAAAAGAATGTAATTAGCAAATACTTAAATTAAAACAAGTTTAATTTTTAATAAACAAAATAAGCCAAGGTTCATTTCGAAATGCAAAAAAATGAAAACTGCATAATGCAATAAAAGGGGTACACATTGTGGATTTGACCTATACTAGGCCCAAATAAAAAAAACTCTAATATCCACTATATGTATATTTTTTCTTTTCCTTCCCTGCTGTGCTGGCTGCAGCGCTGCTGCACTTTCTTCTTCTTTGGCAGGGTTTGTTTGTTGGAATTGGACTCAAAATTAGGCTTTGTGTTTTAGGATAGTCTCATGTGAATCGATGCTGTTAACCGGAGCACAACAGCGGCAAAGTGAGGGCGCGACGACACTTGACGGCAGCATGCAAAGGCCGACAGCATCCTCATAATACCGGGCATACCACTGGTTGGTAAAACTTCATGAATAGAATTATTATAGAAAAAAGTTAAGATGCCTTCAAGAGGAAGAAAATTAGAGCTCCACATTTAGTAGTTGGTACAACTTAATAAAGCAGGTAACTTATGCGTTTATGTTTAAACCAATATGCAAGTCATTCTGCCCTTATCCAATTGAAACATGCCTGTTTTCGAAGTTGGCATATGCAATTTATTTCGAGTAATTTTAAAGTTTGGGATACCCCTACAACCTTCCAGCCTTTCCAACTAACTTTCCTTCAAAATCATAAAAGGTTGGTATATGAATTACAAAGAAGCCAAAATTTGTAATTTCTTCTTTTATTTCTAAGTACCGATTATTTCCAAAAATAATTCTTTCAGTTCTTTCAAATTCTTCAAAATCCCAAGAAAACTAATGACAGTACATTACGAGTCAACCATACATTTCTCTGCTTAGCATTTCAGTATTCAGTATCACTCACCAAAATGAAAATCACCAAAATGAAAATGAAGTTAAATAACGACTAGTACAGTACAACTTTATCTTGTGATTAGTAATTTCAAATGTCAATCTTACAATAACAAGATTAAAAACTAGAAACATACTATAACTTAATGTCACGACTTGCAATTTCAAATGTTAACCTTAAAATAACAAGATCAAAAAAGCTTTTGCCATCGGCTTAAATTTTGTTTGAGCAGTAGTAAGTAACAATTAAACTAAAATCGTATGATTCTAATATGTAAAACACCCACAAAAGCAAACGACAACATGAATAAAACAAGTCATGGAAAATAATATTGGTATGTTGCTAGAACATAATATTGGTCTGTAGATGACAACAGCTCTTTTAGCGATACTGAACGAAAAACAAAAATGTATTGAGAAATCATGGAAAATAGGTGACTCACAGCAAACCAACCACCAAGCACAAAAAAGTTTCATACACGCAAATTGTACCTTGATGAAGCCAATTTCCTTGGCATTGCTACGGAAGCACTGCCTGCAGCACATAAGGCCATACTTCCTGATCAATCCATGTGGATTCCCACACACACGACTGCAAGAAAAGGAGAACACGAAACCAACCATCACAATTAGCAAAAGAAGTAAATGTAACAAACCATAGAAAAATTCGCCCCAACACCTCTAAACCAACCTAAAATCTAATACTCCAAAACTCTTATGTTTATTCAGTAGCAATGCAACAACAACAACAACATCAAAACCCATTCCCACTGGATTGGATCAATATACCAATACGATCTAAAACTACACCAAAATTTATAGATCCAGTAAATTCAAAAGGGTAACATTTGATATAGTCCGCAAAAATCCATCTACCCATAAGCTATAGAACTATCACTTAAGTTATATGATGCAACCAAACATATTTGTGTTAAAATAAAGGCAATAAATACATAATGTAATTGAAATTAAAAACAAATGCAACAAAAAACCTAAAAAAAACACATGCTATGATGCTAATCCTCAAACCTACCCAACATGATTACACAATCAAAAAACAAGGGAAATCATTGAGAGCAACGACTCAAGGGAATTAAATACATTTGGGATCAAAAGAAAATATTGATAATAAAAAGCAAAAGAATTAACGATGGAAGTGAAAGAGTGACATACCAAGTGCGAGAACCAAGACCGTAGTTTTTTGGGTAAGAATTACAAACCTTGGAGTGTCCCATTGCTACACCGCAGAGGTTCCGATCCTCCTTGCCCTTTGCAGATATCAATTTATAGACAACTACTCGAATTAGGATTTTCTTCATGTAAAATATCAATTGGGCTAAGTCTTAGTCCAACTCTCATCTTGTAGACGAGATGTGCTTATCACTCACTTGACTGGTGCTATGAATTCTCTGTGATACTATCTTTAAATTTAATTAAGAATTTTATTAAAATACTTACGATAAACCAAGTTTAATATAGAAAAACAATTGTTAGTGAATATTTTATAAATTACATGAACATTTATAAATATATGTAATAAAAAATATTAATTTAATACATTAAAAAATATTTAGTCATAATAAATTATAAATTTAAACATATATATATATATATATATATATGAGAATTAAAATATAAATATAAGTTAAATATATATTTGAGAATATAAATTAAAATTTTGAAAATATAAATTCTAAACCCATTTAGAAAAAATTATTTGAAGGATCCAAAAATTCATATTGCTAATTTCTTGAAAATATGCAACACCAATCGCACTAATGGATTAGGTGATGAT
Organism: Glycine latifolia; assembly: GCA_013407115.1. Lineage (NCBI taxonomy): Eukaryota > Viridiplantae > Streptophyta > Magnoliopsida > Fabales > Fabaceae > Glycine > Glycine latifolia. The sequence goes on along the minus strand of CM023950.1, from coordinate 37,511,965 downwards.
GCCATAAAGTCACAAGTGTTCCCATTTTCATTGAGGGAAAAGCAATTCAGTAGTATGTAATATCAACTTGCTAAAAACAAAATGTAATATCAATTTTTGGGAAGACCTCAGTCATATGATAAATTTTGTAATATAGATAAAAATGGACTAATATGAAAATTTTATAATCAACTTGGTCAATGAAATAATTCTAAAATGGACTTAAGGTTGAAATACTTCCTCCGAATTTGAATAAAAAAAATATCTTCATCTTAAATATAAATATAAATAAAAATAAAAATAAATTAGTTTTTCAATGAATTTTCTCTAAAATATCTTTCATCTATTAATGTTTTAATTCTAATGACTCTTTATTTTGCTTGATATCAAATTTAATAAATGACAATTTAAAAAAATGGCTTATTTTCTAATTGAGATTGGTGTAATTCATTGTTGTTATTCAACTTTCTTAATTAGTATGAAATATATATATTTGTTTATATTCAAATAGGAGAATTAGGTAAAGTTCTATTATTAAGACTATTGAATGACCTAGAAAAATTAGGGAAATAATAGATTTAGGTGAATTTACAAATTGAAACACAAATCACTTAAATCCTTCTAGTGTGTTCGGATAGAACATTTTAAAATTTCAGGGAATTTGAAATTGAGGAAAATTGAAATACATTAATTAAAATTCTTGGATTTTTAAAATTTTTTGTTTGGTTAAACCAATTTAAAATACAGACAATTTTCTCTTTCTCCTTAAATTGATTCTCATGACCCAAAACGATCCGTCTCCGCCCTTATATGCTACTCCCATTCCTTGATCTTCTTGTAGTATCCAGCCAAATTGCTCCACCTTTTTTAGCACGGAATACTGATGCCCATTTTGGCTCCACTTGACTCGACCCGAATGGCAAACCCATGGTGCGCCCCATCCTGACCTTGTTCTTGGCGTCTCTCTTTCCCTATATCAGGACAACCAGAATTTCTTGTCTTGTCAATCGAGGCAGGCATTTTCCCTCCCTCGTCTCCTCCATCCATGCCGTTTGCATTCCTATTCTGACCCACCTCCACGAGAGAGGAAGAACACAGGAGGAATAACTAGAAAGGAATGCTGAGACAGAGAGTCTGAGTAGAATTTTCGAATTCTCTACTTTGAGTGAGGAATTACAATTACTCAATTTTAGTTAAGTTAAATTTTTCTTTAAAATTTCTTGAATCTTAAAATCTTTCAAATAAAATATCAAAACACTAAATTTTATCTTAAAAAAATTTAAATTACTTCCTCCATTTAAAATGCTCCATCCAACCATACTGTTATATTTATATTTTTTACTCAAAAAAAAATTCATGTATTAAGTAATTGAATCCCTATTTTGTGTGCTAAAATTTAGTTTTTTTTTTTTTACTTTACATAATGCATCTTAAATTAGTCCACAAAATGTGGAATTTTATTCTAAATAATCTATTTCTTGTATGATTTAATATTTATAATAGTAGTAAGCATTATTATATTATCAAATCATTGTAAATTTTTTTGAACAATCAAAATTCATCTTTGTTATAATTTTAAAATTCATTAGTTATTATAAAAGTTAACAACCTCATTATAATTATAAAAATTACAAATTTATCATATTTGAATGATTTTGTGATTCAATGATATTGTATAATAAATTAACAAACTTATTATTTTATACTATCATTTCATAAAAGTATTATTTATCCTTTATAATATTAAATAAGTTAAATTGTAATTTAATCTGTATCACTTCAATTTTTGATAAGTGATATTGATTTTTTTCTCACAATTTTAGTCTACACATTTTAGAAACATTGTAATTTTAGTTCAATTGTCAATTTTGCATGCTTATTTTTTTACATTTTAATTCATTAAAATATTTCTTGATAGTATTTTAAATGAATATTTTTTGTCTAGGGTTCAATTGGATAAAATTGATATTTGAACTGAAATTGCAAATTTTTTAAAATGTAAAGACTAAATTTGTGGGAAAAAAATATGAAAGACCAAAAAATCAAGCGTTAAAATTTAAGGAGAGACCAAAATTACAATTCAATCTACATAATAATATATATTGTTATAAATTTATTTATAAAAAATTCAATTTATTAGCACCAATTATTCAATATAGTGATAAAATTAAACATAAAATATTTTATTATTATATGTGCTTATTCTTGTTTTCTTTGGAGTTTTGAGTTTTTAAGGTCAATTTTTAACATTGTTTTTACCTCTAAATAATCTAAATAACTTTTACCTGCGCACTTGCTTTCAAGAAAGTCATAATAAATAACTTATTAATATTATCTATTTATCTAACAAAAATAATAGTGATTAAGTAAGTTTGCACTCACACATTAATGAATTTGAATATAAGTATAAATATTATCCAAATTCTTTATGCCAGAATGATTATAAATGTCAAATTATACTTATATTAACCACCACTATTATATTTTTTATAATTTTTTTTCACAACAACATGTATATATACATAATATATATAAAAGATTTTATTGTTATAATTTTAAAAATATAAATTAGTTAGCTTTATAGTTGAATAATTAAATAATAAACTTAAAATCTACATTTAACAATAAATATAATTGCATTCTTAGTTTTTTAATTTTAATTTATTTGTTATTCATTATATTTATATGTTATTTGAATTAAAATACAATTAGAAACTTAATATACAATTTATTTAAAATATATAAAATTCAGTACATAAGTATTAAAATCTGATAATAATTTTAATATAATTTTTTTTTTTGTATTATCATTAGACTTAACTAAATGATTGAATGTTTTACGAATCAAAGAAAAGTATTAAATGTTTTGTTTTATATAATGGTTAGTATGAGTAAAATTAATGCCTAAGTCTTTATCTAATTTCAGATTTTCCAAAAATGAAACAAAATAAATTTTTAGACAAATTGTAATTCATTACTTATTTATTATCTTCTTACTTGTAAGTTAATGAAGAATTTTCTATACCTAATCCAATTTAACGTTTCTTTTATACATTGATTTATATGTAAATTTACTAATATATATAACTGGTATATAAAATAAAGCTCATAGTATAATTTTTTAATATAAAATTAGGTAGGAGAATAATTTACCGTGAACTCACGACAATGAACAATTTATCCGAACCATAATAATATCTAATTTAAAAATTAGAGTGAAATTAATTTTTTAATTCATTGTTTTAATAATTTTAATATAAGCAAAGAAACATGAAATTGACTGAGATGATTTATATGGTTAAGTTACTGTCATGGAAATGGATCACCAACAAAGATGATTTCTCATATCGCATATCTTGGTTTTATGACCCAATATATCATGTATTGCATCAACCTAAGACTAGGAAGATGTGCATGAAGATGGTTCTAGTGAACATCATGGTTATTTTGTGTATTAATTTGTTGAAGGTTAAATTAGCATGATTTGTTCTTGCTTTGGATCACATGACAGTGTGGGTTTTGCAACATGTGGCCTACTTGGATAGGGAGGTTGGGTAGACTATTTTGTTCCTTATGTTTATACTACAACAAATGTCATAGGGATTGTGTGGTTCATTTTGGTATTTTGGAACTAAAATAAACAGAAGTAGGCTTGGGGTACGAAATCAAAACTATGCATGGAAGTGCTAGTTAGTTGTTAACTCAAAACGGTTGGTTAACTATGTTCATGCTTCATGGTGGCTTTTATCTATCTGGTTGGACTTGGCCACATTTTGTAATTTAAACTTTATTGGGTTAGTTTACTGTGCATGCATTAATAAGAAAAATTAATTTTTTTATAAAATAAATAATATAAAATAAACATCATTTTCTTGATTAATATAATTTGATTTAAATAATTTATTAAATTTTTTATTTTATCTAACATAAAAACTACCAATAAAATTAATGTTTAAAATTGATTTTTAGGTAAACTATAATTATTATTCATTTCTTATTTATTATATTCTCACTTTTTAAATTATTTATGATTTTCTTTCAGTGTGCAAATTTAAGCTTTCTTTTATTCATTTATATCTATACGTAAATTTATTAATATAATTTTTTTTATATAAAATAAAATTCATGAAAAAATAATATTTATTTTTTAAAAAATCATGTATGAAATTTTATATTACAGGAATAAATTATGAAATACAATAAATCACACTAGAAGGGATTAAATAGTGTTTGTCAAAATATAAAATCTTTTAAAATGGAATATGTTTATTTAAAAAATCGTCTTCCAATGACTAAAATGATGTATAAACTTATTTTTAAGTGAAAATTTTGTTGCATAAGGTATCAAAAATAGACTTTGAAATACTTTGATAAGTTAAAAGGAAGCTGTAAAAATAAGTTGCACAAGTATTCTTAATGTCATTGTCCCATGCAACAACACTAGTTTTGATAACCTATTATGTAGCACATGATTAACCTAGGTCGATTTAAACATACAATCGAATTTAGTTCTTGACTTAATCAACTTATAAACAACACGAGGATTTTATCAAACAGTTTGCATACAATGAAAAAAAATTACAAAATTACATACATAGAAACAAGAATTGAAGAAAAATGTATAAACTAACAGAATTGATAAAAGATGTATTAAAAACAGATTCAAGAATATCAATCTAATTCACCAAACCAAGCAATGCAAATTATCATGGTTCTCATATAATTATCATATTATGAAGATTCATTCAATATCATTAGAAACAATTCAAACTAATTAACTCCTAAATCAATTGAAACTACAAATCGGATTGAAATATCATCCAAATAATCTATGATTAAAATTCAAAATTAGGAAATAAATCTATAACCTAATTCGTTTTCAATCCTAAACATATTCATAATCATGAAAATCGAAAAGAGTATTGAAGAAGAAGATGAATATTCACATATAAATTATAATACTAAACCATAATTCAAATTCTCCTTACTTGGACTGGATCTTCGGATTGATTGATTGTTTAGCCTTCCATGATCATCATCAATGAAGCCACAAAATTTGTGTGAGAAAAATAACAAACAATGAAGAACTGTTGAGAGAAAAAGAAAGAAAAAATTTTAATTCTGAAAATTTGCACAAGAAACTAGAAATTCTCTTAACTTCCTTATATTCCTCATAAATTTAAGAATACCCAAGCATTATTTTGTTACTAAGTCACTCCTGATTTTCACAAACAAAAAGTTTGATATAAAATAATTTTTTTTTATAACACTCGAAGTGAATTTACAATTAAGTTCTAATATCTCACAAGTAACATGTATATCACAAAGAATGAACTCTCTTACATCTAGATGTTTTTCTTTTCTCGTATTTATTGTTTAACAACTTTTTTTATACGCATTCGTTCTTTGTTCTTCAATCTTTGATATCATATTTGTAGAGAGAGACTTGTAATTGTGGAGAATATATTTGGGATTGAATAATATGATCATTGTGCAACTTCATATTGTTTCCTTAAATAAGCATAGTGCGTTCCTATCGAATAAGATCATGACTTTTCATATATGTTATTTATAACTCAATGTTATCGTTAACTCATAAAAGGATATGTAAGACTAATTCACATCTTTATTCCATTTAAACATGTATAAACGGACAGAAAAATTATAAGTCTTATATGGTGTTGACTTACATGTAACAAATTGGTTAACATAAATAATTTATATCTTTTATTCTCATACAAAACTTAAAAGATGTCTGGATCATCCTGTGATATATCGGTCAGGGTCTAACAAATAATTTGTCTAAAACTGCATTAACATTTAGATTATTTGAGTAAACTTATTATTTTTTAAATCAATATATTTTTCTTGATTATTATCCTCCTATTTAACTAATTTGTTGGTTTTTTTTAATTTTATCTAACATAAAAAATATGCATACAATTAACGTCTAAATTATTTTATAGACAAATAATTATTTATTTATTATTTTTTATCTTTTCACTAATGTAAATTATTGAGATGAAATGATGAATATATAAATTTTAATTATCAATTTAAATTTGTCATGTTGATCATATATAATGTGTCCCCGTGTCCCATCTATGTGTTTTAGACTTAGTGTGACTCGGTGTAAGTGTCCCTGTCGTGTCTGGTGTCCGTGTAGGTTATCTCCTCCCTGTCACTTGTATAGTGTGTAAATGTCTTCTGAATTGTATCTATTTAGCTTATGTGAATGTTCATTATTGTTATGCGTTTTATATGATGAAGTTACTTTGGGAATAACTTTCCCACACATCCTTAGGCACGTTTCACGGGTTGCTGATGCCAAAGATGATGCATTGGATAAACTTTATGAGAAACGCATGCAAAAGAATGCTCTCAAGAAAGAAAAAGAAGAAACTGGTTTGCAGGTTGATTGTGTAGATGCTCTTCCAATCAAGACATTGGATGGAAAAACCCATTACCGGACAGGTATCTAGTGTTCAATATATAATTTGTGCATTGCTGTCATCTGATTACTCTTCTATTTCTTTTACCAAGTGCTTTGGTAATGGATACTGTTCTCACACTCTGCAGCTACGAAGACAGTATCAGAAAATGATCTAAGTGAAGAGGGAACTGGAGAGGATGTCAATAAAGACAAAGGTATGGTCAAGCTAACTAAGGCTGAAAAGAGAGCCAAGCTTTAGAAAATGAGAAAAGAGGCGAAACAACAAGGGAAAGAGGTGGCTAAAGCAGAAGTGGAAGAGACACCACAAGCAGTAGTGCTGGTATTATCAAATCAAATTAACTATCATTTTACTCTTTTTATGGTTTCAACAAAGATCCTTTTCTTTTTTACATCTGATACTGTATCAATTTTCAAATAGAATGCTTTGTTTAAAAAAAATCTAATGCTAGCATGTCACTTCAACAATTATATCCATTAAAAACTGAGAAATACTAGCAGCACACTCTATAGTTAAGTTATTTTCATGTGTGTCTCCCTAAATAAAGAGTGTGCCCAAGTTATTTAATAGGATCCAATTCCACATAAATTCACCTAATAATAGAATGTGCTGGAAATATTGTGTTGCAAGCATTCCACTTAAAAGTAAAAATAGTTGTTTTTTCATATATTCTCTTGAACTGCCAACTTTTTTTTACAAGACTAGAAATTATTGAACTTAAAAGTAAAAATAGTTGTTTTTTCATATATTCTCTTGAACTGCCAACTCTGAAAATCGATAGGACTAAAAAAATTGTTCCCGCCTCCGAACACTTAAAAATTGCTATTAAAAATTTAATTTTAAGCAACAATTATAACATAAAATTTGACTGTGCTAAGTTTCAAATATATGTAATTACAATAAAATTTCAACATTAGATATTTATTGTTGAAAAATAAAATTAGTTATGCTCCTAATTCTTCAATAAAATTAAGCCTTTATCCCAAGGTATTCCACATATATAAGGGTATTTTTGTAAATAATTAAATATAGCATGGCGGGGGTAGGGACGGGACAGATATCAGCATTACCAAAACTACCCTCACCCCCGAATTCAACAAGCGGGAAAAAATCGAACCCGAACCCAAAATCGGTCATCTCGATTTTTTCCCGTTGACATCGGGGCGGGTTTGGACGGGTGCCCACGGATGTGGGTCAAGTTGCCATGCCTAGCAGCCACGCCCATCCTAGCAAGAGCATTCACAAAGGCATTCCCTTCACCAAAAGAGTGTTTCACTAACATATCATTTTATATCTTATTTTGTTCTCTTTTATTTTTTGTTGCTCTTTTGATTATGGTTATGTAAATATCATTTTCAAAAGTTTATTTTTTGAAGAAAAATAATTTTCAATAGTTGATTAAAACTCATTTGGTTAATAGGTCATATTTAACTTTATTAATTGTCAAATTAAAAGCAATCTCGAAGTTAAGGTAAAAATATATTTTATTGATTTATAAATTAAAAAAATAAAAAATAAACTCAAAATTAAACCAAATCAAATTATAAAATATTAATTTGGTTTAATTTAAATTTGATAATTGATATTGTATTTAAATCAAACTAAACCAAATTATATATCATTTTATATTTAATTCAAACGACATTTTATCTAAATATCAAGTCAAATTAAATCATGAAAACCCTTACTCTTAATTATCATCAATTCTCACATGACACTCTATATATTCTCTCTATTTTTTTATGTAGTTTCTCACTATTTAGCACATACACATTAGGAGAAATGTAATTAATGTCATTATTATTTTGTATTGTTAAAAATAAATTTAAATTTCCTGATAATTAAAAATATTGATAAAAATAATTATTTCCTTAAACTATTAAAAAAACAATTAGGTCCCCAAACTAAAAAAATGTAATGAGGTTCCAAAACTATTTTAAAATTTTTAATTAGGACTCCAAACTAAAAATTTTAGTTAGGTCCCTGAACTATTTCAAAATTCTAATTAGATCGCTAAATTAAATAAACTTCTAAGTTGTAATTAGCTCCTTCATCTTGTATAACTTTTGTAATTGAATCATGGGATTAGTGCTCCATGTCAGCACAATAAACCGAGACTCGACGGAACATAATAATCATTTGTTTCTCATCTCATCTCTTCATTATTATTCTCCAAAAATTAATTTTTAAAAAATATTTAATGATTATTGTTTAATAAAACAACCACCCAATTAATCACATCCTAAATACATAATAAATATATATTTCTTTTAATTTAACTAATATTTTAGTGTGTATTGCGCATTATAAATATATATTTATATATAACTATAATTTATAATAAATTAATTTTTAAAATATATAAATATAAATTAATTATGAGATCTATATTAAATAGTTTAAGTTATGATGTAAGGCTATTTTTAAATGATTTGATTGCCATATTTTAATTCCTTTAATTTCGGCCCTTGGGACAATCTTCCGAACTGAAACCGAAATCTTGTGTGTAACAGTCCATATTGTAAGCCCAAATCAAACTACCAAGAATACTCTTTTATCAAGAAGATTTTAGTGCCGTCGGACGAAGCGGACGAGAAAACAAGCTCCGGAGGGGAGATTCTTAGGGATGCTGAGCTTATCGTAAGCGCTGAATCTGAATAATATGTTTGCGTGCTGTGATTATTATATATGTCATTATGCAGGTTTCGGTGGTGTAGTGTTATATTGAGAGGGAATTATTGATAGGAGATTACTCGAGTGCTTACGTTATTTGTAATTGTTAGGGAGGTTCGGGGTTGATTTTATGTATGCTTCAGAGGGTATTGTTATACTTTATGTAAAGATGAACCCTTGTTTTGATGCCCATCTTGGGGTTTTTTTTAAAAAAAATCTCTTTGCTTTTTTTTATAAAAGGATACTTAAAATATTATAGTAATGCCATTTTTGCTGTATCTAGCCCACAGTATTTGGCAAACAGTAAGATTATGTGTTATAGGACAAAACTTACAAACAATAATGGTGCATCTTTTTAAACTATACATACATTTTTGCAAATAAATTGAACTAAGACTAACTATTGTACAAGCAATTTTTCAGAATAATTATGATAGAGAAAATGTTATTTTCATATTATTCAGATTCAAATCTTATACCATAGACTAGAATACCAAGAATCTCCTCTATGGAGTTTTATAGCTTGTCCGCTTCGTCTAATGGCAGGTTGGCGGGAACCCTGCACCATGGTTGTTAATATGCCGTGACGGCTCCAAGCGGTAGCAAATTGGCCAAGCTTAATAGTTAGCCTTAAAAGAGGCGGTATCAAACCAGCCGGTGACAACAAATTTCAGTCATATACATCAGTAAATTTCTAAATTAATTTGACTTTAAAAGTAAAGTTAGTATTTGATAATTTATTAAATCTGAACTCAATTCAAAATTCTCAATGTATCTCACAAGATTTAATTTAGATGTAATATATTGTGAAATGATAACTTTATCTTTAAAGTTAAATTAATTGAAAAACTTACTGATATATATATGACCGAAATTTGTTATCACATTTTTCAAGACTCAAGAGTTTATAACAACTCTAGCATTTTGCGATAGAGAAGAAAAAATCAACTTTTTTTTTTTATGAAATAAATTGGTGAGGACAAGAGTAGAATCTGTATCCCAGCATTTTCAAGTAGCAATTTTGAGAGGGCAGTGAGTATTCACGAAAGCAAACGGATATGCCAAAAATATTTATACTGCATACAGATGCATCATCTATTTTGTAGTATTCGTGCATTGGAGTCACGGGATTTGTAATTTTTGTTGATGTTTTGAACTTCAAAGATGCAAACGAAGAGGCTCCCTTGTAGCAGAATCACAAGGACTGGTCCATTTGGTAAATACATTTCTTATACCTTACACTTTCAGATTGACTTCACTTTCACTTATTGAATTGTTTCTAATGTGAAAGATGAACTTGCAAATTGTGTCATGAATCATAATGTTTACAAATGAATTCAGCACTGACCATTTATTCAACAAATGAAAGAGCTTTTATTTTATGGGCTTTTCTCTCCGGTGATAATGAAAATGTAAAATTAAAATCAATTTTTTGCATGCTTTTTAAGGCATGGAATATTTTATTAGACAGTTCATTCTTTATATGGATATGGTGATTTTTTTCTACAATTGAATGTTCAGCAAAACTTTAATCGTGGATTCGTGATGACAGCAATTCGTGCAGAGCGTAATTATGTGATCCATGAAGATTTTATGAAGATGAGATCCTTGTTTAGGAAGTAAATTTTCTGTGTATTGATTGTCACGAAGGATCTACCTATCCTTGTCACTTATGGGTAACGGGGACAATAATTTGGAGTTGGAAATACATTGGGCAAATTATAGTCATTAGTCAATTCGTGTAGCTAAGCGTGAAAGGCTGCATACTATGTAAGGCTTGTGCCATCCGAATTTTAAACACGGAAGTCTTAACACTAGATCTTGGCATTTATTAGTGTTCCTGGAACTATGTGGTCGGAGAAAAACAAAAATATTTCAGAAGTATTTAAGTGTGAAGTATAATTTGTCTTTCTTTTTAAGTCTAGTATAATAATAATATCATATTTAAATTGGATTGTTGGACATTCAAATCAATAAATCATAGGATGATCAGCCCAATAAAAATCTAATGATACAATTAATAGTCGAGTTTTATTGAACAATTGAGCTAACATCCAAAAGAGTGATGGACTGATGTCTAAATTTCATTATGTCAAAAAATAAGATTTGTTTGAACTTGAATATGATTATGTCTAAAACTAATTAAACTATACAATTTACAACTTGTTTTTAATCTTTTTGGCTCTTGGATTTAGCTTCTAATGTTGAAGTAGTTTGAATTAATTTTCTCAAACCCGACCTATAATAAAATCCAAAACTAAATTAACCAACTTATATCAAAATGATTGATAATTATTGAAAATAGAAATCAAATTTACAAATTATTAAAGATTAATAATTATTATATAGTTTGTTATAAAAAAATATACTTTGTAAAACACTATTCTATTTGTATAATTTTTTGTTATAAGTTAGAGACCACATATATGCCTAATCCACTGGATCAAAATTATTATCATTTTTTGTGAACACAACTATCACTACATTTTAAAACATTATAAATATTGAAAGAATAATTTGTTTTTTTTCATAATTTCAACAGCTTAAATGAAATTGAGAAATTCTATTCACACTTTATTGAAAAACATTATCACTAACTGAAATTTTTTTTAAATTATTAATTTTTTGTATTGATTTCACTTTTAATTTAATAAGTTACTAATTTCTCTTATAAATATATATTTTTTAACTAATACTAATAAAAAAATGTCTTAAAAAAGTATTATCAACAATCCCCAGTTAAAAGTTTGGAAACTACTTTTAAGGGTGCACTACTTATATAATGATGGGCACTTGGTATGAGGTCATAATTATCAAATATCAATTGAAAGAACCAACCTTCCAAGTTCCAAGTAAAAATCAACATCCCCTTGGTTGAAAAGTAGAAGTCATGGAAACGAATACACGCCAAAAACCCAAAAGGCAAATCTTCATACTCTCAGGTCAAAGCAACATGGCCGGTCGTGGCGGGGTTATCAGAGACGCCAACAACCGTAGTAAGCGGTGGGACGGCGTGGTTATCCCTCACATTGTTTTGAACTGATAAAAGGCTAATCTATGGTAAGATTTTCAGTAAAAAAAGACAATATATTAATCCTGAATGGCCTGTGTAAAACTGTGGGAAAAAAATATAGCCCATTTTGGCTTTCAAGTGATACAAGACGAAGCTCATCCCCGGCCCATTGAAAACATGCAAAGCTACTTGGTGTAACTGCACAAAATTTAACGTCACACATTCTTCAATAGTAAGCAACTAAGCATTCAAAGAAAATAAAATGTTTGATCCAAAAAAAAAAAATTGTTGTGAATGTTCACCATTTGTTAAATTTGATCAGAATCATCCTAATAAGAATGTTATGTGAATGGTTTTCTTGGATAAAAACACGATCTGGAAAATAGATATTATGCAAAATTATAGAAATTGTAGTCTCCTGGTTTCTGTCACCATATTTAATTTATCTATATATCTTTATGTGGATGATATAAGACACACCTCTTCTCTGCTTTTTTTTACATTTTTTCTTATCTCTTTACTCTCTATTTATGTATCCTTTTGCTTTTATTTCCATTGTTTCCTAACATGTTTGTTGTTTTTAATTTATTAATTATTAGTTTTTAAAAAATTATCTCTATAAGTTTGTAATAAGTGTGATATTTTGAATATAAATTAACATCATTAGAATTGGATTCATTTTAAGTCAAAATATAATATTATTGGATAACATTTTTGTTGTTGTGATGCTAAATGACATGAGATAATAGAAAAATACTGCCTTCCGTGCTTTGAAATTTAGACAACTAATTTCAAATAATGAGGAGATTATTGAACGAAAAAGATAGTTATTAATTGTTTTTCAATAATTTTTTATATGTGAAGCATATAAAAATAAAAATGTTAGTCATAAAATTGTTTATGTAATGAGGTAAATATAAAAAAAGTTGATTAAGGTCATACTTTTGTATTGCAATTAGACTTTTTTAACTTTTCAATTTAAATATTTATCGTATTCTCAATAACCCAATCTGTAGAAGTTACAAAATAATGTTAGAAAACAAATTTCAATTACCAAACACTAGAATTCATTAAAAGATTTTCAAATAAAATAAAAGATAAAACTTATTTGAAAGAAAGAATACTAAAAACAAAAGGCAAAAATGACTGATTAATTTAAATATATATTTTAACTAATTTATAATAACATAAAAATGTAATACAAAAAATGGTTAAAAGAAAATTTTATGTAAAAAGTAGAATAAAATAAAAGTTTATACCAACTACTTGAAGGGCTAAATTATTCATAGAATTGGATCAGCAAATCCATAGACTATTTTAAGTTTGTTTTCCGTCTCTTTATTTCCATTTTCTGTCACTTATCATTTATCTGTTTGTATTTTCATTTTTTGTTATTTTACTTCCATCGTTTTTATTGTTTTGCAATTGATATGAAAAAAATGAATGAAAAGTAAAATAAAAGGACGGAAAAATTATACTATCCACAATTCAATTTAAATTATTATAATAAATATTAATTAAATATTTTAAATATTTATTGTGATTAATTTGTAGTAACAGTAGATTATTTAATTCAAAATTTGAATATCTATTCAAACAAATTTAACATAACATTAAATTTTAATGTTAATAATAGTTAAAAATAAAATTATTTAAACTAAAAATTTAGAAAAATCATATTATTATTAAATTGATAACATTATCTTTTATATAATAAACAAATACTAAATAAAATTGAGATCTTCCACCAACCTCCGTTGAAAAATAAAATAAAATAAAGCACACCAACCCAATAGGTCCCGCATAGATGTTCTTTTCATTCTTCACAATCGGGTTGGGTGTGATATCTGACTCGGTAGCTCCACGCGACAAGGAGAGCGTCTCATCATCGAATCTTTTTTATTTTTTTATTTTTATCTGACCAGCTCCACCACGCCTCATCTTTCATCATTCAAAGGTTGTTCATTAAAAACAAAATAAAAAACTTCGTGCCTTTTCACCGAACTTTAGAATCTTTTAAAGTAAATTTCGTATAAACATAAATATTCGTCACATTCAGGAGTAAAGTTATATTTAATTTTTGTGTATTTTTAATAAATTGTGCATGTTAGGATCGAGCAGCTCAATCCATCATTAGGTCTCGAAGAGTTATTAAAATGCCCGCATAGTATGCAACGTATTCAAAAGTTTATCATTTCGGGCTTACTTAAACAAGCTTCCAACCTTGATAATGGATTGAAAAAAAAAGAAAAGAAATCCTCATCAAATCTTGAGCTAATGGATAAAACAACCAGAACTAATTTGTGGAGAAAAACGAACTTGTTAATGGGTAAAGGACACTGGTACAGTGGTACCCGAGTGTCCTTGTTGACTTCAAGAACTTGGAACTTGGAAGTGCACCAAATTCAACACTGAAATTCATTGGATCAGTATCCAAGTGCTGAAAGAGTGTGCGCCCAAGGAAGTAGCAATTGCTACTTGCTTATTGCCGTCGGTATAATACGTTTTCGAATTTAATTTACGTGATAATCTCGTTATACCAACTACAGTACTATTCATTTTATACTAAAATCGACAAAATGTTTAATTATAAAGCAATGACATACATAGCAGATACATAACTTAGATAAATAATATATACTGTATTATTTAACTATTATATTTTAATATTTTATTATTATTATTAATCTTTAAAAATATTTTTTTAATCATGATATAATATTGATATAAAATTATCATTATCGAAAATAATGACCTTAACACTTCAAAAATATATTTTTTACATATTTTTACCCCTTTCAGATATTTATGAATCGGCCCTTAATACATGCGATTATAGTCTTTATGGACAAATATTTTACTATTCCCCGTGTCTCGCATGAAAATGAGGGTGTAATGTATCTCACAAAAGTATACTCCAATACGATCGCCAAGCACAGGTCGATAAAGATGTCATTTTGATAAAATAAAAAAAGGAAATATTGTTGGTTAAACTCTTAAAATTGAAATAGTTTAATTGATTAAACAAAATAAATGAATGTTATAATTTTTTTTAGTATTATATTCAATTCTTACATATAAAAATATATATAAGCATTATTAAAGTAGATTATTAAATCTCTCAACCCAAATATTCATCATATATTACAAAATCTTATCATAGATTACAAATTCATCACAGCTATTTTTATTGAAGATAATCTTAATGCGAAACTCTTTTAGTTCCGTCAAATCTACGCAATACTTTTTTTTAATGCAAATATATAGCATACTTGTTCGCATCATTTATATATTTCTTGAGCATGATAAGTTTTTTATTTGTTTACAAGAGTCTCTTTCATTAAATAGAGTCACATGACAGTTTTGGTTGAGAATTTGACAAACCTAAGTAAATCTAATTTCAGGTAAAGGTCCAATTATCATTTTCAGCAATTAACATTAATATTTTAATAAAAATATTATATTAAAATATAAAATAATAATAAATATGTTTTAAAAAAAATTGTATTTGTTTGAATTAATCTTAAAATTTAATGTTAGATAAATTGTTATAATACTATAATTTTTAAATCTCAATTTTGTTAAATACTAATCGGGGAATTTAAATATTTTTTGTAATGGAAAAAATATTAAATATATTCAGAAATTGGTTAACCATTATTTTATAATATTTAAAATATTCCTATAAATTCTTCAATAAAATTTTTATTAGATGATTTTTTAATAATTTTTAAACATTAAAAGTCAATGTTAGCTAAATTCTTATAATACTATCATTTTTAAATCTCATTTCTATTAAGTAATAATTGAGGAATTTAAATATTGATTATAATGAAAAATATTAAAAAATATTAACTATATTCAGAAATTTATGAATCTGTCTTGCATCTTTACAGATAAAAAAATAAAATTTTTAAATCCTCTTATAAATGTACAAAATTAATCCCCATTAATGATTTTGTTATTGGGTGAGAGTGATTGCTTATAAGCATTTGCAACTCCACTTTGGTAACCCCACTTGCTGGATTGTGGTCAAGTACATTTAACAAGAGCGCGTGGATTTACCAACAAATCCAAGGGGTAAATATAATAATTGATAATAACAATAAGTCATTAACTATGATAAATTGATAATAACTCGAAAGAGAAAGAGAAAGAGAAAGAGAGAGGTCACTGATAAACCCCATCGATATAAACCCCCCCACTCACTCACCTGTGTTAAACACCATACTCTTCCTTCGCCCGCTTTCAATTTTTCTCTACCTAAGAATCAAATCATGGCCACCGCCACATCCCAAACCCTTCGATTCCAATCTACGTCACTCTCTCTCTCCTCCAAAATCCCTCTCTCCGCATTCTCCGTCTCTCTCCGCCAGCAACGCCGCGGCTCCCGCCACCTCGTGCTGGTCGTCTCCGCCGGCCTCGACGCAAAGCCCACGGTACTCGTCGCGGAGAAGCTCGGCGACGCGGGGCTGAAGCTGCTCAAGGACTTCGCCAACGTCGACTGCTCCTACAACCTCAGCACCGAGGAGCTCTGCACCAAGATCTCGCTCTGCGACGCCCTCATTGTGCGCAGCGGCACCAAGGTCTCGCGCGAGGTCTTCGAGTCCTCCGCAGGCAGGTTGAAAGTCGTCGGAAGAGCCGGCGTCGGAATCGATAATGTGGATCTGGCCGCCGCCACCGAGCATGGTTGCTTGGTAGTCAATGCGCCCACCGCCAACACCGTCGCTGCCGCCGAGCACGGAATCGCGCTCCTTGCAGCCATGGCCAGGAACGTCGCTCAGGCCGATGCGTCCGTCAAAGCCGGTTAGTTATCTTTCAATATGGATCCTGTTTTTGAACTATGCTTGATTTTAAATGTTTTAATGTTTTATCAAGAGTTTGAGTATCACGTCATTTTTTTATGCTATAATGTTTTTGCCTCCTTTTGTTTAGTTTCACATGTTTTGGTATGCTTGAAGGGAAACGTGTCTTGAATATATGGAGCCAATTTTTTTATCCTGTTTTTGCCTCCTTTTTTCGTATGTTTCACATGTTTTGCTATAATCTTAAAAACGAGGAAATTGATTTTCCTGATATATAAATTTGTGTGTGTGTGAGAGAGAGAGATGAAGTTATGGTTTATTGTTTGAATACTGTGTTTCCTGTAATGTTTTATTAGTAGTCGTGTTGTGGTCTTGTGGATTCTGTTTCTAGTTTCTCTGGTCAATTGAGTTCCTGCTACTTGGTATTAATTTACTTGTGCCCATGTTAATCAGGGAAATGGCAGAGGAATAAATATGTTGGAGTTTCCTTGGTTGGGAAAACACTTGCGGTGCTGGGATTTGGGAAGGTTGGTTCTGAAGTTGCTCGTCGTGCCAAGGGACTTGGTATGAATGTCATTGCACATGACCCGTATGCTCCTGCAGACCGCGCTAGGGCCATTGGTGTGGAGCTTGTGAACTTTGATGAGGCCATCGCCACTGCAGATTTCATCTCTCTACATATGCCTCTCACGGCTGCTACATCAAAGATACTCAATGATGAGACATTTACCAAAATGAAGAAAGGAGTTCGCATAGTCAATGTTGCTCGTGGAGGGGTCATTGATGAGGATGCGCTTGTTAGGGCACTGGATTCTGGAATTGTAGCTCAGGTTCTTGCCATTTCCAATTTCAAGTGCTACAGATCACTTTAATCAAAAGTAAATAATTGGATTTCTGCTTACTAGAGAGATAATGATTGTGCTGTATCTCTTTGTTTCAGGCAGCTCTTGATGTTTTCACTGAGGAGCCACCACCCAAAGACAGCAAGTTGATTCTGCATGAGCTTGTTACTGCAACACCTCATCTTGGTGCCAGTACCATGGAAGCTCAGGTAACTTAAAGCATTTGAAAATGATTATGAGCATTTCCTTTTATTCCCTCGTCACTGATGTTTTTAAAACTCTTGAAAATGATGACCAGGAAGGTGTGGCTATTGAAATAGCAGAAGCTGTTGTTGGGGCATTAAAAGGGGAGCTTGCTGCTACTGCAGTCAATGCACCCATGGTTCCCTCAGAGGTACTAGGAAAAAAAGTCATCTTTATCCTCTTCCTTTTCGTAATAAATAACATTATTTGATGAAATTGCCATTGCTACTATCCCTTGTTTATGTTCTAAACTTCATGAAGCTGTTCGGCTTGAGAAAATCATTGTAAATTGATTTATTTAAATGTATAACCAGTCTCAGATATTGAAATTGACATTTGGAAGACATCATCTATTTTCTTTAATTATTAATTTTAGCTGTTATTTGCTCAATTGGTTTAAAACTAAATGCCTAATGTAATGTCAAAGTTTGGTTTGATAAATCTGGTTAGAGCAATTGGAAATACAGGGAAATTACAGTACTAGTGTTATTCAATGATTTTATGTCGTCAAATTTGAAATTCTGGAGTTCATTAGTGTTCTGCTTTAGTGAGCATGTCATAATATAATGTGATTCATGAATTAAAGTTGGTTTACACAAGGGTATGACCAAGTTTGACATCTATTTCTCTCCTTTGTGAGTGCAGGTGTTAACAGAATTGAAACCATTCATTGATCTTGCTGAGAAATTGGGTAGGTTGGCTGTCCAGCTGGTAGCAGGAGGAAGCGGTGTAAAAACAGTGAAGGTCACTTATGCCACCTCTAGGGGCCCTGATGATCTGGACACTCGTCTTATCCGTGCCATGATAACCAAGGGTCTGATTGAGCCCATATCTAGTGTTTTTGTGAACTTGGTTAATGCTGATTTCACTGCCAAGCAAAGAGGGATCAGGATAACTGAGGAGAAGGTTGTTCTGGATGGTTCACCTGAGAATCCACTGGAATTCGTTCAGGTGCAGATCGCTAATGTGGAATCTCGATTTGCTAGTGCCATATCAGATTCTGGGGAGATTAAAGTTGAGGGTCGGGTGAAAGATGGCATCCCCCATCTAACAAAGGTGGGGTCTTTTGATGTTGATGTGAGTTTGGAAGGTAGCATCATACTGTGTAGGCAGGTAGATCAACCAGGCATGATCGGAAAGGTTGGGAGCGTTTTGGGTGAGGAGAACGTGAATGTCAGCTTCATGAGTGTAGGAAGGATTGCACCACGCAAGCAAGCTGTTATGGCAATTGGAGTGGACGAACAACCTAGCAAGGAATCTTTGAAGAAGATTGGAGACATTCCTGCTGTGGAAGAGTTCGTTTTTCTTAAATTGTAAGATGAAATGGTTGCTCCTATTATTATTTTTTCCTTTTTTTTTTTCTAATTTGGATTGGGCATGGTATCCAGATGTGCCCGGTTTTGATGCATTATCATCAAACGTGTAGCGGTAATTTGGTGGGACAAGAAAAGGAATAATTTGACTGTGCATTTTTATTAGTCTGGTTTAGTGAGTTCTTGCTTGTTGAATTTGTCTTGCATAATTTTTGCACACTCAAATCTTAACCTTAAACAACTTACACTACTGGTTTACTTGTATACATTATTTTACAAACTATGCTACTTTTGATACCATGACAATGGATTGGAATGAAGTCCGAATTCTTGATTTATGAACCAGAAAGGAAAGGAATCTCAGCTAGAGATGCTTGGAAGATGTTGAGATCATGAAGCACTGAATAGGAAGCAATACCAGCTGCATAACCTGCTAAGGCAAAGCCACTTACCTGCATAAAGGACATAAACGAGTTCTCTCGTGAACTATGCACTAACATTTTATCCCATCAATGTGTCAAGTGTACAGTAGGACGTACCTTCCGTAAGTATCAAATGAAGTCCACCTTTTCCATCCCCATGAACGCAACTCCAGCAGCTGAGCCAATAATCAATATGGATCCGCCAGTACTAGCACATAATGCAATCAATTGCCAGAGAGGGAAAGAAGAGACATCATACATTCCCATTGAGGAAGCAACCAATGGAACATTGTCTATTAATGCAGATATGAGTCCAATAGCACTTGCAATCAGTTCACTACTTGGCACATGTGCATTAAAGTAATTTGCTTTTTCCCGAAGATCCCTGCTGCCTCCAGGCTGCCGAACATGATGGTTAAAATTGATCAAATACAACCGGTTAACATAAGTAACTAGAAACATTTTATTTTTTATTTTTTATATTTGTCGAAGTGATGATGTAATTTTGGTCTCAACAAAACTAAAAACATGTGTTTTTACTAGGCATGGCAGCGGGACCCGAACCCGTGGGCACCTGTCCGAATTCGCTCAGATTTTAACAGGGGAAAACCGAGTTTTTCGAGTTCGGGTTTGGATTTGGGTTTTCCTCAATAGCTAAAAGCGGGGGCGGGTATGGGATTACTGCTACCCGTCCCGCTCCGTAATAAATAATACTAAAAAAATAAAAAATATATTACTTTCTAATTTTTTTAAATTGAATTGATTGATTTTGTTTTATAATTTTTAAATTATGATTCCATATTTTAAATGTGGGTTTGTTATTATTATTATTTTGTTACGTAATTAGCTTTTTCGTCTGATTTTTCAATAAAAAAAGTTATATTATTTTTTTTATTTTTTTATTTTAATCAAATAGCAGGGGCGGGGCGGGGAAAATCCAACCCCCAGCGGGAGCGGAGATAAGGATGAGTTTTAAAATCCGACGGGAATTGGGGGCGGGGGCGGGGGCGGGGAGCGAGTTTGGGAGCGGAGGCGGAGAATGCAATACCCGCCCTCATCCCGTCCCGTTGCCATGCCTAGTTTTTACTAAATAATTATAATATTCAGATATAAAAAATATATTTAACCCTATACAAATTAATAATTAGCATGTTATTATTTTAAATATAAAGTAATCATATGGTGATTTTTATAATATTATTCTTTTTTATAATACTATTCAATGTAAAGTATAATAATTAACTTTTTACAAGAAATAATATAGCATAATTTTTTACTTATTAAAACGAAAAATTCCTTTGTAACATTTTTAGCAACACGAATAAAATATGATTTTTTTTGCAACGAATAAAAATATGTCTATTCTTCCTTTATAATGAATAAAAACAATAATGTATTTTAAATTAAATAAAAATAGTTTCTTCATACTTACATATTTCAAAATCTTAGGATTATCCTAAAATGCAGTAAAAAAAAAGGATTCTCCTAAAATTAAGATGGTCCATTCCTTAACCCCAAACTTAATCAAAATTCTGTCTTTTGAACAGAAAAAAAGTTAAAATTCTGTCCAGGTTCATTGCATTACCATTTTTCCTTTTCCAAAACAAAAAGTCTTTCTGTCACTCATCACTTTTCTCTTTATTTGACTCTTTGAAATTGCTGAATTATTCCCGATCATTACTAAACATAAAAGTATATTTAATATTCTCTGTATTTGTATATTATACAACAGAATCTTCTTAATAAGTATTTTAAGAATATTAATTAAAAATTAATAAACAAAATTTTCATGAAAAACTATGATAAAGAGACATGTATATGATAATATTTTGAACTCCCTAAGGTATTAGTACTGGTATTTTATTTTTATTTTTTTGTGAATGAATCCCTAAGTAATAGTAGTATACAACACCAATTTTTAATTTTCTCACCAATAATTTAATCTGTTACCTTTCTAAAAAATAAAATAAAATAATCGACCCTAGACATGAAGAATCAAATTTCTGTTATCGTAAAAAAAAAAAAGAATTCCTATTAAAAAATTCAGGAATTTGTTAGCGTCTGTACTCCAAATGAAATAGAAAAAACGCACAAAAGATTCCATCCATTTGGGACTTGGGAGAGAGTAGCATTGCTCCACTCCCTCTCCCTCTTCGCCGGCGGCCACCATGTCTTTCTCGGAGTTCCGACCACTCGACGACAAGTTCCTCATCGAATACATAAAGTCCGTCCCCGCCCTCTCCTCCAAACTCGCCGACAACTTCGATGACTTATCAGTCAAAGAAGTCGGAGATGGCAACCTTAACTTCGTCTTCATTGTTTCCAACCCCGCAGGTTCTTTTGTCATCAAGCAGGTAACAGACAAGCACTTTTTGTTTTATGTTTCACAAAATCATGGGCAATCGCCAATTTCGTGTCTTTCTTCTTATATAGGCTCTGCCGTACGTTCGTTGCATAGGGGAATCGTGGCCTATGACGAAGGAGAGAGCGTACTTTGAGTCACTGGCACTGAAAGAAGAGGGTCGTTTGAGCCCCGAACATGTTCCTGAAGTGTATCACTTTGACCGTACCATGTCTTTGATTGGTATGCGTTACTTGGAGCCTCCACACATAATCCTCAGAAAAGGGTTGATTGCGGGGATTGAGTACCCTTTTTTGGCTCAACACATGGCTGATTTTATGGCAAAGACACTCTTCTTCACGTCTCTGCTTTTCCGTTCCACATCTGATCACAAACGAGACGGTATAACCTCTGACCATTTTCACTGTATATGTTGGAGTACAAGTGTGAGTTAAAGTCCCACATCGGATAGAAATAAAAAAGTTGAACACCATATAAGTGAGGAAAAGACCCATAAACCTGAGCCTTAAGGTTTTGGGTTAAGGTGTGGTGTCTAATTCACTTATATGGTTACTCAGGTGTAAATCTCCCCGATATTTACCCCCATCGGTATCCCAACAATTGGTATCAGAGCTGATGGTTTGATTCGGCGCCCGGCTCGGACAAGTAAGAAGGCGTTTGTGGATCCATGAACATTGAGATCCGTTGTATCGAAAGTCTTCCTGGTGGATGATCCCAGGCAGCGAGTCCCGCAAGTGTTGCGGCGGTACAAGCCACTACTTGTGAATTGAAAAATGACTTCCGCTCGAGGGGGAGGCTACCATGTGGAAGAGACTCACACTTGAGGGGGAGATTGTTGGAGTACAAGTGTGAGTTAAAGTCCCACATCGGATAGAAATAAAAAAGTTGAACACCATATAAGTGAGGAAAAGACCCATAAACCTGAGCCTTAAGGTTTTGGGTTAAGGTGTGGTGTCTAATTCACTTATATGGTTACTCAGGTGTAAATCTCCCCGATATTTACCCCCATCGGTATCCCAACAGTATAGACGACAGAACTTGTACAAATGTTAGGATGTATAAATTGATTTTGACTTATGTGACAAGTTTGATTAGTTTTGCCTCTCTTATTTGGTTTTAGGTTACACTATTCACTTGGACTCTGTAGCTGTAGCTGTGTACCCTTCTCAAGTTTTAGTCTCAATGAAAAAAATACAAATTTTAGTCCCGTTTTTATACAGTTTTTTTGTGGCAGATTATGACTGCCAGAAAGTTTTTATAGCGTTTTACACTACCAAAAAGTTTTCTCTGTTTTTAGCAATAAAAACCAAAACTTTTTTCTCCTGTAGGAACTAAAATTCAAAAGGAGGACAACAAGGACCAAGTGAATAATTTAACCTTCATTTTATTTTCTTGTCCCATCAGTGTATAATTGAAAAGCTTATCTTAATTGGGTTGAATGATATTAATGAAGTTCTTACACATTTAATTATTTATGGTGTTACCATTGGATTGAATTCATATTGGCTTCTTGCAGTTGCCGAATTTTGTGGGAATGTGGAGTTATGCAGGCTCACTGAGCAGGTCGTTTTCTCTGACCCTTATAAAGTTTCTCAATATAATCGTTGGACTTCCCCCTATCTTGATCGTGATGCTGAGGCTGTTCGGGAAGACAATCTGCTGAAGCTTGAAGTTGCTGAGCTGAAATCTAAGTATTGTTACTCACGTTTTTTTTCCCCATTATATGCAGTAGTTTTGTTGTTACATTTTTGCTTTATAGGGATTTATGTTCCTGTAGGTTCATTGAGAGGGCCCAGGCACTAATACATGGAGATCTACACACTGGTTCTGTGATGGTAACCCGTGAATCAACTCAAGTTATTGATCCAGAATTTGCATTTTATGGACCAATGGGTTTCGATATTGGAGCATTCTTGGGAAACTTGATTTTGGCTTTCTTTGCTCAAGATGGGCATGCTGATCAAGCAAATGATCGAAAAGTAGGTTCCCATTTTCCATGTCTTCTGTGGTCCTTACTTGTCCTCTTCTTGTTATTCTCCATAATCTAACTATAACTTAAACTCTCTTTCTTGCTTCTTTTTTTTTAAATATTGTAATTTTTATTTCACTTTGGTAGTTTGGTTTCATGGCAGAGGCCTACTTTCATTAAGGGGTCCTACATATCCTTAGAGATATCACGGCATTATGTTTCTGATTTTTGCTGTTTCTGCTTATTTGTAGTTTTGAATGACCTCGTATTATTATCTTGTTTTGTCTGTGTGGTGCCAATGACTGGTCTTTTCCTTTCAGTCAAGTTACTGTATTGCATTGCAGGACACATGAAATAATGAGATTTGGCTTTTAAACTGTAATCCTAAATAATTGCTGAAGACCATTGATTGTAGGGGGGGAAAAAGTGTTATTCCTTATATAAAACTCTACGTTATGCAGGCCTATAAGGAGTGGATTCTTAAGACGATCGAAGACAGTTGGAATCTTTTCTATCAAAAATTCACTTCACTTTGGGATGAGCACAAAACTGGTGCTGGTGAAGCATATCTCCCAACAATCTATAATAATCCTGAGGTTCAACTGCTTGTGCAGAAGAAATACATGACAGATTTGTTTCACGACAGTCTTGGATTTGGTGCTGCTAAAATTATTAGGTGAGACTTTTTCTCTCTAATATTTTTTTCCTCTTGTAACAAAACATTATGTGAGATTGCAGGTAATCATTTTTACTAGAAGGCTAAAGAATTCGTGCATTCATGATTCCTGGGATTTCTTGTTTATGTTAGCTATATAACCATTCTCGATCTTATAATTAATAACTTCAACTTTTGAGATGGTCATTCATATGGTATAGCCTTGTACCATACTGAAAAATTCCTAAGATGGTCATTCATTTGATCTATGTAATTGACCCCATTTAGTGAAAAAGGCTCAGTTGCTGTTTAAGTATTGATATGGTTTACCCTTTCTGACTAAATTCATTAGAAGTTCACTTCAATTGAAGCTGCATCCATCATTTTAATAAAAAAACATGAATTTCAGTACTAGTTAAAATTGAGCATATGCATTATTCATTCTTTTCACCAAAAGGCTCTTGCTTGAGATGGAATGTTATATATAAAACCATTGATGAATTTTCCCAGCTGATAGCTTAAGCTTGTGGGGTAGTTTGTCTCTTACAGTTCTATTGCCAGCTTCTTTAGCAATTAAACTTACATATTTTTTTCACTTTTTTTTCTTCTAACTATTCATTATTATAATATTAGTAAATAACTCGAGAATTTTGTTGATTTGTATATTTGTGTTATTTTGCATATTTCGACCTTGTATTTGTATCTTCTGTGTTTTCATCACTCAGTTCCATTTAAATATCTCAGTTGCACACTTCTTTTTAAAGAATCAGTATACAAGTATATATATTTGGACTTTATTTTCCTTCGTAAAAAAGTTTTGCTGATCTTTTTTTTATGACTAATGTCAGAAGGTTTCATATCAAAGTATCGTACATGATTTTTCAGTAGGAACTAATTGGATATTTGACATGGATTCTCTTTGTGCAATTTATCAGTATATGTACAAATATATATAGGGTAGTGGTGCCTGTAGACTTAATTCTATTTGATCACACATCCATGTATTGTCGTATTATGAGTACCTCTAATCTTTTGCCCTTTAAATGTTTGAGTGATTTTTTTTCTCGTAAAATTATTTTTTAAACAAGCTTTTCTTGCATGAGAATGTTAGAATGCCTGTGCTGTACATGGCAAGAGTCGTCTCAGTAACTGTTTGGTTGAGGCTGCCCCTACCTTAGAGCCATACTCTCTCCTTAACCCATATTATTTCTTCGTGGTGGAAGATATCCATCATAAGTCATTCATTGTTTCCGTTGTAGCATGCAGGGGCGGAGGGAGGGGGGGACCTGCAGGGGCCATGGCCCCCCAAATTTATTTTAAAAGCACTTAAATTACTATGAATTTTTTTTATGGCTCCCCTAAAATTTATAATAAAAAAATATAGAAATATTATATATGAAAATTATTATGTTAGATATACTTAGGAAGATAAAAAGAGAGAAATATATAAGTATGATAGTTAACATGATCTAATGTTTCCAAGAGAGATAAAGATAAATTATAAGTATTAATGAAATATTGGTAATGATGAGGTACATATAATTATCTAAAATTAATTATTATATCTATCTAATTTTTTTCTCATATAGTATTACCTTTGTACTCCATGTAGTTATATATTTTTTTTTATTTATCAAAAAATATTTGATATATATAATAATATTTTAATTTCTTTAATATATTTTGCATGCAAAAATTTAATTATTTTTATATAATTATATAATTTTTTTCTCGGCTCCCCTGAAACCAAATTTTTGGCTCCACCCCTGGTAGCATGAATTTATTGGACCATTGTGCATCTTATGCTCTGATGTTACTCTCACTAGGCTATATGGTCAACATTATAATGCTTAACACACCTGTTGATGTAAAGTCCAGAGTAGGTTTGTGCCATGGTCTTTAGTATATCTTAGGATTTCAGTTGGGAGAGTTCAAAAGTAATTTTTTTTCCAAAGCAACAAATTTTCCTTCTCCATCTTGTGTATTAGAATTCAAAATGAGTTATAACTTCATGAGCTGACTCGTGTTAGCATCTTCACAAAAGAACATGAAGATCCTTATTTTAGGTGGAATGGCTAATACTTGCATCATAATTATTTGATTGGCAGGAGAATTGTTGGTGTGGCACATGTTGAGGATTTCGAATCCATTGCTGATGCTGCTAAACGGGCAAGTTGTGAACGGCGGGCACTTGATTTAGCTAAGATGCTTCTCAAAGAAAGAAGAAAATTTGAAGGCATTGCTGAAATTATTTCAGCAATTCGGAAATACTAGCCATAACAAAGTTTTGCTATATTAATAGTTCAATACCTCCATAATGTATCGTGTTTCCCAACATTTTAGCTGTGTGTACGTACCACTAGATAACAGGTTTCCTGTCAACATTATGATAAAAAAATTATATATATCTCTGTTTCTTCTATCCGGGAGTTGCTCTAGTAACAGTTTTTTTATCACTTTCTAGTTACTATCCATACTGATAATATTTCTCTTGTGGACTATCTTAACATTTATATCCACCGTGATTTTTGAATGATTTTTATATTGACTGCATACTTTTTTTTTGGTGTACACAGTATGCAGAAGTCCAACTCCATAAAAAGTACCGTAAAATTAAACTAGCTAGAAATTAAAATCATATCAAAATACGTTATTAATGCTTCTTAAGAATTTTTTTTTTTATTCTTTATAAAATGGGTAAATTTAAACTGATATAATAACGTCAGAGTTTTGTAAATCTCATAAGCGTTGAGTCGTGTAGAGTGGGAACAGGGAAGTCTCCTATGAATCCTGAATGGTCTTGGTCTTGGTCACATTCTATATCATTTGAAAAAGATATGTTAAAGGGAAACTTAATTATAAACTATTAAATAAATTTAATGTATCATCAATTAAAATATATGCTCAAAGAAATCGAATATAAATTTTAATTAAGAATTGCACATCTCGAAAAAAAACAACAAAAAAAACATAGTTTAATTAGTAAAAACAGAGTCAAATAGGTGACGCAGAATATCAATCTGGGGTATATATTATAGATATAGTTTTTCTTGAATATATTATAGCTTTTATTTTCTATATGCTGCTAATATCACATCATCAAGAAAAATATAGAAATAGTTTTTCTTGAACTTGTAAACTTTTGGCGTACACGACTTACAAATCAGAATTAGAACATCCATTCCACAATAACTTACTATAAGTTACAACTTTAAATATTTAGTTGATACAAGCCTACATAAAGATTGCGACATACTAGTCCCTATTTTGAAATTAGCAAGCTCTTAACCATTTACCTAGGGTATAGGCTAAAGAACCTATATAGGGTTTTTTTGAAAAAAAATACCAATTTGGGGCTGTTTTCAAACATATTACAAATCTGGGGCTGTTGGTCACGCCTAAGATGGACGTGAGCGAATCCGTCTCTAAATCGGTCTCTAATTCAGTCGCTAATAGTTTTTTACAAAATTTTATGTTTGCGACGAAAAATTCTGTCGCAAAAATGTTAGCGACTGATATAGAGACTAAAAAGAAGATGGCTAATAATTGCTAAATGCACCCCCGTTTTGATAAGTTTATCAGTCGCTAACAGTTTTTGCGACGGAATTTTTTGTCGCAAACATAAAATACTGTTGAAAAACTATTAGCGACTGAATTAGAGACCGATTTAGAGACGGATTCGGTCACGCCCATTTTAGGCGTCACCGATAGCCCCAGATTTGTAATATGTTTCAAAACAGCCCCAAATTAGTATTTTTTTCAAAAAAACCCTATATAGGTTCTTTTGCCCTAGGGTATATTGTCATACTTAGCCTTGTAGTCTTGCCAAAGCTGATCAACTGTCTTGCCCAGTAACTGAACAAAGAATTGATCACCATAACCAGTCCTCATCTGCTTGTTCAATTGTGCCACAAACCCACTTTTGAGAGTATCACAATAGTCCAGAAAATGAGCAGTAACATCATAACCCTGGTCCCATTTCTGTCCCTCCCCTGCTTTCTTCCAGTGGCTAGGTGCATAGTTTGCCTTCAGCCTAACATAGTCTGCAATACCTTCAATTAATCCACTTGGAGCCTGACCATTCCCATGCCACTGCCAAACGTGGACCATTTCATGGTACAGCACCCCTGTGATCTCTGTCTTCACATCCCCACCATAGTCATTAACATATCTTGCAATAACATGAATCTCATCGTTGCTCGTATATGCAACAACACCATTTGGCACAACCCTGTCCTCCACAAATAAGTTTATTTTTTGTATATCTTTTCTATCAGCAGGAGCGTTTTGCTGGAAGACCCCCCATATGAATTGGGTGGCTGAGTCAAGTGTTTGCTTGGCGTATTCGTCCCCTATTGCATCACGGAAACGCACACCACCAGGGGTTGAGAGGGCGTTGTTGGTGACACTGTATTCAACCGCCAGTGTTCCTTGCATTGCTGCTGCTAGGAACACTGAGAAGCAAAGGACATGCATCATCATGGTTGCTTTCAGAGACTTTTGGATTTTCTTAGTCTTGGAGAATTAGTATATGGTTGATCATTGCAAAAGTATAGTGTTGGGTGCTTTATATATAACACAAGTCAAGCTGCTGGTCGTTACACGCCATTGACGTTGTTATTGTTTGTTTGTTTCCATAACCTTAGTTTGAAACTTCCAGGTAATTATTGGGGTGCCATATCGTATGACCTAGTCCAATTTTCTACTCAGAAATGTCGACCACATAAAACTATTAGGTAGTTTTAGACATTAAATGTCTGTAGTTCTTGATGCCAAATATTTATTGGTTTTCGACCACCAATCTTGTCAGAAAACTAGATTGATTATTCTTAGCGAGTTTTTTTTTCTAATCACAGTTTTTCTTTTTATTCACATTACTTCAACATGAGATTTTGTTGATGGTATTTGAATTTTTCAATTAAAATAAAATAGTAACACTTTATTATATCATAAGTCATGTAAAACTTAATCGCAACTATCATCATAATCCCATATATACCATGCACTTAATAGATTCTCGCCAGTAGAGGTCAACATGGTCTACACGATTACTTTTTGCTTTCGCAATGCAAAGAGTCTTACAATTGGTAGGACTTTGGATTACGAATTGTGAATAGACATATAAGATCAAAATTAATTGAAAAAACTGATTTTTTGTTGTTGTTTATGTTTAATTATTAAACATTATTAAATTTTTATTTTTCAAAATATATATAAAAAATTGTTTTTCTCTGCAAAATAACCTAAATATTATTTTTTTAATAAAAAATCACCAATTTGGGGCTGTTTTGAAACATATTACCAATCTGGTGTTTTGGTCACGCCCAATTTCTAAATCCGTCTCTAATTCAGTCGCTAACAGTTTTTGCGACAAAATATTATATTTTTTTGTTTGCAACGACAAATTCTGTCGCAAAAACTGTTAGCGACTAATATAGAGACTAAAATTGGTGTGATTTAATTTTTGACGTAAAATATCATTTAATACTATTAATTGTTATTTTAATCTAATTTTAAAGTATTTTTAGACCGATCTTCACCATAAATATGATCTTTTTTATTTTTTTAATATTGTTTTAATTTTATATGATTTTATTTAATACACTCAGAATTTTTGGTATATCTAATTTTAAATATATTATTTTATTTAATATAATTTCTAAATTTTTATATGATTTTGTTTAATATTTTTTGGATTTTTTATATAACTAATCTTCTAATGTCAAATTTTTTTCCCAAAAGAGGTCTCTAAGTACCTCAAAATTACGATTTAATCTTCGAACCTCCAAAAAATTTCTTGTTTTCTTATTTTTTTATTTTTCCCAAAAGAGGCCTCTAAGAGGCCTTTAAAATTAGATTAAAATAAAAATTAATAATATTAAATGATATTTTACGTCAAAAATTAAATCACGCCAATTTTTGTTTTTATATCAGTTGCTAACAGTTTTTGCGACGGAATTTTTCGTCGCAAACAAAAAATATAATATTCTATCGTAAAAACTGTTAGCGACCGAATTAGTGACCGATTTAGAGACGGATTTAGTCACGACCAATTTTGGGCATGACCAAAACACCAGATTGGTAATATGTTTCAAAACAGCCCCAAATTGATAATTTTTTATTAAAAAAACAATATTTAGGTTCTTTTGCCTGTTTTTCTCTCCACAAAACGCAAAAATTGTTAATATTTAAAAACTGCAGACCATTTTTTAAACTATATCTAATTTATCCTTTACTTATTATACATTTTCTTAGTATATATAAGATAAATTATACAATTATTTTTTATGAAAATAATTATATAACTCTTTATAGAAGGATAAAAATGTTTTACATCAAAATATTATTTTCTATCATTTTATTTTTTTATCTAACTACAAGAATAAAAAAAAGAAAATTTGGGCTTTGTTAAGTCAATCAAAAATGATTTCATTAATGCTCAAAAAATTATAAATTTAATGCTTTGTTTGATAGGAAAATAGAGAAAAAAATGGTGTGAGTCTCATATCTCATACATTTTACTTTAATTTAAATATATTTCTTCTATTTTTATCCTTTCTATGAGAGCATAAATGATTAAATTGAAACCTAAAATATAGAGAGAGAAATTATTTTAGAAATAGAATATTGACGACTTATACAATGTTTAACAAATAATAATAAAAAGTCTGTGATAACATTTATGAGAAAATAAAATAATGATGGTTAAAACTCAAGTTAAGCGGTCTAACCGTATATGGAAAATATATTGAGAGAAATAATATTTTTAAAAGTCTAAATAAAAATTGTGAATTTAATTAAAAAAAGTTCTTTTTTTTTCATTATGTTGTTGGTGTCTAAGATTATTTTGATGATGACTAATTTTTATTAAAAAAATTAATTGATAACTTTCTTCTAAAGAAACCATATATTGGAGATCAAACTTCATGTAAGGGGTTAAAGATTCATGTAAAATCGTTAGAGACAATGTCCACGTAAGAATGCAGTGTACATATACCAATTACCAACCAAAATATGTGTTAAATTCTCTAGTTAAGAATTTAACATATTGAAGGAAAAAAAGAAAAAAAAAAAGCCAAATAGGTTTGGCGATGTCTTTTCCATATCAGAAAATCAATTTGGGATAAAACAGAGTATACTACTTTTTATTTTCTGGCATAAATTATAATTTTTGTTCTCATATTTTTAAATCAAGATATTTAGTTTTTTTATTTTTTAAATAAGTAATTTTAATTCTTCTGTCAATATCATCCAATATAAATATTAATTTAATGTGATATAGTGATGGGAATGTAGAGCTTAAATAAGTTGTTAACATGACATTTATGTGAAAAAAATTAATAAAGTAAAAAATAAAAATGTCTTCAATAATTGAAATCATAATCCTTCACTCATAAACAAAGTAATAAATCACTAAGTACTTACTTTTTTTAATTAACTACATTATTATCTATATACTATTAGTTAAGAGTTATTCTTTTCAAATTATCAAAATTTATAAATTAAAAAATTAAAAAATATTTAAGATATAAATATTTTTAACTTTATTTTATATCATTTTATTTTAAATATTTTTCATATTTTTACTTTTATTTTTCCATTTTATAATTAAATTTCATAAATTGTTTGCAAAAAAATTTGTAAATTAATTTTAATATACATATTATTTTTTACTCTAATTATTTACGTAAAATTATACATTGACAATACAACAACATACTTATTTTGTTTAGTTAATTATATTAATATTGTTTTTTATGTATCATTACTTGAAAGTTATTAATTTTTTTAAAATTATCAAAATTTTAAAAAAAATTAATATATAAATATTTTTAATTTTAAGTAAATAATTAGAGTAAAAATAATATGTATATTAAAATCAATTTTTTTAAAAAAATTAATTAATTTACTTGTTAATTTATGAAATTCAATAATAAATTGGTAAAAAAAATGTAAACTATTCAAAATAAAAACATATAAAATTATATAAAATAAAAAAATATTTATATATTAAATATTTTTTAATTTATAAATTTTGATAATTTGTAAAAATTAATTATTGGCTAATTACATAAAAAAATTGGATTAACTAAGTTTTTGGTTCCTAAACTTTTTTAAATTTTAGATTTTAGTCCTTGAATAAAACTTTGACGGGTCAACCTCCCTAAACATTTTTTTTCGTTATGATTTTATTCCTTGTCATTTATTTATGTCTTTAAAGGGTTATGTGACATTGATTTTATTAAATTTTGTAATAATTCATTTTCTAGTGTCTAAAACATGCCAGACAAGTTTTGTTGATTTTTTTAAAATAATTTAGATAATAATAAAATACAATTCTTTCATAACTCTCTCTCTTTATATATATATATATATATATATATATATATATATATATATATATATATATATCATTTTTCTCGCTCCAAATCTAGATCTTAGGGCCTTCTTCCTCCTCCTCTACACCCTTGAAACCATATATGATGAACCCTTCTACTAAGTAGTGCCACCACCACAAATCTAGTCTCTAGTGACCAACACTACAATATTGAACCTCCCTTCTAGACTAACACATCCAGATCCATGCTCCTCAGCCTACACCATGCACTTGAACCTTGGTGTCATTGCTACACTCTTATACACCATAAACACTGGTCAATGCATTGTCCTCTTCGATCATGTTCGCAGGATATCGACAATAGATCTAAACCTAGAGCTTGCAAAAAGACATATGAGGTAGCCGTCAACGATGAAGAAGTCATCATGGAATCGTGCTCCACACACCGCCATGGTCGAATGACATTGAAGACCTTATAAGAAGGCATCATGCATGTTTGACTTCTCGACGACTCACACACAACGACACTTCAAATAGTGACACTTCACTCAACTCCTCGTTGGTCAGAATTGTTCACCGATTAGAATCCTCTGTAGGTAACCTTTTTTGAGATCTTGACAATCTGATTTGATTACTTTTAGGATCAATGACTGTTCCTACAAACCAACACGAGATTTTTCAGCATATTTTTTTCACTCATGCTTTCTGGAAAACTTTCCATAATGTCACTTATCTCATAATTACTCAAAGTCAAACACGCTTAACTATGAAGTTCTTAAGTGATAGGCTACCGAAAAATAGATACATCTTGTTGGTATAAATAGTACCAATCAATTCCTTTAGTCTTCCTCAATTGTACAGTCTCATTCATGTACAGTCTTTGGATCCTTCTCATTTCGGTGTAATTTAATCAGGGTGTTACATTTGAGATCTATGATTCAAAGATTGAAATACAGTAATCCTAAGATTTGAGATTTGAGATTCAGAGATTTAGTTCTTGAAGATCAATTATTAGGATTTGAGTTGAGCGTGACATGAATTTGTGTTGTGTTGATTTTTTTTGCTATTCGTTTTTCTGATTTGAATGTGACAGTTCAAACAATTAAAATGGAGCTTTGCAATTTGAGCATAACATGATTTAGTTCTTGAAGATTGATCAGTAGTTCTTGAAGATCATATTTTATTGTCTATTTGTTTTTTTATTTGAGCGTAACATGAATTTATCTTGTACTAATTTTTGTGATGAGTGTCAAAGTATGAATATTAAAATTGTGTGAATATTAAAATGATGTGTAGCAATTTCTAGAAATTATCTAATATTTAATAAATTCTTTATAGAATTAACTTTTGGCAGCTTTTATCCACCAGAAAATGAACACAAATAAAATAATAGTAAAATTAATATCAGATTATTGTTTAAAGACATAAATAAACGGTAAAAACTAAAACCTATATAATAGGAAAAATGTTAAAGGACTTTGATTAATTAAAAATTTGTTTAGAGACAAAAATCCAAAATTTAAAAAAATTTAAGGATTAAAAGTTTAGTCAATCCAAAAAATAATGTTAATGTATTTAAAAAAACAAAGAAAATGTGCTAGTGATTTTTTTGTCTTATTTATATATAAATGGTCATGAATTAAATTCCTATTAAGACACTTTTATTTAATTTTTTCACATAAATGTTAATAGTCTACATAAGTTTCACATCAATACTAATATGTTAAATCAAAATCAAATAGTGAGAGTAAATATTTTGATTTAAAAATAAAATATCAAAATTAAAAATTAAAAATTATAAAATACTAAAATTACCGTTTAACCTATTTTCTATATGTGCCAATAAAAAAATCAACAGAAAAAAATATAGAATAACTGATAATTAATGATTTATATCCTCTAAACGTTTCTTTATTTAACTTGTCCATCAGTAGAATCATTTTCAATTATTGGCGCACACACGGCTTAAAAATTAGAATTAGGTACAGCATTCCAACAAAGAGATTGCGACGTAGTACTCGCTTATTTTTTTAAATAACGTACCAATTAAGCCTGTTAATTAGTGCCATACTTAGCCTTGTAGTCTTGCCAAAGCTGATCAACTGTCTTCCCCAGTAGCTGAACAAAGAGTTGATCACTGTAACCATTCCTCATCTGCTGGTTCAGTTGTGCCACAAACCCACTTTTGATAGAATCACAATAGTCAAGAAAATGAGCAGTAACATCATAACCCTGGTCCCATTTACTTCCTTCCCCTGCTTTCACCCAGTGACTAGGTGCATAATTTGCCTTCAGCCTAACATAGTCTGCAATACCTTCAATTAATCCACCAGGAGTTTGACCATTACCTTTCCACTGCCAAACATGCACCATTTCATGGTATAACACCCCTGTGATCTCTGTTTTCAAATCCCCACTATAGCCATTGACATATCTTGCACTCAAATGAATCTCATCGTTGCTTGTATATGCAACGCCATCCATGTCATCCACGAACAAGTTTACTTTTTGCACGTCTTTTCTATCAGCAGGAGCGTTTTGCTGGAACACCCCCCATATGAATTGGGTGGCTGAGTCGAGAGTTTGTTTCGCGAAATCATCTCCTATTGCATCACGGAAACGCACGCCACCAGGGGTTGAGAGGGCGTTGTTGGTGACAGTGTAATCAACTGCCAAAGTTCCTTGCATTGCGGCAGCTAGGAACACTAAGAGACAAAGGGAACGCATGATCATTGTTGCTTATGGTTTCTCTTAGAGAATAAGTGTTTAGTTGTTGCAAAAGTATAGTGTTGGGTGCTTTATATAATAAAAAAGGCAAGCCAGTGGTTGTTCCACGCCATTGACGTTGTTTTTAATGTTTGTTTGTTTCAGTAATTAACGTCATTGTGAATCTTCCAGGTAATCGGGGTGTCGTATTGTATGACCTAGTCCAATTTTTTAGTCAGGGGAAGAGGGCAACATGGTCTATAGCATACGATTACCTTTTGCCATTGCAATGCAAAGAGACAAAAGAGTCTTGCCGATGTAGTAGGAGGAAGTTTCGTATTTTAATTATGGCTCAGCAACTGGGAATTTCGAATAGATATAAAAGAGGGTGTATATTTTGACAACAAAAGTATTTTTATTTATTTTTTTATGTTAATTATAAAATATTATTTTGTTTTTTGTTTTTCAAAATTTGTATAAGAAACAGTAGAAATAAAATAGTACAAGTATATAAATGTTTTATATCAAAACAGTAGAAGGATATATGCGAGTAAAAAAGAAAATTTGTGCATTATGACAAAAAAAGAGAAAATTTATTCTTTGTTTTTTTTTCAATTCTTGAAAATTATTTTTTTATTTTAAAACGAGAAAACAGAAAAATTCCTTTTAAAGGAATAGTTTCTGACAACTATTTTAAAAATAAATATTTCCTTTTCAATTTTAAAAATAATTTTATAAAAATAATTTTTAAAAACTAAAAAACAAAAACACAATCAAATACATCCTTAATTTATTATTATTTTTAATTTTTTTCAATTTCAAAAACTGAAAAATCTTTTTTGTTTTTTACTCATTTGCTCCTCTTTCCTACTATTTTTTCAAATTTACTTTTCCCGTTACTTCTCATCGTATTCAAACAAAGCCTATGTATCTTGCGCGGTGGGGAACCAAAAAATATGAGTTCGACTCTTCTCTTGTGGAGGGTTTTTTCTCTTCTGCCCATACCACATGAACTATATCTATCAATTAATAATGCCGATAGTAGAATATAATCAATTCTTTATGTGTACCCTTTCCTTTCTTCAGTTTCTGGTGTTCAAACACTAATTACTTTGTGGCAAAGAAAAAGAAAAAGAAAAGGCATGAAATATATATAACACATATATTTTCTTCGGTAACTATGTTAGCTCTATATTTAAGGTATGCTGAATTTTAAAAATATTTTTATTTTATTTTATAAATAAGTACAAAAATGTCACAATATTTTTCTTTATTTTAAAATATTTATACAGCATATAATAATAATAAATTATTTCACTAGTTTTTGTACAATTTAGAAAAATCAAATAAAGTTAAAGTACAATAATATATTTTTATAATTATTTATAAAAATAAAAATGAAAAGTAAGATCTAATATGTAAAGTATATACTGCTATTTTGGAGTTGGGGGTGTTTACTGAGTCATGGATTCATGAAATGCTGGTCAAATCTACTATCATAATACATGCCATTTGGAGTGTGCATGTATCATATTAGTGCTATTTTGGAGTTTAGGGTGTTTACTAGTGTATATTGAGTGATGAAACGTGAGAAGTAAGCCATTTGGCGGAATAGACTAGTTCGTCATCTTCCATTTTATTGGTTTTCGTAAATGGTCAAAATCAAACCTAAATAGATAAGATCAACCTCCATTTTATTCTGGTTGACTATTTGAAGTTGGGCCGAAGGCCAATGTTGTTTCCATTTAGCTCTATCTCATGAATAGGATAAAATTTAGGTGAAGTTATTTTGGGGTGACAAATTATATATTTAATAATTTATATATCATACCATATATTTCTAGTCGCTCATCTTGCCGGGGCTCGCGGGAATCTTCATTGACCATGCACTTTCTCCCTCGAGAGCACGGAACCTAGAAAGACAAGCATGCAATGTTAATACGATACACTAAAAGAAAAATGACCTGTACTCATTACTACGTACTTGCATACATTTTTACTTATGGAAGTGGACATGATTATTTTAGTTAAAACTCGGAATAAAACTTCTAGCTAGAATTATTTGATATAGGTAAACTATTGACACACCCTTTCATATATATGACGTCATGTTTTTTCTCTTAAACACAATTGTTTTGTTTCTTTCGAAAATATTTATATTATGCTCTTTTAGACCATGCGGAAAATACCGACTTGTATGGTTAATTGCTTGGAAAATTTTAGGTGTTAATGCTATAAAATGGCAACTTGGTGGGTGCAGTAGGAACTGATGGTAATTCTGTTTTTTGTTAAAGAAAAGTAGCACTTGAATAGTAATATTCTTTTAAAACATGTCGAATTCATCAAGGGTTAATTTGGATAGTAAGAAAGAAAATATAAAATTGAGATATAAAAAAATTACCAAAAAACATGTAGACAATTGTTTGTACTCTGAAATCAACGCAGTTTTTGAGAAATAGTAACAGCTTTGATCTTAAATAACTATAAGTAAATAAACTTTTTAGCAATTAAAAATTGCTAAGACTATCTATTCACTTTGTGGTGATCATAAACTTTTACTAAATCTAATAATGAAACGATCTTAGCATAATATCAAAGTATCCAATGGTTGGATCATGCACAAAGTGCTATTGAGTGGAGTTAACACTATTAAAAATTATTTTTGGAGTAACTTAATTCTCAAGTAATAATAATACCTCTAATCATGTAAAACAGCTTATATCCTCTAAAACAATATATGTTTTCTCTTTTATCCGTCCGTTAAATGATTTTCTAATTTTGTCATGCTTATGTTTCAAAACTCAGAATATTTTTGTTTCAATGAAACTTTCTATTCCATCATTACCATAAGTTGTAATAGCAGAATCTTAGAGCTGATACAATCTTATTGAAAAACATTGCGATATATATACTCGCGCTTATTCTTGAAATTAAAAAGCTAGCTCTCAGCTAGTAGTCTCTCTTAGGCAATATTGCCATATTCAACCGGCTTTCCCAGTAATTGAACTCAATCCTCATCAACTTGTTCAGTTGTGCCACAAACCCACTTTTGAGAGCATCGCAATAGTCCAAAGAGTGTGCATTAACATTATAACCCTGCTCCCATTTCTGTCCTTGCCCTGCTTTCACCCAGTGACTAGGTGCATAATTTTCCTTCAGCCTCACATAGTCTGCAACACCTTCAATTAATCCACCAGGTGCACGACCATTCCCATTCCACTGCCAAACGTGCACCATTTCATGGTACAGCACTCAAATGGATCTGGTTGCTGCTAGTGTGTGCAACACCATCCATGTCATCAACGAATAAACTTACATTCTGCACATTTTTTCTGTCGGAAAGGTTGTTTTGCTGAAAGATCCTCCATCTGAATTGGGTGGCTGAGTCAAGTGTTCTCTTGGCGTATTCAGCTCCTATTTTGTCACGGAAAGCCACGCCGCCAGGAGTTGAGTGCGTACGTTGTTAGTGACAGTGTATTCAACTGCATGTGTTGTACGTAGTGCAGATAGGAATACTCAGGTACAAAGAGCATGCTTGATCATGGTTGCGTTTTGAGCCTTTTGGTTTATCTTGGTGAATAAGTTTATGGTTGATGATCACTACTTCACATGGATTAATTGGGTTCGGTGCTTGCTTTATATAGAATAAAACAAACATGGTCCCTTCCTTTCAAGTTTCCACCACCATTGATATTTTTATATATTGAATGCTTGGTTGTTTCGGTGGGTAACTCAATTTTGAATTTTCAGACATTGGAGTGTCATCATATGGTCAAGTCAAATTTTCTAGAAATTCCAAAGAGGCAAAGAGTGGGGCCAATCTTATTAGGCATCATTTGACACTTAAAATGGGTCCTTTAATATTTAGAGTGAAATAAGTTTTTAGTGCAACACCATTACTTGAAAATTTTAAATTTTAGGGGGTAAAAAAATTAAAATCTTAACCTTCTTTTATCATAAATAATACTAGAATAAGATAAAACTGGATTGCGATAAATAATACAGATTTTATTTTGTTTTAGCGTATAATGAATTGCTAAGAATGCAAAATGGGTTTTTTGGATGCATGAACCGGGATTCAAAAGTCTGAAGTCTGAAGTGAAGTTTAGGGCTATCTAATTAATATGGTCGCTGGTGGGTTGATCTCTCAATCTTATTAGTTTTTGTAGACAGTCAGCTTCAGCTCGTTGATCCAATAACAAATTAAGAATTGGGGTAACAGGGTCCCTCTGCCAAATTCTTCAATGGGCTGAATTGGCTTGAGGAGGCCCAGCACAGTGAGCATACTTACCTTGATTTATTCTTTCCCATTTTCACCCTAATTGTGTAATTCTATTGTAGAGGTGTTATGACTTGTGGCTATTTTCAATAGAGATAATCAAGTGTCTAAGGCTTAATTGTCTAAGGCTTATTTATCACGAGACTTTTCTTAATTGGTTCTCCAATTCACGCCATCCATGCCATCAGTGGGGGCTTTCAACCAAAAATTTGGTGGAGACAAAATAAGATTTGATGTATATATATATATATATATATATATATATATATATATATATATATATATATATATATATATATTACATATTTAAATTTTGAGTTGCAACATACACACAGTTACTCTTTCTTTTATGGTGAAGACGACAAATATAGCACTATTTTACGTTGTTATATTTTTTAGTTAATCGAGTAAGAAGTTTCAATTTAAAGAATTCTCAAATTCATATCATATACTACTTTGAAACTTGCTTCTCATTTCTTTCGATTCTTGAGTTTTCAAGAGAAAGTAAGTTTTTTTTAATCTGTCACAAGTTTTCTTCTTGAAAATAAAAACAATTATTTTACTCTTGATCATTATTTTTCTGAGATAAATTTATCAACTACAAAAAAAAAAACAACAATCTACATAATTATCACAAATTAAAATAGACAAAATCTATAACCATCTACTTAATTGAGCATGCATATGTGAACTCGTTTAACTAAAAAATCTAGTGCATAAATAGCGTTATATCCTCTGCAAAATGCATGAAGGGTTCACTCGCTCAGACAAAGATCAAGAAAGAAACAAAGAAAAGGTCTTTATTAATTATACCCTTGGAAAACACTACAGTATTAATTTCACACGAGAATGTAGAAAAAGCAAAGGAAAATAATAGAAGACAACGTTAAAGACTTTGTTCAATGACCAGCTCCTCTGTGACTAGGTCCAGAATAAGCCCGATTGATTATTAAACCTATGAAGGAAGGAGGAGAAGACTGATCTTTGAGAGTTCTCATGCCCTCTACATGGTTGGAGTTTGAGAGCAAGATCAGTATGAAGATGACGAGGGAGATTGCGTTAAATGCCTCTGCAAGAGAGTAACCCTTCATTTTTGTAGCTGCTAATTAGGAATGGCATGATCGATCTGAACCATGATGAATGTCATATTTATAGCAGCGTGTGCGCATGTAGATTGAAAAAAGTATGTTTTTGTGCCTTAGTTAATTATTGTGGGGACCTATACGTCTAGGTAGCGGAATTTGAAGGTTATTACAATTTGAAGTGCATTGAATTGAAGTATAAGACCAAAGAAAAGAATACTTTAGTCTTGAAATGAGACTCAGTAAACGGTGTGGATAATAAATTAATTAAAAGAGCTAAAATGGTTTCTAAAAGTCAATATACTTCCTCTTTGCCTGCATTTAAAATCAAACCCGAACAATCTAATTTAAAATATTGAACAAAAATAGAATTCAATTAACTAATGTATTCTAAAATTATACTTTCAAAGATCAATTATACTTACAGTAGTTTTTATATTATAAATGTAAGCAATGACACCTTTTTAAGGTGCATTTTATAACCATTGATTACATCAACACTCAATACTATGATAAAATAATTACACTTTCACTCTATAGTTTAATGAAATTACAGTTTAATACTTTTCATTTTCTTACATTACTTTAATTTCCCTTCATTTATATAATTGTAAGAGAAAAATCAAATATGTTGTCAGAAATGGTATATATTTTTATAGTTTTACATAAATAGAGAGTTGTGTAGAATCATGATTCATGAAGGAGGAGTATAAACTGAAATTCATTAAACCTTTTAACTTTAGTTTGCTGATCGAGATAGCCAGTGTGCATGCCACATGAAGTTTATAAAAAGGAATTCTTAATTAGTATTTGCAAAGACTGGGAATTGAGTTTGAATATACATCTCAGTATCAATATACATCCCGAGTCAGTGGTCTAATTAGCGCCATATCGGCAATCTATTTAGGCTTCAGACTCTGAATTCATGCTCATCGTATCAATATATGCATGGTGTCATTATTATTATTATATAGAAGTCAACCATGACAAACACTCTTGACATAATGTCATTCAAAACAGTTTTTTGAAGCAAACAACTTTTAAGCCAATTCAGTATTCACACTTACACTTAACTGAGTATTTTAAAATTTTAGGAAATTTAAAATTTAGAAAAATTAAAATACATCAATTAAAATTTTTTTATTTTAAAAATTCTGTGTTTGGATAAAGAAATTAAATTTTTTAATTTTCAAAATTTTATATTTGGATGAAGAAATTGAATTTCTTCATTTTTAAAATTTTGAACCTCATGCACGAATAGGCGCTTGAGGTGAATATCATGAGACTAGCGGAGATCGAAGTACTTATGGATGATAAAAATGGAGCAAAGAGTGATGCGGTTAAAGCTTTTATATAAGAAGAAAATTTCAAGTTCTTATCTTATAAGTAAATTCAAATTTCACATTTTTAGTTGTTTAAAATTTTATTTTAAAATTTCAAAAATTTAAATTTTTCTTATAAAAATATCTAAACAATAAATTTTAAATTTTTTGATAAATTATTTTCTCCAATTAAAATTCTCTATTATGTTGAGATGAAATTGTCGGGTCAAATTTCTTGGCTTCACGGTTGCTTCCTGTTCCTGATGTCATGCAGGAGAGATAGGAATGGTTATTGTTGCAAACTTACAACAGACCTCAGCAAGAATGCCACTCTTTCAAGTATGTGTGTGCATTTGAGTTTGACTAAAATTGTATATATTGTCCCGACATGACCTTCTTGAAGTTAATTAATCTTATATGCCTTTTCAATGACTGATCTGACTGCCTATTATGTTGAGATATATCTACCAAATTTCTTATCATCTTCCATGTCATGGAAAATATTCCCAAATATATCAAATAAAAGAAGAATAAAATATGAAATATAATGGTTGATAGAAAGTGTTTTGGTTATTTGCAGCCTTGCAGGAGTGGTGTGAGAAAAGCATTTCCAAAGGAGGAAAAAGAAAAAATATCGATCACCATTAATTTCATTATTTTAAAAAAAAAGTAACTTATATAAAACAGAAATATATATATTTTCATTTTATATCGTGAAAATATAAATAAAAACGCATTTTCATTTTGTTAGGAACCAACACAAAATGAAAATGAACTTTTGTTTTTATTGATTCACTACACAAAATGGAAAATACTATTTGTAATCAACTATAAAATGAATCATTTAGTTACAATTGCTAAAACTGACTAAGTTAAGCTAAACAGCAGAAAAATCAAAATAAATTCGACGAACTGGAAAAATCCCAATGCAAAAGATGTCAGGTACAAGTCCCCCTAACTCTTCCTCAAGTATAGTAAAGATTTATCCCATTCTACATTCTAAATATGAAAGTAAATATTAATTATATTGACAATTAGGGTTAAATATATTTTTGTCTATGCAATTTAGTATTTTTTTTTCATTTTTTCCAATAAAAAAACCATTTTGGTTCTTAAAAAATATATTTATTTTAGTTTCCGTTCTTTAAACACTTTAAATAATATTTTGAATAGTAAAAAAAACACTATATAAAATATTTTAAGGACAAAAAATATAAATTTTTTTAATCTAAAATACTTTAAGGACAAAAAATAAAACAAATATATTTTATAAGGATTAAAATGAAAAAAAATTATATGAACACATAAATAAATAAATAATGTTAAATTATAGGAAAATATATATTTTAAAGCCTGACGATTATAGTTGTAATCCAATTCATAAAAGTAATAAGAATAGAGGAAGCGATGGATAAAATTAAATAAACTTGAATTGAACACAAAATCCATAATTACATAGAATTTAGGTTGAGATTTCTTATTCTTTTAATACCAAAAAAGTTAGAAACTCATAATCAAGATAAATAAAAAGAGAAAAATAAAATATTAGATCAAGTTAATAGTAATGATGATAAAATAGATTAGTCCACTAAAAAACAGGTAAGGTTGACCCTAATAAAAAAATGGGATCACATCATACTTAATCACTTTGTAAAGTAAGCTAAAAATGTTAGTCTATCTCACTTTTTTTATGATCCGTGAAACCTTACTCATTTTACACTACCAAGTGGACCATTGTTATTATATTAAACTTTTTCATAAATAGATAGATATTCGTTGCCTTTTTATAGGTTTTGTTTGTAATCACTGGGTTGGGTCTATATCCGCCAATTTTTTTTGTGTTGCTCGATTTTTTGAATGAAGTCTTTATGTGATAGAGGATTAATTGAGTTAAGATACCTTATTTCATTGTGATACTTTCTACCAATTTTTATG
This sequence comes from Glycine latifolia, assembly GCA_013407115.1. NCBI lineage: Eukaryota > Viridiplantae > Streptophyta > Magnoliopsida > Fabales > Fabaceae > Glycine > Glycine latifolia. The sequence goes on along the minus strand of CM023950.1, from coordinate 37,467,575 downwards.
AAATAAAAATACTTTTCCATATTTATAGCGAATTATTACAAAAAATACACACCCAGATCAAAAAGGTACTAGTTGAAAGAAAGTACTCTACTAAAAGTATTCAGTCAATTAGTTTATTTAATAGAAATTAGTCATAAAAAATATAGTGAATACTCAATGTCTTAATAAAAAAAATAACAAAAAAATCTAGAAAAGAAAAGGAGTTAATCAAACTAGAAACTATGTGATACTCATTAAATAACAAGCAAGCTAAGCATGCAAAAATAACAAATTGTGATTTCCCCTGTTAATAATGTGGGAAGCAAATTGGTATATAACTCCAATATCACATTCATATCAATGAAGTCGCGATCACCTCATTATGAAATGGTGCCATAATATCACGCGTATTCGGATGTCGCACCAACAGTTACTGATCTTGCACCACTATTATTTTGTATACAAGACTCCCAAGTCCAAAAAATAACCACAGCAAATCCCGTCACATGTGACGACACCAGGAATTAAATATCCTAATACGATTATTTCAATGGTCATATTTACAGTTGAATATTCTGGACATGCTCTTATTTATATACTCGGGAAATTTTAACACTATCAAGACTAGATTATTGTATTGTTTTCCTTTGCTAAAACGTTGCCTGTGATGTGTATATAATAAAAATAGATGTTATAATAACTTCATTAATTGCCTTGCCCACCGAAATTTACAGAGACAAAATATCCATAATAAAAATATATTGAATCCTAGACTCCTAGTTCAGGGTTCAAGGCCACCACACATCCCTAAATCCTACATAAAATATTTCCTTCCTTCTATAGAATATTGATATATAGATATAGATATAGGTGTCCTGAGAAAAGGACCCCCCAAAAACCAAAACAGATGTTACATGATTAAGGACAAAATCATGACCTCTGGTTTGTACCCCCATGTGTGAACTTCGAACCATTCTTGATATTTGTTATCCGTCTTTGCCATTTCATGTAGTTTACCTCCTCACCCATCCATCTCCAGATTGGGTACAACTCCAATTTGGGCAGACATAGGAAACCCATTTCCCAAAAGGCTACAACTTTTTTTGAAAAGGATTCATTGATCTTGGTTTCGTTTCACTGCTTGGCTGATGGTGAAATTTTCATTGTTCCCTACTGCAGCAGATGACCAAAAATCAGCACCATTGCTACCTGCCACGTGTACGGTGCATCCCACAGGGATCAAGCAAAGACCCTTACTCCTCAAGGCCTTGTTCACTTCCTCTTCATCGTTACCTCCGTCCCCCTGAAATATCGCATACACAACAAAAAATCTCAAGTCATCAAGAGTTTCCTTAAATGGCTAAGTGTCACAGTTTTGACTGTGCAGGGTTACCACAACCACGGGTCAGCATTTTCAACTAAGGCAATGTGCAGTCGTGTCCCCATCATGCGGGCCCTGCAACTTACCCTCTCAAACCTACCTTTGGTAGTTGTAGATTTTGTTTAGTAGTGTAATAAATCATACTCATGATCAAGGTTTTATAAACACGCAATTGCTGCCTATAACAACATCAGGGTTTTCCCATTGTAACCACATGGACTGTATTTGTCTACAATATCAAAGATTGTCACAAAAACACCGTGATTTCGGCCACAACATCTGGGTCTTTGCAACAGAATTGCAATTGTGCCCACATTAGCTTCATATGTTTACAATTTTTTACAATACCAAAGACCACGATGAAACTGTGAACTGATTCAAAAATTAAAACCTTGTAACATGATAGAAGAATTTGAGAATGATGAAAGATGGCATGGGACTCGATGAAACTGTGAACTGATTCAAAAATTAAAACCTTGTAACATGATAGAAGAATTTGAGAATGATGAAAGATGGGATGGGACTCACGTGCTGATTTTGATGGTATGAGGAAGGCAAACTTTGCAAGTAAGGAGAGCACAGGACCTGAACTTGGTCATGAAGAAATCTTATATAACCCATGGCCTCGTGAAGCACTGATGCTGTATCTGTCTGCACATGCAGTTTCAACATTCAAAATCTTAATTCAACCAACCCCATTTTTTATACTCATTGGTCACTCAAATTTTCAAACTTCCAATTCTAATAAAATTGCATTTCATTCACCTTTCCAAAGGGAGAAACAAGCTGTTGTAACGCTGCAATTCGTTCTCCGAGCTTCTCCTTCCTCTGCTATTCAGAATCATATAAGTCAAACTACATGAAACTATGATATAACAACAATATTACAGATGCCTCTCACTTAAAAAATCGTTGCACGTTTCTTTTATTAGAAAATGACAGGTCTTGTGTCTGTGACTCTTGAGAGTGTTTAATTCAAAGTGAAGACAGAAAAAAGAAAATGACATGCAAACAATCCGTAGTTGATTTTCCTCACCTTTGCATGTCCGGTTGAGGTGGGGTTCTCTGCTTTGTTCTTTTTAGTTTGTCTCTGGCTTCCAACACCAACCTTGGTAACTGCTTCTTGTCGCTTTTTCTGCAAACTCTTGAACCAGAAAGAGACAAAAAGAAAAGAAAAGAAAAATATTAGCACCACCACCAAGATCATTCTCCAATTACTGACCAAGAAATAAAAATATATTCACACTATGACTGACATTATTAGACTTAGGTAAGGAATTGAAGGCGGTGTTGGTGTGGTTGCAGGAGGAACCGCTAGCAGAAGAGGAGTCACTAGAAGTGATGACAGATTTATGAGGGGTTACGTTGGTTTCAGGAAGCAAAACGTCACCTTCTTCGTTATGATGATTGCCAAAACAAAGCATTTGGGGTGCCTTGTGAATGGAGAAAAGAGGTGAACTGGTAAGGTTGTTGTAATTGTAAGAGTATGACTGGTCCACAGAGAGACCCAATGCACTTTCATCATCGTCGTCGTCGTCATCTCCGAATAGTAACTGAGAGAAACTGGTCCCTGTGGGTGTGCTCAGATGGTCCACTTCATATTCCTTCTTCGCCTCCATCAAATGGGAATGAGTGGGTCACTAAGTTCTAACCTGTTGATGGGTTGGTTTCACAGAGAAATGTGGGAGGATTTTTTATTTAATTTTCAGGAGAGGGAGCTTTTGGTTTTTCACTTTTTGGGAGAAAGGGAAACGGAAAAGAGAGAAACAACTGTCAACTGGCAAAGAGTGTGCGGGGACATTTGTAAATTAGAACAACGTTTATGTGAGTAGTGGGTAGTAAATAGTAAATGTTTGAAAGAAAAAAGAGATCCAATGGTGGGATAAAAAGAATCAATGGGAGTTTACAGAAAAACACATGGGTGTCATCTCCACAAAATACAGTATTTGGATAGGAACAATCAGTTTTACCTGTAATTAAATATCATAAAAAATTAATTTTATAATCGGTCCAAAAAATAAAAACTTATGTTCATCTCATTGGAGAGCTAAAGGCCACTGTGGTGTAAGAAAATAAGAAAAAGAGAAAAGAGAAGGAGCGAGTGGTGAAGTAGTAAATAGCAGCCGTTACAGACTTGGGCTGAGTGAGGGGGACTGGGCTCTTTCCAAGGACGGCTTCGGTTTTCGGCAACCAATGGTCAAACCCACCTGGCCCGAGAAAACCGTGTTTTAGACCTCCAACGCGCCATTTCATCTCACCCTTCAATACACTTCTTAATATAAAGCACTTCTTACGAACTTGCAAAATGGTACTACTACTATGTATTATGTTACTCATTTGTCGTTATTTTCCAACAGAATGCCTCCTTGTAGGATTAGGTATGGATATTCTTTTTGAGATTTTGGGAGCAACAAGGCTACCACAAAGGACGAGCATAGGCATGTAAAAATTGCACATTAAAAGTTTGGATAAACTTTAGTAGCATCATTTTTTAAATATATTCCTAATTTTATTATATTAACGGTAATTTATTAAAAATTTAAAATTATACGAATTTCAGGTATATACACTTTTGTCAATCTTAATAAATTTTAGCTAACACTACTAAATAATGTACCTTGAAAAATGTGTTATTAGTAATTTCAGGTGTCTATCTTTTAATCTGCATCTTTTTCTTCGTCATAACAAATATGCAAACATGTTATTTGCTGTTAAGAAAAAAGAGACTAAGTACGGTCTGTGATGAATCTAAACTTCCTAGGGGTATTTCCCCATCCAAACTAAGGTTAAATGAATAATTTCAAATCTTTGCATTTAAATAAGGTTAAATTGGTCCTTTCAAACTTTGGAATTAAATTTGCATGAATGTTGTTTTCAACAGTTGAGTTTTGAGATGTATTAATGAGTTTACTAATGTTACTATTTACTACGACTTATGGTTACTACTATTAATCAGCTTTTGCCTTACTTCTGAAATCATCACGTGCCTTTGATTTTAATTAAGGTCTTGTTTGTGGTGACTTTTTATTTGAAGTTTTAAAATTTCTTAAAATTAAAACTATTTTATGCTTCTAATTTGTAGTTTTAAATTTTTGTAGTTTTCAATTTTTAAAACTTGTTGACAATTTTGTAATTATCACAGTGGAAGAGTGACACCTTTCCCCAAACAACACAACACCACTAATCACTGGGTAGTCACCCAACTCTAAAATTGCGCTTCATTACCGTCCAATTCTGAAACTTGTTTGCAAGTGCACGGAGGTTATTGTCGGCGGCTAGTTCTATGGCAGTAACAATCGCCCTGCGGGATACTAATTGAAAAAAGGAAAGTTGTGGTTGTGGGATGAAGGAGTGTCGGACAGCGGTAGTGGTGGGGGGTGGTCGGGAACACTAACAAGATGGTTGGCGGCGGTGATGGGGTGGCTGTTGCGGTTGTGGGGTGGCCCGGCGACGGAGTTAAAGTTGTTAGGAATAATGCTGACAAGATTCTTTCTTCGATGAAAGATGGTAGAGAAAAATAAAACTTAAAACGTGGTACAAAAAATCTCATTTTTTTTTGTTTTTCTAAATTAATCCATTTTTTTAAAAATGAGTTAAAAGTTATTTCAATTTCAATTTATTAAACAGGTTTTATTTTTAAAGTTACATTTTAAAACTAAAAAACTAACAGGTCACCACTACTCCAAATGGGACCTAAAATAATACTAGTTTTCAGCCTTTTCAATGAACTTGTAATCAAGTTCTATTCTAATTCATTATTTCTTAATTTCTTTTTACACAATATATTTTGTGTTATCCCTCTCTCACTCACTCAAACTTTCTTTCTTTCACATAATCCACTGAACTAAATCTTTTATCTTCTATAGCATGACTAAATTAATAGGAGTCTCTCTTCTTCTTCAGCATCCTTGCTTATTTTTCTTCTTTATGACCAGTATATAAATATATTATTTGTTATCAACAAAAAAAGATAGTACTTTTGTTTGGGTTTATGATAGAACCTAAACTACCTAGCAATAAATTCCCTATCATCCAAAATTAGGGTTAAATTAGTCATTTCAAGTTGTTGCATTTATTAGGGGTAAATGGACCCTTTCAAACTTTACTAATTAAATTTATAAAAGAGGTGAATAGATCTTCGGTATAGATAATTTATTAGATAAAAAAAATTTAAACTACATTTACTAATTAAGAGTATTTTTAGTGTCAGACTTTCAATAAATATATTGAATTCAAGATCCCATATTCACTAGATTTTTCAATAAAAAAGGTAAAAAGATTTTCAACATAAATAATGAATTTTTTTAGAATAACTTTCAAGATTTACAAATTGTTCAAAATAAATAATTTTTTTTCTCTTTCTCTTTCTCTAAGATATTAAAATGAAATCTAAAAAAATTAAAAAGATCTTGAAATTTTTTTAATTTTATGTAAGACTATAAAATCCACCAAAAAATAATTTAAAATCTTAATTTGAGATTTATCACTAAAAATCTCAACATATAAGTTTTGAGATGTATTGATGAGCAGTAGTGCTAGTACGGTGTATTTACAATGTACAATTATTAATATTTATGAACTTTTGCTCTACTTTTGAAACAAAGCATCATTTGCTTCTAAAATATTGTTAGTTTCAAATTTCAAATTGGAATAAACTTATACTTCACTATTTGTCATTTATCCCGCAAAATTTTTCTAACTTTTTTATAAAAATTATATGAGAACTTATAGAACTTAACTTATGCATACATATACGCTAATTTTAATTTAGGAAAAAGTTCATTTCATTGTATTTTCTTATTTTTAATTTTTTATTAAAAAATTATCCAAACAAACCCTTAATGTGTTTGAGTTAATCTTCAACTTTCCTTCTCTTACAACACTATAGCCTATAGAAAGTTTCTGAAATTAGGAGTGAAATTCATGAATTAAGCTTTGAAATTGTTATTTTCGATGATGAACGGTTAGTTGGTCCTCGTAAGCATGCACCAATTTCCTTTGAAAGGAATATACATCAAATAAAAATTAAATTGAATCTCAATATATGTGATTAAGATGAAGTACGATAATAATTAAATAACTGTTGTAAAGCGTTCTCATTTGATAACTCATAAAAACACTTTCTTATAAGGAAAAGATTCAGATATATATAATATAGGAGTAGAAATCATATCTCAAGACAAGTGAAGTATCAGTTTTTTTTCTCTTCTTAGAATGAAGTTTTTCGTATTTGCAGTGGGACAAGTTTTGTTGTCCTTTAATTTTGGATATTTTTTTTAAGATGCATGTAGGTAAAAAAAAACTAGTGAGATATAGAATTAATATATCTCAGGCCAGATTTTGCTAGAGTATTTTTTTTTTTCTCAAGTTGACTAAATGTACACACTATGTAAAATTTGCATTAGTTATTGAATTGAAAAATGCAAAATATAGTATTTTGTATGATCAGGTTTTACGTTGGACTTTCTGCATCGGAAACACTCTCGACGGTCTTCATCTTGCTTGCATTCCAGATTGCGATGCTTTGTCGAACTCCAAGCCCTGTACCTCTGCAATTTTCTTCTGTGGGTCATAAGTCTCCCTAGATCACAAAAATAAGTTTTGTTCACTTATCGGGTCTTAATTGATTAAGATCATTCCGTTAAAAAAAAAAGGTTAACATTCACTGCATGCAAATTATTAAACGAAAGACAAATGCTTAAAAAGTTTTTGTTTGTGTGATTCATAAATACAAGCAGGCATGCCTAGTTGCCAACTTCACTGGGCCACACGTGTAAGGCGCCAGGCCCCAGAAACTAACCATGACAAAATCTGAGTCTACGTATGCAGTTATGACATCCATACGACAAAAATTTCTACCCGATTCTACAGCCATAGAAGTAGAAGAAAGTGAAAGAAAACTAACCCTATCAATGCATCCAAACTAAAATCTCAAACAGGACAGAAACAGCTTCTCAGAACCACCAGTTCCTCATCCCTGCGTGGCTTAAACTGCTTCCAAGTTGGCAACCCAGTTATCGTTCATTCCCTCCATAAAACCCCGTTCCCCCTCCCATCAACACTCCACATTAATCCACAACACGTACACTATGGATGTTTGGTCATGGATATGTGAGCTCCCCACCTCGGTGGAGTGGACCAAGTCCGACTCGCCACCCATGAAGTTCGAACTCGCGAGTGAGAAGAACGACGACAAGCTGGAAAACTCAACTCGTTCCATTCACCTGAAAGCTGAGCGAACCTCCGGCTCAGACTCGGAAGCTTCGGTGACTTTCACCGTATGCTTGCAAGGCTTTCACCCACACAACGCTCACAAGCCTCTATGGGTCTCCGAAAAGTGCCACCTCTCATCAGAAAAGCCGTTCCTCCCTCTCCTCCTCCAACTCCTCCAGGAAATCATATCCCACTCCCCCACAGCGCACGATAGCACCTGCCCCCGTTCCCAGCTCCAGAAACTAAAACTCGACCCCATCGCATGGATCATGGACTCTCACACACCTGAATCCCTTTCCACCTTCTTCAACCTCGTCTTCACCATGCGCCTCTTCTGGCTCTGCGCCTGCCACGCTCCCCCCGAAGCCGGCTCCCTCTACTTCCACTCCCTCCTCGCCCCCGTTCTCCAAACGGCGTCGTCCAAACTCGCCTCCTCCGTCCTCCGAACTTTCTTCATCACCGTCGGCGTCGACACCGAACTCTGCTTCATGCGCACCCTCGGTTACATCATTACAAAACTTCACATGATCAAAGAACTCAACGTTGGGTTATTAGGCTTAAAATCGCTTTTGCCTTCTCCAAAATTCTCTTACGCTAACGAGGCTCACGGTCTTTGGATTCTCAAAGGTTACGCGCCAGTCATGACCATGAAACTGGCGCGAACCAACACCGTTCAAAAAACTCAATTCTCTGGCATCGATGCCAAAGAGTCGATTCTTCGTTACTCACTCGCGCACCACCAACTTGAGGCACACGTGCAGCTAGACTACACCGTTGGCTTTTACGATGGTTTCATTCAGGTTCGTGCACGTGTCGATAATATACGGCTCCACGTCGCGAGGTTAGGTTTCAGCCAAAACGACGACGTGGATGAATTCGTTGAGGAGAAGCACTTTCCGTCCCGGGTTCGGGTTTGGGTGGGCCCGGAGATCGGATCCACTTATTGCGCAGGGCTGAGCTTGGGCCGGTCCACGGAGAACAAAGAGTGCGAAGTGGAAACTAAGAGGATTGTGGAGGGCAATTTCGAGAAGTCGCAGGGTTCTAATGTGAAAGCGTTAGCCAAGTCGTCGAGGAGGACGCGGAGTAGGAGTTGGAGAATGGACCAAGATGTGGAAGGGAACGCGGCGATATTCGACGTCGTTTTGCATGATAACACTACGGGCCAGGAAGTGGGCTCGTGGAGGCCCACGGGTGATGACCCGGTTCATGGGCTGAGAGGGCGCTATGTGAGGGCAAATAGAGCGTTTAATAAAAGCGGATCGGTGGTTATTGCTGGGGATGAATATGGGGAGGAAGTAGGGTGGAGGCTTAGCAAAGAGATGGAAGGGAGTGTGTTGAAGTGGAGAATAGGGGGAGAGTTTTGGGTTAGCTATTTGCCCAACCAAGCAAAGGGTTCTTATTTTGAAACTAGGTACATGGAGTGGTGTGATGAAGTTGACTTGCCTCTTATTCATGGAAAAGCAACCTAAGCAAGCATGTAAGTATTAAGTATATAATCATATGAAACTTGAATCCATTCTCACCAAATTATAACCACGAAAAGAGGAGGACAAGTTTGTTTAAAAATGCATGTAGAACTAAACTTAGCGACTAGCTAGTAAGGTTAGTATATATATGGCACTGCTGTTTAAGTGCTATATATCAATATATGTAACAATAGCCATTACTAAGCAAATGCTTTATCTATAGTGTCTGGTTTCATATACAATTCCTAAGTTAAAATGTCAAATAAATGAATAAAGCAATGATATATGACTCGTTTAAACTTTTAAGGGCACGTTTAGTTTACAATAATAATCAATTTCTCATGTTGTGACTTGTGACCTTTATTTTAATTAATACAAAATTTGTGATCAAAATCAATTTTTAGGCAGACTTTAGTCACATTCAACAATTTAAAATCAATTCATTAATATTAAAAAAAAACGGATGGTTTTATACTCTCGGTATTTCAAAATGGTTAATTTCAATAATACTCAATGGCAAGTGACTTGACAATACAATTAATTACGATCGATACTTTTAATGAATACAATTGGAGAACAAATATTTATGTAAAATAAAGTAATGAATATTTTTTAAAATAGAATAAAAATATTATTGTTTTACTGAATATTTATATAAATATTTATGTTAAATAGAAATGCATATATTGTGAATTAATTAAATTAATACACAGGTAAACGTATGTCTAGTTTTTTTTTTTTAAATATAGTTTTCTGGTATCTTTAAAACTAAGTTAAAAAAACACTAGGATTTTAATTATTTTGTAAGCAACAAGAATGTATCAACTTCAAAAATTATAATACTATTACATTTAAGAATGATTAAGCTAAATGATTATGTTTCTGATGATATGCATGGTTACATTTGGATGATTTAACAAAACTTTTCAAGAAAAAATTAATAAATAATAGCGTGAATTCTCAAATTTGTAAAAACATTTCAACTGTGTTAGTATGCTTTTATAAATAAATATCATTAAATACTAAATGGAGAGACCAATTCAAAACTCATTTTCCAAATCAATAGAATATATATGTAGGAAGGAAAACTCTATTTCGTATGTACTCACCCTAACAGAACTCAAAGTAGTGTCCCACCAACAAAAGTCGGACCTACAATTGGTCCCAAAATTAACTAAAAGGTAAACACAATTATTATCTCCTCTCTATATATGCAAAAAAAATTTTGAATATTTACACGAGTATAAATAGTTTTCCCATCTACTATAAAGACTCCAATAAATAATGATGAGATCACCAAAAGCCATGACCACCAAAGTTGAATCACACTCAACCTAAATCTTCCTAGCAACAAAATATTCAGCAAACAAAACTTTTCTATTCGATTGGAGCAATTTATTCAATTCGTATTGATTTTATTGATTTTACATTTAGGTAAAATGCGGGTTGTAAAGTACAATAATGAGAAGATTAAAATTGTTAATCACACAAATATAAAACTAAATTTGGATTTTTTTTTCAAACACAAATATAAAAATGAGTACAATAATATCATGTCTAATTTTTACTTGACCTTCCTTGAATCGAAACTTTATGTATTATTGATTAGACTTAAATAATCTCTTGATCTCCATAAAATAGGGAGCTTTATTTTAGTCATTTAACATTTTTTATTTATTTTAGTCTCAACTGTCAAATAATAATATTATACTGTCAATTGTTACAATTGATGAATGACAACCTGTAAATTATATTGTTAAGTTCTTATTTATTTAAAATCGACGACATAAGACTAGTTAATGATAAATTTAAAAATGTAATTTATAAAAAATATTACACACAACTCTTCTGTTAGTTTCCTTAATAATGAAACAAATTAAGTAACTATTAATTTTATTATTATATCATTAATTAATATTTTCTATTTAAAAGTAAAAATTAAAAATTTTAAATCTTTAAAGAACCAAACAAAACTTTAAAGATGTTTTTTTAAAGAACTAACATATTTTTTATTTATTTTATAGGACCAAACTAAGTTTTTTTTTAAGCCTATGGATTATAATTCGTAACATTTCTATGTGCATGTTAGACAAGTACCAAACCTAATATTCGTACAATGCAGATTTACAGTTAACTTCTGTTGATCTCGGTAGATGCGGCGAATTTCGCGCTCTACTATTTGTCCAATGAGATTTTTTATATATAATAAATTTCTAGCATATTTTTTACAACAATGAAAAAGATAAAGAAAAAAATGACGGAAGTATGTAATAAAATAAATAATATATCAGAAAAGATATATAAATAATACGTACTGTCATAATTTTCGTAAAAGTATAAATAATATACCTTTTTGTTAAATGACTTGACAAGTTCACATCATCTATCTTCAATTGAATTTTCCCAAATTGAAAACATGGGTTTGTTGACTATTGGCTTGTTGCTAATGCAAAATTGTTTTATAAACAACTTCTTATTCATCTTTAATTTTAAAATACACAAAAAATACATTTATAAAAAGAAAATTACTTAACATAAAAGTGTTAAGTAATTAGAGGCCACGTATTATAGTGTGTGGTTGAATTAGTCGTAAAAAAAATTACTTTGTTAATTAATTAATTATTACTATTTTAATATATTATACGAAATAAGTTTTATATTTAGATATATTAAGTGACAAGTATTTTTAAAATAATCTATTTCATTTAGATTTATAACAAAATTATAATAAAATGTACAACAAACAAGTTTATAATAAAATTACATAAAAAAATTATTTGTAATAAATAATTTTGTATTTAAATTAGCCAATTAATGAGACAAAATAAAAAGTATAAAAAACAAATTTTTAATTTTTTGTTTATCATAAAAGATATTTTATTTATTAAAATTTTAATCTTAAATTATAATATGAGTCAAGAATATATTTAAATATTAATTTTAATATTTTTAATATTTAAATTACAATCTTAAAAATTATTCTTACCGAAAAAAATATAATTTATATTATTATTATTATTATATAAGTAATGTTTCTTTTTTCCAAAAAAATGTTATGACTTATGATTAATATGTTATATGTAAGAAACAAGACTTACTAGTGTTTGTTTGGATATCAGCTACGTTTTCGTAATACATATTAATTAATGAATACGTACCCAAAAACTTAACATTACATGTGATATGAGAATCTGTCCAATATTGTCATTTTTTTAATGATTAAATGTTGGATATCTCGTGATTACGCTGCGTGCCCTACGTTTTGAATTGCAGGTGATCCTGATCCCTACACCACTCACCACTCACACCGGTCACTGCAACTTTCACGTGCAAATTATTATATTTCCCATTTTTTTTATCCCAACAAAGATAGCATAGAAACACAGCTATTGTCGAATCCAGTTTATTTTTTTCAAGGTTGATGCTGTATTATATATGAATATACAATGTATTAAATTAACTTTTTTATTATGCACTTTACTCCGAAGGTTGGAGATTTTTTAAAATCAATTATTATTATTATTAACCACATTAGTAATTTGAATAAATTTCCGTATAATTTAGCGTGTAATTATTTTAGTTTATTCTAAAAATATAATCATTTATTTATTCTAAAAGTTTAATTTAATCTTTTTAAAAGACTTGTTTAAAATTACTAGTTGCATTACTTAATTTTTATAAAACACCTTTAAATAAAAGTATTAATTAATTAAAAACTTAAAAAATGAAATTTCAGTCATTTTAAAGATATTTTAAAATATATAAATTAATAATAATATTTGTTAGATTTTTATTTTATTTATGATATTTGTTAGATGTTGCATACTTGCATTGTCCGGTTCCTAGAGAAAATGCCGTCAGTGTGGGCCTGCAAATGCGTGTCGAATTTAAAGCAATCTCTGGCTTTCTGCTACTTCATGTTCATTCGCACCCAATTTTAATGAGTTCCTTTCTCGTTTTATGTTTTAGTTCTTCCAAGAAATTTATAAATTTTCTCTACTACTATTATAGTATAAATTTAGTTTAGTCTTTATTGTTAATCTCAAATACCATTTTTGTACAATGTAAACTGGCTAAAAAATTTATAAACCATAAAAAAACTCTACATGAAATAGAATTTATAGTTTTTTTTTAGAGTAAATTACTCTAATTATTTATGAAGATTCTTAAAATTATATATATTAACATATACATCAACTTGTTTTATAAATAAATACAATATAATATTTTTTTATATAATTAAAGAATTAATGTAAGGGTAGAAAATCATAAAAAAATTATAAAAACTAAATTTGAAATCATACTTGTTCTTTTTTATAAGTTGTGAATTTTATTATTGATTACACTCATTTTTATCTTCTTATAGAAGTGAATACATTCATTGAGACGCCAATAAAGAAAATATACTCATTGAGAAAATTATTTTTTAAAAAGATAATCATCTCTTAAATCATTAATATAAAAAATAATTTAATAAAATAAATAATTTAACTATTTTTTAATATCATCTAATTACTTTTTATTGATTTTGATCAATTAAATAATTATTTCTTATATCGAGGAGCGATGATAGTAAATTAGTAATGAAGAAGTAAATGAGACGACAAAATAATGGGTGCTATATAGTGTGTTGTATGTAAAAAGTCTTCACGAGTTGCATTGAGAGATGCCAACAGCTAACAGGCACAGCTATGAACTTCTCCTACTCCACCGACTTCTTCTTTACTTTGTCGTCTCATGCTCATTATCGTTATCTTGGGCAGTGCAAGATGGTGAACGGGTTATGGTGCGCAACACCCCACAGAAGAACTGGTGGAAACCAAGTTTAACAAATGCAGAACATGATGATCCTCCTCTAAGGCCCTTGAAGGTTACTTTTGCTGAACCTGCAACTCACTGGACCGATGCCATCCCCATTGGCAATGGCCGTCTCGGTGCCATGCTTTGGGGTGCCGTACCCTCAGAAGCTCTCCAGCTCAATGGTATTCAAATACTTTCTGTTTAGTTGCTGTTGCTTTTATCCAAATGCTAATGAAAGTGATGTTGTTGTCATATGCTACTGATTACACAATGTTATATGTTATTAATAAACAGAAATATACTATATGTTTTTATTCCCTATTTTGTTTTATACCCTTAGACTCTATTGAGTTCCAATTTGAAGTATGGGATTCTAGTTGAGGTTTATGAGGCCTTAGACTCTGCATCTAGAATGGCTAGTTTTTGTGGTATGGTTTTTCAGAAGTTCTTATCAAACTTTGTTGGAATCAATGGGGATCTGTTTGGATAAACTTCTTAATAAGAACTTCCAGGATAAGAAAATAAGGAAGAAAAGTGGATTAGGCTTCTCCCATAAGCTCAAATTAGCTTTTGTATAAACTAATTTGTAGAAGCTCTTCCGTTTAACTTCTTTAAAACTTTATTTTAACTTTATGTATAAGCTAATTTTAGCTTATGAAATAAGCTAAATTCACTTTTTCTACTCCTATAAATGCTTATGGAAAAGTTTATCCAAACAGGGCTCTAGGGATAAATTTCTGCTCCAATACTATATGCATTTCTATTTGTAAATTTATATAATTAAGATGTCAAAGACATGGTCGTGCCGCACTATGTTATGCATAGCGAAACCAATTAGCTATGTCTTTCTCTTTCATGAAGCAGGCTAATGTGAAGATTTAAATTTGTTTTGCAGAGGACACACTTTGGACTGGGATTCCTGGAGACTACACCAACAAAAGTGCTCCGCAAGCACTGGCTGAAGTCAGAAAGCTGGTTGATGATAGAAAATTCGCTGAAGCTACAACAGCAGCTGTCAAGTTGTCTGGAGAACCTTCTGATGTATGTAATATATCACAATTAATATAACCATCCTTGCTCCAAATTTTGAGGAATTATGCTATTTATTAGCTGATGTTAGGGGTTAACAACCCAGCAATATGATATATGAACAGAGGAATCTGAGTAGGTGCTATTATTATACAATACAAATCACTTGATTTTATTCAACTAGTATTCTCATTCATGGTCCCTCCCCTTCCCCTTTTAAATGCGTGCTTATTGGTGTTCATTTTGATTATGGAGTTGGTGCATGAGTTATGGATGCTTTATACAATGTTGGCACTCATTCCTAATCTTAATTGTTATTTCTTGATATGAAGGTATACCAACTTCTCGGTGATATCAAGTTAGAGTTTCATGATTCCCATCTTAATTATTCAAAAGACTCATATCATAGGGAGCTGGATTTGGATACTGCAACAGCAAAAATAAAATACTCTGTGGGTGATGTAGAATTTACCAGAGAACATTTTGCTTCTAATCCGGACCAAGTGATAGTGACAAGGTTATCTGCAAGCAAGCCTGGGTCATTATCATTTACAGTGTATTTTGATAGCAAAATGCATCACGATTCAAGGGTAAGTGGGCAAAATCAGATAATAATCGAAGGGAGATGTCCTGGCAGTAGGATCCGACCAAGAGTGAGTTCAATTGACAATCCACAGGGAATTCAGTTTTCTGCAGTTCTTGATATGCAGATTAGTAAAGATAAAGGGGTTATACATGTTTTGGATGATAAGAAGCTAAGAGTTGAAGGTTCAGATTGGGCTATTTTGCTTTTGACAGCTTCTTCTTCCTTTGATGGCCCATTTACTAAGCCTGAAGACTCTAAGAAGGATCCTGCTTCTGAGTCCCTCAGTAGAATGGTGTCTGTGAAAAAAATTTCATATGCTGATCTTTATGCACGCCACTTGGCTGACTATCAAAATCTATTTCACCGTGTCTCATTGCAACTCTCTAAAAGCTCCAAGACTGTTTCAGGAAAATCTGTTTTGGAGGGAAGAAAATTGGTTTCCTCCCAAACTAACATCTCTCAAAAGGGAGGTGATGATATCATTCCAACTTCAGCAAGAGTCAAATCTTTTCAAACTGATGAAGATCCTTCCTTTGTGGAGCTTTTGTTTCAATATGGTCGATATCTTCTAATCTCGTGTTCGCGTCCTGGAACTCAGGTGGCAAACCTACAAGGTATCTGGAACAAAGATGTTGAGCCTGCATGGGAGTATGTCTTCCCTTCTCTTTTCATCCCTCTTGTAGCAATAAATAACAAATAAAAAAAATTGTATGCTATAGTTTCTAGGTTATAAGGTGGCTTAGAGTTGTCAAATGGATATGAAGAATTAAATATATATTTAGAAGTAACTTCATGAAGAATTCTTGAGTTTGTAATTTGTCTTTTTTTATGTCATCCAGTGGTGCTCCTCACTTGAACATTAATCTTCAAATGAATTATTGGCCATCCCTTGCTTGCAACCTACACGAGTGTCAAGAGCCCTTATTTGATTTCATTTCCTCTTTGTCCGTCATTGGTAAAAAAACTGCAAAGGTATTTTGCACTTTTCCCTTTTTCTTTCATATTTTTTCTTGGCATTCTATTTAAGAAAGAAATACATCCTTTATGCTTGTAAGCTATCAATAACTTTGTAGCATGCTCCCCATGCCAGAAAATCTATAGCAAAGCAAAAAAGCAAAAGAAAATATAGTCTAGCATATTACCATTTGCTCAGTGTGTCATGAATTTTATATGTTCTATCCATATTTTCCTTTGATCTTGCATACAGGTGAACTATGAAGCAAATGGTTGGGTTGCTCATCAAGTTTCTGACATATGGGGTAAAACATCACCAGATCGGGGTGAGGCTGTTTGGGCTTTATGGCCAATGGGTGGAGCTTGGCTTTGTACACATTTATGGGAGCATTATAGTTATACAATGGACAAAGTAAGTTCTGGTTTTTGAGTAAATTTATCTAACCCTTGATTTAAAAGTATTGACTCAAAACTGATCTTGTGAAAAGAGCTGTTTAGTGAGATTCAACAATTTTAGGTTTCCTCTAGTTATTGAACATTCTGATGATGGACTGTCATACTTTGTAGAGTTTCTTTTCATGCATGCCTAACTAATCTGCTTCTATTTTCATGGCATAACTATATGTTGGACCTGAAATATTGAAAGATGTTATTCATCTTCATGTTGTAATAGGGTTCTATATAACTAGTTGATCCATTTTTCGTTTTTATGTTTATGTCCACAATAAGATTTCAAATTTGATACTAATCCACACAATGCCATGTTCAGCTATGATGATTAATAATTCCAGGGAGCAATATGCTGTATAAGTATTATAAGGTTCAAATGGACTTTGACACCACAACCAGAAAATGTAATTATAGATTTGGAGTTTCATTTAAGGATGTAACTTATTTACTGCCATTGTTACGAAAGAACCTTTGAGGTTATAAATATAGACTAGTTGTAGATGCCTAGGGATGAAAAATATGATATTGTATCATGGCATATATATCTATATTTTTATTTGTAAATACTATATTAGTAATGGTTGAATTTTCTTTTATATTAGGATTTTCTTAAAAATAAAGCATATCCTTTGTTGGAAGGATGTACAACATTTTTGTTGGATTGGTTGATTGAAGGCCGTGGTGGATTATTGGAAACCAACCCATCCACTTCACCAGAGCACATGTTCACTGCACCAGACGGAAAAACTGCTAGTGTGAGCTACTCATCAACCATGGACATTTCAATCATAAAAGAAGTTTTCTCTATGATCATTTCTGCTGCTGAGGTGAAAAATGATCTTAATACTCAAACCAATACTAGTTTCATATTATCGTAATTTTGTCTTGGTCACTAAATTTCTCAAAACCAGGTTTTGGGAAGGCATAATGATACTATTATCAGAAGAGTCACTGAGTATCAGTCTAAACTTCCTCCGACAAAAGTTGCTAGAGATGGTTCCATTATGGAATGGGTATGAAATTATGTTTGATATTTGTATTCCTTCCTTCCATCACTTTAACGTCCATTTGGTCAGTTTTTGTCATCTGATATCTTGTTCTGATTTGGAACGACCTAGTTCTACTTTAGGCTAGCAATTCCAAGTTAACTATAACACCTTGCTCATTTGGCAGGCAGAAGATTTTGTGGACCCAGACGTACATCATCGACATGTTTCACACCTTTTTGGACTGTTTCCAGGACATACAATTAGTGTTGAGAAAACTCCAGACCTCTGTAAAGCTGTGGAAGTTAGTCTAATTAAAAGAGGTCTTTTATGAGAACTTTAAGAGCTAAACTCTTTTAAGAGATAATAGTTGTTTATTCTTGCAATATGTACGACACTACGGCTCTTATTTATTATGTAGAAATTTCATATTCCTAGATGAACTGGAACAGCCATATCTACTTATTAGTATCTCATTGGAAGACACTAGTATGAAACACTGTCTAATGGTACCATGTGTTTGTTGCTTATGAATAGCTGAAGTGATTTTGTGTGTTGAGACTTGAGAATACATTCGAAATAGATAGACTATGTGTTGTCTTATAAGCCTCTAGTTAGTTTAGTAGACAATTATAATGGTACTCCAGGAATTATGTATCCCTTTATCAAATCAGGGATTACTATGTTTATGTTCAACCTTGTATATATGACAGCATGACATAAATCTGTTTTCTTTTTCATCTTCAATACTAAAAATGAATAATACAATTTAGTTAACATTCTTGCGCTGCATTACAGGAGATGATGGTCCAGGGTGGTCAACAACTTGGAAAGCTTCACTGTGGGCACATCTTCACAATAGTGAGCACGCATATCGCATGATAAAACACTTGATTGTCTTGGTGGAGCCTGATCATGAAAGGGATTTTGAAGGAGGACTTTACAGCAACCTGTTCACAGCACATCCCCCCTTTCCAGATTGATGCAAACTTCGGGTAAGGCCCATCTTTATGAACTGTAATATCTGTGTATCTTGTCAATTTCATCATTTAAAAGCTCGAGCTGAAGTACATTTATTCTCATTTCTGGGGAAGGAGGGGGGTAGTTTTGCTGTTGCAAAAACAGTTAAGCTTAAATATCACAAAACTCCTGGTAGAATTTCAACATCTATACATTATGTTAAGGCTTCAATTTTGTTTCATTAATTTCATTGTTATCTGATAAATCATTGCACTCATGCAAGAATTTTTCTTTTTTGTGATTTTAATAATTTGTGCAATTATCATATCTTGTTTAATCTATTGCATCTTATCCACATTATAATTCCAAACTTTGGTTCTTAAGTGTGGAGAAATCCATTACATTCAAAAAATTTAATTGGACCTTTGACATCATAGTATTTTTCTTTAGTTCACCCACATGTTTGGAAGTTATATGAAGAAATAGAAACCTAGCCTATGATGAAACTGTTGCTTTAGCATTAACAACTTGGTGACATGCTAATAATTCTGAGTTAGCTTGGCTGAGAAAAAGCATTTGTTTGGTGTCAGTTTTTCTGGAGCAATTGCAGAAATGCTTGTTCAAAGCACAACGAAGGACCTCTACTTGCTTCCTGCATTGCCACGCGACAAATGGGCGAATGGTTGTGTGAAAGGATTAAAAGCTCGTGGTGGGGTGACAGTCAACATTTGCTGGAAAGAAGGAGATCTGCTTGAATTTGGGCTTTGGACAGAAAACCAGAATTCCCAAATGAGACTACATTATAGAGGAAATGTGGTCTTAACAAGTTTATGGCCTGGCAAAGTTTACTCATATAATTACCTGCTGAAGTGTGTGAAGACATACTCCTTT
Organism: Glycine latifolia; assembly: GCA_013407115.1. Taxonomy (NCBI): domain Eukaryota; kingdom Viridiplantae; phylum Streptophyta; class Magnoliopsida; order Fabales; family Fabaceae; genus Glycine; species Glycine latifolia. The sequence goes on along the minus strand of CM023950.1, from coordinate 37,447,880 downwards.
AACGAAGTGAATCCATGAATCTTTCCTATAAATCTTCTGAGGAACAAGAATTGCTTTTTGCAATTTGTCATAGCGTATTAGGGTTCAATGTTGGATGTAGTTTGCTGGTTCAAGATACATTTATCTTGATTCCTAAGATTATTCTTCCAGAGTCATTTAGCCACAGAGGATATAATTTTCTAATTTAACGGATAACTTTTTTGTTGATGCATTTGTTTTACGTTTTGTGGTGTAAAGCCCGTGTAATATTATTGTCTTTTGTTATTCAACTTCACACAAATGGATCACACAGATGTTGTATGTGATATTTTATTATTAATTTGGTTGCATTCACGTAGATATGATGTTATATGCGATACTTTATTATTAATTTTGTTGCATTCATATAAGCGATAGGGACGATCAAATATCTGGATTAATTTCTGATATAATAGATTGAGAAATACTCATGTTTTTTAATCCAATATATTTTTTCTAAAATAGATTATTTTTTGTTTAAACTCTTCTTTCGGTAATATTATTATTTTTTGTTTAAAAACTAAAAAATTCCTTTTTTTAATATAGATAAATAATATACATTGATAATATATTTATACTGTTATAAATCATTATACATAATCGATTTAATAATTATAATAATTTCTTTAAGAATTACATTAAAGATTATTCTATTGATAGTATAAAAGCTTTTATATTGATATTGCATGTCTTTTAAATGCTTACTATTATTATTATTTAACATTTTATACATTTATCATTGAAAATATTAAAAGGATCAGATTAATAAGCATTACACTAACTGCATGGAAAATAAATTTATGAATTTAATCATCCTAAAAAAATTAGAAAAAGGAAAAAGAAAAGTACAGACATGTTAAAAATTGAAATTAAACCGAAACGACATCGTTCCATGTGTTCCATCATATATCCTAAGTAAAACCTATGCTGAGTCTCAGTCTCTCAGTGCTACCAGCCACCACCACTAAACCCTCGCAAAGCCCTAAAACTGCGTTTCTCATCTCTCACAAATGGCTTTTCGTTCGGCTTCTCTGTCGCGCTCCTTAATGTCCACCGCTAGGGCCTCACTCCGACAGGCGGCTCCGTCGTCGTCCCTTCCCCGCCTCCGTCCGCCACCACTCGCCGCCCCTCGGGTCCAGTCCCGCCGCTTTTCCATGCCTGCTTCCAGGTGCCGTTTCACTGATTTTTTTCTTGATTATCGACAACGAAATAGAAATCGTTTCAAAACAAATTTCCAATCATTCGTCGTTTTAATTCTTGCGATTTATTTTTTTGGGCAAAGGTTAATTGTTAGTTTGTTAGTTTTTTGTTACGAGAACCCGCGACATTTACCTCCTTTCTTTCTTTCTTAACCAACCAACCTTATATCTTCCGATGTAGTGCTTATATTGAAAATGTGTCTCTTTTTTTTAACAGGAATTTGGGGCAATTGGGGTGCATACAATCGCTTTTACCTCTGACTATAACTTGCATGACGTCACACGTTGCTGTCAGTGCGCGTGCTTGCTGCGAGCTGTCCCATGGTACCTTCCGTCGTTCTTGTCAAGATCGCTAATAGTCTCTTTGTGAGTCTTGCTGGTTTGGTTCTAGGACGCATGGAAAAATGTTCTTCAAATGGTTTATCCTTGTTTTTAACCATATTCTTTTCAATGCCCCACCCCAAAAATAAAACGAGCTTTAATAAAATTACAACAAATACTTCTGGATTATAGAAAATCTTAAATTCTAGGCATGATAGAACTTAAAATTAGGTAATGTGAAGAGATGATGAGATGGGTAGGATTTGTGAGTTTGTCTAGCTTGGTTCATAAGAAGGTATTAAGATTCAAATTTATAGGGGTGAATGGAAAAGATGGGTGATGCGCAAGGACATCGATCATCCAATGGCGAGAGAAGAATGCTGCATAATAGGTTCCCTTTTTTTTTTCTCCTTTGTTCAAAATTATAAATTCAATAATGTTCAGTTAAACCATACATAAGTATGTAATTGGTTATTCTTGGAGATGAACTGAAACAGTAGTCAGATTTCCTGGACATTGATTGTTCTTTTTTCCCCCATTGGGCATACATTTCGTCAGTTCATTTAATGTGATACTTTATTATTAACTTTAGCGTTGGAAAATCTATGCTTTGGGCAGTTATTATATCCCTGCTTATTTTGCTTTTGCTGGCTTTTCTTTATTTTTTTTTGTAACTGTATTTAACTTTTACGTTTTTAAGTTTCTACATCACTCTGAAAATGCTGTCACCTAAATATAAAATATTTTATGGTTCCCAACAAGTTTTTCATAGTCTTCTTACAAAAATTAACTTGAATGGAACAATTTGAGCCTTTTCTTCCATGCATCCATTTGCTCAGTTTACCTGAAATAAAATCCATGCCAGAGTCATCCTTGAAAGGGCTGTATGTACAGTCCTTTCATCAGTTTTCTAGTACTACTAATGAGTAAACTACATTCCTTTCACAGGTGATCCTGATTCCTGAGGTGAGGTTCTAAATTCCCATTGATTATTATGGTTAAACTTAAATCTTCTCCTTGACCCAACTCCAAATCCTTTGCTCTGAAAGATGTGATATGGTAAAGTTGCTGCCTTGAAATTCTTCCTACGACGACACTTTGTCAGGCAGCTAGGCATGGTAGTCAAAATCTACAGTTTGTCCTTTTATGTGAAGGATGATTACAGCCTTTGCCTATTCCTTTTTATGTTAAATCTTCTATAAGTATTTTATCACCAAAAAAAAAAATCACATTGCTTTCTGCTTTTAGAAGTGACATTCTTAGTCAAACAAGTATTTGCTGAGTATGGTTGTACATTATGACCACTCGGCCATATTTGGAAATTCCTGTTACTGTGGTGTTTTCCATTTTCAATGTAACAGATACAATGCATGCGCATGAGGACATATAGTTTGTGAAAAGTATCCATTATGCGTAATGTAAACTCGTGAGCAATTGATCTGAGGAGGAGTGTAGCAATGTTGTCTAAAATCTTAAAATGCCATGTAATCTCTCATGCTTATGCTGCTGTGATTTCCTTTGCTGTTGCAGGTACGTGAGGAAACTGTTGGATTTGCATAGTTGCCTTTGATGATACTGGTGACCAATAATTTATGAATGGTGTTATCTGCGAAGTAACGGTTGTAGGATTCTTGAATGAGGCTCATCTGTTATGCTATTTTTAATTTGTTCTATTTCTTACTCGAGAGAAAACCTCTTATTTCTTTCCAAATTGAAACAGCATTCAGGATTAGTTCTTGATTATTCTTGTATCTGGTTTTTGGTTAAATTCTGTACATTTGTCGCCTATCTTTCAAGTATTTTGAAATAATATGTGGATCGACCACTTGTCAACTAATGCACTAAATTAGTCCACGAATGAGTGTCTTTTTAACTTTTTTTTAATAACTTGTAACCTTTTTTAAAAATATAAATTAATAATTTTACTATTAATCTAATACGTCAATGTCTGTCTTTTAGTGTATGTGGTAGAGGAAAAAAGGAGATATGAAAATGAAAAGAAATCAAAGTAGAGAATAAAAGTGCGAGTTTCACAAAATTTTACAGTTTATTTCACTCATTTTTTTCATTCTTTTTTATCTATATCAAACAGTCTCTAGTAATATTTTGTCATCATCATTATATAACTTCTACGAAATTATAAACAAATTTGAAGTTATGATAATCAAGGTTAATCAATGGTACTTCACATCATTGAAAAATTGTTATTTATATGATTTTTTAAAGAGATTTTAATGTCAATGCGAATTAAACTTTTGCATCTAATTTTTCTTTTGAAAATTTTATTTTATATAACATTAACATTAAACAAGTATAAATTTATACATAAAATAGTTCTATCTTCAATACTAGTCTTTTTAAAATTTATTATGCTATTATTATAAATAAAAATCTATTTGCAATATAATGCGTTTTCCTCCTTCAACTCATAAATAGGTGTTATCCTAAGAAGGAATTGTTTTGTTAAAATAGTTTTGTTTCAAAATTTAGTTTTTTCTATAAATTGTGTTCTAGCTTCATTGTAACTATCAGAGCACGATGCTTCATCCTATGTTTCTGGATAACATTTTTCCCTTGTATTTTTTTATGATCTTTCTCTTGTTTTTAACCTCTGAAAGGTTTCTGATATGTAGCAAAAAGTAAAATTTTTCCAAAGTACAATCCAGCCTCCTTATTTACACAATTTTTTTATGTTAAAATTTAAGAAAAAATTGTTTTTAGTCTGTGATCGCATGATTCTCACAAATGAGTCAACTTTTGTCTCATGTGGCAAATATAATGCATTATTTTTAATTAATTAAAATGAAGTGGATATTTGCTTTATTTTTTTAAAAAAGGTTATTAATATGTTTCTCCAAACAAATTATACCGAAACTTTTAAGGACTTCATTTTTGTTTTTATTTTCATTGTCATTCTTAAACAATTGTTGCATATTTGTTTTTATGTCTTTTTTCTGATTTTGTTTATTTCTTGAATGTTATTTTCATAAATTTACAAAATAAATAAACAATGTAATCTTTTTGTCATGTAAAAAATGACTTTTTAATGAATGATATGTAATTATAATAATAAAATTATATTTCATGAAAATATAAAGACTAAAAATATATTTTTTCCTAAATTTTAATTCAATATTTCCTACAAATTTTATTGAATTTACTTTTCATGCATTATTAGTATAATTTTTTTACGTGTTTTAGGGGTGTAAATATTTTTATGTTACAACTTGTTAAAAGCCATTTTACATATAATTTTTAAAATAAGTATTACAAAATTAACAATATTATCATATAAGACAATTTATTAATAAATATAAGAGTGAAGATGTACTTTAATTATTATTATCTTTTATAATGGAAGGTAAACTTTAATTAAATAGTTTAATGTGTATGCATTGACGATAATAATAATGTAATATATATTTTTTATCATCTAATTATAAATTGTTATTTGAATTATTTAAGATAATTGGATAAGTGTATAAGAAAATTTAGAGTGTCATGTGAGTGTATAACTTTTTTTTCTTAATTAAAATCTTAAAAAATTGTAAAACATATATGATATGATTTAGCTCGAAGTTAACCTCAAATTTGATACGATTATCTGAACGAGAGTGGAACAGCACCATTCCCTAATTTTGCCTAATGTAGCTAGCCTGGAAGAATATGCAGTTCTGTTTGATTCGATCTTCCAGCATTTAGGGTAACTATTCCATAGAGATTGTGACGAAAAAGTGGTGTGTTCTTTGATCACATCATGATTAATGCAGACAAAAAAAAAGCAATTGTCTAGTTGTTAACGGCTTTCATTTTACCCTTATCTATCCCTTGGAGGATTATGCAGACACATCTATCCCAACTTTTTTCTTTACACAGTAATTTGTACTTAGATCTTGTTGGACCTAGATTATTTCACAAAATAATCTTGTTTAAACAATATAAGTTGAACTCATTCTTGTTTATCTCTCTAAACAATTATCCAACTGAAAATCAGAAGATAGAAAGTATCCATATGTAAAAAACTAGAAATATCTGTAGCAGAAAACAGAATCTAGAAATATATTTTGCCCCTTAGTTATTCTCAAAAGTGGCAATGAGACAGAAACCATGACACTGTTCCTTGAATTCGGTGTTATGCAATGCATGACCAAGGACCAAGCACTTTCTATCTTCAATCTACATACACTCCACAAAGCTGAGCTGTGATTGGTTGGTGATGTGTCTTTTTCTATGGTATGATTCAGAGAGAAAGTGTGAGGACTGTGGACATAACAGGGAAACGGTGGAAATTTCCCATTATGACTCAGTTTAATGAGGGAAAGAGTGACTAAGTACAAACAAGTGGCTTTGTATGATGGGACCATTGAAAAAAGATAAATTAAGGGCAAGTGCAAGTGCAACTGGACCCTTGATGCATTTCTTCCTCTGTACATATTATACACACTCCAACTACAAAAGTTTGGAGAGGAACACCGAAAAGCCCCAACAAGAAAACACCCACGTAGATGCCCTGGATCGACAGAGAAAACTGTTACTGAAATAGCTATGGACTATGCTATCTTGTTTCCAACTTTTTACGACCATTATTGGAAATAAGAACCCACAAAACATCAAATCAAAAAGCAATGTAAAGCCAGCCCAACCCCACCTTACATATGCTTAAACTAAGAAATCAGATCCTACTTTCACTGTCAATAGGAATATAAAAAGGTGAGAAATAAACAAATCAATTAATATTGCAATAGCAGTGAGTGACCAAAGTGGATAAACATCAAGACTCCATCTTGGAAACCCATCATATCTGATACTATCTTACTCAAGGAAAAAAAGTATAGCACATAGATTTGTTACATGATGGTGTGAGGAGCATACACATGGCAGGCAGTTCAAATAAAATGAGAGATTTGATTTTGACAAGGGATGAAATGATTTAGCATTGTGAACCTTATATTTTTCTATAGCTATTCCTAAGTTAGCCAGGAAAGGATAGATAGAACTTTGCGAGGCTAAAAGGGGGGAAAAAAAGGTTAAAAGAAGATAGTGGGGAATCCTAAGCTTGAAGGGGTGCAACAGTGAAGATGACATAAGCATTGTTCCCTACAGAACCAAACATCAACAGGTGGGTTACTTATTAAGATTAATATCAATAACACTTTTAACTCAAATTAATTGGGATCAATGATAGATAAATCTAATGATAAATACAAAAAGGTTGAAAACAAAAAGTGGAAGGAAAATGAAAAATAAGAAATAAGATAAAAGAAAAGAAAATAAGTTAAAAAACAAGAAGGGGGAAAGAATCAGGGGGAAGATAAAGAGAAAAAATATTAAAAAGGGACCATTTGAAACATATAAATAATAACGGGTCTAACCCTCAACTAAACTTATAGTTTTTCTCTATTTCATCCTAAGATACACTGTGCGTCAATATATATTTCACTCCATTAAGTCTTGTTTAACTATCTTTCTTCAAATAAATTTCGGTCTACCTCTATCTCTCTTTGTGTTGAGCTCTTAGTAACAAACTTTTGTTCTTACGGAAACATTCAAGAATCGTCTCATTTCTTGTCCAAATCACCTCAAGTTATGTTCCTTCATCTTTTCACTCACCGATACTACTACTGCTATTTTTCGTTGAATATCTTCATTTCTTATTTTATCCATCTTCATATAACCACACATCCACCTTAACACCGCCTATGTGTGCTTGCATGCATAGTCTATCCCAAACCAAAATAAAGGAGGAGTATTGACATCAGATGTGACGTAAAAAACAATTATATTTATGAGATGAACCATTATGATATGATAATTATTACGATGACAAAAAAATAAAAAAAACATCCCATCTCACTTCCATTACACTTTGATGCCTTTATCCATTTTTTATTTTTTCTGCTTTTGATCTAACCTTAAAAGGATTCCAATGAGCCTTTTTACATATATGCAACTTCCCTTGAACTCATAAGAGGATTTAGGGGAGAAAATGATGATCACAGAAGATGAAACAAGTCTTACAGCAAGCAAAGAACAACAAAGTGAAATGATGAACGGAGACAAGGACAATCATGGAAGCGAAGATGACAACCCCAAAGAGTGGTTGAACCTGAGAATAGGTGGAACTACTACTTCACTCTCAACATCTGGACCACCAGCCACTGCCAAAGTTTTTTCATGCAACTTCTGCTCGAGGAAATTCTTTAGCTCACAAGCACTAGGAGGCCATCAGAACGCTCACAAGAGGGAAAGGGGTGCTGCCAGAAGATACCAATCTCAGAGGTCGATGGCAATAATGGGATTCTCCATGAACACACCAACTATGTTTCGATCACTTGGTGTTCAGCCACACTCAGTTGTGCACAGGCCATGCAGCGGTGGTACCATGGTGGCACCGAGCTTTCATGATGCACATGCAAGGATTGGGATGGCATGGACACCTTTCTCGACCGAGGATCAAGCGGATATGGTGTGGCCAGGCAGCTTTCGCTTGGTTCCACAACAGCCACAGCCACCACAGGAGCCACTCAAGCTTGATTTAGACCTCAGACTCTGACAAGTTTTTTTGGTCTCAGCTTGGAGCCTTATCCTCCTTTTCAGCCAAAAGAGCTTGTTCGTTAGTGACCTGGAAGAGTCAATAACTCAGATGATGATGCTACTGCATAGTAAATGGTAGAGATTTGTAGTTTTTCATTGTCTATATATGACTACATGTTTAGCACCAGAAAACCCAAGTTATAACTCCCTGGCTATCTATTTTACTTCCTTCAAGTTTGATATAACTCCTGATATGCAGTGCTCACTTGACATGTTACTGACTTAGGGAGATTTAGCTTTTCGACATTAAAGTCCTGATTTTCTTCCTGCATGTACTTGAACATCTTATTCGATTGACAGAAGGTTAAAAAAGTTAAGAGCAAGGACTACAGAAAACAATTTGTAGATGCTAGGTACGTTCAAGATGGAATGCTTCCAACATGTGTAAAGCCTCATTTCTAATATTAGATTTTAATTAAAGACAACATACGAATGAAACTTTCCAATATGACAGTTGATGCTATGCTACTATTGTCCATGTACGGAGAAAAGTTCTGATTTATTACAGTCCGCTGAAGTCACTATGATTTCTATTTAAACTTCAAAATTAACTGGCGTTCAAAGGTCATAGATGTGCTGACAATACAGATCTTGGAAGTGACTCTGGTCAAAATACGCTTAAGTTTGCCAATATTAGGGTAGGAGATATGCTTTTCTTCGAAATAATAATATAATTGGGTAGAAAGTGGCATCTGCTGGAAACATTTCACTTGTTTTAAAATAGCGTTTCTTGAACAAAATTCACGATCCATACAAAGACAACCCGGAAAAGTCTTTCCAAATTGCGTAGTGAGCGTCTGCTCGGTTCCATGCATTTTCTGTTTCCCAACGAGTTTAGCTCCTTGAAAATGAAAGATTATTATACTTTTGAGAAGAACGTGAAAAGTTATAGCTATTAGAAAATTTTAGTTAAAATTGTGACCAAATACATAAGTTTGTATAATAAATTATAAAAACTCCAACCTATATAATAAGTGTAACTTTTCAATTTTTCATGTAAATGCGTCCCTCACATAAATAGTAGTTAGATCAACCCTCCCTCCAACCTTTCGTACAAGAGCAAAACATGATTAGCATGCATCTAGAGCTTATCTCACAATAAGCAAATTATGGTTTCAACCAGCCATGGTAAAAGATGAATAAATATTAAGTATTGATCAGAGACCCTTTTGCATTATGGGAATTTACAGTCTTATAACTTTAAGAGGAAATTACAAGCTTTTGGGTCTTATGCATTATGATGGGGAGCTTCTGGCTGATCAAACTTGGATCACCATACGCACCAGAATCAAAAGGGTGCCCTTTCTGCATCAACAATCAGACAGTCAAGTACAATTAGAAAGGCGCTCAACAAAAAAAATTATAACTTGAAAATGATAGCCACGCCAAAGCAACTAGACAAAGATAAAAGCAGTATAAGGATAAGACGAAAACATGGGAACAAAAAGTTAAAGCTATGATACTAGAAAAAACTAAAACAGAGTCCTATCACTACCACCAATCACTTGGCCAGCTGTCATTGTCACAAGGCTTGAAAACAGACTAATTTGAGCTGGACAGATTTTAAAGAGAAGAATGAGAAATAATTGAGAGATTACATGCTTTCTCAAGGGGGAAAACCTCTCTGAAAGTAAATAAGTAGAGATTTGTATTCATCCTTAAAATAAAGTATGATAGATACAACCCACTGCTCACTGAAGAAAAGCCCTATCCTTCCTTCTGTTTCACATCAACAGCACCTTTATAACCCAAGTTAATTGGGGGGTAGTAGATGAATCCAATGATAAATTGGAAAAATACCAGATAAATGAAGAAATTAGGAGGAAATGCATTAAAGGAGACCTCATATTCCAATCTGTCCAGACAAACAGGGACATGGCAGAGAATAAACTAGAAAATATGACAGCTTGGGTGGGACCAGAATTTTTTTATTATATTATTTTATGCAATGAACAAAATGATGATTTTATAAGATTGACATTTCCCTTCTATTATTTACACATCTAACAGACCTTATAAATCAATTTTTTATCTTTTAAACTAAACCAACAATGACAACAAAATCAATTTTGCATTTCTATTTTATTCCCTTCTCCACTCAAAGTAGCTTGCCCTCAATTCAGTAGCTTCACAGGAGTGGTCTCTTTCATACTCAATTATCTATTTATTGCATTCTCCTCAGTTACTTCATTAACAAAATCTTGGTAATCAAAAGCAAGATATTCAACAGATATACCTCAGAATTATTTATTCATATATTCTAGTAACTATATGGCAACAAGATCTCCCACCCAAAAGTTAGAAGCCCAGTAGTGGTTCTCTTACAACAATAAGTATTATTAACTGTTCCTATTACCTATGATTTATATGGGTAATTAGAATTTACGAGATAGAAATAGGTTCATAGTATTAACGCAAAAATGACCATACGTAGAAATTTTTTATCTCAATAAGGATCTCAAGAAGAGTTTTGATGAAGACAATCACTTGCAAGTACAAGAGATCAAACTTCAAGCTCATAATTAGCACTCAAAGACAAAAATCAATAATTTAAATGGGTCATAATTTAGTTATAATCTATTAAATTAGTCGCTAACAGATTAAAGCTTCAAAATGATAAACATATCTTTCTGTCATAGGAATCAATAGCTTACAAGATTCATTTAACAAATTCAATTGTTCTTGTTCCAAATATCACATTAAATTGATTTAACAGATTACAATCTCTATATAATAGATTATCTGAAAACATGCTCTCTGTTTTGTGATTTAATCTGTGACAAGTGCATATTGATTAAATTGAAAATATTTCAATTCCAAAAGGCTTGAATCAAAATAATCATTACTAGCATATCATAATAGGTTATATAGGCCAAAAAAAGGGTTAATACCTTAACATAATTGATCATCATTTTTCTAGAAGGATAAGTGACCACATCTTAACCAACTCAGTTACTTATGCTAAAATTGATGTTTCTATTTTCTAATGGATATATATATAGGAACTTCAAATGACAACAAAATTAATTTCTTAAAGAATTTTGAGTTCATAACTCAATTAACCCCTCCTTTTGAGTTGCTGAAGCCATTTGGTTAACACTGTAGCACTTCATCCATGATCTCATACAAAAAAAAAAAAAACATGCATAGGGAAGTAAAAAAAGCAGTAGACAAACAACCTAAAGTCCTCATTTTTTACTAGCTCAGCAGAGAGCAATAGACAAGCCTCCACTCACTTTGTTTCTGTATTTACTACGGTCAACAACAGACAAAGAGTATCATTCAGAATTAATATAAAGAACATAGCAAGTGATGCATAACACAAACTTACCGCAGACAAATCTTGAAATGTAGATTCTCTCCAGCAACTCTCTCGAAGTATAATGGGATTTGTATTTTCACCAAATGCACAATGCATACGTGTTTCTCTCAGTCTAATCAACACTCCATCAACTCTAAGCTGTATGAGTACCAGAGTAATCGGTTAAAATTATAAGTTTAGGGAAAGTGATATGAAGCAAGTAAATGTGCTGACACAGTGACGCCAATCTCAAAGTTCAGGTGCATTATAGATCCTAAGCAATAACTTCAGTATTTTATAAGATTAACATGATTTACCAGATCAACCATAACAGTAATAATAATGAAATAACTAATTTGATAGCCAAACTTCACTTAAAAGACTGGAGAAATTTACTAATTCAGTAAACAAATGGGGAGTAGCTCACCCAGAATTGCAACAGAAGAAACCAAGAGCTTGGCATGACTCTCTGTAAAACAAAAAGGCGATATCATCAGTCATTGGTAATCATATTAATTTGCATAACAACAATCGAACCCCCCTATCAACAAAAGAAACCAACGAGGATTACCACTTTTACGGTAAGAAGTGATACTCCATTATCAGCGAGTTCATCCTCATATAACACTACCTGTTCAATGAGGATTCAATTAGGATGTAAAGTACATACCATCAAGGAAGAGACTATAGACAATTTATTATAGGTCAGACACTTAAACAAGTACAAACATGAACATATCTATTTTGGATTTTTAGTTCTTGACTATCATTAATATAAAGCAGATTTCACTAAACTATTTCACCTTCGCAGATTAACAGCATGATCAATTTTTAAACAAAGGAGCACAATGGTAAAGAACTGATGAGGACAATAGTTATATGTTTTTTTCTTTCTTTCACTTGAGATCTTTCTTTACAAACAATGCAAAATTGATTCTCACAAAAAGATCAGCATGCAAAAACAAATCTGTACATAGAAGTTTGCTAAGTAATCATCCAAGGTACTCACTACCCACCTCATCATAGAAAAGTATTGGCTCCTTGGATGCAAGTGCAACTACATCAATTTGATCCTTGCAGTCTTTCCAATGGATATCACTGGTTTTCTTAGAAGTCTCTCTCTCCCCCTCATTCTACCATACAAAAAAATAAAGATCTTGAATAAAGCATAAATAAAAATATTAATGCAATTTTCCTTATTTTCTTATAACAAAAGGCCCAATATGTAGCTGCGGGCATCAGAAAACTCATACTGCAAAATTGTACACATGATTCAAATATATGAAAAATGACATTTAGGATACCAGATTAGTCTGTGGAGAAACAAAAAAAGGAACGCATACCGGATCTTTATCAATCTCAATAGTGCCACTTCCACAATAAGGTGTTGTAAATGTATAGTCGTAATCGAGTATTACTTGTTGAGAGGGCTTGCTGCACATTTTTCCCAAAAAGAATGTGAGACTAACAGCATGGTCATTTACATATCCTATTCAATAGGAGGGTTAGACAGCGCAAGCAATTACCAGAAATTTCATACTAGATAAAAATTTCTTCCTAGAAAGAAAAGATAGCAAATGAATCTAAGCAAAATTAAAAGGATTTTGAGTTATACGTAAACATGAAAGTGCACATGCCAATAGCTATCACCTTCTAAATTTCCATTTAGCCGCCGCAGGAACTTCAACTGGCGGCAATGCTTCCTGTTTCCAGCCACGTAGAGCATCAAATGCATTAAAATGAATGTTGGTGCCACTGCTCAAGTGTTTTAGAATCAAAGTGTTTTCCCCAAAAACCATTTCTGGTAAATGAGACGTATCGAGATTCTGTTCCCACCTGCAGGGCACACACATTCATCATCAAAACAAAATTTTCGGATTTCTCATCCAACAAATCAATGGCCAACTTAATAAAAACGCTTTCTTAAACTCTCGACAATTCAAATTTGAGGAGCTAGGGTTAAGTGTGATGCGAGAATGACTCACTCTTGGAGTGTGGAAGAGTTGAGTATGGAGTGCCTCCGAGTCTCGATCACCCAGCCATTGATGCGAATGCCGCGCCGGCCACCGTCGTCGAAGAGCTCAGCACCGGCAGCTTTCAAGTCGTTCTCGTCGACTTCCAATTCCATCATCACCTTCACCTTCACCTTCGAGTTTCAGTCACAGAGACTCGGTATTAAGATTGGGGGATTGACTTTATGCATCATCCCAAAATTTAATGCACCATTCCAAAATTTTAAATGACAAAAGTATCCTCATCTTACGGATTTGGTAATCCGTAATTAAGTTAATTGCAGGTCTCGAACCTACAATCTTTACATTAATAAGGTAATACTTCAATCAATTGAACTAATAAATCAATTATGCTAAAAGATAATTAATGTTGATATATATAACACTAATTTTTTTAATGTATATTTAATAGACATATAAGTTTACATAATAAATTTTGTAACAATTAATTTTGATCTAATAATTAAAGTATTTTTTTACATATAAAAATCATAAATTTAAATAAAAATTTGCAGGTTTAATAAAAAATATTAGACCTGTAAATAAAGATATAATTTTTAATTTAACATATAAATACAACTATAATTTTTATTAAACCTACAAATTTATATTAAACTTATGATTTTTATTTTAATATATGATTTTTATATGTAAAAAATACTTTAATTATTAGATCAAAATTAATTATTACAAAATTTATTATGTAAAGTTACATATGTGTTAAATATACATTAAAAATTTGTGTTATATATATCAACATTAATTATTTTTTAACATAATTAACCTATTAGCTCAATTTAATATTGAAATATTGGAATGTTGTATTAGACTTTTATTAATCCCTAAGATTGGACATTGAATATGGTCCCTTCGTATCAGGTCCTCTTAACCTCACTGACACCGTCGTTACGCCTGGATATGCGGGTCGGACCGATTTTTCGAAATTAAAAAAGTTTGGACCTAGGCCTTTTCTTTCTGCACCTTATAAAAACCAACCTACAGCATCTTCTCACTTAAATTTGGGAGCGTTTTTATTACCAGTAATATGGGGTTGGAAAATTTATTCTCATGCTTATTAAGAAGTAATACAGCAATTATTGTCAGATATATTTTATTCTTGGAGCAATCAAATCCTCATGTTCACCCATTGTTCTTAGAGGAATGGCAGAGAGTTTATTTCCCATGTGACGGGAAATCATCCTTGTGGGTAAAACTTGATTCTTAATTAATAGTTAACCAAACACATTAATCTCGACAAGTAAATTTAAACAATCCGACTCATACACTATAATGTAAATGAGTTTAACAACACTATTCAATCACAATTAAGTCTTTGTTGATAAATTTATTAAGTTTTTTAGTAATTACTTTAAAAGTCACGTCAAAGATTATTTCATTTCAGTAAACTATAAAGTTGCTGCGGTAGACCACCTTGAAATTGAAGGCAAGTCATCAGAATAGCCAAGTTTAACAATTGCCAACATCATATTATGCGTATTTCCCCCCCCTTTAATGTTGCCTCATTCGGTCATTCCCAATTTCCACTACCAGAATATATCACAAGCCCAACTTGGGCATTTACAAACGACTATAGCCAACCAAAATTATCAAACCACGCGTCCCTCAATGTGTTATTTAACTTCCATTCCTCACAATAATAATAGGTTATTAAGTTAAGCAACGTGCATGCAGCAATTGGAATATATGATGCTCCCATCCACCCACTCTATTACTCAGGTCACAGATCCATGACAACAAATTTTTGTTTAAAGGAAATGGGGATTGCCAAAAATCGACCAACGTAGCAGCTTTATGATTCCCGAAAACAACCCCCCTTGAATGTCGAACTACACGATCAATGCAAGATGAGAGCCATATCCATATGTTGTGAACAGTCAAACACATAAGCTGCAATATTTACTAGGGTTGCCTGCAGGTTAACACAGTAATGGCATTGAATACTGAGGTACAAAAATAAATCGTTACCCTATTTTCATCGTTTTTTTTTTTCTTTTCTTTTTTGTACTGTTAGTAAACCCCTTTAAAAGGAGGAAAAAACATCATTTGGAACAAGGAATGGGATTTCTGTAAATAAAAAAAAATTAAAAATTTAAAAACTAATAACTGAACTATTTTTAGTGTTTGCAAGAGGAGCAACACTAAAACAACTCACCAGAGATCAATACCTGGAAAGCTATTTTTAAAAAATACAATGGCACACAAGATTACCTTCCTAAATGGAAACAAATCCATCGAGATCCAAGCTGATCATCTCATGGGATCTCAATCTCACAAAATGATGGATACTGCAATTTGAAGCCTTGGGAAAAGGTTAAACCTGACTTCTCAATTAAGTATCATTTCCTTTTCCTTGTCTTCATTTTATTGCCTATTTGCGTTTGATGAACATTTGGTGAACTTGTTGCTAAGCCATTGATATCCAGCTGTGCTTCAGATAGGGGTTCTGACAAATGCTTCCTTTTTCTAGAGCTTGGGGTTTTTGATTTTTCTCCACTGAACTCCGGAGTTATTGATTCACATTCCTTCTCCCCCTCATTTTCAGCTCTGCCATCAGTAACTTGCTGCGATGAATGCCGGAAGCTCCAACGTGTATTTCCAAACCATTTGGCAACCTGAGTGAAAAAGAAAGGTAAATTCAGAAAGTCACGAGAAAAATAAAATGTGTTCACTGAAAGTGAAAAGCTAAAAGATATGACCTGCTGATAGGTAAGTCCAAGTTCTTGTGCCAAGCTTTCTTTTGTGGTTCTATCTGGATACTGATTTTCTTTAAAAGATTTGTGAAGTCTCTGAAAATACAAAAATAGTCATTCTAAGGTAAGCCCTTTACCTTAACATCCATGCAAATGTGTGCATGTTGTTCACCTCCTCGTGAATGGAAAGATAAAAAATATATATATAAATCAATGGTACAAGATAAGCTGCTATGCAAGCTGTAGGTCAATTCGTACTGAGACAAGCAGGTCATTTAAATAAAGAGATGCAGGCTTTAAAGCACCCAGCAGAAGGTGGATGATGGCTTGATGCAGCTGCAGCATAAAGGTGGCTCATTGCAATGATGTTTGAGTTCTGGAAAAGATGATGAACACTCTCCTAGTCTATTCATTTTTCTCTAAAGTCTGGGATGACTTACTGGAAAGCTGCCTTAATTGCAGTTCACCTAGCCAGCCTTAATTGCAGCCTCAATGGTGGTGTTTAATCCCACATTGACTAAAGATTTAGATTAAATAAAGTTCATAAAGCTAGGGCAGTCCATGAGTTACAAGTTAGTTTTGTAGGATTGAGTTAGACCCTATGCCCAAATTCTAAGATGATATTATTGCATCCTAGAATTTTCTTGGAAACCTATTTGTACTTTCACTATTTCATTCATATTTTCTATATACTCATACTCATTTTAAATATTTTTACAGTTCTAACAAGTCAAACAAATAATTTTGTCAAACAAGACCCACTATTCTCTAGCACTATCCCCTGCCTGACATTTTTCCAGCACTCTCCTGGTGTTTCCAGACCTGCTGTTATCTGGCACTATCTCAGACATTCTGTTCAGCTCACTCTCACTGTTCCCTGCTCTCTCTTTGAGATTGTTCTTCCCTTTCTTTTTGTTGCAGTAAATGTTATCTCACACAGGTCTTTCATGATTTCATCCTTGTTCTCTGTTCTCTATTGCCAGTATATGAAATGTTGTAATTGTAGAATATTGTTTATTATGAAATCAAAATCTGATCAAAAGAAAAACAATACTCCCCCACCCACCTCACAACCAAAAGTCTTTAACACACTTTAATTTAGCATGTCGGTATTATCAATTATGAATATAACTATAGGACACAATATAATTGAAAGACAATTAGAAGGTGAGTATGCAAATTAGAAACTGGATTCAAAGATTCTCTACACAGAATAAATTTAAAAACCAAATTTAATTACTTACCTGAACTACGGCTTCTCCTAGTCTTTTGTGTGCTGAAGATCCAGACTTTTTATCCCTGGAACCAGATTTCGAACAGCCCTCAAGTGATTTAGTGGGTGAATTATTTGTATTTTCAACATTATTCTGGTGAGAATTCCTCTTAGGAGTATGTATAGAATTATTTGAAGCATTTCCATTTGGTGACACTCGAGTTACATTGCCAGTGAGTTTCTTTTTTCCACTTGGAGCAGCAGTGTCACTCCAATCTTCATCATCACTCGTATCACTGTGGTACGTCTCCTACAAAAGAAACATCCTGCCTAAAATATTGGGAGAGGGATGAAACCAAAGAATGGGACAATAACTAATGCTAACTCTATAAGCATTATCCTTATGTATCATTTGTCAATTTATAAAATGTATATCCTACTTCAAATGAAAAGGCAGAACATGCATGTAGACTCAGAGAATGAACTTACCTCATACAGCTTTTTGTAGTCCAACCTTTCCACATGTCTTTTCCCAGAAACAGGAGTGGGACCCTCTTGGCCAGAGTCTGGCTCTAGTAAAGATGACAGTTCATCGGGCATAGATAGCTTCTTACCAACTTTACCCTTTTTTTTGCTGGAACTGATGCCTCCATCCTGTCCAGGGGATGTGTTATCCTCAATTGCAGCAGCAAGATCCTCGGAGTCAGATGTGAAATCAGAGCTTGAACTTTCTTCATTGACTTTACATTCAACATCTGGAGCATCAGGATCATAATCACCATCATCAGAATCTTCAGATGGAAGGCCCAAATATTGATCCTCATGTGAACCACCCTCCAATTTCTCAGAAGCAGAAGCATACTCGGATTCATCAGAACTTGACTCATCCCCTTCAACTTTCACATCATCTGGACCATTAGGATTATAATCATCATCATCAGAATCATCAGAAGGAAGTCCCATGTTGTTATCCATATTATTTCCAGCAAATGATGCTGCTTCAGGAAAGACTCTCTAAACAAGAATTGGACATATAATCAGGATAGGAAGATCCAAAATATTAATGATTGACAGAAGAGACTAAAATTGGCCACAGACCTCCCAGGTGTCACTAATAGAGAGACTTGTTCCGAAGGAGTCGTTAACAAGGTCCATGCAGTCATCTTTGCAATCACATCCTGGGCATAACCAACCCTCATCGCCAGGTGGAACTGTAAGCCACAGAAGTAAATATATAAATGATAAATAACTTGGAAGAACAAAGTTACTAATCAATTAGGTAGACCAGGGGATTACTGTCTTCAGTTAACAACGGAGGATCCAAACAGAGCTGGTGAAATCCACGGTCACAAACACCATCACAAAGAATTATATCATTATTAGTGCTCAACTCTTTGGACTGGCATTTTGCACAAAATATCTGCACCATAATATTTAAAGTACTCACATCTCCAAAATCCTAGAGAAAATTCAGGAATTAATATAAAGGATTAACCTACATCCTCACTGTCAATCTCTCCTGCAGAATCAAACAAAGATTCTGGAAACTTTCCTTCAGCACACAATGAATCCAAATTTCGAAATAGATCCCTAATTTTCAATTTGCGTCGAAGAATTTCCGACTTCGCCCGCTGAAGCTCCTTCTCAGGCTTTAACTTTTCCATACTGCAAAGTTATCACAATCAAACCAATAGACACAAAATTACCACCTCAAAAAACAAATAAAAAAAGAAAACAATTTCAAGCATTTGAAGGTTCACAAATCCATGATACAGCTTTTTAGTAGTGAAACTACCAATTATACTCAGGTTCACAAGAAAACAGGAGCAAACAAACCCCTAGAAGACGAGCAAACAAACTCTTATCTAAGACTACAACAAGAATACAGAGTGATCTACTATAGTGTGCATTTGGTTTCACGTTGGAGAATTGATTCTGGGTCTAGAATAGATTTTAGATAAATTCTTATGTTTGGTTTCACGTTGGAGGAGATTTCAAAATCGATTTTGGGCCCAGAATTTTAATTCCGAGTTGAAGCAACTTTGAGTTTTACTCCTAACTTAATTCTATAATGAATACATCCAAACATAAATCACATCACTTCAAAATCAATTTTAACCAAAATCAATTTTCTCAATGCTCATTCAAACATGCATATAATGTCATCATCTCTACAGATACAGAAAGGATAGGAATAAAGAATCATGATAAAAATACTGAAGGGGACTTACAATTACAAATGCTTAATGCAGCATAAGAACTGCATGTGGATTAAACTATGTTTGTATCTGTATATATAATTTCCAAAATATCAGAGTAAAAATATTTTGTTCAACAACACAAACAAAGATGTAGCACACAGAGGATAAGCTTGTCGTGAATTTTTTTAACTAAGACAATAGAGAGAAAAAAGAAATGAAAGTGAGGAGTGAAAATATTATCATTAACCCACTGTCTAAAGATTACAAAGAGGTATTTATAGACAGAATTGTTAGAAGAATTAACAGCTTTCACATAACTGCCACAAACTAAACTAACAGCTGTCAACAGCTGTTAGAAAACTAATACTAACTAACTGAGTCAGCAGTTGAATAACTGCAGCTCCTTATAATACTCTAATAGCTTGAAACAACTGATTTACTAGCTCAGTAGCCTAATCCTGCAGTAAGATTGTGATACTGCATAAAATTTTTGTTTCAAGCCAATTTGTTTAGTGATAGAAAGGTAAGAGAAGAAAACAGCAAGGGACCAAATTGAATGAACCCCAAAGCACATGAAGCATTAAAGATAAAATTCAAATCATACAAAGTAAGAGTGTATAAGTAGTGTATATGAGTAACTAACTACAGTAGATCAAAAAGCTCTGATACCATATTAGAACTCTAGAGAGAAAGAAAGAGATTTGTATATCTCATTGTAGAATTTACAAAAGGCACTGAGATCTCGAACAATAACAGTACTTGTACTGTCGAGATTCAGTTGTAACTGAAAAGTAACTAAAGCTAACTGTTAACTAACTACAGTAGTAAACTAAACTAAGTACACCACTTATACACTCATACATACAAGGTTGCATATAGTGATAGACATTAGTAATTGTGTTTTTACATAATCAAGAAAAAAATCAAATGGTAATACTAGTCACTCTCAGAGAACTCATGCATGAATTGTATTGTCAAAAACCAGATTTTATTGAGGATCGGGATGGGGTGAAAGATTGTAAGTCAAAGGATTTTAACAAAGATTGTAATACAGATCATAAGATCCCACCAGAAGACTCAAAATTACAGATATGATAAAAATGACATAGATAAGGGGGAAAAAGGCAGTAGCAGTAGCTGCAGCCCCACTTGAGAAAGAACAGAGAAGAGACAACGCACAACAATGCTGGAGCTGAGAGCCTGAGAGTGCAAGATATGGATTCAAATCAAAGACGACAAGGGAAGTGAGAACTGAGAAGCAAGTTGTGCAAATGAGTGGTCAAAGAAGACAGAGGAATACAGGGGAAAAAATTATTGCAAGACAGGTTGCAATCTCGGGTTCAGACACAAATCCAACCCAGAGAGATGGTCTCTAGGATTAGCACAGTGCAGCAATCCCTCGATTACACAAGATCACGATCTTGCTTGTTAACGATCATATGTCTGATTCAGCACACAATTACAATCTTAATTGCAATCTTGACAAGTTATTGCACTCTTTAGCTGGAAATTTAAGTACAGGGAAAGTAAATAAAAATTAATTGTCTTACATTTATTTATGGAAAGAATTTAATGCCCTGTAATATATGATATAATATCTGAATACAATATCAAAGTCAAATCCAAATATCTAAGATCCCATTATTAAACTATTTTATCCAAAATGCAACAAAAGTAGTTATAGCCTACATTCAGAATACAATAGCTTACTGTTTCAGAACTCATACATAATAAGACTCCATGCAATAATAATCCTGATACTTAAACACAACAGTTAAAAGACTACAATCATTCTTACCTGTAAAAGGTATGTTACAGGGCATCTTATCCTGAAACTTTAAAGAAAGGCCTCTAAACTCTAAAGCACTAATGACCAGAACACTCCAGATGTAGTTCCATTTCAGTTTCCCAGCAATTAACCAATAACGATGATATTAATAAACATAAGCTAAGATCTAACATAGATCAGGATGCAAATCCAATGTAGATTACAAGTCAAACAAACCACTAGCAAAAGATAATGATAAAATATACATACCTGTATCCTTTCCAGCCCTCACCAGAATAAGCATCAATCAAGCTGTTTTCATAGCTTATTCGGTTTAATAAATATCTTAAGTGAGATCTGATTCTAGAAAACTGATCAGTAATTCCCTCCTCTTTTATCCTTTTCTTCTTCCTCCCACTTTTCCTCTTAACTCCATCATTATTATTAGCATCAACCAAATTACTAGTTGGTTCACGTTCCTTGGGTTTTTCTTTTGTTCTTGACCGCAAAGCTCTGTCACTGCTTCCTAACGACCTTAGCATATACTTCTTCAATAATTTAGAGTTCTTTTTACCCTTGCGCCTAGATTGTGAATGAGTTGGGCTACTAGACATTTTTTCTGAACAATTGGAACTAATATTGTTCACAGCATCTCCCGAAGGTTGATCCAATAATTCATTCACAGAACTCATATTCGCTTGAGATGGACTGGATTGCATTTGGCCTTCAACAACAATGCCAGGAATGGATTCTACGGGTTCACTTTGAACATTTTCAGACAATGGTTTGCATTTGTTTTCAGGTTTATCATTAGATAAATCAACATAGTCGACAGTACTTTGTTCAAGGCATAAACCTTCTACAGTCTGGCAATTATTTTCTAAGTCATGTTGAGGCGGAACAGGCAGTTGAATAACAGCATTCTCTGTCGCATTGGCAGAAACTTGATTTGATTTTTCGTCAATAACCGAACTGGTTAACTCAGTACCAAGCTCCTTTTGTTCATTCTCTAAACCTTCAGAGCCTATCTGAGGCGGTTTTTCAGACAACTCACATTGTTCAGTTCCCATCCGCTCGGTGGTACCGTCGTTATGGCTTGTCAATTCTCCAGTTGGACCAGCCATAGTTCTAAGGAAACACGTACCACCGCAGCATCCACTACTATAATCTGAATGCGAGCCTAGTAACTACAAGCAAACCAAAAATAATAATCATTGAGCTTTTCCACGACATGTATGATATGGAAGTGGAAAAGCGAAACAAACATTAAAGCCAAAATATTCACCCATACAGCAGACACACACCAATTAGCCAATTATTGATTGAATTCAACTAAAACAACATCGAACAGAGTAAAAACGAACAACATTAGCACAGTGAAGTTATTTTCATTTGCGAATATTCTTCACAACTTCATCAACAACGCCGACAACAACAACATAACAATGTCACAAAGATATTTAAGCAGTTAACTCCGCCCGACGAAAGAAACAAAGCCCTTGAGTCGAGAGAGAGTATGTGTAAATGATTGAGCTAAGCTAGGGCAAGTTGAAAGAAGAATATGAAATAAGAGATGGGAGGTTTAAAGAGGAGAAAGCAAAGCAAAGCAAGTCGGAGAAACCAGAGACGGTAAAAACGAGACGAAAATGAAGTGGTGAGAAAGAGGAACTTACGGTGTGGGTGAGAGCAACTCCGCAGCGAATGGGAGATGGAGTAGGAGGAGGAAGAAGGGTTCGATCTGAAATAAAATGAAATGGGGACGATTGGGTGCGAGCGAAGAGGCTGAGGGAGAGAGAGAGAGAAAGAGAGTTAGTTTCGTGAGAGTTCCCTTTTCTCAATCTCAGCGCCAAAGAGAGAAAAAAGCGGTGCATCGTTTATACTCCTTACTCCTCTAAATCTGGGCCACCGTTCGAACAAACACCCTAGGGCATCACCATTGGACCTTCCAATGGGCCTCTTTTCTGAGAAATGGCCCAGTTTGGCTCTTCTCAGCAATTAAAATAATAAAAAAGCAAATAGTCCTGATTTTAAAAAGGTTTTATTTATTTAAAATATTATATATAAATATATATATATATATATATATATATATATTACGCACGTGAAAATTTATTTTTAAATTAAATTACGCTTTTTTTATTAGCCCCTCGAATCGTAATTTTGGCTCCGTTCCTGGCTTTTCACAAGCTTATTGGTGTGCTCTCTTGTCTCAAAATAATAATCCTAAAAATGAGAAATCGTGTCATTGTTTTTTAAATCTATAAATATGTAGAAAATTAAAGTAGGGAACAATAGAAAATTGAATATATTTTTTCGGTTTGAATTACTTTAACTATTGGTTATCTTTTCTAAAACAAAGAAAAATTTGCAAATATATATATATATATAATATTGATTTAATTATTAATTTTATAAAATATCTTTATATTATAACAAAACATTAATAGTTATATTATAAGCAAATAATTTATAAAAATATTTTTTATAAGTTTAAATGTAATTTTTATCTTTTTTTAATTCATAATTTTGATCTCTTATTTTAAAATTAAAATATTTAACTCTTCATCTTTTAAAAAATCATGATTTTGGTCTCTAGCTTCGTCCAATTGCAGTCAAGTCTACTGACATTGACTGCTACATGGCATTGTATATCTTTACACTATTCATTATTGAGAATATTTAGATATTTAAATTACAAGCATGAAAAAGAGTCATAATATGTTCATTTTTATACAAAAAATAAATACAAATTAATAAGATATCAATTAACAAGCAAAATCTAGAGCTATAATATAAATATATACTTTAATTTATATAAAAAAAAACAATGGCCAAATCTATCTAAAACAAAATTGGCACATCAAAAGAATACCTTGATGCAGATAGTTGTTTTTTCATACTTATTCTCATAGTCAGAAAATATATATTATATATTACTATTATCTAATGTCAGCTTCAATTATTCTATAATATTATTAATATCTGGAGTACTTTTTTATGCTTATATCTGGAGTTTAATGTGGTGAGAGTGGTAATTCCTCTGGCGCATTCCTGTTTCTCGAACTAGCACTATTTTTGTCCAAGTTGCTGGACTGGGTGACATTAATTAATATTAATGAGCCATGCATGCATGCAAGCAATTGTAAGTCTTTGTCTTCTTCATGGAGTCTACTAGTTGTACCTTGTTCTCATGCAGGCTCACATGCGTAAAGGATTTTTGTTGTTTCTTCAAAGTGGAAACCCCCCAAAAGCAGCATCTATTCGTATCAGAGCATATATGCATATTATTAGGTAGCGCCTGTAGCACTAGCTCTGCAACTCTTGTTCACTTTTGGACAGAGGCCAAAAAGACATACTATCAATCAATATCCCCCTTTATTTCACAGTCCCATAATAACAACCTTCTCACCAATCTGCATCATTCTCTCTCCCCACAAACACACTCAGAAAGATAGAAAAAAAGGAAGAAGAAGATCAAGGAGGAGGAGATCTTGTCTTGTGCAGTAATCTAAGCGTTATTTCGCACATTCTTAGTATTTGTTTGGTTTTCTTCTGCGCTTTACAATGTAAGCGTGTTTAGTTTTCTTTCTTCTGACTCTCCTTTTGTTTCTTTCTTTTTGTGATTTGTGATTCCCAACAACCACACTAGTGCTAGCTAGCTTCTGACTTGCACCACGTTCCAACAGCAATGACTTCCAACCACCAACAAAACCAACCTCCTCTCTCTAAGATACGCTTCTTTAAGGTTATTTTGGATACAACTCTTCAACGTCGAACCATTGTAAGCATTTTTCTTTTTCTTCATTTCCTATTTCTCTATCTGCATATTCATTTTCGTTCAAACTTCTGTCATGCTACACATTGTAAGCATTCTGTAAACCAACCTCTTACATTTTTCCGTAGAGTATGGTTTTAAGAAAATTCTCTGCCTAAATTTGTCGAGGAAACCCCCTAAACGAAAAGGTCCACTATCTTTGATACGTCAGTAACTAATGTCATGTGTTTTTAGTGTGATAAAAAGGTATATTAATTAAGTACGTTGTAATACTATTTAAGGAGTTTGTTTTTGGTGATTTAATTTAAAAAAAAAATAGAATTACAAGGAATTTGCTAAAATGTTTTAAATTATAAGGAGTTTGTTAAAAACTTGACAAAAGTACATGTCCTACACCTGCTCAGTAATTTAATTTCTATAAAATTTCTACTATCCATATGCAGCTTGATTTACAAATTAATCTCTAGGTATAAAATTCTCTCTCTCTCTCCCCTTCATTTCCTCCAACCAAAAAGTAGGATTATTAGTGTATATGTCCAACTAACTTATGGTATCTCCAATGGAGAGTGCTTACATGATCCTTCACTTGAAGGAATTGTTTTTGGAAGAAACTCTGGATTGAAGAGTGTCTCCATGACAGAACGGTTCCTAAAAAAAAAAACGCATCTTACATAAGCACCTAATTCTTAACAATAAAATACTATTATTTAGCCTCAACCACCGATTAAAAAAGAGGAAAAATAACAAGAAAAAGAACAAGGGCAACAAATCATCTTACGGTGGTGGTTGCACGACGGAGGTTGTTGACAGTGGTGGTTACACGAGAGAGGTCCTTAGGCGGCGACGGTGGTGCACAAGGGAGGTCTGTGGGTGCCGATGGAGAAGAAAGGAAATGGAGAAGAGAGAAAGAGAGAAAGAAGCTTATGGTGTGGTGAAGAAAAGACAAAACAAGTGTGGAGAAGAAAAAATAAAATAAAAAAGAACAAAGAAACTTCTAAGCTTGTTATTAAATGTTTTGAATAAAAATTTTGACCTCTAAAAATTTGGAATAAAGTTGGAATGTGTGGAAAAAAATTTATTGTTAGAGCAAATGGGACAAAAAAAAAAACAAATTTTTTTAAATTTTACACTTAATATTTTTACTCCTAGGTATTAAAAAATTATCCGTTTGAAAATTAAATGTTATGTCATTTTATTATTTTTAATTTATTTAATTTTTTCTTCAATTAATCATATTTTTATTTGCATTTATAAAAACTAAAAAATGATAAGTTTTAATAAAAAAAATATAAATGTGTGAATTTTTCAGAATTTCTTACTATTTATTGCATTTGAGCATAATTTTGTGTGAATTTTTTATGAGTGACACAACACTATGGATACTATAAAAAAAAACTACAAAAGATAAAAAAAGTGAATGAAGAAACTCAATTAAACATATCCTTAGCACTAAGGTTTTGTCACTTCATTAACTGAACTTGTAAAATTCTGATTAACTGATGTGAGCGTGAATCCGCTCAACTGAAGCAAACATTACTATAAACGACCATAAGTTGAGAATAAATTGCCTTTGATTTTTATCTTACATAACCAACGAGGTTAAGACTGTCATCTGCAAAATAAAGTCCTCTAGTCTTCCTTCACACATAATCTCTAACACTAAAATGCCAAAACTTAAGACATCAAATTTCACTGCAAATTGCCCATCACCAGCATACTTTGGTGCTATATATCCACTGCAAGACATCCTTGTATAAAAAAGCATTCACATGTTCGTTAAAAAAATGTGAAGGTGAATTTAAGGGCATGCACCTTTGATTTTTATCATACACTTTCCATGTCATACTATTGTCATTAGATCAAACTCTGTTTCCTCACTTATTTTCCAAGTTTTTTTTATTTATTTATTTCAGCCATCGTCTTCACTGTAGGTGGTGAGCCATGTCTGTCTATTAGCACTGATTTTATTTATGGTACTAGAAATTTTCAGCGTGTGTAACCTTTTTTTAATAAAAAGCCCTGAATCCTTCTATCCCAACTTGCTTTTTCGAAATTTAAATCGGACATTATAACTGAGCAGATAGATTATTGCTGATTTGATGAAGGGTCATATATTTAATGTTTTTTTTGATTAATTATTAATCATCTGAAAAAGGGCAAGGTCTTAACATCATGTGTTATTTTTCTGTGTAATTTTATGCTACTATTTTTTCCTTTTGGTAGCAAGTTCTTTTTCTTTTTTTATTGCAAAGAACAAGTGCTAAATATATTTCCATGGATAATATGTATGAAGTGCAAAGTACCATTTTTAGTTGTTTGTCTAATCCTTAAATATTCAATAGAACTAACAACATATTTGAATTTCTTGTGAGTTTTATAATGTGTGCTAACGAAAGTTCTTTGCAGATGATTCCAAACAAGTTCACCAAAATATATGGGGGTAATCTGTCAAACCCTGTGTTTCTCAAAGCTCCAGATGGAATTAAATGGAAAGTTTATTGGACTAAAGATGATGGTGGCCGTATTTGGCTTAATAAAGGTTGGAAGGAGTTTGCCACACATTACTCCCTAAGATACGGGCATATGGTAATGTTTAAGTACAAAGAAACACGCAATTTGGAAGTTATGATATTTGACGGGGGGAGTACATTTGAAATAAATTATCCTTGCCACAATAGTAATGACACTTTTGGAGTTTTGGATGAGGTGGCTCCAAGTCAGAACTCTAAACCGAAATCAACAATATCAACTCCTCAACCTCATAAAAAATTGAGGAGATGCTCAACTGGAGTTGTTGGACAAAGCTCCAATTTGCCTCAGCAAGTCCAAACTAAAGGTGATACTAAATTTGCCTAGTCGTCTGACAAGGAAGCACTATCTAATTCATGATTAGATAATCCTTTTGTTTATACATGGGTTGGTTTTAGGACAATCTTTCAAAACATATCATGTTGTTCAATTCAAAGTTTCAGAAGATAGAGGTGGTGCCACTGGAAGCTTACAAGTGCAGCAGTTTACTTCTGAAGCTGTAAATAAAGCTGCAACCTCGAGGTCTTACCCTCCCTCTTTCACGGTTGTCATGCAGGATTCCTATGTGCGTGGATTTTTCATGGTGAGCTTTTGATAATAATAAGCTTCATTTTTATCCATTAAGATATTGTGATATGTTCAGTTTGAAGGAGCACTATAACATATTAGTGTTTAGATTTTCTAACTCTTGTAGAAAAAAAAAATCAGGTCATTCCATTAGCATTTACAAGAAAGTATTTGAAGGAAAAGCAAAGGGATGATATCCTGCTGCAAGCCTTAGGGAGAACTTGGCTTGTTAAATTAAGTCTTGGCAGATTTTCCACGGGATGGAAAAAATTTGCATCCGAGAATCATTTGAAAGTGGAGGATGTTTGTTTGTTTGAACTCACCAAGAGCCAAGGCTATTGTTTTGAAGTAACAATCATTCGGGTTTCAGAAGAAACGCATTCACCAGGTAATCTCACTTGGTCTTTCTTTCTAATACTATATTGTTTGTGCAAATTAATGGTTATAATTCTCTTCCTTTGAACCAGTTCAAGGAGATGCAGATCCAATCCCAGATTTGAAATCTGATATTTCTATTGAAGGTAATTAAAAGGATAATTTTAAATAACATCCTCCAAATGCATTATCTCTTTTAAGATAAATCTTAGACTTGAATGCCATGTTACCAATTGATAAGTAATATCTCTTATTATCAGGAACAGAATTAGTGGGGCAAGCAGGACCTTGGTCGCCCCTCTCCCTCGAGATCATTTTATATATGTGCTTGGGAAGGAGAAAAAAAATATTGATAGAAAAAATGGATAAAAAAATAGAGTATTGCGCTAATGTTTGCTTCTTCTTTTTTTCTAGTAGTAGATTTTATCTATAGTTTTATACATTAAATTAATAATAAATATTTTAGTGAAACTTTTTATTTATAAAATAATTATTTGTTAGAAGTTAGATATTTAAATATTGGGTAAAAAAAAATTCGCCCCCTAATGCATTCGTGGATCTGATTCCGCTTATTATTCCCTAGGAAAAAAAAGTTGAATAGAGTAAAAATGTAAGTGTAGATATTTCAAAAATTATGCAGAGTTCATCCTATATAACCCCGTGGTTTTGTGTTGTCATGTTATTCACAAATGCAGCCATGCGAAAAGCTGCGAAGTTCACACCGGAAAACCCCTATTTCAAAATCACTATAAAGGGAAATCATCAGGGAGATACGAGGCCGGTATGGTTTAGTTATGAAGCAAATTAAGTCATTAGTCTCCTTATATGATCAAGTTATATATATATATATATATATATATATATATATATATATATATATATATAT
>CM023950.1:37388953-37418400 GCA_013407115.1 Glycine latifolia | reverse complement strand
GTATATATGGACTCTAATTTATAGTTTTTTTTATAGTTAGACTTATACATTTTGTGTCGATGAAAATAATTTGATGCAGCGCTTACCACTCAATTTCATGAGAAAGTATTTGCATAACCAAACGTGATCGGTGACGTTCGAACAAAGTTGTCCAGCGGTTGGGCTCAATTTGAGAAGGAAAGTAAGCTGCGAATTGGAGATGTTTGCGTCTTTGAGTTAATCGACCAAGTAGATGTATTGTTCGATGTTCACATTTTTCGTGGCCGCCCTTAAGTAATCTATTTGTAACTTTGGTTTTATATTTCAGTCCCCAATGATAACATTGACCTTTTATTGTAATTATTATTAATCCTTAACCTCAGCCAAATATGCGTACTTTGGGTTAACATTGTTAAATGTGCCTACTTTCGAGATATTTTTATTTAATTTTTCTTGAATTCATAAATGCTTATATAGTTTGCCAGTGTATTTGATACTCCATGCTATGCACGCATAATCTTAGATTTGAAACTATGAGTTTTATTAAACTTTTTTTTTATAATTTTTTTAACTAGAAATTTGTTTTCTTTTTCTCAAACAAATCAGTGAGGGGTAGCTTGGAAGGATTTCATGTTGAAGGGAGAGAACAACTTAAAGATTTACTTGGTTTTTAAAGGGAGAGAAAAATAATTACTGAAATTTGTTTGTCTTAGTTGTAAATTATGATATTTCGATCACACGAAAATTTGACATCTTCTTGTAAAGAAAAATGGAAATTTTCAAACAAATTATAATTTTTTAAATTTGATTTGAGTTGATATTTTTGCACAAATTTAACATATAATTTATAAAAGCTATATCTAAACATAGTTTGGAATATATGTGCATAAGAGACTCGTCCAAAGAAGTATATACAAGTTATGTAAATTAAAAAAAAAATTAAAATAATCATGTTACATATTAAAAATAATTAATTATTTATCATAAAGTAATAATGTATTAATAAATAATTGGTTTAGCCTCGATAACTTCTGCAAACAACATTTATACAATAATTCTAAAGAATAAGACGGATTTAATAATGTAAAATAAGTATTGGAGAACAAATATACATACTTCATTTAAAATTATAACCAAGGGGCCGGATCTATATATAAACTAATAAACTAATAGTAATAAAAAATGATTTTATGAGTTAACAATTATCTTTACCAAAAGAAAAATGATTTTACTGAGTTTTTTTTCTTTTATAGTATAATTGAACAAATTTTTTTAGTCAAAGAGTAAGTAATATTAGAAAATTAGATGAGACAAACTTGTGTTTTGACTTTTGAAGATAAATGTTGGTTCAGTATGCTTAATTACTTGTGTTTGAACAAAAATGTAGGAATATATGATTTGATAATTAAGGCCTAGGAGAAAGAACAATGGAGATCATACAGTGAAGACTGAAGAGTACTTCATTAATTTTGCTAGCTCGATAAAGCCTTTTCTTCTGTTAAAAGCAGACAAAGGCGCAGTAACAGTAGCAGAACACATAGTGTAGACAGATAGACAAATAATAACAAAATTAAAAGCTGCTACAATCAGGCCTTCAGACCAAACGACCTTCTGCTGGCCGGCAACCACCCACAAATGGACAAATCAAGGTGATTTTGCTGATAATTGGTGTGATCTTCCTTTCCTTCCATCACGAATTGAATTGGGATTTGGGCATGTGTTGTGTTGGCTGCTGCTGCAGGGTACTTGTGTCCTCTTATTTATTATAAGAAAATTCTGATACTGTCTCATTATAATTATCTTAAAATAATTATTATTTTAAATTTTTTTATGTAATATATTAATAATAAATAATAAAATTTATAAATAAATTAATGATGATATAAATTTAATTTTATAAAATAATTATTCTTTTATTTATTTATTCTTTTTTCTTATAAAATGAACTAGATACAAAAGCTAATATGAACCTACCATCGCTGTTTCTAACACAAACTAAGAGTGGGAGATTCTTCTCATTATCACGTTCAAGCATTCTCAACAGACTCTTTTTTCTACTAGTGTACTTCACATGTCATCCGCTAATAGGAAAAAAAATCTCTCTCTCTCAATCAACTGTCCAAAATGTTCTCATTTTGTCTTATTTGTATACTTATTTTCTTGATTCTGTATCCATTTTAATTTAAAAATAATTTTATATCATAATTTAAATTATTCATTATAAATATAAAATATAATTTATATATTTATTTTTTATTAAGAATTAAATTATCATATTACAATTATTTATTTATTAAAAATTTAATCATATGAAAAATAAACATCCATCTTGTGTAATGTATATAATCTAAAATACAAATTTATAATAAATGAATAACTTTAAACATATACATTATATTTAGATTTACAAAGGATAATATCAGTTGTGATATAAGAATTTTTTAGGAGTACAAGTGATAATAGTTGTGCTGCAAACCCTATTTACTAAAATGGTTTGGTTTGGTTTCAACTTGCCTACCCAAAAAAAATAAGAACTCAAACATACTTAACCTGATTTCATTTAGTTTGGATTTCTCAACTTAGTAAACCCTACCCAACATGACTGGACTACATCCCTTGTTTTCTTTTTTTATCGGCAATGATACAGAAATATATTAATGAGCACCACAGTTGCTGGAAAATTACACAGATTCATAAAGGACATACAAAAGGAGCAGAATTCCTTAGCGCATGGATCCAGGAAATGAAAATCCAATAACAAAATAAAGACCCAACTCAGAGGGAAATAAAAGCCGAGGTGAAACGATGGAATGCTGTAATTTTTTTTTCAAAATTATCAAATAGACTAAATTTAAATTAATATTGCAAAAGGGATGAATTATAAGATAACTTACTATTTCTAAATTGAAATCATAAACTATTTTACGATTTTTTATTTTTTTCATTGAAACCTTAAAATACCTTCGAATTTCAATTTTTTTCTCTCACAACTTTAAAGTAGTAAGGTTTTTTTTCTTTTCAATTAAAGTCATAAAATACTTTACAATTGTAGTTTTTTTTTTTTGCACGGCCGTAAAGTTGTAAGGTATTCTTTTTTTTAATCATAAATAATTTTTTATTTTAATAATTTAATGAATTAATGTATGTTTTATTTTTTTGTTTTATTCAAAATTTCTATTTTTTATATTGTTTTATTTAACATTTTCTATATTATTGTATATTATTTTATTTAATATTTTATATATTATTTACTAATGTTAAGGATTATTATTTTTTAAAAATAAAAATATTAAAATGTACTACACATATTTGTTTAACAAAAATATTAATAGTGAGATGATGTCCCACAACGAGTTCTTTTGGATATGCATTGATGTCTTTCATCTTCTTGCACTTGATTTGTTGGTGGTTGTTGTCATCTTTTTCTATGACCTCTTCTTCATTTTGTTCTAAGATGATTATGTGTAACTATTTGTTGTTGTTGAGAAACATCAATATTTGGATCCATATTTTTTGTCTGATCCTTCGAAAAAGTGATAAAACACAACAAGAAAGTCATTCGCTGGTCATATACATAATGAGATAGATAAACTAATTCCAAATAAGCTGAAGAAATACTCATGATGTAGAACTCAAGGACATAAGCATAGTAATTATCCATACAAATAAGTTGACGGTTAATATTGCTTTTACTTTTTAATTTTATGTTTGTATTTAATTTGTATTGTTAATTTTATATTAATGTATTATATTATTTTTATTTTAACAACTACTTCATTACTAAATTATTTTATGTTGTTAATATTAAAAGATTATAAAATAAATTAATTAATACAACTGTACAAAATTATTAATTTACTTAATGATAATTATAAAAAAATAAAAATTTAATATTATTTTGATAAATTATAAGTTAATTTTATTTTTTAATATTAGTAAAAATATATTTTAATATTTTGTTAAACAAAGTACATTTTAATATTTTTATTTAAATTTAAGTCTTTTGTATTATTTTTTAAATTTACAAAACAGATAATAATCTTTAGTATTAGTAAAAAATATAGAAAATATTAAATATAAAAATTATATTCAATAAAATAATATAAAAAATATTAAATAAAAGAATATAAAAATATTAAATAAAACATAAATTAATTCATTAAATAATTAAAATAAAAATTATTTAATTTTTAAAAAAAATACTTTACAACTATAAAGTCGTGAAAAAAATGAAAGTCGTAAAATACTTTACATTTTCAATAAAAAAAGAAAAATAAATTCTTGCGAATTTAAAGTCTTGTTAAAAAAAAATTGAAGTAGTAAAGCATTTTAGGACTTCAATGAAAACAAATTTCTTACAACTATAAAGTTGTATTAAAAAAAAAATTTTGAAGTTGTAAGTTTTTTTAGATTTCAATGATAAAAAAAAGTCGTAACACATAACTTTCAATTTAGAAGTAGTAAGTTAACTTATGACTTACCTTTTTTGGATTATTGATTTAAAATTTATCCTGTATGATAATTTTGAAAAAAAAAAAGCACCTTTTCTGAATTTTACAACAAATAAACACCATAACCGTGGTGCATTGAGAATCAAACCACAAAGGAAAACTTATCTTTATCCATACAACAAAATGAAGCATATGCAATGATACAAAATCTAAGGGTGAGAATTCTCAAATTATAGACACTTGTTATTTTTAACTTCTAAAATTATATTTGCTAAATTATTTTAGCTAGTTTTGAACTTTTTTTATTAGTATTTTAGCTCGTTTTAAACTTTTTTACTAGCTGATTTTTTTTTACTATTCGGTAAATAAGTTTTAGTAGCTTCTAAGATTCTTTAAAATGATATTTGAAGTAATGTTAGTTTCTATTTTTTTTTATATTTTATTGCACTTTTATCCCCAATATATTTATTCATTTTTTTTACCTTTTTTTAATAAAACATTATTTTATTATTTTTATATTATTTTATATTTTTCAACTATTTTAATAGTTAATTTGACCGAGGACATATAATTTAATTAACTATTTTTTCAGTTTTCATCTTTCATAACTTTTTCAGCTAATTTTATGAAATGCAATTTATCATTTTTTTAATAAAAAAATGAAATTCAATTTGGAGATGAATATTAAAGAGGATAAATTGAAAAAAGATATACCATTGTGAACATACTCTCATCTCATCTCATTGTTCCAAAATGACTAATGTTTTAAGATTTAAAAAAATGGTATTAAGTGATGTTTATAATTTTCAATGAGATATTAAAGTTTTTATTTTAAATTTACCCTCGATAAATTATTTGTTTAGTACTATTTCTATCAAATTTTCAACTACCACCATCAATCACAAAATAATTATAAATAATATATTTACAAAGTAAGAATATATTAGTAAGCTATTTCAATTAGTAACTTATTTTTATTATTGTTCATATTATGTATGAAAGAAATTTAAACATAGGACATTTTATAATGGAGGAAGTAAAATATAAAATTAGAGATAAGAGTGTTTAATTGATGTTCTAAAAAAGAGAGTGTTTCATTTGAGAGAGGTGCATTTGACTCACTTGAAATGAAGATGATTTAATGTATGAAAGTGAAACATAAATAATCATAAACTCAAGAAAAAAAAATGATATTCATTATTACTTCGACGAAGATATAAATTGTTTTTTTTTAACTACTTCTATCATTAACAAAGAGTTTGTTATTTTTTTTTTAAAAAAGTTTGTAATTAATGTGTTGTACACCAACTAGTTATTAAGATAAATGATTTTAATTAGAATATTTTTATTAAAAAATAATTAATGAAAAAATATTATAAATTAAATTTGAGTTTAATGTTTATGCACTTATGATATAAAATAATTTTATATCGTCATCAAATTATAAATTATCATTTAAATTATTTTAAGAGTAAATAAATTTATTATATGTAATAAATTGTGATTGAATGATTATGTAAAATTTTTTAAATTTTTAATATTTTTTCTCATTAAATTTCATAAAAAAGGATCAAACACTTTATAAAAAAGATAAAGAGAGTAATCTATGAGTTAAATCATATTTCTCCAGCAAAAATAAGTTAAATTATATTCTTTAAAAATTTATCTAAAAAGAATATTCTTTAAAAATAAAACAGAAAAAATTTATGTGATAGAGTGATGATTTAGGGGCCTACAAAGACAATTAAGCACGAAGAAAAGGAAGGTTTTCAATTGGTGAAGGAGGCATCTATCGTAATCGTGTGTTGTTTTGACCTGTTTGGTTTCCCTTTATTTTTATCACCCACATACCTATTACTCGTTTATTGTGGCTGCGAGACGGCGTCACAGAGAGAGAAGGGAAGGAAAAGTGGTGTTGGTGGTTGTCCTCCTCATTGGTATGGCAACCCTTTCCTCCATCCTCTCCTCCTATCTTCCTCTTTTCCATCGCTACCCTAACCCTTCGCTCTTTCGCCCCTCCCTTTCCCTCTCTTTCTCTCGCACTAAACCTCGTTCCCCTTTCCTCGTTCTCGCTGCCTCTTCCCACGATTTCGCCTCCAACTCCAAGGTACTCTTTCCTCTATTACTTACTCTTACCTGTCGCCTTTTCAATTCAGTTTTCATGAATCTTAATTCTCTTTATTGGAGTGCAAATTTAATTAGAGAGTTCAATTTTTTTTAATAATTCCGTTTCTAATTTCATGGCGTGGACTTACTTTGTGCCATTTCATCCGAAGGATGTATGTATGTGTAGTGTTTAGCATTTGATATGATGATGAATTTGAATGGTGTT
This sequence comes from Glycine latifolia, assembly GCA_013407115.1. Taxonomy (NCBI): domain Eukaryota; kingdom Viridiplantae; phylum Streptophyta; class Magnoliopsida; order Fabales; family Fabaceae; genus Glycine; species Glycine latifolia. The sequence continues at coordinate 37,411,638 of CM023950.1, read as the reverse complement.
TTACTGTACTTCTAGAAATCAGTGCTCACTGAGTTGATACAAGAGATAGAACCTCTGGATGTTAGCCACATCCAGAAAGATGTTCCACCAACTACAGCAGATGCCATGAAGAGGACTATATCTGGTATGCTGGGCTTGCTTCCATCTGATCAATTTCATGTTGTCATTGAGGCCTTGTGGGAACCTCTCTCCAAGTTACTGATTTCTTCAATGATGACTGGGTAAGTTTCAGTTTCCGTGGTTTATGTCAAAACATTTTTGTACGATTTATATATTCAATGCATGGAGCCCGTAGGACTGTTATTATGGTTGTACCTGTAGCTGTATTGTTTGCTTTAAAATCTTATTTGAATTTTGCTATCTTGAAACCTGTTATTAGTTTCTCTAATTCACAAACTTGTGTAAAATGGATAAACCGTTTGGAGAAGGGGAGAATATGTCACTACTGTATAATTGAATGAATCTACGTTGATAAATGTCCCAATTTTTCTGAAACTTCTAAAGAATGTTACTTTTTTCCAGTTTTAACTTTTTATGCATGACCTAGTAATGTTAATACAGAGGGAACATGAAAACCATTTTTCCTATATTGCAGGTATACACTGCGGAATGTTGAATATAGGCTTTGTCTTGAGAAAAACCTTGATATGTTTGAAGGAGATATAGAGAAGCCAAAGGCAGAGAGTACGAAAGTGGACTTACAAGGGTTGATGCATGACAGTGTAAATGCAATTGAGTTTGGTAGAAATAAGAATTTGTCTTCCAAAGTTGAAAAGCTTCATGAGGATGTTGACATTCAAGAGCTTGGTGAAATATCTGCAGAAGCTCAACAATATATTTTTAATTTGCAATCTCGTTTGTCTTCCATGAAAAAGGTATCTTTTGTTTCTTGATATTTCAAAGAGTTTAAGCATGGGATTCATGATGCATTAAATGGTCAGTGAAATATATTTTGTATTGGACATTGTTAATTCTTGATTGTCAGTTTGTCACATATCTCATGGTATGCTTCACACTACATGCTCTCTAATTTGTGTGCTTGTTAATGATTGATTTGAATTCATGTCCCTTAATTGAAAATAGGTTAGCTATACAATAAACCTGTTTTACTTATTTATATTTCTTTTCCATTTTTTGGGACATTTTTAAAGGAGCTGCATGAAGTAAAGAGGAAAAGTGCTGCTCTTCAAATGCAACAGTTTGTTGGAGAGGAAAAGAACAATTTATTGGATTACTTGAGATCTCTTCAACCTGAACAGGTTTTGCCTTTTTTCTGAAAATTCCTGAGTTGTCATTGCATTTGGACCCTTTTTCCCCCTGTATATGCTGTGTAATGGCTATGTATTTGCCGAGTTCAATTATTTCTGGCCTTGATTTGTCATTTTGTCTTCAAATATTACTTGGAAACGTACTTCAATTAACTTTTGTATTTGTTGCTTATTTTAAAATACAATCAATTTTATGATATTTGGAAATCATTTGATCCATGTTACCAATCCTAAGTGTTACATTTTTTGAATGGTGGAGCATAATTTGTATAATTGTATCAAACCGTAAGATTTAGATGATATATAGTGCTCAATATAATTATTTTAAACTACAAATAGATAAAACAAAATTATTTGTTATATGTGAGTTTGTGAACCCTTTATTTTAGAAGAATGAAAACAAAGCAATGAAATACCCTAATAGAGTCCATGAATTGAATGAATGGGTGGCAAATAAAGTACTGGAATAATCAAATAGGACAAGTTTAAAAATGCTCCTTCAATTCCTTTTCATTTAACAATTTTAGCTTATATGACTTTTAAAATTTTTACGAGAATAGATGTGAGAATAAACAAAAATAATAATGAATTGTGTTATTCATATCAATGATACGAAGTTGCATTGTTTAATTCTTGCATCCCTAGATACAAACTCATTTGAGATTCATCTTATGATATGAATCAGTAGGTAGCTCAGTTGTATTGAATCACAGTATTATTTATCATGAATTGTAAGATTCTAATAATTTTCTGCCCCTTAGACCTTAATACTTGTATTCTTTTCCATTGCTACGATTGAAGTTTGAGGATGTGATAAATCCAAGTATTCATTCAAACATTTACGACACTTGTTCTCTTGTATTCCTTCTTAATTGTATTTGTGACATTATTAACTTTTGCATGTCTATTTCATTTAACTATATTCTCAGTTTATTTTCAATTTATACTAGTAATTTAGTTCGGTGTGGCTATTGAGCAGGTTGCTCAGCTTTCAGAATTTACATCCCCTGAGCTTAAGGACACCATCCTCTCTGTTGTCCATGGTCTCCTTGCTACCCTTTCTCCTAAGATGCATTCTAAACCTTCCACCATGTCAGAAAATACAACAGTTGGAGCAACAAATGCTGGGAGTGAGGATTGTGCTGAGGTTCTTGAGAACTCTGCTCTTCAATTTCAGCCTGTTATTTCATTAACTCGGGACTATCTTGCTCGCCTGCTCTTTTGGTCAGTTCCTCCCTGCTTTTGATTACATTCCTTCATTTGCATACATACATTATTTATTTATTTATTTAATAAGCAAGGATGAGTAATTAAGGTTAATACTGGTATTAAAGGGGATAAAGAAGTATTTTTGGAATGTTTGCAGTTATTTATCATTGTAGTGTTTGTTGATGCTGATGTTCTGAAGAAACAAAACTAACGTTTTCTTACTGACACCTTTCCTAAAGGTGCATGCTGTTGGGACACTATCTTAGAGGGCTTGAGTGTCGATTGGAGTTGACGGATTTGCTTTCCTTGACAAGTGATGCTGAGAATGATGATTCTGGCAGTCAACCAATTGCTTGAATGAAGTTCAAATTCGGTGGTTCAATCTGTATATAGACGTGTTGTTTCAACATGATTTTTGCGATACAGACTCAAGTACCAGTTACTTCTGCTGAAGGAGTTATCTTTGCTTACTGAAGAATATTGCATTCCTGCCATGTAGCAATTCTCGGTCTCTTCTAGTGTTAGAGCATCGGTAGGATCGAAGATGTTTGGCATGTGGCATTTTGTTTTGACTGGGTGATAACATATTATAGATTATAGAATATGGAAATGTCGTGACGAACTATGCAGTACCAGTTCTATTTAAATACTACAACAATTTAGTTAGGTGATCTAGATTTTATTTTCCATTTATCTCATTCGATGTCTTGATCCGGGTAATAAACAGCTAATATTTTTGTTAAAGCAACACATTGTATTAGTACTTGTAGAAAAATGTTTAAAATTTCCGCAATTTTTACTTTACTTTTAGTTAGAAAAACAAACTCTTGTGAAGATCAAAATAGCTACGGCTACTAATTATGTGTGCTTGAAAACACGTCTAAAGGGCAAGAACGGACGTCAATTGTAGCTTTTGCATCAAAAGCTACAATGTGGAGCCTTAATAAGGATATGCACGTTTGTGGAGTAATTGACACCGGTTGTAAAATCCAAACTATCATTTAGGGTGTGTTTTTAACTCAAACGGACATATAGTATGAATTGAAAGCGAGCAATGCTATATTTTCTTATTTTATGTTTCCTACAAATCTTCCTATTATCATAAAAGGTAGTAGTAGAATTTAGAATTATTCTTGCTCATTAATTAACCTATTTTTGTGAAATTTTATGTGCAACTTTCTATACATGCCTTTGCCTCATTCTTATTAAGGTGTAACACTTGAAACATGCACGAGAGAATAATAATCCTAATCAAAAGATGCTCTACATTTTTGTTCTTGTTGGCTGCAACGGTTGAGAAGGACACCTCAAACTTTAGAGTAACACAACATTCGTTGACATCAAACAACGTGTAACATTTACAACGTACTTCAACTCAACTCCAAAAAAGCAAGAATAAGCACATATAATAATAAAATATTTACAAAAGATTTTATGTTTAAATTTCTCAGTATATTAAATAATTGGAGCTAATAAATTGATTTTTTTATAAATAAATTGATTTTTTATAAATAATTTTGATCCCTCTTTAATTTTTAATTCTTGATTCTGGTTTTCGTTTTTTTTTCACAAATTTAGTTTATACATTTTAAAAAATTTACAATTTCAGTTCAAACTTTAATTTTTTATCCAATTGAACCCTAGAAAAAAAATATTCATTTAAAATACTATCGAGAAATACTTTAATTAATTAAAATGTAAAAAAAACGCATTACAATTTGACAATTTAACTAAAATTACAATGTTTCTAAAATGTGTAGGATAAAATTGTGAGAGAAAAAAATCAATATCATGTATCAAAAATTAAACTGATCCAGAATAAAATTATAATTTAACTTAATTAATATTATAAAGAATAAATAATATTTTTATCAAATGATAGTATAAAATGATAAGTTTGTTAATTTATTATTCAATATCATTGAATCACAAAATCTTCAAATATGATAAGATTGTTAATTTTTATAATTATCACGAGGTTGTTAACTTTTATATTAACTAATAACTGATTAATTTTAAAATTATAAAAAAATGGTTTATGAGTAGTTGACTATTAAAAAAAATTACAATGATTTGATAATATGATACGTGCTTATTACTATTATAAATCTTAAATGTAAATATACCAATTAAACATTTACAAGAAATGCATTATTTAGAATAAAACTCCACGTTTTGTTGACTAATTTAACATTCATTATGTAAAGTAAAAAAAAAACACTAAACTTCATGCACACAAAATAGTATTTGAACTTTTTTTTAGAGGAAGTATTTGGAACTTTGTTTTGAAAGGAATTATTTGGAACTTAGGACATGCTAAATTTGTTTTGATCATACATATACCTAGAATGACATTTATTTATTTTTATGGAAAGAATGACATTTAATTAAGTGTAAGTTTACACGTAAAATTTAACAACGAATATTGTAAATGAAATTTAATGTCGTATAGGTGTTAGCTGTGATTCCTTTCTTTGCTTTTGTTTGTTTTGTTATATCTTTAAGAAAAAGATATATAGATGCTACTTCTTGTTATATCATGAGCATATACTTAAAATATATGATTATCTATTAATCATGCCACATTAAAGTTTTAATATATTAAGAAAATACAATTATCTATTTATTATATCTGATAATTAGGGGTATTTTTTCATCTTGTTAAAAAATATCTAATTATCGTTTTTTTATAAAAAGAATATGCATATTTAAAAAGAAACAAGATGATAATTACATTTGAAAATAAAAGATAAAGATATCCGTAATTATTAGATATATATGTATAAGAAAATATATTAGCGTCATCTTTTGTCAATCAAATATTTGAAATATGATTAAAGGAGAATCTATAAAAACCAAGATATGAAACATGCTATCGATCAAACCAAACCATAGGGCTCCAATCTGTTTTTCGAAGTCTCCCTTAGTGATTCTTTGCTCTGCTTTAATGGCACTATACGAGGACGATAATCTCTTCCCCTTCGTGCAGCAAAAGAAGCCTCAAAATCCTACTCAGGAAAGAACTTCTTTGTTTCCTTTACTTTCAAGAAATCCGCAATTTTCTGGGTTGGATTGCTTGAATATCATTGAAAGCAGTCCCTCTGGAGCGCAAGGATTTGATATGAACTTGTCAAATCCTCATCGTTTTAATGATCATGGGTCACACGGAATAAGGCTTATTGAGGCTCAAAATCCCACTATGAATGGAACTTTTCTTCCCTTACATTCAAGAAATAAGCAACACTCCGGGTTGGGTTTGTTGAATCATATTGGTGAAACTAGTTCTTCTTCTCGAGTGCAAGAATTTGATATGAACTTGTCAAATCCTTATGATTTCTATGATTATGGGACCAACTATAAGCATGAAGCTGTGTTACACAACATTGGAGCCACCGTTCAGGTAAACCAGCATCATCATCTTATTCTAGTTTTTTTTAGGTTAAATTTCTTCGATAGGTTGTGAAATTATTTGAGAATTTTTAACCAAATTTCTAAATTATTGTTTTTTAATTAGGTCCTGAATTAAAAAAAAAAAAAGAAGGCAAGTACATGGAATTAATTTATAACAATTTATCATATGGTTTTAAGAATCTTATGGACTCATTACAAAAATTTACATGATCATTGCCCCAACTAAAAATTGGGGAACTTATTTGAAAATTTTAATCTATTTTGTAAAAAAAATTATAAATAATATTTATCGTGTACTGGCAATGAGGTTAAAACTCAAACCTCTCACTACTAAACTACTAAGCTGACCTTAATTATTAATATTTAGAAATATAATATATATGTTTAAAATATTTATTGATTATAATTTTTATGAGACTTAAAATTTAACAGTGTATTTTAAATGAAATTTAATTTAATGGCATATAGATGTCAGTTATTTAAAAGAATGTATAAAGATTTAGCAAGAAAGATTTTTTTTTACACTTAAATTTTTTTATCTGTAACTGAATATATAACAAAAGATATTTCCGTCATCTAATCAATCAATAAAATTTTCAAATTTAACAAAAGATAATTAGGTTCAAATTAAGGTCTCTCTCATCCTCGTTTTTTTTTTTTTTTTCTTTAACTTGCAATGGCTAAGAACGACGGCATTGATCATCCCTTCCCCTTCATGCAGGATCTTCAAAAACCCACTTTTTTGGGTACTTCGGTTCCTTCATATTCAAAAAATCTGCAAGACTCTGGGTTTGGCTTGTTGAATTACGGTCAGAGAAGTGCTTATGGAGTCCAAAGCCTCTTGCCTCTCATGGAAGAGCTTAACTTATCGAATCCTTATGGTTTTAATGATTATGACACTGACCTTATGTATGAATCTGCGTTGCACCACATAAGGGTTAATGGGGCTGCTGATTATGCAACACTGCCACATCACAATCTTGAACCTCATTCTGGACACACTGTTTCTGTGGCAAAGGGTCCACGTGGATCTCGTTTGCTTCAGAAGAAGATCGATGAGGGAACACCCCAAGAAATCTGCAAGGTCTTGAAGGAACTGAAATACCATTTGCATGAGTTAATCAAGCACCCTTTTGGACACTTTGTGATTCAGAAGCTTTTTCAATCAAGCAATATTAGCGAGGCTCAAAAGAACGATCTTGTCCACTTGATTACCGTCGACTTGCAAAAGCTTAAAAATGTGTGCATGGATGATCAAGGGTACCAAATATATACACACTTCTTCTCTTGAAGTTTGAATTTTTATTTAATGCTTACTAATTAACTAACCTACTTTTCTTGCTACAGAAATCGGGTTATTCAGCATATTCTTGCGAACGTCAAAGAACCATCCATGTTACATAAAATTGCTGTTTCTATGCGGTGTATCACTGTCGCATTGATGAAAAACTTTAATGGTGGCTTTGTCATTCATCAGTGCCTGAAGCTTTTCCCACCCATGTATCAAAATGTAATGCATAGTCTTAATTTTTTTTAATCCTAATGAATTGCTTTCTTTAATTTCCTTTTCTGGCTTGACATGATTTCAATACTGCAGTTAATTGATAACATTATGTTACGCACATGTGAACGTGATTAACATTTTTTTTCAATCGATCCTTAATCGAAAAATTTTCTTTCAGGTTATTTTGGAAGTTGTGGCGAATAATTGTGTTGATATTGCAAAAGATAAATCTGGATGTTTCAGTATTCAAAAATGTATTGAGTATGATGAGTTACCAGCTTTCATTCAACTAGTCGACACATTAATCTTAAATGCTGTGGACTTAGCTGAAGATTCATATGGGTTTGACCTCCAACTCTTAATATATTTTTTTGAGTTTGAATTTTCCTTCACTTTATTACCACTATTTATTTATTTATTTATTTTCATTTTATCCACAGAAATTATGTGATGCAGTTTTTAGTTAAAAGGATGAAGATGGAAGTAAATGCAATGTTGATATCACGACTTCGTGATAGATATGTTAGATTATCTATGGACAAGTATGCTAGCAATGTAGTGGAAGGTCTCTTAAGATTTTCTGGAGCTGATCATGCTGCTGTTATAGCTTGGGAGCTAATGGAATGCCCCGAGTTTTTGAGTGTTGTTCAGCATCCTTACGGGAATTATGTTGTTCAGAGAGCATTGAAGTACACTGAGGTTTGGCATTGTTTCTATCACACAAGTACTCTAGTAGTGTTAAATTTGGTCATCCTTTATTTCTCCCTCTGTTTTATTTATTTTTTCTCTAGCAAAACTTTTTGTATCTATATAAAGAAGCATGTTCTAAATTTGAAAATACCATATACTACAACCCTAACGTCTTTTTATGTTATGATTTAAACCTTAATAATATGTAAAAATTGTTCTCCAATATATGGCTTAACCTTTTCTTTTTCCATTGCAGGGCCCTGTGCGTGAAAGGCTTAGAAGCATGATTTTATCCAATGAAAAAAAATGAGTAGCTGTCTTTTTGGTAAAAGGGTGCTACAGTGTGCCAGAGCAATGAGAGTATGATGCAGGATTGGAGGATCACAAGCGTCAGGCTTATATAACTTGATGTGTCTGGATTGTTTGTTTGTTGTGAGGTTAAAACTTGACTGGGTTTAATTTTTCAATAGTTTAGTGTTATATGTTTGTGTTTAATTTATCGTTTGAGTGGAAATTGTGAAATAAGATAGTGGAGTGTGTGGCAAGATAGTGGAGTCTGCGAGCCACATCTTCAGTGTGTTCGTATGTTTCAAAATTTGTCTGATGGTGGAGTGAATTTTATGTGTTTTTTGGCATGCAATTAAGTTCCGTTGGATACTCATCATTCATGAAGTACATATATAATTCCTTTTTTTTTTTGGGAGAGGATGATCATCAAATAGTTTTTTGTATAACACAATCGGGTAAACTCTACTACCATTAAGAACTTATATTGGTGCGTGGCTTTCAAATACAATGTGAAAAAACTTGTAGGGTTAGGATTATTCTTGGTGGAAACTAAAAAATGGCAATGATCAGGATGCTCAAAATTTGAACATTTACGTAACTATAAACATATGATTAGATTATACGTGAATATTAATTATGACTATAACTGTAATTAATTTTTAAAATATGGGTATTATTTGATATAACCAATTGTTTTCTTTAATATGAATATATAACTAGTTATAAATAAATTAGTTATACAACCAATTATATCTAATACCAATTACGTAAAACTAATTATTGATGAATAAAAATAAGTTATTTGAATCCAAATTTATAACTATAACTATTTTTAAAATAAAAATAAGTTATTTAAAATACCTATAACTATAAAATTGATGTAATTTTATACCTATCTAATATAACTAGTTATATAAAATTATGTTACAGTTATTTTTTAAAACTAATTTTTTTAGCATTCCTTGCAATGATCCTGGCATAGCTGTAAATAGAAAGATAAAAAGTTTAGTATTCTGATGCCAACTAGCTCAGGAAGAGACTCGCACTGATCACACGTCTTGAACTGGATATTTGATTTGACATGCATGACATGTTTAAGTGTGTGTTTTGGATACATGCTGTACTCTAGTTGAACTTGAAAATTTTACACATTCCAAAGCAAAAACGTTTTGACTGGAACGTTGTTGGATACCACTGCTCTCCAAAAAGTTTGTTACCATCCTCCAATGGGATGTTGACATTCAAAACCTTGGTCAAATCTACTGAAGTTAGGGATCTTTCCTTTAAATTAGAAAGAAGCTAAGCATGAAATTCAAAATTTCAAATGTTTTAGTACACAGCCAATCCAAACAATTCAAATTATGAAAGGTTGTTATTTGGAGTTTATATAAAAGGTTTAGCTATCCTCTAAATTTCATGAATTTCCCGTGCCCATGAATCCGTAATCTCTTTAGAATGATCCAAATTCAAACCACAATATATATAGCCATATATATGTTTCCACCGTAGAAACATCATCTGCCAGCATTTACTTTATGGGGTACACACTAGACACACTCCAGGAAGCACGGGACTGTGTATAGTAATACCAATGCATTAGCACATTATCACAACACAATAATTAAGCATTGTATCAATCTCAAAACTCATAAAATAAAACTATTAACAAAGATTAATGAAGTTAATATAATCAGGGGGGAGGACGCTAACTCAAAAATAGATACTGTAGAAAAAGGATGACCTCAAGAAGATCTACTAGATCTAGAATCATGATAAATTCTTACAGATAGAGACACCACAAAGCAGTCACTGAGACCAAGTTTAGAATGTGTAACCCAGGTCACTCAGGGCGCAGGTAAATAAAACAAACTCATCTTTCTATACATGCCTTTGCCTAGTTCTTATTAAGGTGTAACACTTGAAACGTGCACGAGAGAATAATAATCCTAGCTAATCAAAAGATGCTCTACATTTTTGTTCTTGTTAGCTGCAACGGTTGAGGAGGACACCTCAAAATAACAGATTGTACATTAAGTTTTAACTTTCAAGAGTAACACAACATTCGTTGACATCAAACATCATGTAACATTTACAACGTACTTCAAATTGTTGAATAAACTTAAAAGTTTAATGGGTTTAATTAACAATTTTGTTTTAAAAAAATGAAAGGTCAAGAGTCAACAATAATTATAATTTATGGATATAAATGACTATAATGAGTTTTAGTTGTAGTTTATAGTTATGAATGATTATAATGAATTTTAATTGTGGGTTATGACTATTAATAAAATTTAAGCTTTTAAATTCTTGAAGGGCAAATAATAGTTTATAAATAGATCATTGTAATGTTTGATAAAATGATAGAGGAAAAGAAAGAGAAAAAGAGAAGAAAAAGATAAAGAAGTTGAATAAAGTTTTTTAGAAGTTGTTTTCTCCACAAGCTCTCATGCCATAAATTTTTTCTATTCTACAAATTGGTATCAAGAGTCAATGGCAAGTATGACCAACAATGTGCCGTTGCCCCAACTAACATAGGCGAACTATGAAAATTAGAGCATCCAAATGAAATCTCTTCTCGGGTCTCAAGATGGTTGGGAGGTGGTCCAATAAGGTTTTGAAGAATTGACAACTTCCACGGGATATACGGCGGCTTAACACAAGGCGTTGAAAGAGACGCAATCAAAAGATAAAGTGGCTTTGTACATGTTATTCCGAGTTGTTGACAAGTCGGGCTTTGAGAAGATTGCGAGTGTGACAACTTCAAAAGAAGCATGGGACATTTTGGCGAATGTCTACAAAGGACCCGACCAGGTTAAACAAGTCCGCCTTCAAACTCTTTGTGGTGAGTTGGAAGACATGAAGATGAAGGAGTCGGAAGGGGTCTTCAACTACATCACACGTGTTCAAACTGTGGTGAATCAACTCAACCAAAACGGAGAAGCCTTAACCGATGCGTGAGTTGTGGAGAAGATTTTGAGGTCGTTAACCGACAATTTTGAGAATGTCGTATGTGTTATAGAAGAGTTAAAGGACCTAACAAAGCTTTTGCAAGACTTGTATGATTCAACAAATGAGGTACATATTGTATGTCTTTTGGCAGATTCCGAGAATATAAGTTTTGAAGAGACGGTGCAAGACGTGGCAAACTACCATGGATGAGAAAATTAAAGCAATTGACCACAACAACAAATGTGATTTAGCGGAGTTTTCGAAAGGAAGTTAGTCCATTGGTGTGAAGTGAGTGTTTAAGAAGAAGAAAAAAAGAAATTAATCGGCATGAAGGATGACAGAAACTTTTAAGTTTATAGAGAAGTTTTGTTGAATAAACTTAAAAGGTTAATGGGTTTAATTAACAATTTTATTTTAGGAAATTGAAAGGTCAAGAGTCAAATGATTGTAGTTTATGGCTATGAATGATTATAATGAGTTTTGATTGTAGTTTATGATTATGAATTATTATAATGAGTTTTGATTGTGGATTATCACTATTAATAAAATTTAAATCTTTAAATTCTTGAAAGACAAATTATAGCCAATAAATAAATCATTGTAATATTTTGACAAAATGAGTGAGAAAAAGAAAAAAAATTTAAATAAAATTTTATTAGAAGTTATTTTCTCCATAAACTCTTACCCCATAAATTTTTTCTATTCTACACAAATGAAAACTCAACCAAACAAACATGCTTTCACTACAGTCTCGTCAGATTGTCTTTCCCACCAAGTAAAGGTTAAAGTTGAAACCCATTGTTGCTCTTCTTCACTCTCCCTCTTCGTGTTCTATTGCAGACCCCACCAACCTTGCCACCCACCTACAAGGCAACATTTCACGTTCTCACCTTCTCCAAATCCATGCACGCATTTTCCAACTTGGCGCGCACTAAGACAACCTCATAGCCACGCGCCTCATTGGGCACTACCCATCACGCGTTGGTCTTCGCGTCTTTCACCATCTCCAAAACCCAAACATCTTCCCTTTCAACGCCACCATCAGAGTCCTCGCCCAAGATGGTCACTTTTTTCAAGCTCTTTCCGTCTTCAACTATTTGAAACGACGTTCACTTTCGCCCAATGACTTAACCTTCTCTTTCCTCTTTAACGCGTGCTTTCGAACCAAAGATGCCCGTTACGTCTAACAGATTCATGCCCACATTCAAAAGATGGGTTTCCTCTCTGACTCTTTTGTTTGTAATGCCTTGGTCTCTTTTGTTTGATGAAATTCCTGAAAAATGCTAGTCAGCTGCTGCACTAACTTGATCACTGGTTTTGCTCAGTCTAGTCACAGTGAGGATGTTTTGCAGCTTTTCCATGTGATGGTTAGCCAGAACTTGCTTCCCCATAGTGATACTATGGTCAGTGTTTTATCTGCTTGTTCTAGCCTTGAGATGCCAAAAATTGAGAAATGGGTTAACCTTTTTTCAGCATTGGTTGGTGATGGAGTGACTACTAGCGAAACTTCCCATGATTCGGTTAACACGGTGCTGGTTTATTTGTTTGGTAATTGGGGGAGAATTGAGAAGAGTAAGAAAATTTTGACCGAATTTCTACGACCAGAAAAAGAAGTGTGGTTCCTTGGAATGCTATGGTTAATGCATACGTTCAAAATGGTTGTCCTGTGGAGGGATTAAATATTTTCCGCTTGATGGTGGAAGAAGAAATCGCTAGACCTAACCATATCACAATAGTTAGTGTGCTTTCAGCCTAAGCTCAAATTGATGATTTGAGTTTTGGTAGTTGGGTTCACGGGTATCTAATATCTCTAGGACACACACACACTATTGGATCAAACCAAATTCTTTCCACATCTTTAATTGACATGTATTCTAAATGTGGCAATCTGGATAAGGCAAAGAAAGTTTTTGAGCATACAGTCTCCAAAGATGTTGTCCTATTCAATGCAATGATGATGGGTCTTGCAGTATACGGTGAAGGAGAGGATGCATTGAGACTCTTCTACAAAATACCAGAATTTGGCTTACAACCCAATGCTGGAACATTTCTTGATGCTTTAAGTGCATGCAGTCACTCTGGGTTGTTGGCGAGAGGACGCCAGATATTCAGAGAACTGACCCTTTCCATTACTCTTACATTGGAACATTGTGCTTGTTATATTGATCTCCATGCAAGAGTAGGATCCATAGAAGAAGCTATTGAGGTTGTGACTTCTATGCCTTTCAAGCCTAACAATTTTGTCTGGGGTGCTTTGCTTGGAGGCTGCTTGCTCCATTCTAGAGTTTAGTTGGCCCAAGAGATTTCCACGAGGCTTGTTCAAGTAGATCTAGATGATTCTACAGGCTATGTTATGTTGGCTAATGCACTTGCATCTGATAATCAATGGAGTGATGTCTCGGAGCTGCGGCTGGAAAGAAAGAGAAGGGGGTCAAGAAGCAACCAGGAAGTAGTTGGATTATTGTGGATGGAATTGTACATGAATTTCTTGTTGGTTGTTTGTCACATCCTGAAATTGAGGGCATATATCATACATTGGCTGGATTGGTGAAGCATATGAAAGTAGCAAGCCATTTTAACCTTGTGTGTTGTTGTTAGATAAACTGTGATTGCAGGAACAGGAAATTGTGCCTGTTATTTTTTGTCAAAGCTTGCAAGGTTGGCTATCTGTGCAAGGATTTACTTGTTGGGAGTTAGACTTCAATGATTTTTTGGTCTTTGACCATGTATATTGCATGAGAACAATTGTGAGATTAATCCCCTGGGTGGATGGGGATTGTGAATAGTAATTAGGTAGCGTCCTCTAGCATGTAAAGTTCATTTTAAGTAAATCAAGCTATCAAATAAAATTAAAGCTAGCAAAATGAATTGCACCGCGTGCCAAAATATCGGCGCATTATCACCACGAGTTGCAAACCCAAGCGATGTTTGAGAGCCTTTCACATTGTGTGCCACCTGAACCATTTGTCAGAGATATAAAATCTCTGTATACCTTGCATGTTGAAACAAATTCTGATTGTACGTAAATTATTGTATCAAATATTATACCAATCCAACTTGCAGATAGGTTTGACACTGTCCCTTCATGCAAAAAGGGAGGGTGGGTACAGGTATAATACCTAGTATCTATTCTCATTTGGATTTTATCATATTTGGATATCTTTATGATAATTCATTACACTCTTTTTTATAATTTTATTTTACTTATATTTTAAATAAATTATATATTAAGTTTTTAATTGTATTTTATTCAAATAACATATAAATATAATGAATAACAAAGAAATTAAAATTAAAAAATTAAGAATGCAATTATATTTATAGTTAAATGTAGATTTTTAAGTTTATTATTAACAGTAAATTTAATTGATTTATATTTTTAAAAATTATAATAATAAATTTTTTAATATATATCATGTATATATGTTGTTGTGAAAAAAAATTATAAAAAGAATATAATAGTGGTGGGTACTCATATTCCGTCAAAGTGAGTATTACACATCTAATTAAGTGGGAACGATATCCATCGGTAAACAGTTATTTCTTATGATTAGAGGAGAGGATCGTTCAGTATTGTAGAGTCTAGAGGATCCAAATTCACTTATGCGCGAGTGCAAACTTGCTTAATCACTATTATTTTTGTTAGATAAAGTAAATAATCTTTGATTAGTTATTCAATATAACTATTTAGGGATAACAAAATGGGTCTAACCTAATGGACCAGTATGCTTATCCCACTAAAAAATAGTGGGACGGACTAGTATTATTGGTTCACCCCATTTTTTGTGGGCTACTGCCAGTCAGATCCGCTTTTGGTGACTGGTACATTTTTTCATGCAAAATGGGTCTGGCCTGACAGACCAACCCATTTATTCTACTAAAAAAAGTGAGACGGACTAATATTTTTAATCCATTTTGCAAAGTGGAACTAGGGCCAATCCAACCCGTTTTTTGTGAACTAGGGTCAATCTGACCCGTTTTTTGGTTGGTTGGTCCACTTTTTCATCGCATGACAATTATGAAAGCAAATGCGCTGGTAAAATTTATTTTAATTATCTGGAGGTAAAAAACAATGTTAAAAATTGACCTTAAAAACTCAACTCCAAATAAAGCAAGAATAAGCATATATAATGATAAAATATTTACAGAAGATTTTAAGTTTAAATTTCTCAGTATATTGAATAATTAGAGCTAATAAATTGAATTTTTTTATAAATAAATTTATAACAATATATATTATTTAGTAGGTTGAATTCTAATTTTGATCCCTCTTTAATTTTAATTCTTGATTTTGGTTTTCATTTTTTCCCACAAATTTAGTCTTTACATTTTAAAAAATTTACAACTTCATTTCAAACTTCAATTTTATCCAATTGAACCCTAGACAAAAGATATTCATTTAAAAAATCCGTTATCAAGAAATACTTTAATTAATTAAAATGCAAAATAACAAGCATGAAAAATTGACAATTTAACTAAAATTACAATGTTTCTAAAATGTGTAGGATAAAATTGTGAGAGAAAAAATCAATATGTATAAAAAATTGAAGTGATTCAGACTAAAATTATAATTTAACTTAATTAATATTATAAAGGATAAATAATACTTTTATCAAATGATAGTGTAAATGATAAGTTTGTTAATTTATTATTCAATATCATTGAATCACATAATCTTTCCAAATATGATAAGTTTGTTGATTTTTATAATTATGATGAGGTTGTTAACTTTTATATTAACTAATAACTAATTAATTTTGTTTTGAAAGGAATTATTTGGAACTTATGAAATGCTAATTTTTTTTTATCATACATATACCAAGAATGACATTTATTTATTTTTATGGAAAGAATGACATTTAATTAAGTGTAAGTTTACACGTAAAATTTAACAACGAATATTGTAAATGAAATTTAATGTCATATAGGTGTTAGCTGTTATTCCTTTCTTTGCTTTTGTTTGTTTTATTATATCTTGTAAGAAAAAGATATATAGATGTTACTTCTTGTTATATCTTGAGCATATACTTAAAATATATGATTATCTATTAATCATGTCATATTAAAGTTTTAATATATTAAGAACATACAATTATCTATTTATTATATCTGATAATTAGGGGTATTTTTTCATCTTTTTAAAAAATATCTAATTATCATTTTTTTATAAAAAGAATATGCATATTTAAAAAGAAACAAGATGATAATTACATTTGAAAATAAAAGATAAAGATATCTGTAATTATTAGATATATATGTATAAGAAAAGATATTACGACATCTTTTATCAATCAAATATTTGAAATATGATTCAAGGAATCTATAAAAATTTATAAAAACAATCTATAAAAACCGAGATATGGAACATGTTATCGATCAAACCGAATCTTAGGACTCCAATCTGTTTTTCGAAGTCTCCCTTAGTGGTTCTTTGCTCTGCTTTAATGGCACTATACGAGGACGATAATCTCTTCCCCTTCATGCAACAGAAGAAGCCTCAAAATCTTACTCAGGAAAGAACTTCTTCGTTTCCTTTACTTTCAAGAAATCCGCAATTCTCTGGGTTGGATTGCTTGAATATCGTTGAAAGCAGTCCCTCTAGAGCGCAAGGATTTGATATGAACTTGTCAAATCCTCATCGTTTTAATGATCATGAGTCACACGGAATAAGGCTTATTGAGACTCAAAATCCCACTGTGAATGGAACTTTTCTTCCCTTACATTCAAGAAATAAGCAACACTCTGGGTTGGGTTTGTTGAATCATATTGGTGAAACTAGTTCTTCTTCTCTAGTGCAAGAATTTGATAAGAACTTGTCAAATCCTTATGATTTCTATGATTATGGGACCAACTATAAGCATGAAGCTGCGTTACATAACATTGGAGCCACTGTTCAGGTAAACCAGCATCATCATCTTATTCCAGTTTTATTTAGGTTAAATTACTTCGATAGGTTGTGAAATTATTTGAGAATTTTTAACCAAGTTTCTAAGTTATTGTTTTTTAATTAGGTCCTGAATTAAAAAAAAAAAAAAGGCAAGTACATGGAATTAATTTATAACAATTTATCATATGGTTTTAAGAATCTTATGGACTCATTAAAAAATTTACATGATCATTGCCCCAACTAAAAATTGGGGAACTTATTTGAAAATTTTAATCTATTTTGTAAAAAAATTATAAATAATATTTTTCGTGTACTGGCAATGAGGTTAAAACTCAAACCTCTCACTACTAAACTACTAAGCTGACCTTAATTATTAATATTTAAAAATATAATATATATATATATATATATATGTTTAAAATATTTATTTATTATAATTTTTATGAGACTTAAAATTTAGCAGTGTATTTTAAATGAAATTTAATTTAATGGCATATAGATGTCAGTTGCTTAAAAGAATGTATATAGATTTAGCAAGAAAGATTTTTTTTTACACTTAAATTTTTTTATCTGTAACTGAATATATAACAAAAGATATTTCCGTCATCTAATCAATCAATAAAAATTTCAAATTTAACAAAAGATATTTCCGTCATCTAATCAATCAATAAAAATTTCAAATTAACAAAAGATAATTAGGTTCAAATTAAGGTCTCTCTCATCCTCGTTTTTTTTTTTTTTCCTTAACTTGCAATGGCTAAGAACGACGGCATTGATCATCCCTTCCCCTTCATGCAGGATCTTCAAAAACCCACTTTTTTGGGTACCTCGGTTCCTTCATATTCAAAAAATCTGCAAGACTCTGGGTTTGGCTTGTTGAATTACGGTCAGAGAAGTGCTTATGGAGTCCAAAGCCTCTTGCCTCTCATGGAAGAGCTTAACTTATCGAATCCTTATGGTTTTAATGATTATGACACTGACCTTATGTATGAATCTGCGTTGCACCACATAAGGGTTAATGGGGCTGCTGATTATGCAACACTGCCACATCACAATCTTGAACCTCATTCTGGACACACTGTTTCTGTGGCAAAGGGTCCACGTGGATCTCGTTTGCTTCAGAAGAAGATCGATGAGGGAACACCCCAAGAAATCTGCGAGGTCTTGAAAGAACTGAAATACCATTTGCATGAGTTAATCAAGCACCCTTTTGGACACTTTGTGATTCAGAAGCTTTTTCGATCAAGCAATATTAGCGAGGCTCAAAAGAACGATCTTGTCCACTTGATTATCGTCGACTTGCAAAAGCTTAAAAATGTGTGCATGGATGATCAAGGGTACCAAATATATACACACTTCTTCTCTTGAAGTTTGAATTTTTATTTAATGCTTACTAATTAACTAACCTACTTTTCTTGCTACAGAAATCGGGTTATTCAGCAGATTCTTGCGAACGTCAAAGAACCATCCATGTTACATAAAATTGCTGTTACTATGCGGTGTATCACTGTCGCATTGATGAAAAACTTTAATGGTGGCTTTGTCATTCATCAGTGCCTGAAGCTTTTCCCACCCATGTATCAAAATGTAATGCATAGTCTTAATTTTTTTTAATCCTAATGAATTGCTTTCTTTAGTTTCCTTTTCTGGCTTGACACGATTTCAATACTGCAGTTAATTGATAACATTATGTTACGCACATGTGAACGTGATTAACATTTTTTTTCAATCGATCCTTAATCGAAAAATTTTCTTTCAGGTTATTTTGGAAGTTGTGGCGAATAATTGTGTTGATATTGCAAAAGATAAATCTGGATGTTTCAGTATTCAAAAATGTATTGAGTATGATGAGTTACCAGCTTTCATTCAACTAGTCGACACATTAATCTTAAATGCTGTGGACTTAGCTGAAGATTCATATGGGTTTGACCTCCAACTCTTAATATATTTTTTTGAGTTTGAATTTTCCTTCACTTTATTACCACTATTTATTTATTTATTTATTTTCATTTTATCCACAGAAATTATGTGATGCAGTTTTTAGTTAAAAGGATGAAGATGGAAGTAAATGCAATGTTGATATCACGACTTCGTGATAGATATGTTAGATTATCTATGGACAAGTATGCTAGCAATGTAGTGGAAGGTCTCTTAAGATTTTCTGGAGCTGATCATGCTGCTGTTATAGCTTGGGAGCTAATGGAATGCCCCGAGTTTTTGAGTGTTGTTCAGCATCCTTACGGGAATTATGTTGTTCAGAGAGCATTGAAGTACACTGAGGTTTGGCATTGTTTCTATCACACAAGTACTCTAGTAGTGTTAAATTTGGTCATCCTTTATTTCTCCCTCTGTTTTATTTATTTTTTCTCTAGCAAAACTTTTTGTATCTATATAAAGAAGCATGTTCTAAATTTGAAAATACCATATACTACAACCCTAACGTCTTTTTATGTTATGATTTAAACCTTAATAATATGTAAAAATTGTTCTCCAATATATGGCTTAACCTTTTCTTTTTCCATTGCAGGGCCCTTTGCGTGAAAGGCTTGTCAGCATGATTTTATCGAATGAAAAAAAACTGAGTAGCTGTCTTTTTGGTAAAAGGGTGCTACAGTGTGCCAGAGCAATGAGAGTATGATGCAGGATTGGAGGATCACAAGCGTCAGGCTTATATAACTTGATGTGTCTGGATTGTTTGTTTGTTGTGAGGTTAAAACTTGACTGGGTTTAATTTTTCAATAGTTTAGTGTTATATGTTTGTGTTTAATTTATCGTTTGAGTGGAAATTGTGAAATAAGATAGTGGAGTGTGTGGCAAGATAGTGGAGTCTGCGAGCCACATCTTCAGTGTGTTCGTATGTTTCAAAATTTGTCTGATGGTGGAGTGAATTTTATGTGTTTTTTGGCATGCAATTAAGTTCCGTTGGATACTCATCATTCATGAAGTACATATATAATTCCTTTTTTTTTTTGGGAGAGGATGATCATCAAATAGTTTTTTGTATAACACAATCGGGTAAACTCTACTA
This sequence comes from Glycine latifolia, assembly GCA_013407115.1. Lineage (NCBI taxonomy): Eukaryota > Viridiplantae > Streptophyta > Magnoliopsida > Fabales > Fabaceae > Glycine > Glycine latifolia. Next base: position 37,391,404 of record CM023950.1, on the reverse strand, counting down.
CCATTAAGAACTTATATTGGTGCGTGGCTTTCAAATACAATGTGAAAAAACTTGTAGGGTTAGGATTATTCTTGGTGGAAACTAAAAAATGGCAATGATCAGGATGCTCAAAATTTGAACATTTACGTAACTATAAACATATGATTAGATTATACGTGAATATTAATTATGACTATAACTGTAATTAATTTTTAAAATATGGGTATTATTTGATATAACCAATTGTTTTCTTTAATATGAATATATAACTAGTTATAAATAAATTAGTTATACAACCAATTATATCTAATACCAATTACGTAAAACTAATTATTGATGAATAAAAATAAGTTATTTGAATCCAAATTTATAACTATAACTATTTTTAAAATAAAAATAAGTTATTTAAAATACCTATAACTATAAAATTGATGTAATTTTATACCTATCTAATATAACTAGTTATATAAAATTATGTTACAGTTATTTTTTAAAACTAATTTTTTTAGCATTCCTTGCAATGATCCTGGCATAGCTGTAAATAGAAAGATAAAAAGTTTAGTATTCTGATGCCAACTAGCTCAGGAAGAGACTCGCACTGATCACACGTCTTGAACTGGATATTTGATTTGACATGCATGACATGTTTAAGTGTGTGTTTTGGATACATGCTGTACTCTAGTTGAACTTGAAAATTTTACACATTCCAAAGCAAAAACGTTTTGACTGGAACGTTGTTGGATACCACTGCTCTCCAAAAAGTTTGTTACCATCCTCCAATGGGATGTTGACATTCAAAACCTTGGTCAAATCTACTGAAGTTAGGGATCTTTCCTTTAAATTAGAAAGAAGCTAAGCATGAAATTCAAAATTTCAAATGTTTTAGTACACAGCCAATCCAAACAATTCAAATTATGAAAGGTTGTTATTTGGAGTTTATATAAAAGGTTTAGCTATCCTCTAAATTTCATGAATTTCCCGTGCCCATGAATCCGTAATCTCTTTAGAATGATCCAAATTCAAACCACAATATATATAGCCATATATATGTTTCCACCGTAGAAACATCATCTGCCAGCATTTACTTTATGGGGTACACACTAGACACACTCCAGGAAGCACGGGACTGTGTATAGTAATACCAATGCATTAGCACATTATCACAACACAATAATTAAGCATTGTATCAATCTCAAAACTCATAAAATAAAACTATTAACAAAGATTAATGAAGTTAATATAATCAGGGGGGAGGACGCTAACTCAAAAATAGATACTGTAGAAAAAGGATGACCTCAAGAAGATCTACTAGATCTAGAATCATGATAAATTCTTACAGATAGACACACCACAAAGCAGTCACTGAGACCAAGTTTAGAGTGTATAACCCGGTCGCTCGCTCAGGGCGCAGGTAAATAAAACAAACTCATCAGGAAATGCAGGTTACTCAGAATCTGAGGAGTCTGTTCTGGAGCTCTGTCGAACACTTCTTGTGGTTTTGGCACTGGACCTTGCATGATTGAACGATGATTCGCCCTCATAAAAGATGACTTGAGCTTTAGCCAATCTTTCTTCCAGCTCCTCTGTGCTAAACTCATCAGTCCCACCAAGTTCATCAAACCCCACCTAATAACACACAATACCACCATTATCATATTGCTGGTATAGTGGTACTAAAATTCAACATAACTTTTTCTGCATAAATTTTTCAATAAGCACTTATAGGAAAAGTAAAATGAATTAAGCTTCTTTCATAATCCATAAGCTAATCTACAGAACTTCTCTCATTTAGCTTCTCCCAAGGCAGAATTTAACTTGTGAGTAAAATTTAATTCATATCACATTCTTATTTTATTCTCTTATAACAGCTTAGCTTATCTGCTTATTGAGAAGTTTATCCAAACAAGCCAAAATAAAATATATAAATAGCTGAAACCCTATCTAACATAACATTCATGGCAAACATATATGACCAAGAGCTTGGTCTCATATACATACCACATAATCATCGACTTTGGCATTTTTGATGAGGGCAAGAGTTGGAAGAACAACTATTTTGAGCTTCTCCGCCAGAAACGGACTTTTCTCAGCGCTTAGTTTCACAAAGCGAGTCTCGATATGCTGCTTTGCCAAAATATTTAAGTGTTTGTCCATAACCTGCAAACAAATCCCGAACAACAACATTGAATGTTCCTTCCTTTCTTCTAAATATAAATTCAATCAGCGTTATAAGTAAGTAATCGAAATTACGAATTGAAAATGAAAGGTGAGTGAGTGAGGTGTGTATGAAGGAACCTTGCAGGGCCAGTTTTCGCGGTAGAAGTGGCAGACGACTCGTTCGCTGGCCTTGACGACGGGGAAGAAGTCTTTCTCGGATGGAATCTCGGAATATTCGGAGTGGCCGAGGGAGATCCAGCGGGAGCGCTTCTCCGCCATCTTCTTCATCTGCTGGAGGCGGCGCTCGCGGAGGGC
>CM023950.1:37299603-37374653 GCA_013407115.1 Glycine latifolia | reverse complement strand
TTCATAAATTAATATGTAAATTATTTATATTTTAAAAATTGATTTTAATATACATATTATTTTAACACTAATTATTTACATAAAATTATTCATAGACAAAACAATAGAACATTTTAGTTAATTATATTAACATTTATTATGTATTATTAGTCGAAATTTATTATTTTTTTAAAAATTATTAAATTTATAAATTAAAAAATATTTAATATATAAATATTTTTAATTTTATTTAGAGTAAAAATAATTTTTATATTAAAATTAACTTTTAAAAAATTATGTAAATAATTTACATTTTAATTTATAAAATTTAATTATAAATTGATAAAATAAAAATAAAAGTATGTAAACTATTTAAAATAAAAACATATAAAATGATATAAAATAAAATTAAAAGGAGTTATATATTAAATATTTTTTAATTTAAAAATTTTGCTAATTTAAAAAAAAATAGTAGCTCTTCATTAGTGATACATAAAACGGAATGTTAATGTAGTCAACTAAATAAAATAAGTGTGTTAATAATTTATTGTCTTTTTTATAAATAAAATATTATAAATTTAATTCTTATTAAGATATATTTTTTATTTTATTTAATCTGTTTCATATAAATGGATTTAAAATTATAAAGAGAACAAGATTGCAATTATAAATAATACACAATATTGTAAGGTGGTTTTGCACAACAATTTTTTTTTGTGAAGTTTTGCGCAACAATGTAGTACATGACCATTCAATTCATTATTTTAAATGAGTTTTTTTCTTAAGAAAATAGCCGAAAATTAGGCATGGCAGCGGGACCCGAACCCGTGGGTACCTGCCCGAATCCGCCCCGATTTTAACGGGGAAAAACCGAGTTTTTCGGGTTCGAGTTCGGGTTCGGGTTCGAGTTTTCCCCGATAGCCAAAAGCGGGGGCGGGGGCAGGTATGGGATTACTGCTCCTCGTCCCGCCCCCGCCCCTATCCCCGCCTCATTATAAATAATATTAAAAAAATAAAAAAATAAATTATTTTCTAATTTTTTTAAATTGAATTTATTGATTTTATTTTGTAATTTTTAAATTATGATCCCATATTTTAAATGTGGGTTTGTTATTATTATTATTTTGTTACGTAATTAGTTTTTTGTCCAATTTTTCAATAAAAAAAATTTATATTATTTTTTTATTTTTTTAATTTTAATTAAATAGCGGAGACGGGACGGGGCGGGAAAAACCCGACCCCCAGCAGGGGCGGGGATGGGTTTTAAAACCCGACGGGGATCGGGAACGGAGGCGGAAACGGGGAATACAATACCCGCCCTCGCCCCGCCCCGTTGCCATGCCTACCGAAAATGGGCAAACGAAATATTGTGCGAGTTTTCGAAGAAAGTAGAATTTACAATAAACAATAAGAAGTAGTAATAAATAAAAAAAAACTAATTCCACCACGTCTGTACGAAATTAAAGGGAAAAAAAGAAAGAAAAGAAAATATTCCGCAGTTGGAACTTGGAATTGCAACTAACCAAAAAGAGCTACTATATAATAGTATTATTATCACAACCTTTCAGCCTTCCCATAAAGCAGCAAATACCATTCTCTCTCTCTCTCCGGAAGACCGTACGCCCACAAACGCACACACACTCACTCACTTTTCAAAACCGTTCTCTCTCTCTCATTCATTCTATGAACCTCTTTCTCTCTCCCTTCTCTTCCCTAGTCTCGTAGGAGTTAGTTACCACTCAGCTACTCATTCTCTCACTCTCTCTTCGAAATGGAAAAGAAGCAGGGTTTCTTCTCCGCCCTCAAAGACGAGGTGGTCCGCGGACTCTCCCCTTCTCGTTCTCGCTCCATCAGCCCCGCCCGAACTGTCTCCCCCATCACGGGCCTCCTCCGCCGTAAGAAGCGCAGCCCCAGCCCAGACTCCTCCGTCGCGAGATCCGCCAGCCTCCGTCCCTTGGGAGAAACTCTCACGCCTCTCATGGAGGGACCCGACCCGGACGGATCCGACAACGGGGATCCGAAGCGAGTCGGGTCGGGCCTCGGAAACTGGATGAAGGGACAGCTGTCACGTGCCCCCTCCGTGTCCTACAAGAGGTCTGATCTGAGACTCCTCCTCGGCGTCATGGGTGCTCCACTCGCCCCCGTTCACGTCTCCTCCACCGACCCCTTGCCTCACCTCAGCATCAAAGACACTCCCATTGTAAGCTCTCTCGCACACGTTTTCCCCTTTTCTCAAACATCCTTTGGTTTTTTGCTGTTCTTTACAGTCAATTTAACATCTCTCTGTCTCTTCTTTGGATGTATTTGGCTTGGATTTTTGGTCATTTTCTTCCTCCTGTCTTAATGTGTCTTTCTCTTTAGCAACTCATAGTATGGCTTTTCTGGCAACTTATCTCATGTTTTTATGCTGCTTGTCGTGTTTTGATCCCGTGCCAGATTCACTTTGCGATTTTAGTTTTCTCTCTTTTTTCAGTGTTACGCTCACAGGTTTAACTTGGGAGAGACTCAGCGAGTCACGTGCCTTCTTTCAATAATTTCTCTTCATGGGTGCCTACTCAGAACAATAAATTGATAAAATTAAAAATTAGAAATTAAAAGAATAGGGACCAACCAAAAGCCTGAAAACCCGGTTCTGTGTGTTATGAGATAATTTTAGCCTCCTTACTCAAATTGGTGCATTGCATTCAACTGTTTCGTTGTAAAGGGGGCCAATGAAGCATCTTTTTAAAAAAGATGCCGTTTATTCTAAACAGTGAAATTCAGTTGATAAGCAAGCTATTATTGACCTTTGTTTTTGTTTTGGTATGTTTTGTTCATGGATGCCCTTGCAGGAAACTTCATCTGCTCAGTACATATTGCAGCAGTATACAGCAGCGTCTGGGGGGCTAAAATTGCAGAACTCCATACGAAATGCTTATGCCATGGGAAAGGTTAGAATGGTGGCTTCCGAATTTGAAACTGCAACTAGGGTAGTGAAGAACCGGAATAGGTGTGCAGAGTCTGGTGGATTTGTGCTCTGGCAGATGGATCCCGACATGTGGTATGTAGAGCTTGCGGTTGGGGGGAGCAAGGTTCATGCTGGCTGTAATGGCAAGCTTGTTTGGAGGCACACACCTTGGCTCGGTGCTCACACGGCAAAGGGGCCTGTGAGGCCTCTGCGCCGTGCACTTCAGGTTGAATCTGTTTTCTGATTTCCCTACTGCACATACATGTGCTGTTTGCTTTTGTTTTAGTGTCTGTTATGTTTACCTTTTCCTCCGTAATTTCTAAGTGTATATATTTGTTTGATTAGGGTATTGACCCTAGAACCACTGCCAGTATGTTTGCTGATGCCAAATGCATAGGAGAGAAGACCATCAATGGCGAGGATTGCTTCATCTTGAAGCTTTGTACTAACCCTGAAACATTGAAGGCTCGGAGTGAGGGTCCTGCTGAGATCATAAGGCATGTCTTGTTTGGCTACTTTAGCCAGAAGACTGGACTTCTTGTTCACATTGAGGACTCCCATCTGACCCGCATCCAGTCTAATGGGGGCGATGCAGTTTATTGGGAAACCACAATCAATTCATTCCTTAGTGATTACAAGCCCGTGGAAGGTATAATGATTGCCCACTCAGGGCATTCTGTGGTAACTCTTTTCAGGTTTGGGGAGATGGCCATGAGCCATACTAAAACAAGAATGGAAGAGGCCTGGACAATCGACGAGGTTGCGTTCAATGTTCAAGGCCTTTCTGTCGATTGCTTCATCCCCCCAGCAGATTTGAGAACAGCTTCGGTCAGTGAAGCTTGCGAACTTCCTCAGGATGAAAGAGCAAAGAACTCACTAGCAGTACATCGGGCTAAAGTTGTTGCACTAGAGAAATCACATAACTGCAGCATTGATAGCATGATCTGGAAGATGGAAATCTAACAGATGGGGGGGTAGGATCAATTCAAGGCAATTGTTAATAGCAGTCACTAGTTTTTGACTACTAACGTTTAGATTTTAGAGTAGGGGTTCAGTTGGTTCTTTGTGGAAGTTTGTTTATGCCTCTATATAGTTCTGTAAATAGAGCATAAAATTTCACGGGTGTTAAGCAGACAGACCTGAGTGAATGTTTTATTCTCAATGCAGAATCCAACTATGGAGTTGGAGCTCGTTTTTCCACTTCGGAATAGAGCAATTGGAGGTTAAAATTTTAGTTTACCTTCCATAAACGAGGGAAGGTGGTGAAGCTTTGGTATAGTGGACCCATTCAACTTTTGTTACTTTAGCAAGTTGTGTAAGTGTCGATGGTGGTAATATTAAAGAGTCTACCATCGACAACAGCCAGTTTGGCACTAACAGCTTCTACATGGCGTGGAAGTTCTGTGTTTGAAAAGGTCGTTAACGTGGTTGTTTTTGATAGCCGAGATAATGGAGTAGAGTTACAGGGATAATGCTCAATGTACCGAACATCTCTTGTATGTTTCCGGTTGTGTTATGATGTTATTCTGTCAGTGCTCCGGATAATGAAATTGTCAGATAATGAATGCTCGTGATGGATGTATGTTACTCTTTACATTATCTTTTGACGGAGTTGCTGTCTGACTTGTAAATAGTAACCATAATTTACTTGTCGACGTTTATTTGCATTTGTCATTATAGAGCATATGGTATTTTGGATATTCTCCCTATTTTGTCTGGGTAATTATGTGTAAAAGAAAAACTAAATAGTACCACCGGGTAGAATCATCAAGAGGGTTGGCACGATAGGAAAATGTTCATAGTTTCTAATCCAAAAAAGTAAAATAAAATAATCAAGAGCTGTTAAACTTTTTCTTAAAAAGTTGTATTCTCAACGCATTACTCAGCAATATCAAAATGAGTGAATGGTGCATCTTGTAACCTCCCAAATTATATTGTGAACTTAATTTCAGTGTCTGTAATGGATCATAGGTTAATATACAATTTTCCCCCTCCTCATGGTTGCAGCATGTGTGGAAGCTTCGCTCTTTTTCCGACGGTCTTGGTCAAATGAGCATAGGGAAGAAAATAGGAACCTAACGGGGAATATAACAATTTTTTAAATGTTAAAGGAACAGAAGCCAGTATGAATTCAGAATATAATAAAGTGAATTTGAGTGTGAACGTGATTATGGAACGACCAACCACGAGGTTTGGTGCTTCCAATGCCCAAGTGATGCTACCAGCTTCTTTCGCTTTCTTGCTCAATTCTCAGGCAGTCTTTATCATTTTCTTTTGCTTTTTCAGGCACTGTCTTTTACTTCTTTATCCAACTTGAACAATATTCCTAGAGGAGGATTCTCAAAGCAGTCAATATCAGTTAAGCTTTGTTTTTAATTTTTAGTTTTTATTTATTCCATTTGTATTCCTTTTTTTCTCTTTGGTGATAACTGGTTGAATCTTCTTGTCAACCCTCTACCGTGCATATATTGCATCAGTACGATTGTTTTGCCCACAATAATGACATGTGATTTGTGTATGTGATAAGTCTAAAGTAATGTATTAACCTGGAAACCAATCTTCTGAATAAAACCCCTTGAGCTTTCGCTTTCTTTTATTAAATCGTTTTACTTTTAAGAAAAAGCTCCTTTAAGGCTGTACTTACCATCCATTCAATTTTTGCGACTTAAAGATTAAGTACATTATACTAGTATAAATTAAGCATGGGTGTATATACCCTCACTTCTGTACTTTATAGGAAAACTCGCTTTAAAATACTATTATCCTTATTTTTTAACTCGTACATTCTTGTATCTTTGTGGGGGCGTGGTCAAATGTGTACACATTTATGGCCATCACCACCCCATGCTTGCTAAATTAATTATGCGTGGTTAGAAAAACTCTGAATATGACTCATGGTAGGTTAGATGAGTTTCTAAATTAAACTGGTTTTGCACCAACTTATTCCATTACAGAAGTTAAAACAAAAAAACTCGTTTAATGCAGTCATAGGACAAAGATTGTCACAATTAGGAGATTGCTACAAAAAAAAAAGTGTTCGATGAGTCTCTTATATTTGCCTTTCTTTGGATTTTAAACTCTGTCCGTCCTAATCACACTTGAGTCAAGTCCAGGTAACTTTGTTTTTTTTCATTATTTTACCATTTTAAGATGTGAAAGTAATTAACTCATTGATATAGACAACGCAACCAAATTTTGTTGAGCTGGTCCCTATAGGGAGGGCGCGTACATTCTAAAACGGTAATTTTGGAAAAGAATAGACCAATTCTAAGCCTAGTGTATAGTGTTTAGGTACTTGTGTGCACATGCATGACCATAGCACCGTGCATAAAATAGTATAATGATTGAAAATTCTACATAATTGAAGGTTGGATTTAATTTTATTATTTTCACCAAGAATATCCCTCAAGTGATTCTCAAGAGACTAATTTATTCTAAGACGTTTTTAGATTATTTTAATAAATTTTATTTTTTTAATAAAGTTTTTTTCATACACATTATGAAAAATTAAATCCTTTAACGACATACTTGGAAGAACTCAGTTATTTTTCGATTGTAATCAACCTTGTTGGTAAGGTTGGATTTAAACAAATTGAGTGTGTATTGGTCCTGCAACCTTGGACCAAACAAGTTTTGTACTACCAAATAGAACAACTACACCTACTCTGCTCGTTAGTAGTGGGACATTCAAGTTTTATTCAATTTATAGTTGTCCTCATCTTCATCGCATAATATAAACTGGTAGATCTGAATTTAGTAGAAAATGTGACATCATGTTCCTTCTACTTACAAGCCTTTCCTTAGTAGTATACCCCTAACCGTTCAGCATTTATGGGCCAAAAAGAACCCAAATATATATAAATAATTAATTACAGGATGTGCTGTAGTGAAAGGAAAATCATGGAATTAACATCACATTTGCAAATTTACAGATACAGATATACTATCTAGCTAGGTCCTCAAATTAATGGTAAAAACTGGGAGGCGTCGGCTCGGACAGAATTCTTAGCTTGGTAACAGGGGCCTGGCCTTTTGAACGTGACGTTATTTTTTGTTGATCTTCATATAGTAAGATCTACTAAATCTTTAAAATTCATTCAGTGGCAAAATTCAAAAACAAAATCATAGCTAATAGCGCCTGATTAATATTTGTTTGACTACTTTAAACACGTCTCCTTCCTTGTATGAACAAGCTAGATTCAATGGTTGACTTACATAATTTTTAGATGGGAAATGCTAATCAATATCCTAAGGATATTGATTAAGAAATTTAAAAAAATACAAAATTATGTTATTTATGATTATTTTTATGCTCTTGACTCTTCTATTATTTTTTGATAATAAATATATACTTTTAATTTCTTAACTAATATTTTAAAAATACTTGTTAGAAAACATCTTTTCTAATTTAATCATGAAAATGAATGGTACCTTCCTAGCAAAACCCAAAATCAAGTCTAAGGTAATTGTGCACAGGATGAGTGTGCAACATAAAATAGTAGTAGAAGTGAAATAGGAGTGTCGGCAGAGACCGCTTGGTATGCACGGAGATGCTGCTGAGGACTGCAATTGATGCATATTTATGACACTGTCCATGTGGTACCATTGCTTACATCTCTACAGAAAATGAGTATATCCACTGAAAACATGATATTTCACTCTCAGTAATGCTATTTATTTATAACTCTATAGTATGCTATACCCCTATTGCCACCAGGGGAGAGAACTGGCATCTATAGTTATTAGTTACCAAATTCATAAATCATAAGTAACTGGATGCTTTTCAAACTATCATTACCATGTGTTTTAATGTCAATTTGCTAGTTGTAATATAGAAAATTCAGTAACGCAATATATGTCGTTGAGATGATCGTGAAATGGCCATTTGCACGTGCACAGTGTGCTCTCATTTATCATCCACCAAAGGGTAAACACACTGTGTTCACATTCTACCTGCACACTATCGTGGCACAATGTAAGGAAGGGAAAAGCAAGTGTGACACGATTGAAAAATATTCATTATGTAATTAAGATTCAATCTCTAAGTACATTTTAATTTTTAGACGAAAAAGTATTTTGGAAGTAAAAGTAATTTTTGCCTAAAGATCAAAAAATATATTTTTGTTTTTATTTTATTTTTATTTGTTGGATTTATAATGAAACACTCGTATAGTATTTTAACACTAATTTAAATATAAATTAAAATATTTTTATATTAAATAGTATTTATTGGAATATGTGAGCTTCTTACAATAATTTCTACAATCTTAAATCCAATTTTCAGTGAAGATATTAGAGATACCTTGGGTAAAAAAAAAAATACTACAAATATATGAGGGGATTTGCTCATTAACTTGCATCGATCATTCTAACATGCCTCAGGTTAACTTTGGGCGAATCGATGCAACTTATATTATTTTTTTTGCCGTAATCTTTGGTTGTTCTAATCAGTTGTCAAAGATGATAGGTTAATAGTTATATGTTATCTGAAAAATACTATCAAAAACACTTGCGACATTAATTAAATAAAAAATATAAAAAAGGAGTTATTACTTAATTATAATTTTTTTTTAAAACTTTATAATTCTTAATTCTTATTAAAAATACTTTTAATTGGATCCCATATTATTTAACCCATAAAATTGGATGTCGGCATTTATTCGCAATTTAATTAAACATACCATCATGTTAGTGGGCTTACAGGCCCAAACAAGCAAGGAACCCTAACACCAGTGAACTCAGTAGGCCCAACATGACAGCCGATCCACCCCTATGATTCCGCCGGTTATAATGTTTATTTTAAAATGTTATATCCGTCTTACCCTTCTCTGTTTTAGTGAGTGTTTGATTTTACTGAGAATTAATTTTGAATTCATAATTAATTTTTGTATGTTTAGTTTCATATTACAGATGATTTCAGAATTTAATATGCATTTAAGCAATTTTAAGTAGTTTTTAGATTGAATAAAAAAATGATATTAAGTTTTACTCTTATCTTAATTTAATACTAAAAAATTCAAATAGAAAGCATACTACTTCAAAATCAATTTTTAACAAAAATAAATAAATTTTGTAAAATTAAGTTTATGAATGTCTATCCAAATACGTAGTTATATGTGTATGTCCCAGATTGTTTATCCGTTAGCCGAACAGAAAGAAAGTTGCGACTTACGAGTTCAAATGAAGCAAGGTTTGATATTGTTTGGGCTGGGTCTTGTTGTCTTTTGGGCCTAATTCTTTTAGGCACTGGAGACGTTGCCAAGATCCTTTCTTGCATAGGCACGAATGGATGCATTTGTCCTTACCCACTTAATAATTTAGGATTTGAAGGAAGGGAAAAAAATATTAATTGATGATTAATATTATAATTAATTTAAAGCTTTTTAATACCACAATTTAAATGTAATTTATTAATCAATGATTACAATTATATTTTACCTTTTTTATACATTTTTGGGCTACTGTGTATTTTATCTTTTAAAATGCACCTTTATTTTAGAAAAGTTAAATCTATATTTGATAATTGAATTTTGAACAAAAAGAATGAGAGGATAAAATTTCCATTTTCAATAAAAATTATGTACTTGAATATTTTTAATGTAAAAATTAAATGATATTGGCACAAATTTAATCTCTTAACATTTTACTTCTATAAATATTGAATATATTGTTTTTGTTTGAATGACTATTTTTTTTAACAATCAAAATATATATATATATATATATAAACAAGAATAATAATATGTTGCATAAGGACTTCACATTCATAACCATCTTTTCCACATTCTTTCAAATTTTAGATTTCTCGTATCTTTTTCTCCAACTTATTTCGTTCTTCAAAAATTAAAGTTTCTCTTCCTTCACGCTCCTCTCATCTTCTCCTTTATTTCTCGTTATCTTTATCGTTTATCTCAAACTTTTAATAAAATTACTAATATCTATGTTGATACTAGGATGCTCTTATTGAAACGTGTATTTACTATTTAGAAGTGAGGAGATTTGAGCTACTAGGTATGTGTGACTTGAAATTCAAAGTTATTCTTGAACATAGTATATGACCCAGTTGTTATTGTCATAGTTACATCATAACTTGTGATTAAGTAGTAGTGCAAAAATCATAACTTGTTAATATATACACTATTTTATCTAATAGTTAACATTATTTATACTCTCAATATGTTCTAAGTTTCTAACTAAATTCTTGTTAATTATCAACTATAAATACAAGGATAAAACAACCAGTTTTTATGTTGAACTATCTTTTTGGAAGTATTTTCCTTTGAAAAGATTTAATTCTTTTATATTGAAAAAATAACAAGATAAAAAAGTAAAAATATATTTGGTAAATATTACTTTAAATAAATGATGTGTGTGATATTTAAATTAATGTTGGGTTTTATACCTTTTTATTATGAGTTTAATTTTAATAATTAATATTTTGTTAATATAAATTTTGTTACATTTAACAATAAATTATAAATCACTTCAAATATATTTTTAAAAATAATAAATATTATAAAATAAACATTGTGTCACCTTAGTTGGCAGTTGGCACCTTCCAAGCAGAGGCCATAGGGGGGTTGCTTTGAAATTGTGGAAATTGCTTGGCTTCCAAACTCAGCTCTGTAATTTGTGCAGTTACATTGCTAACACACTTCACTACTCTCTTCCATTCCATGGCACAAAAGCTTTCTCTCCCTCTTATCCTGCCAAACCCACCACCACCCACACGCACAAAACCACCATTTTCTTCTTCCTCACACATAACCCCTCTTCTTCAAGACCTCTTTTTGAACCAAACCCCCTCATCGCCGTGATCGTCTCCATTCTCGGGAAAACCGGTAGGGTTTCTGTTGCGTCACGGCAAGTGCACCGGTCGTACAAGTAATAAAGTGAAAGTAAGGGATTTGTCGTTCCCAACGAGGATTGTTGACCAAATAAACTATAATTTCGATCGATAAGTTGGATATCAAATTAAAGAAAAGTAATGTTGTGGTTGTTGTTGTGTGAATCGAGTAAATGAAATTAGAACCAAATGCGAGTATAAATTAATATCAAAAGCAGATTAGATGATAATAATATGTATTGAATTGTAGCTAGGGCAACCCACACTCAATGTGCCTCCCTATGAAATGGTATTGACTACTATATTCTATTATCCAGGCTATTCAACTAATGTGTTCTTCTTAAGTTGACTAAGCTTTGATGTCTCTTCCACTTAGTTCTTTAACTCACCATCCAACCCTAATCTCTTAGTGATCTTGAGCAAGTTAAGCATTAAGCAACACATAAATAAGTTAAGTTGCAAGCACCCACCCCTATGTTTAGGTGATGTTAGCAAGTTACCACACTTAGGTCTGAAACTAAAGCCCCAATATGTCTATTGTGAACTTAAGCTCTAAGATTTTACCTAGGTTAGCTATGTCTAGGCAAGAGATGGAAAGATTAAGACAAAGTGCAGTAAAATAGCTTGTAATAAATGAACAATAGCATTCAATACATCCCAAAAAGATTTACATTAAGTGCTTTGGCCCTAACTACAATAAATGCTCAGCCAAACCTCATAATGGGTGGTTGAGCTACAAAAAGAATCATCCCCAGCAGAAGCAAGGAAGAAGAAGATGGAGAATGAACCCCACTTGAACCTTCAACCCCCAAGCCCTAACAAAAACTTCCCAAGCTCCTAAAACCCTAGATTTTGTGGTTTCTGAAGTGTAGGAACGTGCCTTCAATGCTGGAGTTGGGCTATTTATAAAAGACATGTGAAAACCCAGCTTTGTCCTCAGCAGAATTCAATTTTACACAGTCAGCAGAGTCCCGCGCTGATAGCGTGGGATCTCACGCTGACGGCGTGACTTCATTTCAAGTTCCACGCTGAAGGCGTGGCAGTCCACGCTGAGGGCGTGGCATTCCAGTGGGGAATCCATTTCCAGGGCCTTTGTCGCGCTGATGGCGTGAACCTCGCGCTGGTGGCGTGGTAACTTTGACATGCCCACGCTGGTGGCGTGGGTCTCCACGCTGAAAGCATGGACCTCCAGTGGAGATTGCACTTCTGGGCAGCTTCTCACGCTGATGGCGCAGGCTTCACGCTGACAGCGTGACAACTTCTAACATCCACGCTGATGGCGTGGCATCCCACGCTGATGGCGTGGGAGTTTCCTTTGCTTGACTTGCTCTGTGTTATTGGCTTTTCCTGTTATAAATTCATTCAATTTAGTTATAACTCATGCAAGGAACATAATCATCAACATCTATCGAGATAATGAGCAAATTAAATCAAATATGGATGATTTTATGCTTCTACTAGCTTGGAAAAGAGCATATGCTAGGCGCATATCAGTTTCCCGCGCGGCGTCACTCCTGCACAATCTAGAAACCGACGGGGTTGAGGTAGATGTGTGTGGCTACACCTCTCTCTTAACTGCTTATGCTAATAGTAAAAAATACAGAGATGCACTCGATGTGTTTGGGAAACTGAAAGAAGTGGGGTGTGAACCTACTTTGATTACTTACAATGGAATTTTGAATGTTTATGGGAAGATGGGCATGCCATGGACTAAGATCATTTCACTTGTTCAGGACATGAAGTGCAATGGCCTTGCCCCTGATTTGTGCACTTATAATACCCTCATAAGTTGCTGTAGGGCTGGCTCGTTGTATGAAGAAGCTCTTGATCTTTTTTAGGAGATCAAGGTGGCTGGATTTAGGCTGGAAGCCATGGAGGTTCTTAAACAGATGGAGGGTAATGGCTTTTGGCCTAGCGTTGTTACTTACAACTCGTTGGTGTCGGCTTATGTTAGGAGTGGTTTGTTGCAGGATGCTTTCGAGCTTAAAAGGCAAATGGTGGAGAAAGGGATTAAGCCTGATGTTTACACCTATACTACACTTTTGTCAGGGTTTGTGAATGCGGGGAAAGAAGAGCTTGCAATGGAAGTTTTTGAGGAGATGAGAGAGGTGGGGTGCAAGCCTAATATATGCACCTTTAATGCGCTCATTAAGATGTATGGTGATCGAGGAAAGTTTGAGGAAATGGAGAAAGTTTTCAAGGAGATCAAGGTGTGCCAGTGTTCTCCTGATGATGTTATTTGGAATACACTTTTGGCGGTGTTTGGACAACATGGAATGGACTCTGAGGTGTCCGGAGTATTTGAAGAAATGAAGAGGGCCGGGTTTGTGCCTGAGAGGGACACCTTCAACACTCTGATAAGTGCGTATGGCAGGTGTGGTTCCTTTGACCAAGCAGTGGCTGCTTATAAGAGAATGCTGGAGGCTGGAGTAAGTCCTGATCTTTCTACTTAAATGCTGTTTTGGCAACATTGGCTCGAGGAGGGCTTTGGGAACAATGTGAGAAAGTCCTTGCTGAAATGAAAGATGGTGGATGTAAACCTAATGCGGTAACGCATTCTTCTTTGCTCCATGCTTATGCCAATGGTGGAGAGGTCGAAAGGATGAATGCTCTTCCGGAGGAAATATACTCTGGTACAATTAAAACACATGCTGTTCTTTTGAAGACACTTGTTTTAGTATATAGCAAGCTTGATCTCCTAGTAAAACACATGCTGGCACAATTAGAACACATGCTGTTTTTGGAGTTTAGGAAGAGAGGAATCGCGCTGGATGTAACTACTTTGAATGCTATGCTTGCAATTTATGGGAGGAAGAAGATGGTACCCAAAGCCAATGAGATTTTAAACTTTATGTATGAGAGTGGATTGACTCTGAGTTTGACTACTTATAATAGCTTGATGTACATGTACAGCCGCACAGAAAATTCCCACAAATCAGAGCAAACCTTGAGGGAAATTCTGGACAAAGGTATTGAGCCAGATGTTATACAATATAGTTATTTATGCATATTGTTATACAATATACCTGTTCTTTCCGGATGTTGTGACTTTCAATACATTTATACCAGCTTACGCCACCGACTCAATGTTTGTGGAGGCTATTGATGTAGTTCGCTATATGATCAAGCAAGGATGTAAGCCAAACCAAAATACTTACAACTCCATGGTTCATTGGTACTGTAAGCTCAAATTTGCGAGATGAGGCATGCAATTTTGTGCAAAACCTTGGCAACCTTGATCCACATATTTCTGAGGATGAAAAGAACAGGTTACTAGAGCGCATAGCAAAGAAATGGTCACAAGTTGATCCATGAATGATGAATCTCTGGAGCCTTTATTGGGAAGCTTCTTGGCCCTCTGGTTACTCTTAGGTTTTATTTAGATAAACTTCTCAATATAAGAGAAGAAAAAGTTAAAATTAAAATGAATTAAACTATTTTGATAATTTAAAATTAATTTATGCACTTGAATTTTTTAAGAAGTTAAAAGAGAGTATAGAAAGAAATTAAAAGTGCATAAGTTGGTTTTATTCTAGACAAAAAAATTTCCCTGCTTCTTTATCTAAAAGTTTGGTGGGTGCATCCTCATCTTAGTCATTTGCCTTCACATCACTTGGCTTCACATATCCTATGGGTTTCGAAAGGCTCTCCTTTAACCTCTTCTCAGATCCGATGCATAGAAGCTTGAGAGAGAGGGGTCAAAAATGGTGTTGAAGTTAAGAGAGAAGGAAAAGGGTTTGAGAAGATGATGATGAGTGTGATTTGGATGGATTTGGACGCTGGACAATTTCATTTGTTTCGGCGGGGAAGAAAAAAAGGTGGAAGAAAGTTATATTTTTTGACAATTTTTAGTTCTCAATATTTTTATTTCATTACAACATAATTTGAGATGGACGGAATGATCTGAATCAACTTAACTAAATAAAATACTAAAATAAACTTTTTAAAAATTTAAAGACCAAACTGAAAAAGAAAAAGAAAAAAAAGTCGTTTGCTCTAATTTTTATTTCTCACCGTAATAAGAGTTCTCAATTCGTATGATATTTATTAACTTTCCAGAAAAACTAAGAAAACAATTATCTTCTTTAAAACCGTCCCCAGTTAAAGACGCGCGGATTATATACCACGGCATCTTCCAGTATCCAGTTTTCGACACTTCGGTCTATTACCTTTCTTTTTAATTGTTTTAACTTTTAAATACAAGCTTGCTTAGTTTATTCAATATTCAATACAAGCTTGCTTAGTTTATTTTACTTATCAGATCCTATTCATTCCTATGATAAGGCTAACAAAAATGCTAACTCAAAGTTCTATAAAATATTAACAATTAAACATTATCATAGTGTTTAGCTAATAAACGAGCTCAAACGGTTGCTTATACGTGTGAACATTCATTTCAAAAACAAAAATGAGAGGTCAAATATCTAAAAAAAGTCAACACGTCTGATGACTAAAATGCAAGCTTCTATCACAAATTTTCCGCCTGTTACGGTGGGAAATGGCGCACAACAACATTTGGAAAGAACTTTCATTTCATGGTTGTAATCAGTACACGTACCATGGCAATAAGAATGTGCTCATGAAAAGTATCCACTCACAAGTCCTGCAATTCTTGTTAGTTGGTGAAACGTCACCAACGCGTGCCACATACTCCATTATTCAGGAAGAACATTACCAAGTCAAGCGAGAAATATCATGACTAACCCAATCAATATAATTTTATTTTCTTTCTTTCCAAAGAAAAACAAAATTGATACCATTAAACCCAAAAAATAGACTTCACAACTATACATATTGCATATCACCAGAAAGAATCTGTCAGCAACTCCCAGCTACTATATCTATGCAGTAATTTGTATATTTTCTCGAGAACTCTCTTCATTTACCAACAATATTAATCTTCACCAATAAATAATTTTCGCCTCAAATAATGTCATTGTATGATCCTTTGAAGCAATTTCACTCTTTAGGCAACTGTACCAAGCATACGCTTTTCTGCTTCATCCGCATTAAGGGAAAAAATATCAACAGGGGCAGTCGTATAGTCAACACCAGTTTGCTTAAATCTACCATTAAAGGAGCCTGCATGGTGATCAAGATAGATTACAACCACAGTGATATCATCATGAAAGTGTCGTCTTATTCCTTTGTCAATTTTCTTTATGTCATCGTATCTCATCTCTCTCTTCTTTGCAGCTTCATGAAGAGCAGCTCTCACCAGTCTCTTGGCAATTCCCTGCAAGTACCACAAACACACATCAAAATCCTTGTAAGAATTTACCAAGTTGATCATTATATTCAGCTCCCAAGCAACAGTAGACACTCACAGCTCTTGGATGTTTGAAAACGATCTGAACTGCTGCCTCATCACTTAATTGTTCCCAGAGGCCATCTGATGCAAATATCAAGAATAAATCCTGTGACTCAAGCTCCCTAATAATGATTGATGGTTCAGCTGTCATTACAGGACGCTTCAAAGGAATAGGATTGCCAAACTGCTGAAAAACCGGGTCTCGGTAGAAATCAGGTTTCTTCAAATACACGTCACCAATAGATCTTGACACCTGCAACACCAAAACTGTCTAGATTAGCTATCTTGACCCCATTTTTCTGAAGTGTGATAAACTAGGTGTAACCTCCCTGCACCTTTCTCTTATACAAGGGAAGCAGACACATGACAAGGCAAAGCATGGAGATCACAGCTTAGAGCATCCAAGTCCATAATTCTAACCAATTACAGTAAACCTCAAATTCTATGTCATCTTTGTGTAGGAAAAATACATCAAGTTCAAAATAACCATAAATTAGGTGAAGAAAGGTTGGAAGAAGAAACACAAAAATTAGGTTAACTGATTTTACATTTTTACTCGGATGTTGTAATTGTAAATAACAGCACTAGTAAGAGATTATGCTACAACCAGACACATTTAGCAACAGGGATCATAGACAACGTCATGGATATATTAACAATGTATTTATCTATTTTCAACATGAAGTTTAAAATTAAGCACAAATTTGTTAAGAAGAAAATGATAAACGATAAGTCAAGAAGATACCAAAAGGGACACGATATCAGTTCATTATACCTGTATAATGCCCTTAATCCTCCAAACTCCACGGTTATAAACCACAATGTGCGAGTCATCGGGATGGAGAGCTTCAACTTCTTTTCTCACCTCTTCATCTGCTACATTATGATCTGTTGACAAACGCTGTGCCACCACTGGACTGTTCTTTCTCACAGTATCCCTCCTGCCAAGAACAGCTCTCGAGTCGCCGAGGTTGGCAACATACAACACATTATTAGAAATTGCACCAAAAAGGCAACAGGATCCGACGGAAGCAATCTGGGGACTAATGGGCAAGGATAGCTTCACCAAATGCAAGAATTCCTCCTCTGTGGCACTGAATGCCTTTTTTATCACATCAACAGACAACCCTCCTTGCTCAGTGGCGAATTCTGCAAATCAAAAACAACAAACAAATGAGCAAGATGCAGCATCATGGATGCTTATTTAGTTCAAATTCGTTGTTCACAAATTTAAGTACGAATTAACATAGCTTATGTAAAACTGGGCAACAACGGGAAATTTATTGATAGCAATTGTAAAATTGACTACAAATGCCTCTTTGGAATAATTCCTCTTCCTGCTAACGAGTGAACAAAACCTTGTGCTTCTATTTGAGGAAGTATAACTGAGAAGACAACAAGAGTTGGCATTTCACTTTTTACGTATCAGAGAGCATAGAAAACAAACAAACCAGTCAATCAATACCAGAATATCAATATCATAATTCATATCTTCCAGTGATATTCTTCGTACTTGATAAAGAATTTTTTTTTAAAAAAAAATATTCTCTTATCTAAAAAATCATAAAAAGACATTTAATATTTTATTTAATTATATTAATAATTAGTAAAAAAAATACTCAATTCCGGAATAATATATCAATATCATATAACCCAAAAATAAGAAAGTATTAAATTAAAAAAAAAGTTTTATGTTGAAATATTTTGGCATTGAATAAAAAAAACAGAGACAAAGAAATGAGTAAGGGTTGAAGTCATTTTGGATCTTAAAAGCGTGGTTTAAACGAAAAGAAAAGGATTAGGAATGAGGAATTACTGTGCAAATAAGGGAAGAGGCGCTTGTTGACGAATCGAGAAGCTTCGGGGCCGCCGTGGCCGTCGTAGACGCCGACGTAGGTGGCATAGGGGGAGGTGAAGACTTGGCTCTGATCCTCGAGACAGTAATTGGCCTGGGCGACGGCGATGGAGAAGTCGCCGGAGGCGTGGGGCTTCAAGTCGGTGTGCCAGAGAAGTCCGTCGGCACGGCGGCGTCGGAAGCAGCAATCCAGAGGGCCGTAGCACAAACGCAGCATGATCTGACTCAGAGCGCGTGCGTGGAGATCACAATTTATTTAAACGACGACGACGACGATGATGATGATGATAAGGTTGAGTTTGTTTGGGAGATTAGGTTAGGTTAGGTTTGGCATCTGCAGAAGAATGAGAGAGAGAGTAATGGGACTGGCGCGTTTGGAGGCTGAATCAAATATATGATGTGTAATTATGTATGCTTGTTGGTGTTGTTGGTTGAGTTTACGCGTATATTACAATACAATATAAAATACAACTTGTCTTGTGTTTGTCTGCATTTGAGCCTTTTCTTTTCTTTCGGCACTTCTTTTAAATTTCACTTTTCTTTTCTCCACTCACCACCCTAAGTAACCTCTACTCTCTTTTTTACGATACATGTCTTTTGTCCTCTCATGTTTCCACTTTGGATACTCACACAAATAAAATGTCAAAAAACAAATATTATTCTTAAATACAGAGTCTTTAATAATTATATATCATCAATTTAAAAATTTTACTTTGTTAATCAATTAAATATCATTTTCTGTAATTTTTCTTCATCTTGATATCAGTTTAAAACTTATAAAATGTTATGGTAAAACTTAACAAATTGTGTATAAAAACTTTAACATTATTAATATGACTTTAAAGTACATAAAAACTG
This sequence comes from Glycine latifolia, assembly GCA_013407115.1. Taxonomy (NCBI): domain Eukaryota; kingdom Viridiplantae; phylum Streptophyta; class Magnoliopsida; order Fabales; family Fabaceae; genus Glycine; species Glycine latifolia. The sequence continues at coordinate 37,355,857 of CM023950.1, read as the reverse complement.
CATTAAACTATTAACACATAACATATTTTCTCTTAAATACATGCTAAATTGGAAATATGATATATGAAAATAACTTAAATTGTTTGTGCGGAATTTAACATTCAGTCCACATTAGACTTGAGGGAAATTACATATTTATTTATTAATTGGAAGGCTTAAATTTTTTTACTGAGGTTTAAATCTGTCAAAATATATTAGAATATACTAATATTGTTTTTTAAATTAGTATAAAAAATTAATATATTATACTCTTTTTTTAAAAATCAATATTAAGATTTAAAGAAACACGTGTAAAGTAAACACATTATACATTAAACTTATATTTAAAATTTAAAAAGAATAAATATACTTTAATTTATCTAAATATTTCAAAATTTGATTTTAATTTTATTCAAACATAATAGTTTCTAAATTCCGTATTTATCAAAAGGTATGTAATTTTATTAGTCTTTTATTAGGAAATTAAGAATACGTGTTTCTATTAATATAAAGACTATAAAAAAATTCAATTTTAATAAGGACTAAAATAAATTTTAAAATATTTTGAAAAAATTAAAAATATTTTCGTCTTTTTAATAAAATAGGTTAAATTTATAGTTTTAAACCTTATAATCTTACCAGTTTTTTTTTTTTTTCTACAGATAAATCGTGCCAGTCTTAGTCAATTCTTATCCGTACCAACGCATAGATAGCGTGAATTCAAACAAACAAAAAAAACACGTATACATAACGTGTATAATCAAATAAGCCTTTTTTATAAAAAAGAAAAGCAAAATATATTTTAAGTTTAATACTTTTCTGTGGGCTGCACCATTGACCAGGAACAAGATTTCTTTACCCAACAAGTCGTCTCAAGTGACATTAAACGTTTTGCTTAAGATTTTATTTAAATTTAAAATCAAATTATAATATTCTACTAACAAATTCTTTGCATCTTTAATATAGTAGGATTTTTTTATTATACTTTTGTTTTATTTACATTTCAATTTTCACGGTAGCTTTTACTTTTTCACATTGAATCTTAAAAATTCTCGATTAAAAGTAAATACATTGAACACAAATACTAATGAAATCCGTTTGCTTGAATGAATAATGTGTATCAATTGTTACAAATCATTGGTACTTGCATTTAATTTTTACAAATAAAAAATGCATGCATCACAAATAATTAAAATAAAAAAATGAGTGTGATATATAGAAATATAAATTGTAATGCGTTTTTTTTAGCAATCAAGGTTGTAAGTATAAAATATAGGAGGTGTCGTTATAATGTATTTTAAATAATTAAAGAGTTTAGTATAAAAGAATAAGAAAATATCAAGAGAATTTGACTAAATCTTGGAGAATGTTAGTATAATTTTATTAGCGAATGTTGAATGTGATATTTAAATACTAGTGTCTGAAATAATAAAATTTAACGTAAACTTGGTTCAAATTTCAATGGCCTTTTAAAGATATACATACAAGGAAGATTTTCACATAGTTTGAATTAGAATATAAAATAAAAGAAAAAAAATGAAGAGAAGGAAAAAACAAGAAAATTAAAAATGTCTAATAATAGAAAAAAATATGTTTAAACCTTATCATATAATAGAAGCATATTTTTTTATGACTTACATACTTTGCACGCCATCCTTTTTTTCAAGCGTAGAGAAAAAGAAATATAGGTCAGATTTATATGTTTTTTCTTCTATTTTTTTCCACATAAGCTCATTAATATTTTTACAGAAATATAATTACTTCATTTCGTTTAAAATAAGTGAGTGAATACAAGTTGAAATTTTCTGAAATAAATTCCTACTAGCATACAATATGAGCACTCTAGTTTAATTGTAATCGACACTATTGGCTTGTTTTCGAACGAAATTCACCATTAAATTTGACAGATTTCGTGCGAAACTTCTATGAACAAAATCTGATATTATGAGCTACCAGATATATTGCTATTCAGATTTTCCACCACTACTTTGCAATCAATTTCAATTTCTACATAAGCTCAATTTGGAACAAAGAAAAACCAACGTTGAATCAAATAATGAATGGTAAGTCTGGATGGAGGGAAAGGAAATAGAAAGGAAATAATATATGTATAATGATGTATTTTTTTATTTGGTTGAAGAGAAAAAAAAATAGAGTGAACATGTAAATATAAAAAATTTAAAATTTTCTTTTCTCTATTTTTTTTCAATTCAAAATTTAATTTTTTCTGTCCTTTGTTCCAAACCCAGGGGAAGAGACAAAAAAAAAGTATCTATCAATAATTTATATTAGCTTAATTGTACATTTTATTATCCAATTATAATTATCTTGTAAATTTTATCATCCTAATTTTTTTTTTCATATTTTACCACTATGTGTTTTTTCGCCCATTTGATCATTAAAAATTATAAAACTATAAGTGAAATTCATTAAATATAAGAGGTTAAAAAATTGCCTTTGCAAGTGTTTTTTTATTTTCGTCCTTGTAATTTTTATTTTTTAGCTTTTGTAAAATATTTTTTTTCTTTCTTAAAGTGCTCTAGATATTATTTTAAACAGTAAAAAAGTATTTTTAACAATATAAAAGCTCTAATTTAAAGTATTTTAACAACGAAAATCAAAATAAACATATTTTACAATAATTAAAATGGAAAAAAATTACAACAACAGAAATAAAAAACACCAAATTTTAAGAGACGAAAAATTATTTAATTCAATATTATTAGAATTTTTTAGTTCTAATAATTTTAATCCAATAATAAAAATAAAGAGTACGTTGAAAATAGTATATTTTAGAATTCATTTACTTTTGGGCATAACGCAAAGGGATAGGTGTTGTCGCGGAATGAAAACGTCAAAAATAAAGACTACCTTATTTTGCATACTTTTTTTAGGAATACCTTTGTCATTTTATTTACGTACTTTTGTTTTATTATAATATATTTTACACAAATAAATAAGACGATCTTTTTTATGTAACTTCTTTCATAACAAAAAATCTATAAAATCGTCTCATTTTTTTTACTTGTTTTCTTTCATTTCTTTTTCCGTCCTTTCCCTTGATTTCTTTTCACTTTTTCCCCTAAATTAAACATACTATAATAGTCTAATACCAAATGGGAAAAATAATACTTACACTTTTTTTCGTGGCATTTCTTTCATCTTTACAATTTCAACAAAAACCTTAACGAATAGGATTTATATTTAAGACACTCTATAAAGTAAAAAACTAATGATGTTTTATGTCCCTCCAAAATTACTAATGTTCAAATTTGATCTTTTAAAAAAATTCCGTATTATTTTGGTTCTCTAATTTTTATTGTTTTATTTAATTTTTTAAGCGCTATCTAATTAATTTTTGTTATTGTATAAAATGTTATTTAAAACACGTTATGAACTAAAATTGTTATATTTTAAATTTAGAGAAACAAAAATTACATTTTTAAATTAGAAGAACGAAAATAAAAAAAAATTAACAAAACCAAATTCAAGCATTAATAATTTTAGAGGGACCTAAAATATATTTATCCAATAAAAAATATGAAAAGTAAGTAATAATTCAGAATGATGGAAGAAGTAGGTGACATGAATGTGAGAAATTCTATTGTTTGTGATGCTGCTGATGCACCTCATCATCTGCCTTAAAGTCCAAGAATTATTTGCCTTGTTCGTGTAATTAGTATAGTGTCACCTTCCTTAGAATGTTTGTGTTGTTGTCTACTCATTAATGAGATGCACAGAATACGGTTGACTTAGGATTTTGTACGTAGTTGTAGCCAATCTTTCTGTTTCAAGTTCTTGTCTCCGTCCATAACGCGGAATCGACACTTGCGTTGCGTCTATGCTCGAAATTTGGAAATACAACTCCGCATTGAATAAAATATCTCATTTCTCCAAATCCATTATCCATTCTTAATTATTTTTAGTGTATTTGTTTTTTTTTCGTGAAAAATCATGAATGTTTCTTCATACATTGACTTAGAGACTAATTTTATTTGTGAAACGTGACTGTCACTGATCTAATTAAATTTTACACATATAAAAATGAAATACAATTATTTTTATTAAGTAACTCATTTTCACTCATGAATATAACATGATCTTATATCACTGTACTCATCCTTTACATTTTTTAATTAATTCATTTAGATAATCATTATTTGAGATTTTACATAAAATATCACACTATCAATAAATATTCTTGAGATAATAAAATTTCAATAAATATCGCCAATTTAGAAATATAGAATAACTTCTTTAATAAATTCGGTGTATTTCTATTTGAAAGTCACCCCGGTTTATTTAAGAAATTGGCTTCTCTTAATAGTTGTCTCCCTTTTTTATGAAATTAATAGTCCTCTCGCAATAGAATGAGTATTAGTTTTTTTATATACGTAGAAAGGATAATCAGTGAAATTACTCTTTCACTGTATTGACTTTTTTAGTGATTATTTATGATTTATCTTAATTCACTTATTAAATTACTAAAAAGTACTATAATTTGATTTGAAGTAAGAAAATATAACTATTTTTTAATGTTCAATATTCTCTATTAGGATCTTCGTTAAACGAAGCAAACAAACAAACAAAAAGAAGGTAAATGAAACCATAATTTACTTAAATATAATTATACTTTTAAATAGCAATATTCCACATTCCTTAAAAAACAATATTCCACATTCTTTTATCTCTTGCAAAAAATTATCAAAACTTTTTTTAAAATGAAAATGGTATATTGTAGTTTCTTCAACCAACCAATGATATCTTTGTCGTAGAATATGGAATGAGCAATAATGCCCAGACAGAAAATGGCAGGCTAAATCCGTACAATGATTATTGTTCCTTGTTGCAAGTGAAGTTAGGACTTAGAACGGACATAGACTAATACAAGCAAGTGGGGTTTCATATTGTTTTGGCTCAGGTTTCGGAGATAAGGACAATAACAACAAGACCTAACCTTCAATCTATTTGCCGACAACACTTCCTAGGTATGGCACCCAACTATCACCTTGTTATTGTCCTTGTTGGTGGGCTTATTTTATTGATATTTGGATTTAAATGGTTTTTTGGCACCCAATGTATTGTTTATTTGGTCTTTTCATAAAAAAAATATATAAATGAGTTTCCTAACGTAATATTCTGTGAGGAAGCAAACGAAAACAAATTAACACAAAATTAATAAAGATCCTCCAAGTATATACATTCATAAGTTGTATTTTTTTTTCGTTGAACAAACTTCAAACTTAAGTTGGGAAGTAATAGTTTGTAGTTTCTCATATAACAGTGTATGAAACGCGTGTCAACGGATTGAAACAATGAAACGGACACACACTAAAGATTTCTTATCTAACTGCTTAACTTATCGAATTGATTTTAAATATCTTGAATATTATAACAGACATTACATAACTATCATGTGAGACATGACACATTGGTGAGTTCTACAACTCACTAAATATTGTTACATGCATGAGAGCCCAGCAAACTTTACAGTTTTTATTTTTATTTTTTAAATGTCACCTTACAGTATTGCACAACTCATGTTGCATCATAAAAGGATGGTATCACGTGACCAAAAATATCCCAAGTTGGTAAATACTAGTATTTTTTAAAACTTTATAATAAATTTTCTAAAATGTCTATTTGGCCATATCGCACCGGCCATCTTGAGCGGGCATGAGTTCCACGGTGGGACAATTTAAACTTGTAATTTGTAAATGATTACGTGCACATGACAGCACACCGTAATGAGTCTCTTCACGTAATATAAGTTGAATATGACTCGGGAGAAGATTAGAAGAATTCTCATGGAGTTTATTTATAAATTATTCATCACGTTTATAACAGGGAGTTTACGCTTTATTTTTTTATTGACAGAACAGGGAGTTTACGCTAAAATACATGTATTTTATCTATTTAAATTATTATTTTACTTATTTATTTTATTCATTTCAATGATTTTTTTAATAATAAGTTATGGATTTGAGTGAAACTGAGTCGATTATTTTAAACAAGATCTCATGTTCAAATCATATAAATAAATAAAAATTATGTTAAAGATTTGATTGTTAATAGAAATCAGTTATCAAATTATATAAATATGAAAATTATACAACAAAATATACAATTAAGAGAAAAAAGGAAAATAAATTTGAATTTGAAATGTAATAAATGATAATTGTATAAATTGTTATATAATTTATTTTACATTTATGACTACTCTATAAATATAACCATTCACATAATTTTGTTTCGTATGGATGAAAATTTCTTTCAAGTGATTTTAGTAGAAAATTATTTTCTATCTAGTGTTTTTTAGTATATTTTATAGTTTCTCTTCCCTCATAATTTTGTTGAAGAATATTATTTTTTATTTTCATTATAAAAAAAACACATAAGCAGTCTACACAAATAAAAAAACGCCTTCATGAGAGCTCGAGCATCCTATAAAGCAACAATTTTATATAGTTTTATGTAAAGGATTTTTTATATCTTATTTAACAGTATACTACAAAACACGATAATCTTATATAAACTCACACTAAAACACTACTTATATTTACTCCCGTTTACTTCTAATTTACTAACCTCTAGTCCAGCCCATCGTGGGAGTAAAGTACGTACATGTTGGGCCTTGTCTCTGGTATATTTACTAAATTTACATTTTAGATCCACATTCTATGTTAGTATTTTCTTTTTCTTTTTCAATACATTCTATATTTACTTGTAAAAATTAGTTTGAAAGCATAAATTTTTTATAATGGGTTTAAATTTAAATACAATTAATTATCCACAAACTATAATAGATAAATTTACTCTAAAAGTAACTTTAAAAGAATTACTCATTCTAATTTCTAACCATTTATTTATTTGAAATCAATTGATTAAGATTAACTACTCATTATAATCATTAAATTTCAAGAAAATGAATGTTAAGAATAAAAAATAACTGTATCTCTAAAAGAGTTACTATTGAAATAAATAAGTTGATCTCTGATCAAATAGATACAAATATTATAATATACTTTTTCTTTGTTGCAATGTATCATAATATACAATCCTATACACATTATATTTTGCAAATAAAATTTCAGATTTTCTGGTGCAATGTATTATAATATTTGTAATATTTTATAGTTGAATATTCTATTTATAATGTTTTATAATTAAATATAAGATTTTTTTATGAACATTTTCAATTGAATTATAAATTATCTTTTAATCAGGGCTATTTTATCGCCATTAACTTTGCACCATTAAAATTAATATTATAATAACATCCATTTTTATTAATTTGTCAAACAAACATATTTCAATAAACCATATCCAAATTAACTAAAATGTAATTACATGAATCTTGATACAAACGAATAAGTATTTTCCCGAGAAGAATACAAATATTAACAAATACTATTTACTATTCACGTGACTGTTATTATTTTATAACACGTCTTACAATACCACATTTAGCTATTCACATCTTTCCCATTGTCACCAGGAAAAGGAAAAAAAAAAAAAAATACATGAAATCAAGGAAAGAGACAAGTATTCAGCATCGTTACAAAAAACCAGCTCCATTACAGCATTCTTATCCTGTCATACAACCACAGAACAAAACAAAGTCAATCAAGAAATCAACTACTCGTCCTCGTTTAGTGATGAGTGAGTATTTACAACTATACATCTTCGACAGTATGGACAGTCTCCACAGCAGCGAATCCAAGGATCCAAGCAAACAGTGTGAAACTTATGTCCACATGGCAAACGTATCAGCTCATCTCCATCTGTGAAAGACTCCAAACATATACTGCAATCCTGCAGTACCCTGGAATCCAACCCTATCTCACTGGCACTGCTGCTAAAAACTTCCTGATGCAAACAGTCCAAGGTCTCTTGAGCAAGGCCAGGTGGCTTTGTGTTTAGTTCTTGCAAGAACTGGGACCTTGCCATTTGAGAAGTCAAGTCAGTAACTAGAGATGCCCCGCTTGGATCTTCGTTTGATGATTCATTTTCTCGATCGTCACCAAATGAATCTCTATCATATTGCCTAGGGAAACGAAACAAACAAAAACTTCAAATTGGATCAAAGGGCAATGGCAGGTCTTTTTAACAACAAACAAGATGCACAAACAACTTCGACAGCAACATCAGTAGGTCATTTATTATGATAAGTCGCTGAAGGAAAAAATTGAACCAGAGTACAGTATGCATAGAAGACATCAACATATTGACCAAAAATAGTAGTCTCCCCATGTTCTAATACTATAGCGAAGGAAAATGATTAACGGACATCCATATGCTATTGGACACCTAGAGGGACAAAGAAAGAGAAGAGAGAGAAGTATAGGTATGACAGGTATTATGATGTAATAGGAAAAATAAGTGCTAACAGGGTGTTTATAATGAAGAGGTGTTCATATCAACACTCTATAGTGAATATGATGACCATGTTTGCACTAAGATCGAGAAATATTGCATCAGAGACAACAAAACCAAATGTCCATATGCAATGAATTCCTTTTTTTCCCAAGGGGCGCATCAAAGGAAATAAGTTAATCTATGCTTAAGTGGTTGTCTACAACACGGTGAAGTAACGAGATCATGAAAGACTTATCATATTCACAGCATAGCCCCACTTATCAATAATAGATAATCAGATGATGTTTTTTTAAAAGACATAAGCAGCTCATCACAGAACTTACCTTAATATTAGTGAAACAACGATAACAGAACTTAATTAACATAGGATAAGTTATACAAGAAAGATCATGACCACAAATAATGGAGACAGAGTAATACACTAATACAATGTCATCCAATATCCATATCGGTATGTTCATATGGAAAATCAAACCTGTTTGTGGATAGAGGTTCCCCTCTCAACCTCTGAAGGAGTCTTGCCCGTGCAAGAACCACACCTACGGGTAGTCTCTCGCTGCTACTCCCTCTAAGACTACTTCTCACGTTTTCTTCAGAATCCACGCTCTCACTTACGAAAGACCGCCGATAACTCCCATCAATTCTATCAGATGCACGCTCCTAACAACCACAAAATTCACTTTATTCAAATACTAACTAATAGCCCCAAACTCAACACACTAATATCAATTTTCCGCTCCTAATAATAATAATTATAATACAAATCTTCAGAAATTTCAATTGTAATTCGTGGAATAGCGCAGAAAGAAAAAGGAAATGTATAAACCGGGTGGTGGCGGAGGCGGCGGAGGTGGTAGTGACGGCGGAGAGAATCGGCGGCGTGGAGTTCGGTGTCGAGCCCTAGATCGAGAGCATTTCGTCCCAATCGATGCCTTCTGGTGTGGAATAGCTCCGAAGCGCTCGTCATACACTGCGAATCGCGATTCAGTGTTTGGTGGTTGCTGCGAATGACGCGGTGAGGTGAAGAGTTACGACTTACGAGAGATGGAGAGAAAAAGGAAAGGAAAAGAAAGAAAGAAAGATAGGTCAATGGCAACTACCAAGTTCCATGAAGAAGCGGAACACTGTCTGCGATTCTTCCCTAATCCAATCACTTTCTTCTTCTTTTTTCCGAGAAAGTTCGAAGAGGCAAAAATAAATTACTCAAAATGGAATGATGGATTAAATCAAGTAAAAAATAACATATATATAATGATTTTTGTGTAAGTTGTCATGGAACTTGTCAGGCACATAGATATTAGATTGTTAATGGATTTGGTGCGATTTGGAAAATGAAAATGAAGGATTAAATTAAACACATATTAGAATTAAACGTATATTAAAGTAATGTTTATGTCAAAATTATTTTATAATTAAAGAAAAGATAAAGTTTATTTGTTTTCATATAAATTATATTTTTTTGTAAATTATTTTAAAGAAATTATATAACCAATTAAAAATGATTTGTAAATAAATTATAAATTATGTTCTTAAATTCTTTCAAACATTTATGTTATGAAATAAATTATGCGTAATTACGTAGTGCTACTAAGTAAACTATCTTTTGACTAACTTCTTAAGAAAAATGAGTTTTTTGTAACTCTTTTGGTGGCCCATTCTTTTTTTGGATACGTGGGAGTTTGGCGGCCCACTCTACTTGTTAATGACATGTGGATATGTAACCCAAAACAAAAAATGACTCGTGTATAACTTAGGTTCACTGGTTTAAATGATAACGCCAAAGTAGAAAATGAATGTTTTTTTTTTAATCATGATGTGAATTCTTTATTTATTTTTATGATTATTAATTTTTGTTAAAAAATTTAACTAATTAATTTTAATATAATCTTTTATTTCAATCACATTTTATCGTCCACGAGATTTGAAATAAATATATTACTTAAAGAGTCCAAATTTAAATATATTTGGATTAATGATATATTGATTTTAAATTTAAATTGATTATCATTTCAATTTAACTATCGGATCACTTAATCACTGATTCAGTTAGTAAGTTTCTAATAAATTGACTAAACAAAGTATATAAATAAAATAAATATTTAATGTATATTAAGAACCTCCTTCCAATAACCTAGTTGGTGTCAATAGCTCCAATCACCTACTTCCAATATTTGCTATAGACCAAGTTTTTTTCTTTATAAGCTAATGCTTTGGCTACATTGTCTAAGGAAATGACCAAAGTATCATCTCGTTCATTTTCCACCAATGTCTTATCGACCACCCTTCCATAATTCCATTCATCCAAAAGCTGAGGTACAATATGATGACACGAAGGTTTGACACCTTCCAGTCTTGATACTTTCAAAAATGTCAATGTTTCTTTCGCGTGTATATATTTTCTTGGAATAAAACCACAGTACAAGAAGGATATTATGCCCTATGATTACACAATTTTGTAAATGGTAGTAACATCACGTATTTAAGTATTTAACTGATTGGTTTAGTTGCAAAATTAGAAATAAAGGGTGAACAACATAATGAATTCAGAAAGAAAGAAAAAAATGATTTATATATTTTTCAATGTAAAAAAATAAAAATAAAAGACGTCCCACGAAAATTACTATGGATGCAATTGAAATATTGACATTTTAATCAGACGGGAAAAAAAGAGAGGGATAAAGATAAATGTATTGTTTAGATAGATAGAAATTAAAATAAATGATACCATTATTTACATGAGTACAATAATAGTATAAAATAAAATAAAAAATTGCATATAATTTTTTAATGAAAAAATATTTTTACTTAACAAAATCTTATAATCTTAGCCTTTTATAATTATCTTTTATCTTATAAATAATATTATTTTTTACATCCAAAATAATTAAATTAGACTTATCTAAATAGCTTATTTTAATTTTGCTATACATATAAAATAATTTAATCTAAAACAATACATATAAAATAATTTTGTCTAAAGACACTTTTTACGCACAAATATAACATCTGATTTTTTTTATTTGTTTTTATATTGCCAAGTTTTAAAAAAAGCTAGTTGGATCTTCTCCCTCAACACAAATCTAGCCATTAAGGCAGGATTTTTTATTTATTTTTTAAATGGGTCTTGCTTTATAAACTTGTCTATATTGTTTATTTCTATGATAATGCAAACGGTAGATGTTGTTAATTTCTATTCCACATCTCTATTCTTTTTCTTTCATCCTTAATTCGTTTATTCTAGATAAACATGGTGTAAAGGATCAAATTCCAACCATGAACACCCTTAGATCACAAGGATAAGATTCTAGATTTTGCAATATCATTTCACTATAGACAGCCTTTATCAGTCTTAATACTTTTTAATTTCAATGCAATTGAATCAATATTCCTTCCTATTTCAGTCAAAAACAGGAGAAATTCTTCTAAACCCCTGCATGTAGAGAAAAAATTGCCTGACATGACCTTTACGAAATGACAATGCAATTTCGAATATTTTAGAATGCTTTAAACAACACATGACTTTATTTATGTGTGGCTATCTAGATTTTCTATAAGGTATATTTGTTTGAATATGTCAAAAAGATAAAAGCTTTGTTTGAGTAAGTGAAAATTATGTACGGAAGTATAAATAGTGTTACCTAATAAATAAATAAAATTCCTTGACAAGGAGCAAACCATATCAATCAATTACAAGATTGGCTGTGTTGCTTTTATTATCATTTTTAATATTGATAAATCTTCTTTTGTACTCAATTGAGATAGAACTTGTGCTTTGATTGTTTATTAATAAATTAACTTGGCCTATAAAAAAATATTAATACATTGTTTATAAATATTACTTTTTATTTTTCGTTGATTAGTTATGTCTAAATATCATTTCATATTTTTCCTTCGGGACATCCTATAAATATTATTTTTTTGATAAGGTAGAAATACAAGGTGGCAGAAAACAAAAGTCTATTTTAAAAGTCTATCAACGGGTGTATATCATCTTAGTTTAAAAAGATACTTATGAATTTTAAAGATTATGTAGGAATATTATGATTTATCATATATTTTTTATAAATTTTATGATAATTTGAATTTTAATTACTTTATATTATAAGAATTTAAAAAATTTGAAAATATTTTATAAATTTATAAAATTTGAAAGGATTCTGTGAATTTATAAAAACACATTTAAAATTATAAGAGTTAGTAAAAAAATAATTAAAAAATGTTGAGGTTTGAATAAAAAAACTAAAATCAATATAATTTTTTAATAGCTAAATTGATTCTAAGTTTATGTCTTCCTATATTAATCCTTCTTGCAATAACATATTCAAATTCTCACTTTTGAATTTGAATAGTAGATTTAAAATTATATGTTGATTTTCTGATTGTTTTTAATTACTATAATTATTTCATAATAAATCCAATAAAATGTTTAAATGAGGTGCAATAATAAATATATACTAGAAGGAAGTGGTGAGGATCAAAAATTTGAAAGAGAGTTACCAAGTTACATAGATGACAAAATTAAGGATAATAGTCATGAAAATATTATATCAATCAGGTGATAGATATATTTAGTATAAGAAAAACATGACTAATCTCAGGACATGAGACAAACATTAATTTAATTTAGAAAATAAATGAAAAAGTGTAAAGGAAAAAAATATATTTGACATTTTTTTCCAAAAGATTAGGAGAAACATATATGACATACATATCTATTAAAGAGGGAAGATGATATGTATAATGAGAAAAAAGAAAGTCTGATAATCAATAAAGAAGAAAGAAGAAAATATAACAAAATCTAAAGGATTTGTGTGAGATTGTTTAATAGATGTTTTATATTAAAAAGTTTGATAAAATCCATTGAAATCTTTGATAAAATACAATCCATCAAAATTTGTATATTTTTTAATATCAAAAAACTTTTTTATAAGTTACAAAAAATCTTAATTAAATATCACAAGATTTTGTTGTCCTTCTTAAAAAAATCTTAAAAATCTTAATTGAATACCATAAGAATTATTTATATTATTTAAAATTTTAATTGAATATAAAAAAATATATAAAAAAATCTTTTAAAATCATTTGAAATCCTAATCCAATAAACTCTAAGAAACTATTAAATTTTACTTGTAAATTTTTATAAAAGATTATAACATTTTTTAAATTGGAAAGAAATAACCTCTGTTTTTCTAATTTATTAAAGAAAAAAAAATTATTAGAGTGAGTATGAGTGACCAAAATGGTAATAATCGCATGCAATAAAATATTTTATATTTAAAATTTTATTTCTCAAATAACTATCACAACTCCTATTTTATTTAGCTTTTCCTGTCGTCAGAGGGAAAAAAGTTTCTGAGAAAAATGTTGAATTTCAACTCTTAGCTATAGCTTGATTGTGTGAAATAGAAGAGAAGTGAAAAAAATTGTGAAAAAATATTTAAATTAAAGTAGTATGTTATAAATATGAGACTCACATAAAATTAAAAAAAAATCTTTTCAAGTTAAAACTAGTTTATTTTTTCAAAAGAAGAATTACTAAATATTAGTCGATGCCTCCAAACATATGGCTTATTTGATAAATAATTTTTTAGGTTATTACGATATTAAGATAAAATATTTATCAATTTTATTAATGATTAATTTATGTTGAAAAAATCTGATTTATAACTTTTAATAAATCTCTAATTTCAATCACGCTTTTTTATTTATAAGACGCAATATCTTATTTAGGATATCTAATCAGTTATACTTAGATCAATAAGTAATTGGTTAAACAAGTTTTTTTTTTATGAAAACAATTGAAATTAGGAGAAATAATATTTTACAAACATGAGTAGAGGTCTGTATGGGAATGACCGTTTTCTTGCCACATAGGGCCCGCCCGAAAAATAAAATAAGAGCTTACAGAAATAAATTATCTCTGGCCTATGTGCTTCTTAGCTTCTCTTTCGATCCACCCAGAGAGATACACACATGGATAGCATCGTAATTACATGGGACATAAACGACTGTTACTGTCTAAATGGGCACAGATGCGGCATTAAGATAGTAGGGGCAATGAGTTAATCATCTCTTTTTAACAATGATATCTCGTTTTTTCTATGCCGTTGCAACTCAAAGAATATATGTAATTATTGTAAATCTTTTACAAGAGTTACATATATTCTATCAGTTGTTGTTATCATACTGTCAAATAACATTAGAATTTGAAGAAACATCTGAGTTAGGCATAAATTCTTTCATGATTGAAAATTCTTTGTCCCTGTTACTTTAGACTTGATTTATATTCGACTCAGACTGAAAAACAAACTCCAAATGTAACGGTTGAACAAAAAGTTTAAGCTGCACCACAAACTAGGCTTTCATATGATTCCCTTAGGAAAACTTGAAAATACTGTCCAACCTATTTATAACACAAAAGTTAGTGATGTAAAATTAGAATCACATCCAAATGCGACATGAACTTTTAGTGATTAATATTGGCTCCTTTATTAGGTGGTTGTAACTATGGACGTACTCCGTAACTGTACCAATAGCAACAGAAAAAGCAAAGAGACTAAGCACGCACGTTTAATAAACTTTTGATACAGATAGCTCAATAAACTTGTTATGATACAGATAGTCATTATGCGTGCTTAAAAAGTCACAACTCAGTTGCGCCTTCAACCGAGAGAAATTATTACATGGTCCAAGATTACACTAATCTTTATATAATATTCATATATTTTCTAATGTAAGAAAACTAGTTAATAAAATGTCACACAAATATTAGTCAGGACCATATGATTCCGGATTATGTAGTAATTGTTGTGAAACATATATTATGGTTAGTGTCCGGGGTTGTCAACACCATCAACATTTCTGAACCAATAAGTTTGGTTTAAACGAGCTGCATCCTCTGGAACATCATCCATCACCCACTCATGCCCTTTTGGGAAGTAAATTCCTGTGCGTGGGTGTGGGATCCAGCAACCTGAATCCTCAATCTTCTCACCACTCTTTGAAACTCCTCCAGAGCTTTCTGCAGGTTGGGCAGTGCCTGAGAATTTGCTGAGTCCACTCTTGGCTCTCTTAGCTCCCCTGCATGACCTTGATAACACATTTGCCATATGTTAAGAGTTTGATATCTGAAAAGGGTTCTGGCTATCAATTAAAGATTTTCTCCATTCATTAATTAGCATTCAAATGGACAAACATATCATGGTAAAGAAATAGTGATTCAATACAAATTTACTCTAAATGGTGGTTGATCACTCAAGATTTTCGACGGAGATTTGTTATCAGCAAAACTGATGAACGTTTGATACCAATAACTTGATAACAAACGAAACAGAAAAACAAATATACTCTATGGATATTTCAAGTAACAACAACTTAGTAATGCCTTTGAATTGATCATTGAGGGAATTATTAATGATAACTTACCCGAGAAGCGACAAGCTTGCTTTGGTGATGCCTCCTCTAACCATTCGCTGCAACAAACAGAATCAATCGGAAAGGTAGTAGTATTATTAATATGTGAATTATTGCAGTACGTGATGGTACAACACTAATGTCTCAAACCACCTAATGCTTCCGCTTTTCAAAGCCTCAAGACCTTATGATGGGTATTTATAACAATAGTAGTAGTCTAGTACAGCAAGTAGGGAAAGGATCCAATGGAGAATAAGTTCTATTGCACGTGAGGCACAAAACCAGACCTTTTGGATGTGAAAGGCTAAAAGCTTTGTTTGTGCAATTGTGCTATGGAAATGAATCCGCGGTTATAAAACCTTGCTTTAGATACGAAATGTTTCTAGAAATGGGAGACAATATAATAAATTGTACAAGTTTTCTTCCAATTATTTTATTTCCTATCTGTAGGACGATATGGAATTCGATGTTGTACTTCAAACATGTTAATAAATTGCTAGTGTTTGCTATTGTTCCATTTTGGCCTGTTTGTTTAAGTTTCTTTTTCTTTCATTTATTTTATAGATAAAATAAGGAATCTTTTATTTTTTTTTAATGTGTTTGTCTAAATTTCTTTATTTGAAAGAAGCAGATTTTTTTTTTACTTTTTGAAGGCTTTTATATGCTTTTTACAATTTTTTTTTTAAATTTAAACAAAATAGCCCTAAATCGGTCGTTGGAAGGATCCATCCTATCTTGTGTGGAATCCGTGTGCGAATAAATGCTATGGAGTCTCGTGTTTAATTGTTTTTTTTTTTTTAGCTCAAACAATTTAACACCATCAATAAGTTAAGTGTGTGCTTAAAAGAATGAAAAATGTTTACCGGTACTCTCTAAGACATTGATTAAAAAGTAATTTTTTTATTAAAATGTGTAAAATTATACTATTTAATTTTTTTATGTTCTTTTATCTATACAATAAATATTTTATTCTTTTAGTTATTTAATCAATATCTTTAAGATACTGATTAACAAGGAGGGAAGATCCACGGCAGTAAAATGAAGCAATATTTAGAGCTGTAAATTGCTGATCAGTTTAATATTATAAATATGCACTTAATCTCACCAGATTTTTTTATACACACCTACATTTATTTTATTTTATTTATTTTATTATGTTTTCTATTTATTTTTTAACAACACGTCATGAGAATAGAAAGGAATATTGAAAGAAGTATGTTATAATAACTGAAGGCATTTAAAGTATTCATCCAATTTTATATATCAATGTTTTTTTCCTAGAATGAGTATAGTTTTTGTTGTTCTTTTTTATCCTTTAGAAGCGTTTAACACTTGTGATTATGTTATATTATATACAACAAAACAACGACTCGTTGGTTTATCACAACAACACGTTTAAGTTACCAATGTGAGACATGTTGCAAAAGTGAGTTTTTGTTTTTACATAATTGAACATATACATATTTTTTTAACATCAGTTTTATACAAATAAATAATCTGAACATAAATAAAGTTATTTAAATTGTATTTTTAAGCTTTTTATATTTTGAACAATATTAGTAAGCATCACTCGGAGTAAAACAACATAAAATAAAGTAATTAACATTAATATGATGAAAATCGGGGTCGTTCATTTTCTTAGGGAACTATTAATGAAATGCTTTGGGAGAAGAAGACAAATGAAAGAAATAGAGAAGCAAGTTATCTCTCTCTCTCTCACGAATATAATGTGTGTTTGATCCTGAAGTAAAGCATATAAGGGAGCAGATATTGTTCACTCCCGGCTTGAATGAAATTAGGAATCGCAAGCAAAACTATATTTACCCTTTGCATGAGAATATGATTGCCCCAACTTCTTTTATACAATCAATAATAATTTTTTGAAAATGAAATTCAAAATTCAAAATTATAAATAAACAAAAGTTGTATAATTATACATATTAAATGTTATAACCATGAAAGGAACCAACAAACTGGTGATAATTTGTCTCCTTTTGCAGTTAAAAAAAAACTTGTGTTGTTTAACTAATTTGTCGAGATTTGAATTCTAACTTTTTAAGTATGGAATATATTATATTGGAAATAAAATATTTATTTATGTATATTTATAGTCTTTGATAAAAATAAATCACTATTTTATAATAAATATTTTGATAATAAAAAACATAAAAGCAGACAAAGTACTAATTACAAAATAACTAATTATTTAAATAGGTGAATTGATTAGTATATAACTTATAAAAGAAAGCACTTACCAAAGAAGATGACATTTAAAAGCAATAAAAATACTAAATATAACACTAGGCCTGAGATACAGAACAAGTTATAATAATTATTTGTGAAATAAAAAATAATATAAAAATATCGGCTTCAGCCCAATGGTTAAGATAGTAAAAGGAAAATAGCTTTTATTCAAATGCCAAAAAAAGCTATCATATGATTTTTTTAATACAATCTTTAATCTTTTAATTTTTAATCTGTCGATACTACTAAGTCAGGCAATAGCCACGGGCTAATAAGACCCATAAATATTATATGCTTTCAATTAAGCTCTCTTTATATAAATATTTATTATTATAAATTATAATTATAATATAATAGATATTTATAATTATTTATCATAAATATAAAATATAATTTATATGTTTACAAATATTTATTATTATAAATTGTAGCTATATAAAATAAATATTTATTTTGCACAATCACAAAAAATAAATAAAATATTTTACTTATTGATTTTTTAGGTTAATGTTATTTTGTTATATGAAGTTTTAAATATTGAATTTTAGTTTTTTTTATGTTTTTTTAAACTTTTATTTTTGGTATTTATTTTCGTTTTCGGTTAGACCCAAATCCAATGAGGCAAGCGCAGGGAATGGAGAATAAAAAACCCATAAACCCCAAATCTTTTGCGATTTCTCGCTCCAGATCTAAACAATAGCAGGCTCGCACCAGCGTCTGGAGAAAAATGAAACTTCCATCGCGAGAAGTTGCGACCTAGCACAAAGCTTCCCAAACGCATCCATGCGCACAATTTGAACGCCTCTCACGGTGTCTAACGACGACGACGACGATCCCATCCAGAACCTTCTAGAACCTCTCGGCATGGGACGGGATCGTGAGATTCCTCATCGTGGTCACGTCGAAGCCTCGGCTGGGACGACACCGCCGAGTTCCGCCCTAACGGCGAGATGACGGAGGTGTAACAATCGCACCTGCCAACCCGCTTAGTTCCCTGTCCGAGTTTACTCGACGCCGAAGGAATGGAATGGGATTGTAGATCTTGATCTTAGACCATCGGAGATTGGTCCTTCTGTGTCCATGTTACTATTCTAATTATTGATTTTTACCTTGCTTTAATGTTCTTGTTTCAAAAGAGCTTCGGAAAATGTTGAAGGAGATATAACGCTTGAAAGTTGAAACCAAGTGCTAATTCGAATTTTGATTCATCTTATTTATAATATAAATTATGTTAGGAGGAGAAGTGCTTAAGGTTCCCGTTCCACAAAGATTTGTCATTTGTTTGTTGACGGAAACAACTTTGATATTTTTGTTGTGGTTTATTTTTTTAAAATAAAATAATATAGTTACTGTGTTAATTTGATTATTTTTAAATTTAAATGTTAATGGGATATAAAGTTGTAATAAGAGAATTGAAGAAAATATCAAAAATGAAATTTTTGTAAATATAAAAGAACCAAAATTGAACATATTAAATTAGAATTTTTAAAATTTATTTTAACATAAAAAATCTTGTAAATGTTTGAAAATACAGTGATTTTTAAGATTTTTTTAAAAAACTTTTATGATTTGAATTTTATAATTTACATTTTAATAAAATTTGAAAAAAACTTTATGGATTTATAAAATTTTAAATTACTTTAAATTTTTAGAAAACAAGATCAATAAAAGATAATTGATAAACTGTAAAAAAAAATAATTCATAAAAAAAAGTTATATTCTGCAACTTTAATTCATGAATTTAGCATCGTCTGGTGCCACAGTTGCTTGTACGGTTTGAATTTGATTTCACCAATTATGACATACTGTAGTTGCTAATATTTCCTTTCATGAATTGCAGTTGGATATTGGAGCCAGTAAAATTAATATAGTTATTATTTTCTTCATAATCATAATCAATAATAATCAATCATAAGTTACATCCAGAGTAAACATAACCTTTATATAAAGCGAGAATCCGAATGCAGTAATAACCTTCTGATGTATATTATTGTCAAATGCAGGCTTGTTAGTTCTGGGGCTTTTGGACATCAATAATTGTGATTTGATAAGAATTTTAGATATGAAAAATTAAGCAACAACTTTGTAACTTTAGAAAGGATATGTACCTAGAGGCTAGAGACCTATACAAATTATACAAATTGCATAAGAAAAGACATGCACGGGAAGAATAGAAAACAGATTCTTTTTTGAGGTTCAGAATGAGAGAATTGCAAAAACCAATTTGGTGATCTGTTGGCATTTATGATAATTAGGGCTGTGCAAAAATCGATTATTCGGAAAAAAATCAAATCGAACTTATTTCCAAATTGATTTAATAAGTTTAGTTTTTAATTCGAATTTGTGAATTGGTTTCTTATATGATTTGAAATCGAACTGATTTTAGAAAATTAATTCTAAATCTGTTCTAAACTAAATTAGTTTCAAACTAGTTTATAACTATTTTAGAGTTGAATCGATTTTGAATTGGTTTCAAACTAGTTTAAAACTGTTTTCAAAGCTGGATTCATTTTGAATTGATTTTCAAATTTTATTTTGTTTTTTTAAAAAATGATTTTCAAATTACTTTTCCATGTGTAAAGCAAACTAAACTAGTTCATCTTATAAATAACAACTAAAAATGAATTTTTATCATGTTTTAGGTTTGTACTCTTATTTGTAATGGTTCTGTTAGTTGAAGTTTATATGTGCTTTTTTTTTTTTAAGATTTTGAGCCTTATTTGAAGAAAGGTATCTGAGTTTGTTTTCTCTAGTGTGATGTATTTGCACATTTATTGTCAACTAAGAGAGCACTAAATCATAATTAGATTCTAAACAAACCAATAAATGCTTTTATACTCCATATCATTAGTTTACAAATTTGGTTGCTTCTAGATATAGTGATTAATCTTCAATTAATTCACATTTTCTACATGTTGCACAAATTATGAGTTCATCATACCCAAGTTGTTGGACTAATCAAATCCATTATAACAATACCCAAACCTACGAGGAAGAAAATGGTGGGTAGGGTTGTGTAAAAAAATTCATATCCATAAAATAATCCATATCTAATCCACTATAAATCCATTTAAATGGATTAGTTTTATATCCAAATTAAGTTGTTAGGATTTTAAATCCAATCCAATTAATTGGATATTGATTAAATATTTGTTTGAATTTTTAAATCTAATACAATTTTTTGGACAATGACAGTTAGGTTTTTTTGGCCAACTTTGTTATGAGTCATTTTTTGGTCGTCTAGAATTATTTTGGTCGACGTCAACTAATGATGCTTTTAAGCCGTTATCGGTTGAGCCTATTTTTTTGTTAATGCTGATAAAGTATTTTTAGCCAACATTGATAGGGATTCTTTTTTGGCCGATGACATCCAAATTTTGACCAACATCAAATGAGACTATTTTTTGGGGGACATCAGCTAGGTTTTTTTGTCGATATCTGTTGAGATTATTTTTTTATTTACGCCAAGTATGTTTTTCACTCGATGTCGGCTACAATTTTTTTGGTTGACGTCAGACGAGACTATTTTTTGGTCGACATCTGCCAAAAAAAACCTAGTTAACGTCGGCCAAAATATTTCCCCAATTGACGTCGATTGAAAAAACCCTAGTTGATGTTAACAAAAAATATCCCTAACTAACGTCAACCAAAAGAAATAGTCATCGTTAATGTTGGCCAACAAATCATAGCTGTTGCCAACAAAAATATAGTTTCAACCAGCGTCAGCAAAAAAAACCTATCTAACGTCGACTAAAAAATAGTCTTGACGAATGTTGGGAAAAAAATATCAACGACCGGCATTGGCAAAAAAAAAAAACCCTTATTGATGTTAGCCACAAAAATCCTAACCAACGTTGACAAATAACTAGTCATGATCGATGTTGATCATAAAACCCCTAGTCATTGTTGGCAAAAAAATATCACCAACTAACATTGACTAAAAACCCTAGCCGACCTCAACCAAAAGTAATCCTACTTAGGATCGAGCAAAAACATCATTGAACAATGTTGACTGAAAATGTACTGATTGATGTTAGCAAAAAAAAAGAATTATGGTTGATGTCGATCTAAAAATGTCTACACCAATATCTGTTGAAATTGTCCTGGTAGGGATAGGCCAAAAATATAATAACTAAGATCGATCAAAAATAGCCTTGAGCCCTTGACTAAGGTCAGTTAAAATAGCTCTTAAATAAATAGGTACTAAGTTTTTACTTTTTAATATTTAATAACTAAATTTTGAAAAAAAATAATTCTTATAACATTTAAGTAGATATAAATTAGATATGATCATATCCATTTAAATAAATTGGATCTTGAATCTAAATTATTTAAAAAATAAATAAATATAAATTTAAAATCTAATCCAATTAAATAGAGATGGATTGAATTCTGAAAAATCCAATCTATATCCATCCCAAATGGTGGAAACAAAGGAGAAGATGCATGTTGGATGAGGCAGGAGAGGGAATAGCCAATGAGGGACTCACGTGGAGAAAGCCTTCACTTATGTTGCAAAACTCACCCCAAGTAGGTTCGTTAAAATCGGGCCTAATTTTTTAAAAAAATCATACATTTAAATTTTGTAAGAAAGAAAAATAATAATTTTTTTCAAGCACCAAAAAAGAAACTTTGAATATTTTATTGAAATGAAAAATATATTTTAACCTAAAAAAATTAAATATATTTTTGATTTTGAAAATATGACATTTGTTTTTAATCTTTTTAAAATAATTTATGATTTTCAAGTCTATCATTTACGGAAATGCATTAGATGAGATTCTTATTTTTTTTAAAGTCTCATTTAAATCTTTTATTTATGAAAATAAGTGTTATATATGACATATTTTTATAAACAAACTACTTACATTGAGTCATTTATAAACATTAAATATAAAAGACATTTCGCATCGTGACACACGATCAATTACAAAATGTGGACATATTTTCCGACTAAGAATTCAAAACTTTGTTAATTACTAATGATTTTTTTATGCAGAATTACTAAGTCTTTCTAACTTAACTGATTGAGCAAATTGTGTGACTCACATTGAGTTATTGCAAATTTCTTAGATTTGATTCATATAAATTAAAAAAAAAACTTTGTTGACCAGTCACCACATTGAAGAAAAGCTTTTTTTTGGTAACTAAATAATTTGTTATGTCTCATGTAGTTGTTCATATAGCTAAATAATAATTTAATGTCTCCACAGATTGAAACATAAAACAAAAAGAAGCTCCCGCCATTGTCGCATTTGGTGATAAGTTCCGTAGAAACAGAGACCCGCTACCAAATCCCAAAAGCCAAAATCTTTGATCTTCACTTCCCAATCTGTTTGTTGCATAATCGCTGGAGGAGAGAGAGCATAGAGAGAAAACAAATACAAAAGGGAAAATAAAAAAATTGCATTGTTTCTTTCTCCAACGAGAAACGATGAAAGGCAAAGTGAAGAGCTCCAAACTGAAGTTGGGTGTACCTACATTGTTCATCCTTTGCGCCCTTTTCTTCTTTGTTGGCTTCTTTGTATCTCCGCTCCTCTTTCGGGTTTCTAAATTGCTTTTTTTCTTGGTTCTTTCACTTTCATTGTTCTAGCTCATTACTCATTAGAAATGAATGATTGCAGGATTTGGATGACGTGGGACCACGCTCTAGAATACTCCAAGAATCGGTGAATAAAGAATACAAACCTCTTGAACATGGTGAATCCGGGGAACCCTTTGTTGATTCAATCCCATCTCAGGTGAATTCTCTCCCTTTTTTTCTTTTTCTTTTTTCTCTTTTTGTTACTTTCCTGTGTGGTTGGATCAATGAGTTTTAATCGGTTCCAAATCTGATGTTTATTATCTGATGACTCAAATGTGGTCATATTTACTTGGATTAAGGTATTGATAGTCCTTTGTAGGGTAATGCTTAATTTGGTATGATGTGAATCTTTCACTGAGATTTGGGTACAAAATTCATCTTTGACTTTAAGTGATGCATGGTATTTCACAATTCATATTTTTCTTTTGTTGAATAAAATTTGGTCATTAATAATTGATATTTTTGGGTGGTCATTAGTATCCTTTGTTTGTCAATTGTCCTGCACTTGTGTTATCATTAACAATTTAACAGTAACTCATCCGTTGTTGGAGGACCGGGATCACATATGATGCACTTCTTTTGGGGAAGGTTGAGTATTTTTTTCTTCCAAATATCTAATGCAAATAGGAAGATATGTTCATTGTGGTCCAACATGGGATCTTATAAGTTTGCAAATGTGAGAGATATTGGATCTGTGGAATATGATTTGCAATTGGTGGATACTTGGCGTGAGCAAGAACCAATAAAAGTAGATACATTTGATTAGTCAACTCAAGTAGCATTGGTTTAAAAATGGATAGCATCGGGTTGATATGAAGACTCCAAATAGGAATTGTTGTTTTTTTTAGTTAGAACTACTACTTATGATTTCTCCTTAATTTGTTTCAGTCTGACCCCGTACTTTTTTGCAGATTTTAAGTTGGAGACCACGGACGGTTTACTTTCCAAACTTCACAAGTGTGGAAGCATGCCAACAAATAATTGAAATGGCAAAGCCCAAACTTGAACCATCAAAACTGGCTTTGCGGAAAGGAGAAACTGCTGAGAGCACAAAAGACACCAGAACAAGGTACTTTAATGAGCAAGGTATTTAAAATCAATTTCACAAACGGTTACCTAGATACACACTTAGTTTCTGGTTTTGAAAGATAAAAAAAATGTTGTATATGTTAGAGCAGATAGTGATTGAAAATGATGGGAGAGACATTTGTGTTGCTGCTATATGTAGCTAATTTATAGCTGGCAACAGTTCAGGCACATTCGTCAGCGCATCAGAAGACAAATCTGGCATCTTAGACTTGGTTGAGAGGAAGATTGCTAAAGTTACAATGATTTCAAGGACCCATGGGGAAGTATAGCTCTTTTTAAATTATCTTTTATGACCTTCCACCACAGTGTAAGTGTTCACGTATGAGTAATGCACAAATGCTGTCACTATTTTGCAGATATTCAATATATTGAAGTATGAGGTTGGCCAGAAATATGATTCTCATTATGATGCGTTCAACCCAGATGAATACGGCTCTGTTGAGAGCCAAAGGGTATATTAAATTATTAACAAGTACAACTTATCAAACACTTTCTTTGTATATTTTAACAGGAACATGTAGCATAGTTTAGTAGATTTACCATGTCATTTCAACATTTCCTTTGTATGCCAGATCTCTGTATGAGATAAGTTTTCATCCAAAATGGTTCATTTCGGTACCAATTTGTGGAATTTTCTTAGTAGCTTTATCTTGATATTTCATTCTTTTCTTGATGTGTCTTTGCTTGTTTATCGTGCAGATTGCTTCCTTCTTGTTATACCTATCAAATGTAGAAGCGGGAGGAGAAACAATGTTCCCTTATGAGGTATAGATTAGAGACTTTACTGTCTTTTGTCTGATACTTTACACCGTGAATCTTGATGCGTGTAAGTAGTCATTTAAGTATTCCAATTTGCAGGGTGGTTTGAATATTGATAGGGGTTATGATTACCAAAAATGCATTGGTTTGAAGGTGAAGCCACGACAGGGCGATGGACTTTTATTTTATTCATTGTTACCAAACGGGAAAATTGATAAGGTAATCTTTCATTTTCAAATAGAAATTTTCATTTAAGCAAAAGGGAAAGAAAATACATGCAAAAACAGAGAAAAATGTAACATTCAGAACTTCGTGCAAAGTGGTCATTTTTGGAACAAGCCATTTCATTTGTCACTCCACTTTCGTTTTTTTATTTATAAATATTTCTGCAGACTTCTCTTCATGGAAGTTGCCCAGTGATTAAGGGGGAGAAATGGGTCGCAACGAAGTGGATTGATGATAGAGAGCAACACTACTAGTTTTCTTTCTAAGGAGTCTCCAATTATATGATCATATTTATCCAAAATGCAGATATGCTGCCTTTGTATATGTATCGGTGGCTACTGGCTACTAAGTTTTCAATTTTATGAAAACTTATACGCCCAAATGACCAAGCTCGTATAGTTTTTCGATATTTAGTTTTTTACAATACCCCAAATTAGGCGTTAGTGAATCATTACACGCAAATAATTAGCTATGAACTGACATTTTTATATAAATAAATGTTTATGGATATAAATACAATTTTGCAATAATTTATGTTTTCATCTTTGTTCAACGAAACTCATATTTATGGTGATATGTAAATCTGTTCGAAGAAGTATTGAATTAAAAATGAACTCGAAATGCTAAGTGTAGCTGAATCGGCACTAAGTTGACGGTTTAAACTGTGGTTTGACGACATAATGGGGATCTTCGTTTTCATTTTTAGTGGCTAAATTCCAATAATATATTACTCCATTATCCAAATAAAAGTCACATTACTACAAACTCACATTCGTTTATCATTAATTCTATAAACACATGTTCAGACATGTACTCAATTGGATAAGATTAGGATTACATATTTATAATTCAGGTGAATATTAGGATGAAGCAGCGAGCTTATCTATATTTTATATATTTATAAAAACTGCCCAACTTGCTACCCCATGTCAACAGCTGGACAATACAAAATTATTTTTTTATTTTTATTTCTCTTTTTTATTTTGTTTTTCTTAATTTGATTTTCTAAAAATTCTGTAAGGCATGTGCCCACAACTAGTTTATCTAATAACTCTTAAACACTTCCAAATTTCAGAGTCATTATACTCGATCACTTTATAAGTTTTAGTTTATTTTAAAGTTTTATACAAAATATAAATATATTCTTTTATGAAATTTGTTAACGAACATAATTTTATTTTTAGTATGAGTGCATTAATAAATTATTTATTATGTATTTTAAGAAATTTTTTAATTATAACTTACTAACACGCGTATTAAAAAAACATGAGGGTGTAGTTAGCACATGCTAGTAGCCTAGTAGCAGGGATATATCCAAAAAGATATCAAAAGGGGATTGAATATTTTTTATACAATTATTTAAATATATAATTTTTAATAAATAATTATTTAATACAGTGAATAATAAGTTTAAATAAATAATTTGTTATTAATTATATATATAATCTACCACTAGAAGAAAATTTGACATATATCAATTCAAAAATATATTTTATTTTATTAGTTTTTTAAAATTTATTTTATTTCTTATATATACATAAAGGATACTAAGAATTAAGACATATCCTTGGATATGTGGATGCCTAGTAGAGTTTATTAAGACACTTATTTTTAATATGAATATATTAATAAGTTATATCATTAATATATTTTATCATCGTCTTTAGTTATAATTTATTAATACATTTATACTAAAAATTAGAGTGTGTAAGTTAACAAATCTTATTTTCTTAAAAGTATTCACGAAATAAAAAAGTATTGTGCTTCAATATTATTATAGTATTTTAAAATTACTATGTTTTGTTCTTAAATATAACAATTAGTTAACTAATTGAAACTTCTAAAAAAAAATTGAAAGAGAGTGGATGGGGGACAAAAGGTGAGTGAACTGAACGCAATGTCTTGCAGAGTGGGTAGGGGTCGTAGGAGAAACTTGTTCTTAAATATTTTTTAAGGGAACGTCTGTCACGCGCTACGTCGTCGTACGGAGGTGAAATGAAGAGTGAAGGACGCGTGTGGGGAGTGAAGGCAGAAAAAATAAAAATAAAAAAAGAAAAGAAAAAGAGAAAGTAGGAATAAGACGCGCCGTGAGTGCAGTCACATAGGAGCGAGTGAGCCAAGCGAGTCGGGTTGTTCTTCGATCCCATCCATAATTGAAATGTGTTTCCCCCAAATTTCAAAACCCTAGCTTTCCCACTCGCGTTTTCCCCACTCGCGCCTCGTGATCTCCCGCCCTTTAAGGTTTTTTTCCTCTTCTTCTTCTTCCCTCCCTTTCTTCAATTTTCTGCGATTTTTTTTGTAGCAAATAAATATTCATTATGCTCTGAATGTTGCGAAAGTGAAACTACTTACTGAAATACCATGTGGGTTTTGTAATTCCATCCACCTCAAACATATTTCTCACGTAAAAGTTTAAAATTCACTGGAAAAAAAATACTTTGTAGTCTAAGAAAAGGAGCGCCATTATAGTTAGAACCCAAAACTTAGAAACTTCATTAAAATGAGTAGTTATTATCAAACTCTACTTAAATCTTGGTTTGTTTTTCGTCGAACGATCATTTTGGGTACACTGATTAACAAGTTTTAAGTTTAGCTTCAGCAGTATCATTGCTATTTGTTTGAGCTAATTTCATACGGCTGCATGCTTTCTTTAGATTTACTGTTAGAGTGGCTTCCTTTTAGATTGTTTATTTAGTTGTGGCTTTTTGCATAATTGACTTGTGTCGACATTTTGATTTTCTGATGCCAACTGGGTAGAGTCTAGTAGAAAGGACTAGTTTCCCACAGTATGGAGAACAAGGTTCGAATATTTGTTGGGAGAGATATCTACATTAAGCGCATGACAGTGCCTCGAAAGTAATTGTTTCCAAAGGATAATACTTGTTCTCTGATTTAGCACAGTTCTTGGTTGGGCTGCCCAGATTTGGAAACATCTAGAACCTTGTGTTCTTAATTGTCAAAAGTCAATTGTTATTGGATAACTAACATCAGTCCTTGAATTGGGGGCTGTCCAACTTTAGAGTTATCATAAGTTACTCTACAATTTTATGTGTACATTTTTAAATTGCAAGGTGTGCACTTTTCTTCTTCTTCTTCATGAATCAATATTTGGATGACTACATTTGGCTGTTGCACTTATTATGACTTTTGTTGTATTTTTCAGTGACAGGCAGCACCCAAAGTGCAATTTATATTGTAGCAGGTATTCAGAAAGCAGTTCATTGTAGTTCAGTGAGTGAAAATATGGGTGATGCACTAAATGAAGTGCAGCACAGGGGTGGTGCACCTGCTGCTTCTCCCAAGAGGGACATTGCATTGCTTGAAGGAGACAAAGATTTTGAGCTGCACAA
Organism: Glycine latifolia; assembly: GCA_013407115.1. Lineage (NCBI taxonomy): Eukaryota > Viridiplantae > Streptophyta > Magnoliopsida > Fabales > Fabaceae > Glycine > Glycine latifolia. Next base: position 37,326,835 of record CM023950.1, on the reverse strand, counting down.
TGGCATTGAATTTGAATCCCATGAAGCAGCATATTCATTTTATCAGGAATATGCCAAATCTATGGGATTCACCACTTCAATAAAAAACAGCAGACGCTCAAAGAAAACAAAAGAATTTATTGATGCCAAGTTTGCATGCTCTAGGTATGGAGTTACACCTGAGTCTGAGAGTGGCAGCAGTCGAAGATCTAGTGTAAAGAAAACAGATTGCAAAGCTTGCATGCATGTGAAGAGAAAGCCAGATGGAAAGTGGATCATTCATGAATTTATAAAGGAACATAATCATGAACTTTTACCAGCTTTGGCATATCATTTTCGGATTCATAGAAATATGAAATTAGCTGAAAAGAATAATATTGATATCCTGCATGCTGTTAGTGAACGCACCAGAAAGATGTATGTTGAAATGTCTAGGCAATCTAGTGGCTGTCAAAACATTGGGTCTTTCTTGGGTGATATAAACTATCAGTTTGACAGAGGCCAGTATTTGGCTTTGGATGAGGGAGATGCCCAAGTTATGCTTGAGTATTTTAAGCATGTACAAAAGGAGAGTCCCAACTTCTTCTATTCTATAGATTTAAATGAAGAGCAGCGCTTAAGAAATCTATTTTGGATTGATGCAAAAAGTATCAATGATTATCTCAGCTTTAATGATGTAGTTTCATTTGATACCACTTACATAAAAAGCAATGACAAGCTGCCATTTGCACCTTTTGTTGGAGTGAACCACCACTCTCAACCTATATTGCTTGGATGTGCATTGCTTGCAGATGAGACTAAACCAACATTTGTTTGGTTAATGAAGACATGGCTTAGAGCTATGGGTGGGCAAGCTCCCAAAGTTATAATCACTGATCAAGACAAAGCCTTGAAGACTGCAATTGAAGAAGTCTTTCCAAATGTACGGCACTGTTTTTTCTCTTTGGCACATACTGGAGAGGATACCTGAAAATCTCTCTTTTGTGATAAAAAAGCATCAGAACTTTGTGCCAAAATTTAACAAGTGCATTTTTAAATCATGGACAGATGAACAGTTTGACATGCGATGGTGGAAAATGGTCACTAGATGTGAACTGCATGATGATATATGGTTTCAGTCATTGTATGAGGACCGGAAAAAGTGGGTGCCAACTTACATGGGGGATACCTTTTTAGCTGGAATGTCTACTCCTCAGCGCGCTGAAAGCATTAACTCTTTCTTTGACAAATATATTCATAAGAAAATTACTCTTAAAGAGTTTGTGAAACAATATGGGATAATTCTTCAGAATAGGTATGACGAGGAAGCCATTGCAGATTTTGATACATTGCACAAACAGCCAGCACTTAAATCTCCTTCACCTTGGGAAAAAACAAATGTCAACAGTTTATACACATGCAATATTTAAGAAATTTCAAGTGGAAGTTTTGGGTGTAGCTGGCTGTCAATCTAGGACAGAGGCTGGAGATGGCACTATTGCAAAATTTATAGTTCAAGATTATGAGAAGGGTGAAGAGTTTTTGGTAACTTGGAATGAGTTGAGCTCAGAGGTCTCTTGCTTTTGTCGATTGTTTGAATATAAAGGTTTCCTTTGCAGGCATGGATTGAGTGTTCTCCAACGTTGTGGTTGTTCAAGTGTTCCATCTCATTATATTTTGAAGAGGTGGACCAAAGATGCCAAAATTAAGGAATCGGTGGCAGATAGGACAAGGACACAAACTAGGGTGCAACGTTATAATGACTTGTGTAAACGAGCTATTGATTTGAGTGAAGAAGGATCATTATCTGAAGAGAATTACAATGTTGTTTTTCGTGCACTTGTTGATGCCTTGAAGAACTGTGTCCTTGTGAATAATGCTAATAACAATGGTGCAGAAACTAGCAGCAATGCCTATGGCCATCGTGAAGCAGAAGAAAACCAGGTTCCTCTTGCTTTGAAACTAAATAAAAAGAGGAATGCAGCTAGGAAAAGAAAGGTTCGTTCTAAGTTTTGTGGTTGATCGGCTTATTTATTAAGTTATCTGGCTTTCATGAAAATGAGGAAATTGATTGAGAATCTCTTTTATAGGCACAATTAGAGCAGGATGTTATACTTGTTGATGCTCAAGATACCCTGCAGCAAATGGTTTGTGTTACCTCTGTTTCAATCCTGATATATTTTACTTTTTACAAACCAGAATGCATTTAATACCTTGAGAATTGCATCACTATTTTCATGAATATCTACTTCATTATATCAAGACTGGAAAGTTCTATAGCCTATGCTTTCTGTAACTTGTGCTTTCATTCTTTTAGGATAATCTTAGCTCGGATGCAATAACCCTTAATGGATATTATGGTACCCAACAGAATGTGCAAGGGCTGGTATGTTATCCATGTTGACGAATAAATGCTTACATATATCCTGTATTTTTAGAGTTAATGCAGTGCTTAATAAAGTTGGTTTTTGTAGCAGGTACAGTTGAACTTAATGGAGCCACCTCAGGATGGTTATTATGTTAATCAACACAGCATGCAAGGCCTGGTAAATTGTCCTAATCATGATTATAATGAGCAGATATGATTGTGTTAAATAATTGTATTGGAACAGGACTATAAATTGATATCCATATCTTTTTAGGGTCCATTGAATTCTATGGGTCCAAGCCATGATGGGTTTTTTTGGAACACAGCAAGGCATTCATGGGCTGGTAGAGTAGTTTTAACTTTTTTTTTTCTATGAAATGTTGGGAAGTAAGATTACTTAACTAACTTTAACATGATGAAAAGTTTGCTAATTTATGTTGGATCATGTAGGGAGGGCAATTGGAATTTCGTCCAGCAACTACTTTTGGATATAGCCTTCATCAGGTTTGTGTATGAAATGGGCCATATACTAGCATATGAAGTATGAATAAAAGAATTTATGCTTGCTTGTCACTGTTTTAGCACATAACATTGTTTGCAGGATGAACCTGATCCCCAGTTTCATGGCAACAGTTCAAGAAATACTTAGAAGTTCTCCTCTCTGATGTGGTAGTTTCCTTAGAGGCTGTCAAGTTTTGTTTACCTCACATCTTGGCAACATTTCACCTTCCTATACTGTACATGGAAGTTGCCTGCCCATTGTAATCTAGGTTAGGTATATGAGCTCCAAAGTCTGTGTCTCCACTTGCCTTGCTTTCATTGTGGTGGCAGATCAAAATGAATTTATATGAATGAGTCAAAAACTATCTTGCTTTCTGCGTTGTCGTTTGTTTCTGGTGGCACAAAATTTGGGAATTAACTGTTCCCAAATTGTAGTGATAGAATGCCACCAAACCTGTGCTTGTATGCTGAGAAAGAAGATATTCAGTTTCACACATGTGAGATGCAGAAGTTGTGCTTGTGATCGGAACAAATACAAGAACACGACTTTTCATGGTAATTATAGGAGGTGTCCATTGGATCGATTTGTATAATCAGGTATACGTTCAGATAATGAAGCCGATGGAATAAACTTTTACATCATAGCTGACTAGTGACTAGATTACCGTCTAGAAATCTAATGTCATCGCAGATCCTTTTCTGAAGATCATTCTAGCTGTTGTAGTATTCATGTTGAATTTATAGTTGTGGCCAAAGTTGTGAAAACTGGTTTGGTCATTGACTCAGTCGACATAGTGGATCAGTGATTCAATCGGTGAATCAGTAATTAAATCGGTTTGACTTGATATATATTAAAAATTTAAAATTATATATAAGTATATAATTAACATTATTTGAGTAAGAAAAACTCATTCATACTCTAAAATTCTAAATAATTATTGATAATAATCCAAAATTTTTAAAAAAATCCAAAAAAAAATGAAAAAAAGAAAAAAATTGGGTCGGTCCGACCGGTCAGTTTTGGCCAGTTTTGATCGAGTAAATTGTATGACCGGTTCAATAGTAGAATCGGATCGATTATGACATTGATTCCTTGTCCAACTGGTCCGATTGACTGGTTCAAACCAATGTTCACAAGTATGATTGTGGCATATTAGTGTTATAAGTTTCTATATTTTTATAGAATCTTATTTTAATTATGATTTGTTAATATTTTTATATTTAATTTTATTTGAATAAATTTAAATTTGAATAATTAAAGAAATATTTTTTATTAGACAATTAATTAAGAAAATTGTGATATTCTTTTTTTATTTATAAGAATCGAAAATAAATATTAAAGAATATACAACAACTTAATCATACTCAATCAATTGTGATATATCTTTGTAAAAAAATATTAATTTGATATAAAAGTTATAAAATAAGTATCATGAGTTTTTCTTTTTCATCTTAAAAAAATAAAGAAACAAATCGGAGGGGAACGTTACACTTAATTATTGTTCAAGCAAATATGAGACACAATAATTGAGTAATAATGTAATACTATTATTTCTTTTAAAACCACCAAATATTGCAGCAAGTTGCCATGAATTTATTTGTAATAGTTATATCACAAATTCAGTTCGACGGGTAATTTGGGTACATTTGCTTCCGTTCTAAAACTAGAATAAAATAAATGCAATTATTTCTTTTCTTTTCAAAGTTTCCTACCACTATCAATTTGTTTTTCCGTGTTTAGCTGAATTTATAAAATAGAAAATAATATATAATTAAAATAATTTATACTATATAAATATTACATAATACTCATGAATATAATTATCAAATTAATTTAAATATAAATATAATGAAATATTTGTAAAAGAAAAAGGAAAAAATACTTAATAGTTTAAACGTCCGTTACAAGTTCCGGCAACGGCTAGTTTTTCATGTTCCATTTTCGCAACTAAAAGGAGGGTTTCACTCCGCGAAAACCAAACGGTACATTATCTTACTCTGTTTTGTTGAATCTGAAACTGAGTAGTTCTGTGAATCTGAGACAGAGAGTAAACACTAAACAGATGGATGTTGCGTGCAACTCTGGGTCAGAGAGTCGCTCCCCCGATGCCTCTGCTCCTCCTCTTCATTCACCTACCGCCTCCGTCAATTCCAAGATCGGAAAGGCAAGTATTCCGTGTTCCACTTTTAATTTTTTATTTTAATTTCAATCGTTTTTCGTCCTCGATTTCGATATTCAAATCGTTTGCCTTTTGTTTTTAAAATCTTCTGTTTGGTGCTTACTGATTCAAAACCCTAACCTGGCAAGCCACTGATTTACTAGTTCTTCTGTATGTGAAACCCTAATTATTGATGAAAACTAGTAATAGAGGAGGCCTAGTTGGTCTTAGAATTACTCAAGATCCAAGCAGAAACTTGCAATTTAGACTTGAGCAATTCCGGAGATGTGTGCTGTTTTAGATCTGTTTCCAATTTTGAAATTATTAAAAATTAAATCCAATTTTAGTTTTGAGTGTTGAGTTCAGTTTTAATTTTGAAATTTTAGAAGCTGTTGTAAGTTAAAAATAGATAAAATAATTGTTCAAAAAGTGTCAACAATGCTCCTTCTAAAAACCCCAAACCTCCCAAACACCCCATCCATGGCGGGAGCCACAGGCATAACCCTCCTCACCCTCTCCCTCTCTTCCTCTTCTTCCCTCACGTGCCTCTCTCTCATCCCCAAGCGCGTCCCACTCCCCAAACCCCTTCCCCTCTTCCGTCCCCTCTGCTCCGTTGCCGCTGCCACGCCGAAAATTTCTGTCGCGAAGCACTCGATCCTCCTCGAGAGGCTCCGGTCTCGACACCTTCGAGACGCCACGGAGGCCAGCCCCGAACTAAGGAAGAAGGCGAAAGTCACCGCCGCCCGAAGCGAAGGAGAAGAACATGGTAGCGAGTTGCAATGTATTAATCGATCGGATCTGGTGAAGGAGAGAGGTTAGTGGTGGTGCGGGTGACTGAATCTCATGAAGGGGAGAGAGAGACGAGCAACACAGTCAGAGAGAGAGTACTTGAGTTGAGGGAGAAGTGGGGGTTAGGATAAACCAACAACTAAGAGCATCTCCAATGGGAGATGCTTAAGGGGTTTCTTAGCCTAAGCACCCGTTCCTTGGGATTTCTCTCGCGTTGGAGCACAGTGACATGGAGGAACCTGTTTCTTCCGCGGAGGTTGGGTTCCTTGTATAAGGAACCGTTTCTTCCCAATTAAAAAACATTATTTTGGCGTGAAACCCCCTATTTCCGTTATTCCCAACCACATGCACATGAAATTCATGAATCAAGGGAGGAAGATGAACGAACAGTTGCAACAACAATAACCAATACTGACCTCCAGAAGAGAGGGGCGACCCCGACAGCCATGGCGACCCCGACGACGACCCGTTCCTTGTTGTTGTTCGCCTTTTTGAAGCAGAGAGAGGAAGGGAGAAGAGAAATGGACGCGGTTTGTGAGAGGAGAGGGTAGGGGCTGAGTGGAAGAGAGGAGAGGGTTGGGTTTTGTGAGAGGAGAAGGAAGAGAGGAGGAGAGGTTGAGGGACGCGTGAGTGGATTTGAGAGTGAAGGCTGTGGTTTCGTGAGAGAGATTGAGGCTGAGTGGTTTGAGAGTGAAGAGAGACTGGACGCGTGGAAGGGGGAGGGTTTTGGGAAACTTCTTGTGATGGACCAGAAGAAGGGACACGTGGATAGAAAGAAAATAAAAGAGCCGTTAGATAGAAATGAAAAAAAAAGAGCTGTTAGATAGAAATAAAAAAATGCAAAGTGGAAGAGAAGGTTAAAAGACAAAGTCTAACCATAAAATAAATGAAAAAAAGTGTAACCTTTAATGTAAAGAAAAGTTAACGTTAAGAAATAAATGCAAACAAAAAAAATTACAAATAACAAAATATATCCGTTAGAGGCACATAACGGTCAAATGAATGTTTGTTTATAAATATAGGTAATTTTTTCTTCTTCTTTGCACTGCAAGTTTCAAGTTTCATTTCTAATTTTTTGTGTTTCATTCTATCCTCAATCTTTTTTATTTTCTTTGAAATGGATCCCAATCAGTACAATTATCAAAGTGTCTACAATTATTTGCAAAATCAATCACCCCCTACCAGTGAAAATTTCACAAATCTACCACAATATGTTATGTATCCACCACCTCCACATACTAGTGAAAATTCGCAAAATCCACCTCAATATGTTATGTATCCACCACCTCCACACATGTGGTATATGCATCCTCCGTCTAATGTGGAGTCACCTACCGATGGTAGTTCTCAAACTCCACAAATTTGTAGTCAACCATCACCCCCCCACCAATCCAAACACGTGTTATAGACCTTCTCTATTCAATATTTCACCCCCTATCAATGAAGTTGAATCTACAATTGGTGTAGACAATATTCAACTAGACGAGGGCGATCACAATGATAGTGGGAAAAAATCACGTACAACATTCTCGGTGGCAGAAGATGTGATTCTCGTCCGATCGTGGCTCAATGTGTCAAAAGATTCAATAATCGGTGTCGACCAAACATCAAAGCAATATTGGTCAAGAATCACAAATGCGTACAACAATGACGATGTGCATGAAAGCGGGTTATTTTGTGAAAGAAGCTCGACGCAGTTGAAATATTGATGGAATAGGGTCCACCCAACAGTTCAAAAATTTAATGGGTGCTACAAACAAGCCGATAAACACAGGAGAAGTGACAGTTTAGAGAATGATTGCATGACTAATGCTCATTTTATTTACTCGCAGGATACAGGTAAAAAATTTGAGGTTGAGCATGCTTGGTTTTTGTTGAAAGATCAACCAAAATTCGATGCAGAATTTATGTCAAATACTTCAAAAAGAACAAAGGTTTCTGCAGATGGAAATTACTCATCGTCTTCTAACATAGAGACACCCATTGAAGCCGAAGAATATGATGAGTCATCACCAGTGTCTCGTCCAATGAGACAAAAAGCAGCAAAAAGAAAGAGCAAAGGAAAACAAGCTTATAGCAATATCGATTTATCTGGCATAGAAAGTGTAATGAGTGAAAAGAATGCAAACACATTAAAACTTATTCAGTTAAAGGAGGCACAAGAAAGACGTATGCAAGATCAGGAACGGCGCATGGAGTATGAAATCCTCATGAAGGATACATCCAACATGTCAGAAAGACAATGCGAAGACCATGAAAAATATTGTGACCATATTAGGAAGAAATTATTTAATTAAATTTTAGTCCTTATGTTTGAATTAGTTGTTTGTCAGTTACTTTGTATGCAATTATTAACAATGTAGGTCCTTGTTGTATGTTATATTGAAAATTTTCAAGCGAAACAAGCTGTTGGAAAATTTGCCGTTATAAAACTAGCCGTTGAAAACTAGCCGTTATAAAAGTAGCTGTTATAAAACAAGCCGTTGGAAACTAGCTGTTATAAAACTAGTCGTTGGAAACTAGCCGTTGAAAACTAGTCGTTAGAAGGTAGCCGTTATAAAACTAGCTGTTGGAAATGAAACTATATAAATGTCTAATGTTTGATCATTTTCACATGTTCTCACTCAATTTACGCAATATATCTCTCTCATTTCAAACACTTCAGATACCATATAATGGATCCAAACGTCGATTTAGATGAAGTTTTAGATCAAAAGATAAACGAGGAATTGGAAGACAACACCGATGAAGACCTCATTAGGTTGATACTTCAGAGCCAACAACAACTACATGGCAACACCGTCGGGCGTATGCAAAGAAGAGTGGTACATCGAAATCGTGAAGAAGGTCATGATCGATTGTTCAATGACTACTTCTCAGTAAATCCTGTGTACACAGAGAATCAGTTCCGACGAAAATTTCGCATGCGAAGGCATGTGTTTCTTCGTATTGTAGATGGGCTCAGCAATCATGATGAGTACTTTCAAGTGAGGTTCGATGCACTAGGTCGAAGAGGACTATCTCCATTACAAAAGTGCACAGCTGCACTTCGTATTTTGGCTTATGGCTCACCTGCTGACAGCGTGGATGAATATGTTCGAATTGGTGAAACAACTGCGGTGGAATGCTTGGAGCGATTTGTATTAGGCATTTGCACCATATTTGGGAATGAGTACTTGAGGAGACCAAGTAACGAAGACACCGAACGACTACCACAAGTGGGAGCAGCACGTGGATTTCCAGGTATGTTAGGTTCTATTGATTGCATGCACTGGGAATGGAAAAATTGTCCTGTTGCATGGAAAGGTCAATTTTGTCGAGGTGATCATCGCAACATAACAATCATTCTTAAAGCCGTTGCATCACAAGACTTGTGGATTTGACATGCATTTTTTGGCACCGCGGGTTCAAATAATGACATTACTGTGTTAAATGGATTTAATGTGTTTGATGAAGTTTTGTCGGCACGTGCTCCCACAGTGAATAGAACCCAATATAATATGGGATACTATTTAGCCGATGGTATTTATCCAGACTTTGCTACATTTGTGAAGACCATCTCAATGCCACAAGGAGAAAAGCGAAAATTATTTGCTCAACGGCAAGCATCGGCAAGAAAAGATGTAGAACGGGCGTTCGGAGTGCTCCAATCTCGATTCGCAATTATACGTGGTCCGTCACGTTTTTGGGATATTGCTAAAATGAAGAATATCATCTATGCATGCATCATATTGCATAACATGATTGTCGAGGACGAACGTGACACATATCAAAGTAATATTGATCACGATAATGTAGGTAACAACACGTCAACATTCGAAGTATCTTTAGGTGCTCACCCTAGTATCAGATCAACATACCTTCAAAGGAAAGCAGAGGTTCACGACAAACAAAAACACCGACAACTCCAAGCAGATTTAGTTAAGCATATTTGGGAATGTTTCGGAAACGAAAATAACAATAACTAAATTGATGTAATTTTTTTTTTCAAGGTCTTGGTTTTTTATTTATTTCGATGTTATTGTGTTTAATTATTTATTATTATGTAAAATTTTATTTTATATTATTACTCATTTCTTTTTATTTATATTTATGAAAATTGAAAAAATGTTAAGTTTTATTAAAAAAATATAAATACGTGGATTTTTTGAGTTCTTTATGATTTCTTGCATTGGAGCAAAATATTAAGTGAGTTCCTTAGGAGTGACATGACACTGTAGGAACCACAAAAAGTACTGCGGGGGCCAAAAAAATTGGTTAAGAAGCCCATTGGAGATGTTCTAAAACCCACCCTATTTTTATTGTTTTTGAAATAAGTTGAAATCTATTTTGAAAAGAAGAAAAAAATTAACTCACAATCATTTTAGTCGAAGACGTTTCAGTTTTCAAATTGTATTTTAAAATTGAAAATCGCAAACTCACAACCACCCCGAATGGGGCCTAAGATGTTATAAGGACGTGAATCAACGAACCCTAGGGTCTGACAATATATTACAAATTCATGTAACAAATAACAATTGTATTAAGCAGGATTCACGCTGTATAATCCAAAATCACATTGAAATACCAACTAAACATGAATTTGGATACCGTTCACGGTTCGGGTCAACTCATGACCCAGTCTATGACCCAATTCAATTATATTAAGTTGAATTTTTAAGTTTTTTATTAAATCCGACCAAACTGAATTAAGATCTGATCATATACTATTGGGAATAAGTTATATATATTTTTAATCAGACCTGACTTAACTCATATTATATAATTAAATTTATTATTATATATAAATGAATTATTAAATACAATACACATTAATTTTTAGTTTACATAATTTATTAAAATTTTAAATTAAATCACTCATGAATTTTTTTTCTTTTTTAAGTTGTTTCTATCTATGGATTTTGTTTATATTTTCTCATGCTAATACAATATTTTATTTCTATATAAAAAATAAAAATATTGTATTAACATTGAAATCATTAATTCTTTTGTCAAATATTATCACAATTTGATCTCTTTTGAGTGCATATAGTCATTAAATACTTGCAAAACTTTAAACAAAAATAAATTATTATCCTAAAAAAGTTTAATGTTTGCAAAATAAAAAATAATTTTTAAATATTGAGACCCGATTAACCCAATCCATTTATAATTGGATTGGGTTGGATCTAGTATGTAAAACAATTTGCACAAACTCAATTCAATCCAACCCGTGAACACCTATTGGATGACACAACATGATTTTGGATAGCTGGGAGAAGTAACACTACCATGAAATAACTTGAGAAGTACAGGCAGCAATTATCAAATAATTTGAGAGTTCAGGCTGATTATGATTGATATTATTATTTGTGCTGTAAATAAATTGTTTGGCGGAGTCTATAACAATTCTGTGTTTTCTTTTATTGAATGGTGTAGAATAAATTAAGCAAGGAGTCTACATCAAGTGCTCTTACCAAGTTCAAATCACAAATTAGAAAGCCTCCTCGTCGTAAAACCTCTCCTATTAACTGGTTCCCACGTAAAAAAGGGGATACCTACATGAATAGGAAAATTAAGATGCTTCAGGTTTTGCCATACACACATTTATTTGTTACTAGTATATAGATTATTACTTCTGAATTCCAATGCTAACACACATTTGTCCTTTTCAGGAAGTGGATGGTATGAATTTGACGCTTGATCAGACTCTTGGTAGTTCTAACCCACATTATTCAAGAGTGTTGAGAGAGAAAATGGCAGCTAGAGAAGCAGCACATAAGGCAATGGAGGCTCGAAGAGCAGCATTAGTGGAAGCCTCTTGGTGTCGTATTTTACGTGCTGCCAGGTAAAGTTTTCTGCAAACAACTGTACTTGGCATTGTTGATTTCTAATTTCTGGATTTCACAAGCTTCCAGGTAAAGTTTTATGCAAACAACTATGCTTGACATTGTTGATTTCTAATTTGTATATTGGGTTTTATATTTGTTTTTCATATTGGTGTTTTCAGGATTCCTAGTGATGATGCAGAGGCTCAACTCTCAAAGGCAGAAAAAAGTGCAATGGAAGCTTTTGAGACAGCCCAGGCTATGGGTGTTATTATGTTTGACTTGCCAAATTGCCCTAAGAAACATTGTCAAATAGAGACATCCTCTGTTAATGGAGAAGGATCATCTACCCATACTGTTACTGCATCTTTTGAAACTGCCTTTGAGGTGGACAGAGAAGAAGCTGTTGCAGTCAAAACTGCATTTATAAGGCTTGCAAGCTGCCCTTCTTTTAGTAACGGTGAATTCAAGGAACTGCTAAGAAAAATTAGTGAAAATCCAGATACAGATGAAGGTAATCTGGACTTGTGTGAGTTCTCTTCAGAGTATGAATCTGAGTCTGGGTCAGAGTTTGATTCAGTCTCTCAGAAGAGTGACTTAAACTGCCAAGACTTGGATTCCAAAATATCATTTCTGGGGGCAAGTCAGAGGAAAAGCAGGAGGAGAAAGTCTCTTGAGAACAGAATAAGACTTGTGGATATGATGATTGAGAGGTTAAAATGTTTGCAAGAAGATGAGCTCTCTTCTCTTGTCACTATAGTTGCAACTTATGGTTTGAATGCTGCCTTGGCTGAAGTACAGAATTCCAAACCACACAATCCAGACTCTACTACTGAGTATTCGTCCTCTTCAGCAACTAATTTTCCAGCTAGAAGAATGTCATCATTGGGATTGGGAAAGTCAGCCTTGGATGTGATGAGAAAGAAGCAAGTTGAGCCAGAATTGCCAAGCCTTGATAAGTTTTTAGTTAAGCACATGACAAAACTTGAAAGAGAGGTTTGGGAAGCCAAAAAAAACCGAAAGAATGAGACAGAATCAGTCAGTGATAGTTCTCATAAATCTGTTGATGAAACTCCGCCGGAGATGGTACCTGATTTGGGAAGTATTCTAGTGAAGAATTATTCAAAATTTGAGAAAGACATCAAAGAGGCAAAAATTAAGTCAGGAAAGGAAACGCCAGCAGTTCCAAGAGGCATGCCAAACAGTCAAAAGGATCACATAGATGTACCAAGCTTGGATAAGGTCTTAGTGAAACATGTCTCGAGACTAGAAAAGGAAGTTCAAGAAGCAAAAAACAGAACAATCAAGGAGAACAGAAGCTTGAAGAAAAAAGCTGATCTACATGATACATCAGCTGCACTGGAGTCAACTTTCTATTCTGATGAAGCATTGGACAGGAAAGCAAACATAAATTCAAATACAGAGATCAATTCAGGGGAAAACAAAGATGGGCTGGAGAAAATACTGATCAAGCCAGTGCACAGATTGGAAAGAGAGAAGCTGAATGCCCTGTCACTGGGAAGCCATGTTGAAAACTATAAACAAAGAATGAATCATGGAGCAACCAATGTTTCGGATTGCGAGAGCTTGGATAAAGTTTTAGTGAAGCATGTCTCTAAGCTGGAGAAGGAGAAAATAAGGATCAATTCGGGGAAGAATGGGGCCCAGTTAAGAGAAGTCACAGAAACATCCATTCGGAAACAAATGAAGGTGGCCTGGACCAAGTGTTGGTTAAACATAAATCCAGACTTGAGCGAGAAAAGATGGTTGCTGCTCAGCAGCCAGAGAACTCAGTTAGTCTTTCAACGACTCATCGTGAAGCAAGGGAGAAAGAGTTCCAAGAAACTTGGGGAGGACAGAGCTTAGGAAGCATCCATTTGGAAACAAATGAAGGTGGTCTGGACCAAGTGTTGGATAAACATAAATCCAGACTCGAGCGAGAAAAGATGGTTGCTGCTCAGCAGCCAGATGACTCAGTTAGTTTTTCAATGACTCGCCGTGAAGCAAGGGAGAGAGAGTTACAAGAAGCTTGGGGAGGACAGGGCTTAGGAAAATCCATTGAACCTCGTCTCTCTAAGCTTGAACGAGAAAAGGTTTAGTCTTAATATCGCATGTCTGACTTACCTTTTAGAACTTCAAAAGCCTTTGCCAATACTTGACACTATAACTTTTTTCTCTTGTACTGCTTTCTAACTTTTTTTTCTCTTTGAAATTGAAAGTTGCAAAAAGTTATTGAATCTGCTCAATCTGCTTTGCTTGGTTTTCTTTTTTATCCAGGCTGCGTGGATTAAAGCTGAAGAGGAGGAAAGGAAGCAAGCAATGAAACCAATATGATAATAATTTTCCGTACAATTCATTCATTCCTCCTTGTTGATAAAAATGTGCTTATACCGATTACAGTGTATAATATTGGCTTCTTGATGAATTTGCTTCCATATTATTATACTGGGCCAATCTCAGTCATTGGTTTGTTTATGCCCTTTGTTTGATTTTTTTCCTCTGGATTGACAGAGCAATCAGCAAATGTTATCAGAAAAAACTCAGCAACTTTGTCAATATTTCTTTCCTAGGATGGAAGATGAAATAACTGTATAATTGGGAAATCAAATCTTGGTACTCGTAATGTTGACCAACTACGGTTGCAGCCAACATTGGCTGTTCTGTATCAAAAGGTAACGTTCGATTAATTTAACCAAAAAGTAATAAATTACTTTGCCTATAGCTAAAATACAGTGTAAGAATTTGTCATTTTAACATCTTCATCAGCTCATTATAAAAATAAAAAAAAGAATCTTCATCAGCTAGTAATAATTAAAAAAAATCTAATATACGACATGCTTGGATTTTAAATTTATACAATAATTTAATCATAAAATTATTTTAAAATAATTATTTTTTAAGTTAATAAATTTAAAAGATAAATTACTATTAAAATACTGTATAACCTTTCTGCAGTATTAATACATAGCTCTTATTCTTAGATACTTTTGTAAAACATATTTTTTGCTAATACAATTTAGTTTAGAGTTCAAAACATTAAATGGTGCCTTGGCAGACAACCCACATTAACTATGTACAGTATTATTAAATCAAAGAGGATGGTTCTAGAATGATAATTCTAGAATGATATGTGAGGTGGCACTGGCAGACAGAAACGTTATGATTTAAGCTGCATAATTAAGCAATCTACCTTCCATTCATCTACTCTCTCCGAACAGCCAGACAGCCATGGGAGGAGGCAATGGGCAGAAGGCCAAGACGACTCGCGAGAGAAACATGAAGAAAAATAAACCTGCCAAAGGTGTTTATTTTATCTTTTCCTTTTCATTTTCTCCGCCATATATCCTCTTACTTAGATTTTCTCATTTTGTAGGAAGCCAGTTAGAGACCAACAAGAAGGCCATGAACATTCAGGTACACATTTGTTGAAATTGCTTTTGCCATTAAATTATTTACATAAGTTTTGACTTCTCTTACTGTCTCCGTGGAAGTGCAAGGTGTACCACATCGGAGGTTAAGTGTCGGGAACATGCTGAAGCCAAGCATCCGAAGGCTGATCTCTACACTTTCTTTCCGCATCTTCAAAAATGACTATTAATTACATTGCCAAACTCATTAGATGCACATTTAATTGTAAAACATCCCTATGGTAATAGTATGAAAGTTGAAACTATCTATCAAAAAGTCCTCAAATGTTAACTTCGGAAGCTGATTTGGTATTAATGATTATGAATGAGTTATGATTCCCTCACCAGCTGCCCCAATTGCCCTTGCACACTTCTCAATTCTTTTTTTCTTTTTCTCATTTTATTACATCATATTATTATCAGTGACGTCAATCACTTTTTCTTCTTCTTATCTCTTTGGGTCTTTAAAGAGATGATCACCAATCTTTTTCCATTATGAATTTGTCTACACAAATTGGTGGGAGACTAGGAGGAACGGAGGGTAAGAAGGCTAAAAAAGGAAAATTGAAAATATGGAGGTTCTTTCCATTGCTAGTACCTACTTGAACAGTTTCTTAACTGCCTAAGAGTATTCTAATGCAATTGCATAATTGGGTTGTTAAAGTTAATTAACGTTGTTTAACACTTTAACTTGAGTTTTCCATTGAAGTGAGTTGGAGTTCTTGTATAAAAACTGTTGCATATAAAAGTAACTAAAAGTAAGGTTGCTTAACAATTAAAAGATAGATATATGTTTTAGTTAGATAAATTAATTAATAATTTTTGTTTTGGGTCTCTAATAATTTGTTTTTTGTTTTTCATTGATTTTTTAATAAAATAAATTTTGTTTTAGTTCTTGAATAATTCATGAATTTTATTTTGAGTTTTTAATAAATTTTGTATATTTGTTATTAGTTTTTATTAAGTATTTTTTAAAGGGACTCATGCAAAATTTAGTAGGGGCAAAAAATAAAGCTTATTGTGAAAGAATTGATCTTTTTTTAACCCTTTTTTTCTAGGATGTAAAGAAAAGAATGGTATAATCCAAATGAGTTGATTGTATAAAAAATAAAAGAAATGATCTCTGATGTTTTAATCTTGTTGACGATAAATTCAAATTTTAAAATAATTTTTTTATATATATAAAGATAAAATTGTGTATAATATTTTTTTTACCACTTATCTCTAAATAATAGAATACTTAATTGATTGTATATGAATTGAAAATTGGTTAAACTCTTAGTCTCTTTAATGAGCTTTATAAATTATAACCTAAATTTTCGCTCATTTGGTATCGTTTTCATATTAAATCAATTCCATATCTTACTTCTATGAAATCCTTCTCTTTTATGTTCTCTGAGATCTATGATGTGTGGCCACGTCAACTTAGAGTTACTTACATTTCCTATCAAAATCAAAATTATGATACAATCCAAAATGATAAAATGGTTGGTACATGTTCCGAAAGAAAGAAAGTTGTTTAAAAATAGTACCCAAAAGAGGAATAGTCCAAATCTAGTCAATGCGGACTGCATTTTGGATTGATACATAGCATCCTATGTGTTCATTCACAGTAAATAAAAAACCAGCAAAGTTCACAAATTTTATTTCAATTTAGTGGAGATGTTAGGTGAGAAGAAGACACTAATCAGTAATCACGTTTATGACTTTGTCCATAATTCCAGACATGTTAGTCCTTAGTGCTCCGATTCAGGTTTGCAGTCAACACTGTTTCCTTCTCAAGTAACCATGTAACAAGTAAAAAACAACAATAATTAACAATAATAAAGTACTCCCAGCTCATAAGAAGAGTAACCAAGTTCCCAAAGATGGTGTGGGGTACCCCTCAAAACGCGCCAAGAAGACTCTATCTCACCACTTACAACAACAGTACTAAACTCACAACCAATGTCTGACTTTTCCACTCATCTCCAATTTGAACCATAATATAATAATTTGACCATGACTCATTCTTCTTTTTCCAACCATTGCAAACTTGGTCCACTTTTCTCTTCTTTAGTCCTAACTCTTCACCTTTTTTTTCTTCTTACTTCCTCTTTCTAAAGTTTTGCTTCTTTCTCTCTCTCTCACCAAAAAAAATTGCTCACAAAGGAGGAAAAATGGCACCTTTCGTTTCCCTCTCTTTGTTGCTTCTCTTTCTCAATTACCCCCTCCTTTCCCTCTCAACCAACCCTGAAGGTATGTCCTACTGCTTCATTTCTCAGCCTTTCTCTTTGCTTTTCAATTGTGTATGGTCGGTCAATTTGGTTTCTCAAAATTAATGGCAACTGGGGAACTTAATATTCAAAGCTCTTCTTACGGCTAGCTAGATCATATTATGTTGTTTTGTTTCAATTGTTTGCTTTTCCTTTTTCCTTTTTTTTTTCTTTTTTTGTTTCAAAATGACCAATTTTATTTCTTTGGCCTCTTCTTAGCTACCAAAAAGACTTAACTTGGCCTTGATAGTTTTGATTTGATCCAAATGATTTGTGTAGGGAACGCTCTGCATGCTTTGAGAAGCAAGCTTTCTGATCCCAACAATATGTTGCAGAGTTGGGACCCAACACTGGTTAATCCCTGTACTTGGTTTCATGTTACCTGTGACTCCAACAATCATGTGATTCGCTTGTAAGAATCCCGTTGTTCATTTCTTTTCTTTGTTAGTTTATTCTTCTGACCCCCTTTTTTTTGTTTAGTAATTGGGTTTGGGTTTTCTAATCTGTTGTGTAATCTTTTTGGATTTCAGAGACTTGGGAAACTCTAACGTTTCTGGAACTTTGGGCCCAGAACTTGGCCAGCTACAGCATCTGCAGTACTTGTATGAGTTTTTCCCCTTGCCTGTTACAGCTGAGAAGTTCAGATATGAGCTTCTGTGTTTGATCTGTTCGTTGATTTAAAAACATGTGCCTTCTGATATTATTCAAACAGTGAAATTGAGCATGCTAATTTTTGGATTTTATTTTGTTTGTACTTGTAACTTGGGTTTTGTACACATTATTTTTGTCCCAGGCTAGAGTTAGGAGAGTACCAAATTATGAACTATTCCCACAATTTAATCCTATCTCACACATGCTTGGAGATTATTTATGAGGAAATAATCACTTATTTTTCTGAAGTTCTCTCTAGTATCCGATAAAAATCAAGCCATTAATTATGTCTTTAAATTAAGCTGAACCAAATGCACACACAGGAGCAAATAAATGTTATATTTGTGCCTAATCAAATATGTATTTAAAATTTTATTTTTTTTTGGGGGGGGGGGGGGGGGGGGGGGTTAGTTTTGCAAAAATGGATTATGAATAAGAGATACTGAAATTCTTGATTACAGGGAGCTCTACAGGAATGAGATAACAGGAAAGATTCCTAGGGAACTTGGTAACTTGAAATCACTTATTAGCATGGATTTGTATGATAACAAGTTGGAGGGGAAGATTCCAAAGTCATTTGGAAAGTTGAAGTCGCTAAAATTCTTGTAAGCATGTTTATGTTGTTTTGCCAAAGCCTTCTATTTTTGTTCTTGATTTTTATTTCTCAGGGATTTATAAATTGCTGCCTGTTTTACTGACTCATTTGCATTGATGAATTAGGCGGCTAAACAACAACAAGCTGACAGGATCCATCCCAAGAGAACTCACTCGTCTCACTGATCTCAAAATCTTGTGAGTTTTCTTTTCATCTCATGTTCTTTTTATTTGCTTTTGTGATTGGCTTATTAGCTAATTTTAAACCCGAAATTTTGCAGTGATGTTTCTAATAATGATATCTGTGGAACAATACCAGTTGAGGGAAACTTTGAATCTTTCCCAATAGAAAGGTATATCAACTCCTTTTTTATTGTTATCCCAAATTCTTGACAACTAATAGTGGCTTAACAGTTCAAACATGTTTTGACAAATATGCAAGGCTTAGTCATTTAGAGCTCAACACATTTTCTTGCACCAAACATGTAAAAATGCCAATACCAAGACTCATAGTCGTGGTCATTCTTCTGTTGGATACTTAGATTCATACATGAAAAACCAGAAAACATCAAGTTCTTTCTCGCACTTCATGTGTATAACTTTCATGAAACAGTACCTAATTATGCATCCTAACAAACAAGTAACATTATTTGGTAGTGTCTAGCTTATTCCTCTACTGGATAGATGACCACATTTGACATGCATGCATGAGATATAATTGATTTGTATGAAATAAAATACACTGAACATAATTGCAAACTGTCTCTTACATGTTACTTGTTAGAATAGCCAGTAAGAAAGTTGATTGATAATCAATATATGACAAAATCTTCACATGTTAAATTTGAAGCAGGAGTAATTTAGATTTCAACATGTTGCTATTGTTATATTTACGATATATTTCTCCTACTCTTGTTTCAGTTTTGAAAACAACAGGTTTAGTGGTCCCGAGCTGAAAGGACTTGTTCCATATGATTTTGGATGCTGAAGAAAGATAGAAATCGCATCATTATCATCTAAACAGATTGCAATGAAGAGACGTAGTTTACGTAGGGAGAAGGGGGGAAGGATGGTGTTATTTTCACATCAGTATTTTCTCACCATTTTTACACTTTTCTTAACTGAAAAAAGGGACTATCAGTTGGAATCTAAGTTTTTCTTATTTTATTTTTAAAAAAGGAAGCTATGTAAGAATGCTCTGAAAACAATTGTATGTAAATAACATTATTGATGTATGCTTGACTCGAATATGAATCTAAAAATATCAAACTTGCATGTCGATTTATATAATAATAACATGATTGTACCACCTCTCTTTGATTGTTTGTAGCATGACATGGTTTTGTAGTAAGATATAAGTGAAAACTAAAATATCCATCTCTCTCACCACCCAAAACTGGACGCGTGTCTAGTATACAGGCTAAATTTGATAATATTATTCAAAATATAACAATAGCAACATTACTGCCAATTGCAAAGTCTTGTTTTTCAACTTTGGCGACCATATTATTCAAAATCAAAAATGAAATCACGTTGAACACTTGAGGACAACGCGTTAAGTTGAGCAAATACGTGGCACAAAAAGAAATGGGGGTGTTAGAAATGTGGCACAAAAAGAACATGAAGCCTTGGTCCCATTTCCTTAACAATTTATTTACGTAAGACCTACATTAATTTATTGTTAGTTCTAATGAAACTTGGTTTTACATGTGTTATGTTTGTTTTTTCGTACATACATGTGTTATGTTTTTAATCATATAGTGTTGAATGTTGATTGTTAAAGTGTCTATTAATATTTAAATTAAAACTTAATCAAAATTTCAAAATGTATTATCATAAAAAATATTTTCAATATTATAATTCTTCAATTACTAGTTATAAATAAATATTTTTCCTTTTACATAAAATTCTTGTTTCAAAATGATTAATTAAATTCTCCTACCAAATATGTAAATTAATGTAAATTATTTTATCTTAATAATAAATCATTTTGAGTTTATGTTCTATAAATTATAAGGAGAATACTAACCACTATTTTAGCATACTTTTTAAAAACTTAAAATAGAAAATATTTTATTGAAAGAAATAAAATTATGTCGTACATTATTCTTTTTCATAATTTTTACATTAAATATTTTTTCTTTTTTTATTCCTTCAAGAGCCGGACCCAAATTATAATTATGAGAGAATTGAAAAGTAATTAAACCCTTTATTACAAAGTTCACCGACTCACGAGGTTGAAGAAGCATGTTGCCATTGGCATAGAGCTGAACAAGTTGGGGGGGTTTAAAGCCGCAAAAAAAAGAGAAGAAGCCTTTTTCTCTTTTTTCCTTTTCACACTCCAGAAAATTCCCATGAACTTGGAAGTGTTTGAGAATTAATCAGTTGAATAAAGGTTCACATTTGTTGTTGTTGAAGGCTTCTCCAAAACCCCACACCGCAGAGAGAGAGAGAGAAAGAAAAAAAAATGAGCATTGCTTTTCTAATGAACCCTGCCAAGATTTCTCATGCCATGATGCAGAGGCAGTTCATGTTGGTGAACCGTGCCATTCATCCCATCAAAACCCCTTCTTCTTTTCATTTCCTCAGGAAACCAAGACAATATGGAATCTCTTCATCTTTTTTTTCTTCTTCTTCTTCTTCTTCTTCTTCATCGTCTGCTTCAATTTCCATCTCCAAGGTTGGCTTTGTGGGTTGGTATTTGGGGATGATAAAGTCGTGGCCAATTTTGACAAAGAGTGTTACTTCTTCCCTTATTTACATCGCCGCTGATTTATCCTCTCAGGTATCCCTAGTGTCCAATCTCTTTTGTAATTGTTTCTTCTTCTTCTTTTTTCTTGGACCTCTGAGATTTTGTTATGTGGAGGTTAGTAAAGAAAGAGGAAATGTTTTAGTTTTATGTTGGAAAGGAAACTGTTTTCAGTTGAGGCCATGGTTGTTGATTTGTTGCGTTACATTTCTTGCTAAACCTCTAGGGTTTAATGTGCGATTTCTGGTATTGCCATGCCTAATGTTGTTGTAAATTCAACTCGACTAAACTGTGTTCTGTAGATTGGTTATATTAATAATATCGGAACTTTGCAACTCCTTAGCTGTGGAACTATGATTCTGAGAGTTCTTGCTTCTTGGTTCTCCTTGCCCTTTCTTCCTCCGCTTACTGTTATATGTGGAACTATGATTCTAAAAGTCAAGGAACTGGGAAATTATAAAATTGTCGTCATCTGGTGATAAGTAGTTGCATGAATTGTGGAGATGAATTTAAAGAGACTAAGCAAGATTTTTTTTTATTCCATTAGGTCATTGTGTGTTAATCTGTCTCTCCATGATTTTTATTGTTGCTCTAGTACACACGTGGTTGGGTTTGTCACTCTGCGAAGGGGATGTATGCTAATTTTTGGCGGTACAAACTTCTTTTTTCTCTCTTGAAAAGCTAAAGTCATTGTTTGGAATTTCTTATTGTCCAATATTTAATTTGTAGTTTTTAATACCAACAGGGTTTGGGTCTAATGGATGGGGCTAGTCCCCTCAAAGTGATGAGCTACGGTTCAAATCCCTACTAAAAGAGATACCCACATTAAGTGATTGACCATGACTTGAGTAAGATTGCATCATGGAGGATATATGTGATTGTAAGAAACCAGAAATAAAAAAATTGTAGTCTCCAATTGTCTAATTGATATTTCCTTTTGACACTAAGATGGTTAATTGTTTTCCTAGAGAGATGCCAGTGCACACCTCTTAAATATTTGGAGAATACTTGAAGTGAATAAGTTCTTTTTGTTTTCTCATTCTCCTAGCAGTGCATTGGATGTAGAGAACCTTGGCTTTTGTTTTCTCTTGATAGATTGATTCTTGCTCGTGGACTTGTTCCCACTTACTTTGTATTACTATCAAATCATTCATTTTCATGTAAAGTTTGTTGATTTTCCATGTTTACTCTATAGCAGTAGCTTGGGCCATCTTTCAGTATACTGCACAATCACTATGGATCATCTGTTCACATTCTTGTGCAGACCTGAGGCCTTTTTTATTCAATTGAATAGATATTGTCAACTCATTAAGTGGCTTCACTTAGTTTATATTGCATACTCACTGAGTTAATGTTCATTTTGTTGTCAGACGTACTCATGGTATTTATTTTGCTATTTGTTTAGACTATTGTGCGAGAATCTTCAGAACCATTTGATTTTATAAGGACTTCGCGCATGGCAGGATATGGGATGGTCATTTTAGGACCATCACTGCATTTCTGGTTCAATTTTGTATCAAAGCTTTTCCCAAGGAGGGATCTTTTTTCTACATTGAAGAAAATGGTCATGGGTCAGACACTTTATGGACCTGCCATGACTGTTACTTTCTTCTCCTTGAATGCACATTTGCAGGGTATGTTCAATTCTTTTAGCATAATATTTATCCTGTTTTTATTTGCTTGGCCTTGTATTTCAAATTATAACGCTAACAAGTGTGAATTACAACACAAAAAGGCTAAAGATTAGGGATGTTAATAATGTAATGATATAATTGATGAAGTTGGGGGGGTGGGGGAGCCTTTGTGTCTACAACTTTTTGGCTGCCTGTTTTTTTTGTCTCTATTGGATTAACCTTTGTGTTGCACCTTACCATAGTGTTTGGCTGGAGAAGAGAGGTCTTTTTAAGAATAGCTTGTTTGGTTCAATGTTTGGTGGGGTTGGGGAAGTGAAGGGGCTAAAATCCCTCCCCTCATTATTTACTCCCTTCCATTATTTGAGGATTTGGGTGGACAGAAAAATACTTAAATCGTTTAGACTGTGTTGACTAAATTATCTTTTAATTTGAATGCTTGAATTTTATGGCTTTATTTGTCTACAATAAGTGTATCATAATAAATTATTTTTTTGCCCTCTCCTTCACTTTCTTTGAAGTTTGAACCAAACAATATGTATGAGTCCAAAATTTATGAAAAAAAAAGAAGTTGTGTATCAAGAGTCAAGACCATTTCACATTTTATTTTCTGCTTAATTCTTTATGATGTGCTAATAGTTTCTCTTGGTTGCCAGGTGAAACCGGCTCAGAGATTGCTGCTCGCTTAAAACGTGATTTGCTTCCTACGATGTTAAGTGGAATTATGTACTGGCCTATATGTGATTTTATAACATTTAGGTTCATTCCTGTCCATTTACAGGTACGTGTTTATTTTCTTGTCTTTCTTGTCTCTTACAGCTGCATGCATGCCATGAAAATTAAGTTTGGATCGTGCATGAGATGATGTAACATGTGCTACAATAAACAGCTCAAAAGATTTTCATTCTACTTTTTGTTGTTGACTCATGATTTTCTGCATTGTTTCATTTTGGCAGCCATTAGTCAGCAATTCATTTTCGTACTTGTGGACCGTTTATATGACCTATATGGCAAGCCTAGAGAAAGCGACCTGATCACTCACTATCAGCAATGTCAATTTTTGTTTCATGATTGAGATTGGAAGCAAGCTGCGGGATACGATTAAATCTTTTGGCTGTGTGCAGGGAATTCTGATCTCAAATTGTCCATGGCTATGCTACTAACCAGGACACTCAGTTTTAGCCATTTTTTTTAACCTGTACTCCTCTTTATTTGCTTTTGTAGTGTAATCCTTTTATATGTATGGGACCAGTTTGTAAAAGCCATGTTGAATTTTTTTTTATCGAAGACTTTTTTCACCAAATGCATTTTGAATCCTTCTTGCGAGACGCATTTCCTTCTCGAGTAACGCTGCATTCTTTTTTCTTTTTATTTATGCCAGTAACACTGCACTCTTACAAATAACATACTCGCATTTTTTTTTTATACAATAACTTACTCGTATTTTCTTGAACCAGAAAGTACTGCATGGATAGACTCAATATTTACTCGAGCCAACGATGTTGGTGAATCAGTTGATACTTTAGATTTTAGAAAGAGTATAATTATTAAAAACTAGTTAGTATATTGAATTTATAACTTTTAGTTAAAAGGGCAATGTGATGTCTAAAACATCCGTAACCACAATGATTCTTTCATAAAATACATAAAGGTAAAATTATTTATTTTTCTAAAACATCCAAATTGTTGTGTTAATAAATTAGAAAAGATTTAAAAACTGCCACATTGAACAAAACTAAATTACATGTTGTCAAACAGACCAATCTTATTTCTAATCTATTATATTCTATTAATCCTATTTCTATCAAGCCAATAGGGTGTTAATGTTGAGCTAGTTGATATTCTGCTGCTAACATGTGGCGGTTTTTTTTCTTTTTTTTCAATATTGTTAGCATCACTCTATTATATGCAACCCTTGTTAGACCAAATGGAGTTGCGTACCCACATGATATATTGTTCAAGTCAACAAAGCCAATATTGTTTTATTACCCCGATATTGGTTTGTTTAAATTTTTAAAAAATAATTTTAAAATAAGTGTTTTTTTATAATAAAAAATTTAATAAGCATATATGAATTGCTTCATTAAATAAGTATAATTTGTTTTAAATAGAAATAGTTTAAACAAATACACTACTGATATCTATAGCAACCAGCAGATTTTTTTAACCAACAAATAAGTTAACCCCGGGAGAAATTATCTCTGAATCAGAAATAGAATTTCCTGGAATGGAAGGTAGATACCATAAGGCTAACATGAATCAACAACATTGTACAAAAAAATCCTCTGATATGGCTTAGTTCGTGGGAATAATGATGAAGCACTACCATTGTAGTAGACTTCAGTGTGAAACACATGAGCAGCATAAAAGATGTAAAAAATAAACAGTAATATACAATATCTTGAACTTGCTAAAACTTTTAGCCCTTTGATTCATTGTCATATTTATTTGAAATTAACCATAAGAATTAAGAGTAAGGGGCAGTTGTGGCAGTAATCCATAATCAAGTCCAAAACATGTTAGTTGACCGGCCACAGTTGAGATTTAGAACTTGGAAAGCAACATTCTTATATTTCAAAATTTTTGCTGAACTAAAACAAGTACACCAGAAAAGAAATAAAGATAGAAACAAGAAGAACTGGATACTATCGAAGAATGGTGACCCTCGTGAAAGTATGAAACAATAAACTTCTTAATCCTATCTAGAGGTTGACATATTTTTTGTATTAGCATGACTCACTCCCTAGCAATCATCAATCTTTATATGTAAAATGCTATTGTTTATTCTGTTTTGGTAAATTGTGCGGCTGCAGGAAAAGACAAATCCAAACTTATGTCAGCTATAGGTCATGGGTTTGAATCCGGAAACAGCTTCTTAACATATGTAAGGGTAATGCTACGTACAATATCTCTCCCCCTTACTTGCACATAGTGTGGAGCCTTTGGACAATGGGTACATAATTTTTTTTTTTTTGAAGTAAACGCTTCAACATTCCAAGCTTACAACAATCGCAGATGATTAACTCCTGCCTTTTGATTTCATCTACCAGTAAAATTCTGATCTACAGCTAACAAAGGGGCTTCACTCTTCAGAGGCACGTATGCAAATCTTCTCGAGTTGTATTGGCCAGTCAGGTCCAAGAACTTGTGGATTTAACTCCATTGCAAGGCAAAAATCTAAAACAGATGCACTGGCAGATCTTGTTGCTGTCTGCATACATCTTCCAGGTAGCAATACATTTGAACTGGTTCCTAACTGTCTGTTTTGCTGTCTTAGATGCTCATTTCCAAATCTTGATCCAGCTAAATCCATAAAGGACTCAACCAACCTCTTCAGATACAAATCCAGTGCATTATTCAATAGATTTACACAATCCACTGTCGCAGTTAGACCCTCCTTCTCCAACTTTTGCTCCAAGCGACTCCTCAAAGATCTACTGTCCGGGAGAGATCCATTGCTGTGACAGGTCTCTGGATAATCTTTCCTACATAAATGAAGTCTACGACCATGACCAAAATGCATGGATACACCGAGAGGAGCTGTAACTGGGCTCCTACTTTGAATGCTGGGGCTTCCAGCCATCTGTTCAACCTCCTCTCCCTCTTCAACAGAAATCGGAGGTCTACTGCCAAGGGAATTCAGTTCTGTTGCACTCTGCTGCTCCAGTGTCTTATATACCAATTCTTCAGACGCAAGACCAACATGGGGCTTGTCCAGCGGCCCAAAAGCATTTTGGCGGCCCTTAAATCTATGGTCTCGAGCAGCCAAAGAGCTGCTCCTCCGCATGGAAGGAGGAAACGCTTCCCCAAACAGCGATTGAATAGAGCCTCTCTGCGACCCATTTGAATCTTTTACACTGGTGGCACTCCCAACTCTTGCAGAGCCTCTCACGGGTGGAACTTTAGCCAGACAAGCATTTTTCAGAATCGCTCTAATGAGTCGATTGTGAAGAGGGATATTTTCCCTCCCAATTATCAAAGTGCAAATCCTGTCAAACTCGGACTTGCTTATCTTTGAATTCAATAATCTTCGAAGCTGATCAAAGTACTTGTCAGCTCTCTGATGACCAACCTTCCGAACAATCAGAGCTTTCAGCTCCAATGTGTCAATTCGAGAAAAAACTGTGTTTGGATATTGTCATTTTGCCCAAGAACCTCCTCACAATCACTGAGCAAAACTACAAAATCATATTCTCACCTGCTCCAGCAGACCCCTCCATATGATCCAAAGCAAAAGCTTCCTTAAGCCCTAGTTTCCTAACATTGCATCTATCAGTAATTCATTAAGTTTTCAATCAGAAACCGTAATCGAATTCTGTAATGCCTTAAATTTTAAGCATGTAATTAAGCTTAGATTAAGCTC